>MJHO01000041.1:28012-678012 GCA_002076135.1 Xerophyta viscosa | reverse complement strand
TCTAGCTTACTAGAGTTATAATAGTTTTTTAGCATAGTCGAAGTATGCCATTTGCACAACAAAAAAACTTTTGAACTCCAAACCGATGATCTAGATGTCGGTTCAATACTGTGTTTAAGTTTATGGGGTGACTAATAACTCATTCATTTTTGCTGCTAAGTGGAGGTTCATATCACATCTTGATTGGTCGGTCTTATGCTTGTTGCGCTTGTTTATCATTTCTTGGTATACTTTCTAATTGGATTGCATGTGTCATTTATTGCGCGGCTTAACGTTCTGCAGCTGCTTCTCTTTTTTTTTTTTTTTCATAACGTGTAGGAATGTCCCTCTTAGTGGCTTATTTTCTGATGCAATAATTTGTTGTTCTCCATAAAAGAGCTCCAGGTTTTCAGCGGGAATATGAAAGTCGTGCTGCTGTCAACACAGTGGTGCTTCATCCAAATCAGGTATGTGAACTTTCAATCTTCCCCTTTCAACGTACTGTATCTGTGACTCAGCATGAAAGTTCTGTACGTTAAGAGACAAAACTTCCTTTTCTGAATTCATTTAATTTTTTGATGAATTGCTAAGCCCAAAAGTTTCTATATAAGTGTCAGGAATCTGCAATGGTTGTGCATATACGCATGCTTGTGTAGGAGGTGTATCTAGCTGGTATTTTTACTGTTTCAAAAGATTATCCCTTATTAAGATTGAGATAATTTGAATAATAATTTGAGGGAAACCTATAACCATCAGTTATTCAATTGCAGGAAAATTAACTGTATAGCACTCTTTCTGATTTAGGGACATACTAAATTCCTTAATTTGTTAACTTTACACCATGAACTTCGGGTTTCTTTTTTTTTGTGTGTGTGTGTGTGTGTGTGTGTGTGTGTGTGTGTGTGGAGATTAACATGGAGAAACCGAGTCCACTTCGTGAACATGTGGAGGTGGTAAGCCCACGCGTGGCATCAGCCCATGTTCCACCAACCGAGGCGTCCTAGAACATTGGCTTGTTTTTGAGCTACTCCTTTATCAAATATTGATGGTGCTTCTTTTAACATGACGTTTAGTGATTAGTAGGTTTGCGATCTTATATGACACCATTGAGAAACTTGATCGTACATCTTTGCAATCCTATTGTGCCTTCTTTTATGTGTTCTTCTGCCTTTGCCATTTTCCAAACATGTTGCAGTTAGTTGGAAAATGGATGTAAGAAAATTACTCTTTGCAGAATGAATTAATATCTGGCGACCAGAATGGAAATATCCGTGTATGGGATCTAACAGCAAATTCTTGCAGTTGTGAACTGGTAAACAGTTAATGTTGATAGTCTCTATCTGTCAATCTGTTTCCATTTGGAATATATAAGCTATTTTGTAATAATTTAAGTGATAATTTTGACTTCCTCTTGGTCGCTCATAGGTACCAGAAGTGGATACAGCTGTGAGGTCCTTATCAATAATGTGGGATGGAAGCATGGTTGTTGCTGCGAATAATCGTGGTACATGTTATGTGTGGCGCTTGCTTCGTGGAACACAGGTACGAGATTCTTCTCAATTCGATCCAAACATCACCATGATTATAAGTTTTTTTTTTTTTTTTTTTTTTTGGTCATTTATGTTTTTACACGATTAACAAGTGTTGTACAAATTACTTTGCAGACGATGACATACTTTGAACCTTTGCATAAGCTGCAAGCACATGATACATACATATTGAAATGTCTTCTTTCACCTGAATTTTGTGATCCACACAGGTTTGTTGCGGTTAACACATCGCTTTAGCATTTTCTTACTGTCATTGTTTCATCCTTTTAAGTTGTGGTTTTTCTTTCCCTTCGGAAAGAACGTAGTGAAGACATTCTGAAACAGTAGTCTGATAGTTGATTGTATGGCACAATTATGATCTGTAACATGGTCATTAGAAACAAATTTAGGTATCTCGCCACAGCATCATCTGATCACACCGTGAAGATTTGGAATGTTGATGGTTTCTCCCTCGAGCGGACACTAACTGGTAGGATGACCTTCACGATATTTATAAAAGTATACTTCACCAAATTCAAGCTTCAATTCATTCCAGATGTTGATACAGTTTATGTCTAAACTTAGGTCATCAGCGCTGGGTCTGGGACTGTGTTTTCTCTGTGGATGGTGCCTATCTAATAACTGGTATTCTGGTTCTTTAAGATCCGAATTCTTCTCTTTTTCCTCTCGCTCTGAATTAAGATAAAAATAAACTGAGTTGCCTTCGTTCTTCGTTTTGGATTCATCGGTTCTGAGCTGTTTTATCTTCTCGCAGCTTCGTCTGATACAACCGCTAGGCTGTGGAACGTAACCACAGGAGAAACAATTAGGATGTACCAAGGCCACCATAAAGCAACCGTATGTTGTGCTCTTCATGATGGTGCTGAATCCCCACCATCTTGATCTTGGTCTCAGGATATTTATATGTACACTTTTAGATAGTTTGGTATATCAGTTGAGTTTGATTGATTATTATTATTTTTTTTTTATATCTTTGAGGTGATCTTTACACCACTATCAAGAACCAATGTATGTTGGCTTTGTATTCGGCATCGGCGAAAAACATGCCGCTAAAGTGTGTAATTTTAGCATTTTTTTTTTTTTAAAAGTTAAGTGAGTGCCGACTCATGTTTCACCGCAGAGAAGTCTAAATCTTTCAATCTGGAAGGTCCAAAGCTTCGTATCGCTTGTTATGAAATACAAAGGAGATAAATTCTCTAAATCTTGCAGCTGGCGTTTACGGAGTTCGGGTTTCTGACCTTCACTTGATGAGGTGGAATTATTGATCCTAGGCTTTCTGTGATTTGTAAATATAACTGTTAAAACTGTAACTTGATTTCGGTTATTTACTATTTGAATCAATAGTAGCAGTCTGTTGCTAAGTTGCGATATTGTAATAGTTACTTTACATTTCTGACGAAAAAATGAAGAATAAATAAGTGAAATAATAGTGTGTCAATTTTTTGAAGTAGTTGTTACACATTGGTCCGAGTTTATCATATCATTAACATAGATCAGATTTATCCTAGCAGTTCATTTGCCTCGAGATGTTAAACACTGAGCTATTCTGTACTAAGTGTCCTTAAATTATTTATCCGAATTTTGTCTGAAAACCCCATTTTTGTAAATGCAGTTAAATAACTTCTAATTTTAAAAACTTATAAAATATTTAAATTTATATTCGTGTTTAATAAAAAAAATAAAATTTGATTTGTTCTATATGTTTTATATTTAAATATACTTAAGTATAAATATTTTAAAATTTTTAAAATTTTTGTAACTATTAAAAATTGTGTTTGGTCAAATTAGTTAGTAGGTTAATTAGTTCGAATTTCATTAAATACTGACTGAGGAGCTATTACTTCACTAAATTTTTGGTCAAAATATATGATACAAAAAATCAAATTCGGGCTACCATAACTAAAAAAAGACTCCTGAATCTTAAAAAATTTTGGAGACTTTTTTTTGTAAAATTTTTTATGTAAAAGTTGTAAAGGATATTTTTTTTTTTATTCAATATGATTAAAAGTTTTATTATACGTTTTGAGTTTAATTTATTAATTAAAACATATGAATTTATTTAGGAGGTAAAAGAAGGTACTCCTATGACATTATTTTTTGGTTCTTACTTATTTGGCCCAAGCTTCTACCTAAGCTTTGCCAGCCACCAGCCGCCGCCGCCGCCGCCGCCACTCTTCCGATCCGCCGAACTCCATCGTCACAACTACCTCTGATCCATAAATCTCCCCAAGCACCTGCTCGATCACATATCTCAAACTTTGTGGCTTACACTTTATTTTTGCTATAAATTATAGAACCCTACTCTAAACCTCTCAGACCTCAAAACGGAAATGCTCTCTCGACTCGCCGCGCGGCCGCTCCACCTCCGCCTTCTCGCGCTCTCTCTAACCTTTTCTGGCACTGAACCTCTATTCAATCCTTCGCCACCGCCGCCGTCGCGGCCGATTTGCTCACCATCAAATTGCAATTACCATTTTCAAATTTCTAGATGTTTGTCGACCCGGCGGAGTGGTGAAGGCGGCGGCGAAGATGGAGGAGGCACGTGGAAGCTCACTCCCGATCCCGAGGATGGTAATTCCATCTTCGGTGATGAACACGGCGAACTCTCTGGAATAACCGATGATCCGTTCGATTCGGTGGAACCTGTGGACGTGGAAACCGCTGATGAATCCGTGACTGTTAAGAAAGGAAATATATTTGACGGAATTGATGAGGATTTCGAGTCAAAGAGTAAAGGAGGAAATGGTGATTGGGAGACTGCTGAAGGATACAAGCCGTGGACTCTTGGAGAGGATGACAAGAATGGTGATGTGTTTGATATTGGGGATGAAGGAGGAGAGGGGATTGAAGGTATGGATGGCGGTGATTTCGATGAGTTGGAGAAGGAGAGGAACGAGGAGCAGCAGAAGTTGGAAATGAAAGAGAAGGAGCTTGCAGGTGTTCTTAAAGGTGAATTGCATTTACAATTTCCTTGAGATTACTTATCTGTGAAAATTCTTGAAAGCAAATGGCCTTCTAGATTCGATAACTAGTTATTATTGTGAGTCGTTACTCCCAGGCTTATTCCTAGGCGTGGTGGAAATGGATACGGGTGAGATCTACCTCTCGGAATGAATGCTGGGAGACGGAGTGACCCATCAGCAGCAAATACATTTTATTAATTAGCTTGAAGTGTATAAATTTGGCTTTTTTTTTATCGCATTGTGGTTCACCCTTTACTACCACTTGTCTAGTTGTTTGCGTTGAGAAAAATAGCCTTCAAGTTTTAGTAATAGCCTTTATTATGTGTCGTTTCACCAGTCACCCCTAGAGCCAGTTCTTGATGTTCTAGCAATGGAATGGGTGACAGTCGTCCCCTTGATGGGTGTTTTGGAGAGGAGTGACCTAAGAATGGCCCTTGGATGGGTACAGACATTTATGCATTAGCCATAGTTGCCTAGATTTGCCTCTATGATCATATTAGTTTTTTTCTGTTTCTTTTGCGGACAACTAGGTTTCTTTTCATGCATAATTACTAATAACATTAAAAACAACGTGTGCACTTCATATATATTTCGTTATTGTTATTGCAGTTACATGTGGCTGTAATAATAATGGATTTTTAACCTCTCTCAGCTTTGAAGAATTTGTTGATTTAAAGTTTTGATTGATATTTCTATGCTGCTATTTGACTCTTCTGTCATGTATGCTGCTTTGTGGACACTGGTACTCTTAGCAGTTCCAACTTGCAAGGGTACAGATTTGGAATTTGGTGTTTTTCACATCGTGAATAGAAAGTGTTTACTCAGAGATAGTCGGGAAAATTTCTTAGACCTATCCTTCTATATTTCTAATGTTTGTGCGTTTTCATCTATTTCATGATAAGCTGCTAGTATTATAGCTTGCATAGAAAGTAAATATAGAAATATCGTATTCCTATGCTTAGTATGCTATTAAACGATCTGTCTTTCTTGTAGCACATCTTTCCTCAAACATGTCCTTCTATATCTTAGTTATTCATATAAAAAGTATTCTCTCGGACTACTTTTTAGCTTGGTATATTTTAGCATGTAAGTCAGTTACTTTTAAATATGAAGTTTCTATAATATTACACTAAGGAAAACCTCATATTGCATTTGCTGTCTTCTACCTATTGGTCATGGTGTGTTTACTAATTCAGATTGATATTTGCTATTGTAGGTCCGAATAGGGCTTTTGGAGATTTAATTGCAGCATCAGGAATAACTGAAGACATGATTGACAGCCTTATCCTCTTAAAGGATGTCAGAGGTGTCCCAGGGTTGCCCCCGTTGAGTGAAATAGAGGATAAAGCTATTGCACGGATGAATGCAACATCTAGCAGAGCTGAGGTAGAGCGCAAGAAGCAGGAGGAAATTGCACAAGCGCGCGTCAGACAGGTGGACGAGAAGGGGAGGGCCTATGGAACAGGAAGAAGAAAATGCAGTGTCGCGCGTGTCTGGATTCAGCCTGGTGATGGGAAATTCATCGTCAATGACAAGCAGTTTGATTCTTATTTTCCAATTCTTGATCACAGGGCAGACCTTTTGCGCCCATTTACTGTGACTAATACGTTAGGCCTTTGGGATGTTAGTTGCACCGTGAAAGGAGGTGGAGTCTCAGGTATTACCATTTAATCTTCTACTTCATGGTGTTGATGTTCAAATATTTCATGTTTCAACCTTTCAGATAATAGGATTGCAGTGCCATTTGTGTAATTTTGTATATTGAAATGGTTCTTTTTAGACCAACTTAGTTAGCTGACTTTGATGTGTACAGCCAATCTGAATGGTAATGCACACTGCATTTTCATTTATGCCTTTTTTTTTCCTTGTAAAACACGATATTTCTTTGAGGCAAACCTGCAATCTTGAAAGTAACGACTTAGGTCTATTTAGATACCATTTTTTATGAATCTGCATGTGAGGTTGGCGCGCCGAAACGCGTTCGGGCGCAATTTCGGGTTAAGTGGTCGGGCAGCGTAGCATCGCCCTTTCTGTTTTCAGTAGAGGTTTGGATGGGTAAAGATCCTATAAAAATAGATTTAGCTTTGAGATATGCTATTGAGTCTGGAACAAGATTTACGTGATTCAACATTCCTTCCCTTTTTGGAAAATCTCCTACTTAATGCACCATTTAAATAACTCAATTGCAGGACAAGTGGGAGCCGTTCGATTGGGAATTAGCAGGGCTTTGCAGAACTGGGAACCTGGCCTTCGTCCATTCCTTAAAGCTGGTAAAATCCTAGAACATGTAAAGTTTACTTGGCATGTTGTCATTCTTCTCTTGTGTTCAGTAATAATGCATTGAAAATCTAAGATATAATGATGCCTTTATGTCTAAGAATTTCACACGTCTTCACCAGGGTCTGTAATCTATCGTTATATAATCATCCATCCATCATATACAAGAGAAAATGAAAGCATGCATTATATGAGCGATTCTTACTCAGACTCTGTCTTTTGATACAGCCGGATATTTGACAAGGGATCCTCGCGTAGTTGAAAGGAAAAAGCCTGGCAAAGCCAAAGCAAGAAAGAGCTTTCAGTGGGTTAAGCGATGAGCAGCTAGCTAAAAGTATGCTGTATTCAGCATGTCTTTGCCTACTCTTCCTTCCTAAGCCGATCAGCTTTCATTTCTAACGTATATTTTTAACAAGGAAGAAGCCAATACGCGAAATTAAAGATTTTAATTGTTTCAGGTTTCTTGTCTGGCATTTCTCAATTTTTACCACCACCAAACTGGGATGACTCTTTACAATCATGGTCATGAACTAGCTGTAATTTGTTTTTTTTTTTTTTTTTTTTTTTTAGATTTTAAAGATGCATGCATATGAGTTGTAGGCTTGTGGCGTAGTCTTTAGCTCTCCCAAGGCTTTTCAAACATGAAACCTCTTTTAGTTCAGTCAAATAAGTTGCAGTTACTCTTAAACGTTGTACTTTTCAAATTTCTATTGAATTTAACAATTGTGTTTTTGTTGGTAAATTTGAAAAGTAGAGAAGGGCGTCCGGATCCAATGAAGAGTAAGTCTCCAAAAATCATACTATCAGATGTCATAGAGGACTGAAATACATGTAAGAGTTAATTAACTCATGCTGGTAACATTATTTGCAAATTTACCTTACAATCATTCTTGAGCACTCAATAGAAGTTTTAAGGAAGATCAACTCAGATTGGTACCTGTAAACCTATTTTAAGAGCTGAGCTTACTTGCTCCTGAATTTGCAGTAATTCTATATACAACGGTAAATTAATACAGAACTTTGATATACATTTTTTTTAATGTTTTTGGGGACAAATTTATGCGGCAGCCTCCAATGATGCCTACATTTACACTTCGGTGCTATAATATTCTAGTCCAAGTCTATTTACGTCTATCAACGTGTTTCTGATAGAACAGCAAGAAGTCTGGGATTAAGGAGGGCATAATCAAGGAAAGCCAATTAATTAACAGGCAAGAAGCAGGCCGAACAGGCAGCTGCAAATTTGGCTTGGACTGGCCCCCGGTCATGGACTGGACTGCAGCCTGAACATCTGGAACCTGCACGGAGCAAGTTTCCTATTCTGTAGGTTTTCACTGCTAGAAGAGATCAGTAAATTAGCAAGACTATGAACTAGGTTGTCACAGTAGACTGATAAATCAATAGAATAGAATAAAGCCTGTTACTGGTCCCACTTTTATCGTCCCTCTCATCCCAAACATCTATCCCGAGAGGGTGAATGGATAGGTAGTCTATTAGTATTTATTATGAATAATTATATCTAGTGCCTACGACGACATATCATTATACTTACTATTATTTGCTGATCAGGCATAGAACTTTTCGAATTCAAAATCACTCTAAAGGCTCAAATCTCCATACAACTAAGAACGCCGCCAAAAAATTTGATGAATGCGATAGTTTGTTCAACCAAAAAAGAGTTTAAACAGTACTTCTAACCCTCCACAGCTTAAGTTAACTTTACCAGACAATTAAATCATTTGCTTGAGCTTGTCGGAATAAAGAAGAATAGAGTGCTATTACAGCATGGATCTCTCAAAATCTTGACAGATATGTTATTCCAGCAACAAAAACAAAGAACTCTTGCTTCTCCAAATGCAAGGTAACAAACCACCAAGTTTGAACAATATTTCCAAGACGGCGTATAACTATGCTACTGAGAACGAGCACAGGAGAAATCAGTCTTGTGTAGGAGCACCCTGATTGAGCTCTGCGAATCGCATGCCAACCCTCATAGAGTGTTTCAAAAACTTCTCAGCACATCGACGAACACATGATTCCTCTTGCTTGTCAAGGGACTTCCGACGGAAGCTGTCCACACAGTCCGTGAAACATCTCTCAACCAGTGAGTTATACATCCTCAAACTGTACAAATCAAAAGTATGATATTAAATATTAACGCCAACTGAACTAAGCAAACCAGATTAGCAAAAAACTATAGATGAAATAGAAAGCCAAGTAAAATATCACAGTTCTCGCTAGACCCAACCATAACCGAAACTTTCCCAGTGATCTTTCTACGTAGGATTTAGCTTATAATGTTCTAGACCATGGTCCAACGTCAAGAAGATCAGGAATAATTAGCTGCTACATGGCTATCATGAAGTTAAATCTATATAATTGTTCATATGAAGGGCTACTTGATGCCAAATTAGGTCATCTATTGAAAAATATGCAAGTGAACTGTAATTAGTAATGAATATAAGAACGAAAGTCATGAGTCTTTCACACCAACTACAGGAGGTCCGCCTGACATTAGATAAGGGAAAATTAGTAAATGTCAGACTGCTAAATTGTGTGGAACTCGAAATGATCCAGGAAATGTCCCAGAAATAGAGTCAGGACTATCAAGTGAAAGCTTAAAGATCAATTCCTTTTATGATCAGTTGTTTGACCGAAAGAAGTACCATTCAAAATCGTCAAAAAGACACCCTTGCGAATGCCCCTGTCGTTAAAGGTGCAGCCACGAGAGATATCCCAAACAATATTTACAAGAGGATCTAGCTTAAGATCATCTTGAAGAAGATGAGATTTAAGTCGAAGAAGGATGAACGTGCTTTCAACAGCATTTATTAGACAAACAAGACAAAGAATCAGAAACTAATTGTGTATCTATACAAAGATCATTTGTCCACAAAACATCATGATTTGATCTTTATTTCAATGAGATCCAAAAATGAAATCAGATAACAGTAAATAGCCGAAGGATGTCTTCAGCCTCCAGTTCAGTTTACAGAACATGGAGTCGGAAACAGCTTAATGGAGTGGAAATATGAACCATATAGCTTCCACTGAAATCTCTTCGCAGCAGTTTACCTGTTAGCTTTATGGACATATCATATGCGAAGACAAAGATCATCTCAGTGACCAACATCAACTGTAAATTTAGAATTTAACATTTGTTTCTCTTTTCATCTAATTCTCCCATCGTTAGTAATAAACCAGTCGGAGTGTTCTGAATCAACTACATAACCAATCTCATGAAAACGACATTTCAAGATCTAAATCTAAATAACATAATATTGAACGAGGAGATCAATCTTACTAATTAAGAATAACCAATGAGTAAGAAAACAAACCTATTTATTGATAGATAGATAGATAAGGTGAATTAGAATTTAAACGAACCTGTCGCGGATCTGGAGCTGGTCGATCATGGCGGACATTCGCAGCTTATCTTCCTCGGGCAGCGAATCAAGGTCCCCAAGCATGCTCTTGTCCATCTTCTCCTCTCGAATCTCCTCAGATCGATATGGCGGTGAAGAGCGAAAGAGAAATCGAAGAGAAAATGGCGAACGCCGTAATCTCTAAAACCCTAGAGTTGTCTTGCTAAAGGGTTCAGGCCTCTGTAGCCGCGCAAAGCAAACCAAGTCCAGCCGGCGACTCTTTGAGATGGGCCCTGCGCCCGCATCAAGAGCCCATGATTTTCTCTGACCTTTTTTAAAAAAAAAAAAAAAAGTTATCAACTTTAATTTCTATTCTATATTTTTACCAAAAATAACATTTTTAAAATTATTGTGAAGAACAATGTACTGACCGTACCAATTTGTACCAAAAATTATTTCTATTCTATATATTCACGCATAATTATTGTACTTTTAATTTGGATTCAGGGTCAATTTGTTCTTTAAAAAAATTGTAGTTGATGTAAATAACATCATATCACTCTAAATATTTCATAAAGTATTTTGAAAATAATTCTTTTACTTTTCAATATTTTGAAAAGCAGCAATGCCGCATAAAATTAGTTCTTCACATAATATTAAACATAAAATAATACAGGATGGGATAATCTGACATTGTCATATTAATCTCGATTTCTTTAGGATCAATATTACGCTGAATAATATTATTTCTTTTTATATAATGTATAAAATTGTTGGTAATCAACATCCCGTAAATTTATAGTGGATCACCATTAGTTCCATTATTTATAGTAGAGCCTATTAAGAATCAATATACATGTATATAAAAAATTAGGTAGTAACGCTATTTCACGCCACGTAAGCTGACGTGACACAATCAAGACCACACATCACGATGGGTATATCTGTAATTTTGATATTTTGTACGAATCACGAGGGAGTTGTGCGGATCACGAGGCATATGTGTGGTGGAGATTGATTTGTGTGGTTTGTTGGGTAGTTTATTGAGGGTGAATAGTATTTTCACATTTATGTGGTCTTTTTTCTTACTCTAATAAAGCTATATGACATTTACAATATTTGATAATAATTTAAAAAATTGTATAATTATTTAAAAATAAAAAATAAAAATCTAAAAAACTTTGCCACTAGTGATCTATATATGAGATCAATTCCTTTTTATAACAGTTTTTTACGAGGAAAATCATAAGAGACACTCTATTTATTTTATTTTTTATCTCACAAAAATAAGAAAATTATAAAAAACCAGCGATTATATCGGAATGGATAGCTGATGGGAGAACACATGCCACAGAGGCTCAATCCAACTCACACGGCCCAAGTGTACAAACAAACTGGTGAAGCCACGTGTCCCGTAATTTTGTTTCACATCACGTGACCGTTTGACCTATTCTGCCCATCATTCGACACCTGTCATCGACTACAGATTTCCTATGCGACACCAAGGGCTAATTCTGTCATTTTGAACAAGATAAAGCGACAGCTTTCCTGGCTGGCATATTTCACGAAGATCAGTCTCACTCCACCTTTCAATCTCTCTTTCCTCATCCTTGTTCAGGAGCTTCAAGATGCCGGTGAACAGCTTCGCGGGATCGATCAACACTCCCAAAGTCGATGTTACAATCGACTTGGGGAATCCTTTCCTCAACCGCACTGTCGATGGATTCATCAAGATTGGCGCTGTAATTTATTTATTTTTCATCTGTTTTGATTTAATGTTTTGGTGTTATTATCTCTGATTTTCGGAATTTTTTCGTTTCTAGGTCGGTGTTTCGAAAGTCGCTGCGGAGGAGACGTTTCACTTTCTCCAGCAAGGTTTGGACTGGAAATATTTCTTTAATGAAGTAGATATTGGAATCCGTGTTGGGAATTCTTTGTTGTCAAATTGTTGGTGTAATTTACTTATTTCGAAGAACGTTGTGGTTGCAAATGTGACTTGTATGTTTTTTTTTAACCGAGTTTTTTAGAACTCATGCTTAAGTTGTTGAAATGAATTACTGGTCAAATATAGCACGGATGAAATTGCGACTTTTATGATGAGCTATAAGCTATGTTGTTCTAGTAGGGAAATTATATTGTTCTTTAGCTTACTTAGCTATGCCTCCTTGAGATTGGAGTATTTATACTTGTTTGTTTAGTGTTACTGTGTTAGGAGATATTGAAATCCGTTTTGGGAGTTCTTTGTTATCAAATTGTTGGTTTGACTTTACATCTTTCGAAGAATTTAGTGGTTACAAACGTGGCTTATATTTTTTATGTACTGAGAATTTAGAGCTCATGTTCAAGTTCATGAAAAACGAAGTACTTTGCAACTATAGCTTAGGTAAATTGTGATTTGTGACTTTTATGGCCAGCTATAGCTTATCTTGTTAAGGAATTATGTTGTTCTTAAGCAATTAGCTATTGCTTATCTTGTTTCTAGAAGGAAAACATGTTGTTGAAATAGTTATCTATGGCAGCTTTAGATTTTAGTTGTCGTAAATGGTAAGCCTTCAACCTCCATCTATTTGGCATTGTCGAAATTACGGTAGTTCTGCAATATTCCGAAGGCTCTTGTGGTAGTCACTTCTTTGTTAACTCTACTTTACGCTAATTTCTTAAGATATTGAAATTGTATATGGTTTGCCTTGCACATGTCCTTTTCCAGATCGTAGCTTTAGCATTAGAATGATCTCTTGCTGCATAAAATTCGTCTTAAGAAAAATTGTAGCTGTTGGTAGTTGTGAACTTTGTCCCTATTCATTCAAAAATTCTACTGTAATGGTATATTTATATGCTGACTTCTTAAAAATGGGCGGCTTTTTGACCTTTGATAGTTTTGTTGTTTCAGGGAGAGTTTCACAGGGTAGCATGCAGGATGCTGTAAGTTCATTATAGCTTGTTTGAGCTTGTTATGGATTCATCATGTCTTTTCACTAAGGGTTTCCGTTCATTTTCAATCGTGTTTAAGTTTTCAAGCTTTTCTTTCTATCTGTTGCATTATGCAACATTGTGCTCACTGGAATTAATAATGAAGCTATTATATATATGATATTTGGTCTTATCTGCTCATCTCTGTGGACAACTAGAGACACTATCTAGTTGGAGGCTTCACAAGTCCAGTAATTCAAAGTGCTGGTTTCTAAGATACTCTACGAAACCTATGCTTTCGAAAAAGGTTTTCTACGATTTTATGCAATAGCTCCTTTTACAGCTAATTTTCAAAATTAAAAGAACTAGGGGGTGCTATTTTTCAAAATTAAGGTCCTAAATTGTTTTTAGACAATCAGGTATAAGGAGGTGAAAGAAAAGTGGTAGTGACATTCATCTGAAATAATCTTCAGCTGGGTGACTTGCATTAACATGACCTGTAGTGTAACATCAACCACCAGACTAGTGAATACGCATGTAAAGGTTTTTTTCATTGCAACCCAAGGAAGTTGATCCGACCTTCTGGGGTCCATAAATGAATTATCGCATATTGTGTGTCCTGGCTGTTGCAAGGACTGACACTTTGCTATGCTGCAGGTGGTGAGGATGTGCAAGGAAGGAGCTTATTGGGGTATTCTTGGCTACTCTAATGAAATTTAAATGATACCTTAAGTTTTGTTATAGATGACTGTTCTTACCGTTTATTTCCATTCAATATGTCCTTTCAGGAACTGTAGCTGGTGTTTTTGTGGGAACGCAATATGGATTAGAGAAGGTCCGTGGTACTAGAGACTGGGTATGTTCTGATTCCAGATCCTCTTTCTTATAATTATATTGCACCGTTGTGTGTGTATGTATATCACATTAGCGTATGCGTATGGATATATTATTAACGACATTGCTCGGGCGATGCTACTGTTGGAACGGGTGAGATATCAACAATGAATAGAATTTGGTAGTTCATGGTGGAAAACAAATCAATAATATAATTTCCGACTATAGCGAGAAATCCGATGGTTCAGATGCTTATCTTTTGTTGTTGGGATTTTGCAGAAAAATGCGATGCTTGGAGGCGCAATAACGGGGGCAGTGATATCTGCTGCGAGCAACAAACATACAGACCAAGTAGTCAAAGATGCCATCGCAGGAGGCGCTGTGGCTACTGCAGCAGAATTTCTTCGTCACCTCGCCTGACGGCTTACCAACAAATTTCTCTCTCCTGTTTTCTGTAATGTCCAGCACGGGGAAGGCTATTTGAGATACTGTTCTCATGTCAGTACTCTTTTGATATGAAGCAACTTTTCTGACACTCTTTGGTTGTTGAATCCTGTTGTGATCCAAAGTATCAATCTAAAGTTTGCATTTTTATGCTTTTAAAAATAGTATGTGGCATTTCTCTACCACCTTGATCTTTAGAGGCTGGATAGCACCGATCTCAAGCGTACTTCTGCAGAGGAGATGAGAGCGAGCGAACGGTTAAACCATGTGGGCGATGCATACAAGTGCTCTTTTCTTTCTTCGAGAATCACCACGAATATGCTCTACGGATATCTTGAGGCAGGAGCGGACTTCTTGGTAGATTTAGGGTTAGAATCATCCGGAGTTTTGCATATAGTGTCATACGAATATGCTCTACGGATTGTGGTAATTCAAGTTAGTGTCTTATTAACTCCGACAGTCGATGGGGTTGCAAAATAATTACTTTCCACATCCATAAAATTAGATAAAGATGGTAAGTTAAAAATGGAAGGATGAAGGCACCGCATTTAAGCAGGCCATGTACTTAACGAAATTAAGGCTAGCGAGTAATGGTGCTTTGGCAATCTATGTATTGAATTTGGATAAGATTGCAAAAATTGAGAACTAAAAAAGTCTACGTATTCAATTTGGATAAGACTGCAAAAACTGACAAATAAAAAATTCTACGTATTGAATTTGGATAAGATTGCAAAACTCAGAAATAAAAAATTCAAAAATTATAAAAAAGACGCCCACCGTGGGGCTCGAACCCACGACCACAAGGTTAAGAGCCTTGCGCTCTACCAACTGAGCTAGACGGGCTTGTTGTTTTGTTCAAATAATTAATCAATCATATAAAAGCAGGCGTTCAACCACTAATAGAAGTTCCACTTAGCCATGCAGTATAACACACACAATAACATCATCTGAACCATTCATTCTTCTTCTTTTTTTCATTTATTTATTTGAGCCCGTCCGATCAATTCTTTTCGCGTGCCCTCTCGAATCCAGCTTCTTCGGATTACCTATTCCAGCCTAGCATGAAAGCGCAACTCCGAAATCAAATCACGTCTCATATGGGAGAACATGTGCGCTATCCTGCCAAAATAATAAAATCTTCGGAAGACCAAGTCCAGCCTAGCATGAAAGCGCGGCTCTAAAAATCTCATATGGGAGAACACGTGCGCTGTTCAACCAAACAGGTTAATCCTTATGATAGTTAAAATCGAACAAGCGAACGGACAAATTTCTGAGTCCGTCCGTCCGTCAACGATGACATCGGCTCGCTGCTGGATCATTGATTCTTATTAATGTAGATCATGAGTGTTTTTTCACCTGAAAGTCTTTATGTGAATATAATACTTTATATGGCGTCAAAAGTTTTTTAAAAAATACTTTTTCAAATCTGAGTTTGTAGAAAGGAAAACTTTTTTATTTCAAACTCAAAGTAACTGGTGATTAGTTTATAAGAACAAATTTTTCTTTAAAATCTCCTTTTTTAAAAAAATAGAAAAAAGAAAAAGAAAATGTATGGATACTTATGAGTGGGGTTATGTGCATTTAATATTTTGCAAAATACAGTGTCAGTTATGAAAGTTTAATATAAAAATCAGTCTATGAAATTAAATTTGAATAAAATGTAATATAATTTCAGATTAACCCGAATTAACTTAAGTTAATTTCAAAGTATATTTGAAATAAATAGTTAAATATATTCAAATCTAATAGAGTAGTTGTTAATTAAAGCATAGAGACTCTATCATCTCTATTATTTTAGCCAGGTTAATGGTTTCAAGGTAGGATATCCTTTTTAAAAATATATATTTAATTAATATTTTTATTTTGTGGGGACGTTAGAAGCTTCCTCCAATATGGTTTAGTCAACCTTCGAAATGTCAAACCCATTAAATTTCAATTAAAGAGATTTGCATCATATCTAATTATCATTTCAAAAAATTTTATTCCAAAAGTCAAAACATTGATAATCTATGCCAATTGCTTTGCTAGAAAACAAAATACTAAAGGAAAAAAAAAAAGAGAGAGAAATTAATTAGAAAAAGAATTTTCTTATACGTTTTGTGAGCGCCGATGGTTGATAAAAATGAGTTGAAATTTGGACAATATTAACTCGAATGACAAACGTCGCGCTCTTAATCCTTTTTTATGAAAAAAAGAATTTTTTTAAAAAAAGAAATCTTCATATGGTCCATATTATTATTTTTTTTTTATGATTTGTCGTTTTTACATTAAAATAATAATTGCAAAGCAGGAGGCTTAAAAACTAAAGAGGTTGCAACCAATACCAATAAAATTTTTTATTTTTATTTTTTGGTTTGATTAATACAATACCAGGGTGATGATTTCAGCATCAAGAGGGTGCTAATTAATTAATTAGTTAATTTACATTAAAGATTGGTGAAGTTAATGTGCACTACGTCAACTTGAAGTGTTAAATTTTTAGCGCATTATATTTTTATGCTGTCGATAATTCAAAATTATAAAAATATACCCTCTAATTTGACATGACGTTTTTATGCTCAATTGACCGTATAATATAATAAAATTGTACTTGTTTAATTAATTATTCTTATTTTTCAATAAAAAAACCAATAGGGTTATAATAGCGCAATTTGAATTAAGGGCGATAAAAATGCAATTTTATATTATGGGGGGATAATATGCAAATGCTGCAAATTTCTTTTATTTGAATATTTTGAAACTTATTGCTATGAGTAAGATGGCAGTGATTTATTTCAGCTCTAGTTTTTTCAAATATTTGTTAGAGAGAAAACTATTTGAACGTTGGCATTACTTTTGGACGCCACGTACCCGATTTAATTTTTAAAGTTCACCAAAAAAAAAAAGATTTTATAAAATTTTGTAAGACACGTCATCGACGAGAATAAAATATGTGTTTACGAAGGACGCGTGAAAGAAGCCAAAAATACATATTAAACTAATGCAAAAAAGTATTATGATAGGACCTCTTAATATTCATCAACTATTTCTTTTTAAGTACCTACATTGTTCTCATATTATATATCCATCTCAAGAACGTATGTGCGTATATCCACCAGTAGAATTTTATATTCTCAACTACATGACAGGAGAATTGAATCTAAAATGACGAGGCTTTTTGATAGCCACACTGCCTCTGCGACGCAGGCACGGCTCACCTGCTTCCTTTTAAAACAGGAAGCAGAAAATTGACGGTCCAGATCATTCGATCTGGATCGTGCGGTTTTCGAAATATTATATAGAATTTTAAGCAACTTATTTGATATATTTTGAAGTATTTTTAAGAAAATTTTGAAATATAAAATTGTAGATTTTAATATGATTTATAAATTTGTAATTAAAAATTTTTCGAAAAAATACCGAATATTATATCAAAATGATGATATAAAGTTGAACTACATAGTGCTTGGTATTTTCGAAAAAATTTTAACTATAAACTTATAGATCACATCCAATTTTATAACTTTATCGTTTAAATTTTTTCTTAAAAATACTCTAAAATAGATTAAATAAGTCAATTGAAAATTTTATATAATATTTTATAATTCGTGCAAAATTTGGTTTTGCAATCTGGACCGTTCATTTTTCTGCTTCATGCGAAAAGCGAGCCGCGCCCCTGTGACGCGTCCCTTGACGGCTGTGTATGGAAATATTCAACATAAATTTACTTGGGTACTAAAAAGGAAGTAAATATCTTACCTTTTACAACTTGTATTACAACTACCACGTTCTTGATGGAGCAGGTTAGATCACACACAATGCACATGTTTTGCTCATTAACATCCAAAAGTTTTGGTTGGATTTCTGAGTCATCCAGCTTATGTAAGTAATTATATTATCTTTTGGAGGAGAAAGATGAGATATTTGTTAGAACCAACCCCAAATATTCATTTCTTTTCTTTTTTAACCTTCTTTTCCCTTTTAATGCGACGAAACGTCTGATTTTTTGGTATAATTTGGTGCGTTAACTAGTTATGGACCGAAAAAGATTTTTTTTATTTTATCATAGCCTAATCAACGACTAAGAACCTTAAAACACGCCATATTTACTTCTTACTTGATTATTAAGATTTTTTTAAAAAAATCTATGACATTTTTCTATTTTTATAGGTAGCTATTTATGTGCTCCAAACTCATGTTATCAAGAAATCTCCCAATCGCTTCATTATTGAATCTCATCCAATGGTTTTGGGTCTGTATTTCTAAATTAAATTTTAAATTTTTATAGTATGAATATACGTAGGATCGGGCCTAACCCACTATTAATTCTGAGGTCAATCTCCGAGTCGGACCCACCCGAAACGACCCCGAGGTTTAACTCTACTAACCGCGGTTAGCTTTAACTCTAGTTAGTGCTTCAAAACAGCTGCCACCAACCCCTTTGTCAACGCCTTCAACAGTGCATTCAAAATGAAAATAATATTCCACCACATTGCAATTTCAACACCCCCAGAAGTCAACTCTTCTCTCTGCCCCTCTCTTCTGTTCCTCTCCACCACTATCCCTTTCTATATCTAATGCGTCTCTCTCTCTAGCTCTCTCCCTTGTTTCTCCCTCTAGCCGCCAGCCATGGGCAACGGCCTCCATAAGCTCACGCCATGCTGCACCGGCGGCGGCGTCGACGCGGATCACCGCCGGCGGCACCTCTCCGCCGCCGTGATCTCCGACCCCTACGACGATAGCTTGGGCCATTCGTTCTGCTACGTCCGCAGAGACACGTTGACTCCCGCTGCCGCCGTCGCTTGCATCTCGAGAGTCCACCACTATGCCGAAGAACCAACCACTTTCCGGTCGATCTCCGGCGCCTCCCTCGGCGCAAACCCGGCGACTCCGCTGTCGACTTCTCTTATCTTATTCACCGAGATGACGTGGCCGTCCTCCGCCGCGGCGGCGACGGCATTCGAGAGCTCCGACTCGTTCGCTTCCGTTCCTCTCCAGCCAATCCCCCGCTTCTCCGGCCCCCTCTCCGGCAGCTCGCTGCAGGATTCCAGAGGATTCCTCTCGGGCCCACTCGAACGCGGGTTCATGTCGGGCCCTCTTGACGGTGTCGGGAAGTCAACCGCCACAGCGGCCGCCGCTTTCTCCGGCTCTCTCCGCCGCAGCCTGTCAGTCCGACAGCCGCGTCGCGCCGCCGCACGATTCTTCAGCGCCTTCAAACGCGTCATGCGCCAACGACCGAAATTCTCCGGCGACTTCTCCACTTCTAGCTCAGCTGCAGACGACGCCGCCGCCGCCGAGGTGCCTGAGCCACCACCTCTGCAGTGGGCCCAGGGAAAGGCGGGTGAGGACCGCGTCCATGTTGTCGTCTCTGAGGAACACGGATGGATGTTCGTCGGAATCTATGACGGATTTAACGGCCCAGATGCAACGGATTATCTCCTCTCTAATCTCTACCCTGCAGCGAACCAAGAACTCAAAGGTCTCCTATGGGATGAAGAAAGCGCCGTCTCCGCCGACGAAAGCTCCACCGCCGTGAACCACGGTGAAGTGCTAAAGGCTCTGTCTAGAGCTCTAAAGAAAACAGAAGAATCATACTTAGACATGGCAGATGAAATGATAGCTGAAAATCATTCCGAGCTTGCACTCATGGGATCATGTGTGCTTGTAATGCTAATGAAGGGCGACGACGTATACGTAATGAACGTCGGCGATAGCCGTGCGATTCTGGGACACAAATCGGAACGAAATTCTTCGATCAAGGAGGATTTTCGGAGGGTGTTGAAGAATTTGGAGGGATCACACAATTGTCTGCGCTGCAACTTACCTTAGATCATAGTACGAGTATAGAACAGGTAATTGAAAACTTCTGTTGAATTATGTGATTTTGATTTGAAGTTCGGTTGCAGAGTTGATTTGAGATTGATTTTTGAATTAGGAGGTCTGCCGGATCAGGAACGAGCATCCCGATGATTCATCTGCGATTGCAAATGATCGTGTGAAGGGTTCCTTGAAGGTGACTAGAGCCTTTGGTGCTGGATATCTAAAGCAGGTAACACATAAGTTTGAATCAGTAATCTTTGTTTCCCCCAAATATTACACTTGGTAATTTTACGATTGTTTTCGTAATCGCACTCTGCATGTTATACGGAATATATATTGTGATACTGGATATCTTGATCGATTTGTAAAAAAAAAGATAATTTTGTTTCATAATTATGACATTCCTGATCCGGCAATTGTTCCTCGGTGGTCCAGTGGTTCGAGATCTTCTCGATCCACAGGCCGGCGCGGGTTCGAGGCCGCGGAATGCCCACATGCGTTTCCGGGGAAACCAGCTCTCGGCGTGACGCATGTGACCCACGTGCGCGCAGGGGTATGCTGGCGTACATTTCCTCAGCCCCCCCCCCCCCCCCCGGTACCTCTATCCTTGGGTGGGTGGTTGCACCGAGAGGTGATCGCGAGACCTCTCTCACTGGGTGGACCTTTTTGAATTATGACATTATGGAACCAATTTATTGGGTTCCCTGGCGGTGCACTGGTACGAATTACCTCCTCTTAGAGGTGCAGGTTCGAATCCTGGTAAAGCCAAGAGGGAACCAATTTCTTTCACATCTATATATGGTACAGATTCAGTAAGGAAGTAACCGAATTATCGAGATGCAGAGCAATACACTGCATGGTAGCAAACATAGGTTGCATGTGAGATTCTCCTTTGTTTGATTACAAGCATATTTTTTAAAAAAAATATAATTAGAAATGATATAGCTCCCAAAACTTCTCCCAATTTTTTGGCACTGGTGCATTTTCCTGCATGAATTGATCTCCGTGCTGCTCAAAAGTAAACAATGTGATATCGTCATGTTAAGTATAGCTGACAAAATTTGAGAGCTCTAATTCTTCCGTTGTTTACTGATTCGGACGTAACATACTCAAATTCTGCAGCCGAAATGGAACGATGCACTTCTGGAGATGTTCAGAGTTGATTATGTCGGCACCGCACCGTATCTCTGTTGCTCGCCATTTATTCATCATCATAGACTAGGACCAAACGACAGATTCATAATACTATCATCTGACGGCTTATATCAATACTTCACAAATGAAGAGGCAGTCGCTCAAGTTGAGTTGTTCATCGAGGCATCTCCCGAAGGTGATCCCGCCCAACATCTTGTCGAAGAGATCCTATTTCGTGCGGCAAGGAAAGCAGGTAGCTTTGCTAGTACTACATTAACTTTCATATTTTTTAGAAAAAAAAAAAAAAGGAAAGAAAATGTACGCTTGATTCCAAAGTTTTATACTATTCTTATTTGTGAATTGTAGGCATGGACTTCCATGAACTGCTGGAAATACCGCAAGGCGACAGACGACGCTATCATGATGATGTGTCGATAATAGTGATCTCATTGGAAGGAAGAATATGGAAGTCATGTGTATAGATATACAAATAGGAAAGAAAGGATCATTATATATATAGCTCACAGAAAAGTTCAGATCTTTTCTGTTTTTTTCCCATCACCTTTGTAGCATAAGAGTTCAGCCATCAAAAAGACTTGCTATTACATGGATTATAAGAAGGAAATTATTGAAGGAAATTATTCAAATTTTTAGCAAGATATATTGTTCTCTTTACTCAAATTGTATTCTTAATGTCCTTACATTATCTTTCAATTTTTTTTTTACTCCTTTATTATATTTTTCCCGTTGACTTCATCTATACTTTTCTCATCAGTAGAAAGAGAGTTTCAGACTTTAATCCGATTTATTTCTGTTAATTTAACGATAGCGAGACTCTACCGTATCTTTTAAATCTGATATCATTTCGTTGATTTGCTGGCCGATGATGCCTTCTCTATGTGACTAAATTGCTTGTTGTGGCGGTTGAACAATGATGTCAATGTTTTAATTCTGTATAACATTTGTTCGGAAAACTGCTTCTTTGATTGGTCGTTGTTGATCATTAAACGAAAGATCTTTCATTGGTCGCTGTCAATCATTAAAGGAAAGAATGTAGAAAGAAAGGAACAACGAATATGAAGACTTGAGACTTAGGAGACAGAAGAAAAGTTATAATTTTTGAAAATTGTCTTTGGAGAATAAATACGCCAACTTTCTTCAGATGATTATAGAACTCTATTTTTTAAGCAGCTGTTAGAGTTTTGTATTAGTGGTGGATACTGGAATAGTTGTGGATGGCTTTGCAAATGCTCTTGTATTCTATAAAGTGTGTTTTAAAAATTGCTTAAGTTACTGTTACCGTCTTAAAGCAATGTGTATACATGGAGATATCAAATACCACTTCCAACGATTAGATCAATATCTAGTTCTGTCAAATTTTTAACAATCGAAATTTCTCTGTAATTTTCTGCTTAACTTTTGTCAGTTTTATTCAACTTGTACTCTCTCATCTTGAAGATCTACAATTATGGACGCTTCCACCTCGGAATCGTTAAGAGGCCGGAGAAACTTCATTGTCAAAAGTTGAGAGAAGGCGGTGAATTGGGAATTTGATGATTGTGATTGGCGGAAAAGTTGAGAGCTCGTAGAGGACGTGGAAAATGAAGGCAATTGCCCTTCAAAATTGTCAAAAGCTTATTTATACTTATTTTAATCATAATAAAATTCAGCTGACGCGTAACTCTTACCGTGCATCTATGCACCAATAAAGATGATAAATCTACGGTAAATACCATATCAGCCCCCTATTTCAAAAGTTCATCCATTTTAGTTTTTAAAAACGTATTTTTTGCCACATCGATAGAAAAATATATTTTCGAAAACTGAAACGACAAAAGTTTGAAATAGGAGATGAAATGTTAAAAATCCATAAATCTATGTCCTGCCCTATCAGCACGGACAGTACCATTCCCTTTTTTATTTTTGTTTAAGATGTTTAGAATTCGAACATGGTTGTAAATGAAAAAAGATAAAAAAAATAGCTTTGTTGGATTAACCCCTAACTGTAAATGGACCCCAAAAATTTTTTACAGATGATACATCTGATATTTTATCACTTTAAAATTTTAATTTGCATTACCAAAAAAAGAATAGAATAATTACTCATCAACCTCTTCTTTTTAGAGGCTTTATGAATCAGTATCTGAGAACTATATCATCTATGTCAATATATTTTCTTATATCATCTATGTCAATATATTTTCTTATTTCTAAAGAACAATATGCAAAGTTTTAAAAAATAGAGGACTGATACGTAATAACCCATAAAAGAATCCAATCTTCTATGTGATTCATACGTTTATGGCACCGGAAAAAAACAATTTCACTTTTCTTTTTTTTTACAGGCTTGCGAGATCAAATCCACAAATTTTATTTTTATTTTATAACATAGAATTTCTATCAAATACTTGGATATTTATTTTGTTCACTTATGAGGTTTATTTTTTTCGGTCTACCCTACGCCTTCATCTTCTTACATCCTTGATCCATCCAATATGTTTTTGAGATATCAGACTCAAAAATATGAGCTCCATTTTAATAATTCAAAAAAAAAAAAAAAAATCCAACCGAATATAAAATAACTGTTTTCAGATAAAGTACACAACCGAAATATAAACAAATATGCTACGAATTTAGCTACAATATATGAAGTGTGCTTGACAACTCTTTTAATTTATGTTCTACGTTATGATATTCAGATTGGGCTCGCTCATATTCCACTGTAAAATTCAAACTTTGAGAAAAATCATGCATACACTGTAACATCACATATCTTCATAAGAATATATATATATATATATATATATATATATATATATATATATATATATTCATATCAAAATAACTGGTAACTCTTCGCTACAAGGAAATGAACTGAATCGAACGAACAAATAAATAATCCATATGTAATTGCCAGAAATAAAACTAAGTTTTGAATAATTTGGAGCAAATCTGGAACATCTTCCTTGAGCAGGCTGTTTCCTCTTGCAATGATTCAAAGTAAAGAAAATCAAGAATTTAAATTTTGAGTATTTTTCTAAAAAAAAAAGAAAAAAAGATTCATCTTCCATATGTAATCAGTTTTTTGGGTTCTTCCTTGCTAAAAGTCAAAGAACTGTTGCTATGTTAAAGAAAATGATATTTTGTATGCTCTGTATTTACTTAATTATAATTTGTGTGTATAACTTCATTATAATAACGTATACCTCTTAGCTGGCCGCTGGCCGTCAAATCTCACTCTCCTTTTTGTGTCATTGATGATTGGCTTGAACAACCTCTCAGTTTCAACTTCAGATTGAACGGATGCTTTCAGCCTCCTCAGATGCCCGATGCACTGCAAGTGATCGGAGGATCTCGTCGAGCTACAATTAGAAGATCCTTCTGGCCCGGAACTTCTCTCGTATTCAGAATACCATTTAGCTTGCAAGTAAGCCAAGGACCTCCACGGAGGCACAGGCATCGAATTCTGCTGGAGAGAAGATTTTGCAGCCTCGACCATCAACTGCAGAAACATATTCAATCTGGCGAATGAGCCAACATAGACTGCCGGAAGCGAAGCCAAGAGTGCATCGTAAGATTTGACTGCTCTTGCAATCTCAAAGTGGCTGTGGAAGTCGATATCTATTATCATCCGTCCTGCGGCATCAGTATTTCCATTATAGATTACATCGACATATTCATGGTCACCTGAGGCAGAAAAGCAAGACAAAAGAAATAAGTACAAGAATATACAGCGGCTTATGTAATAATAAAAAGAGCAATGTCGATCATCGGAGACAAAAACTAACGCAAAAACTCAAAAACATCCCAAAATAGTAAAAAATTACAGCAGCTTATGTATTAATAAAAAGAGCAATGTTGATCATCGGAGACAAAAACTAACGCAAAAACTCAAAAACATCCCAAAATAGTAAAAAATTACAGCGGCTTATGTAATAATAACAAGAATTACAACCTTTTTGGTCCTGATGTTTAGCGTTCTAACACTAACACAAAAACTCCCAAAACATCCCCAAACTAGTTCTACATGTCTGACGGATTAATAGAAATTTGCACAGCTTAATTGCTTAATAGCTTATGGATATTCAAAAGGGAACTTGACTGAATTTGGAAATTTAAGGAGGATTTTTGGAGCTCTAGCATTACTAAAGAAATATATGGTTAGAGAAAGGCAATACCTCCAGGAACATGGCCACCAGCGCAAACAAAGCTTTGCCACTTGGATGTGCAGTTAGCAGCATCATAACCTGCAACTCTAAGATGTTTTACCAACAACTGCCTAATACAACTTGCATTGCACTGCCCATCACCAGTGGAATGAAGGTCTCTCTCCATGATAGAAAGTAAAATGGAATGAACAGCAGAGGACAAATCGATCTCAGCCTGGTCCATCGCATGCTTAAAGAACTACAAAATAGCAAGAGACGCTTGACAAATGAAAGCTTGCACAAAACCAAAATTCTTACTTTTCCGGCAACAACATTCTTCATAGATAAGGAGTTATTCAGATATCTGATGCTCTATTTCCTTTTTCCAGCAGTTAAATAAAAAGAAATGGCGATCATATTCGTCTGCATTATAATCCGGGATCGGACACAAAAGTAGTAGTTGAAGTTCACTAATGGTCAGGCATCGAAGCACAAGTAATGAGTTTACCATGAAAGTGAACCATGGACCTAAATATCATTATTTGTGATGGCCGCCACTGTAAATAGCATTCGACAAAGGAGGACTAACAAAAAAACCAAGATTCACTTGGTTTTTCTCAGATGACGATCATATGTAATTAGTAGTAGCTAACTACTGATCAGGCATCCAAGCATATGTAATGAGTTTACAAATTAAAGTGAACCATGGACCTAAATATCATTATTTGCGATGGACACGGCAAATAGCATTCAAAAAGGAAGACGAACAAAAAACCAGATCCACTTAGAATTAGTTATCACCACCCAGCTATTGACATCTAAGCAGCTAAAGCATGAGGGAAATTGCTATATGCTAACAGTTACAGATAAAAACATCTCTACATAAGATGCAAATCAAAAAGTGGAACAGGAATTCAAAGAAGGCTATCAGGGAAACACCCATTTTAAAGCTTAGCTGCTTCGAGACTACATTCTGGCCAGGTAAGAGATGCTAAATCAACAAAATATTGGCATGCATTGCCAGATAAGAGCCTTACGTACAAAGGGCCATAGTTACTTCCCTACTAAAGTCATTTGATGTTGGTCAATAGAGATGGAATTAGAGTTGATTACATATACAAACCCCGATATTATCTAACTCTGATCCTTCAAGCATTTCATTTGTCTAACTTGTCAACGAAGCGTTTAGTTTCATTCAGCCAAACACAAATCAGGCAATGGTACTTGCACGCAAGTGAAGATTCGTTAATGTCAACTCCTCAAATAAATCAGAGCAGGCCTTATACATTTACTCTTTCACATCACCAAAAAGACATCCAAAACGTTATCCATGGTCGATCAAACAATTTTAAATTATGACTTAGAACTATAAGAAACCACCGCCACCAGTCATTGCAAAAGTATCTAAAATTATGAAAACCAACATCTCCAGGAGTTTACTATGCAACAGTTCCTCTTACTAACATGGGACCTTGTTGCTCATTTGCCTCTGTATTCATCATAAGATCCTATTGTTTTGATTTGTAAAAATGAGATAGAAGGCCAATAGCAGACATGCATAATTTTATGAAGCATAGAAGTGCATAATAATCATATAAACATAATTGAGCATCAAAGTAAGGCACACAGAAGAAAAAAACTGACCGAAAGTCTCTCAGAGAGTTGAGTATGATCGGATAAACCAGAGTCACTGTCGCTGCTGTAGCGCGATTCAGCACCACTGCTCCCGTTCTCCCAGAAATCTCTAACCATCAATGCCAAATCGTGCTCGCTCTCCAAGCTAAACCCTCCACCACCATCAACCTTAGCCGCAGGCACACAGAATTGACGGTCGTGATCAACTGCATAGAACCGATGGTCGTTATCAGCACTCCTGCTTCTGTAACCGGGCGAGACTATGGCACGGCCGCCGCCACCGCCGGAGTCACGCCCCAATACCGGCGGATTCCGCCGGACCTTGATTGGGCAGCTCTGGCCAAAGCCCGGCAAAGACGATGGCTCCTCTGCGATGAGCATTGCAGCTTCTGGCCGATCGAAGCTAATCAGAAGCTCGACGAACCCTAATAATTTGGTGTGGAATTCAAAGTTGTCGCATAAGATTCATCAATTGCAGCGCTGAAGTTGGAAAAGAATCTGAATTACGGCAAAAGGAATGTGAAAATGCAGCAAACAAATTCTCTCTCTGATCACAAAACTGGAAAAATAGGAGCGTCTAATTACTAATTACAACCAGATGGCATAGAATTTTAAACTTCCCTGTCGCTGATTCATTTACTGGAGCAAAAAAAAAAGTTCGAAATCTAGTCTCAACTAGAAGACTGAAAAAAAATCGTAGCAATATTCCAAATAGGAGAACGAGTGCTTGAATGTAGATTTAAAAAATATAAAAAAATAAATATAAAAAAATCTCTTTTCATTATCTACGGAAATGGAAAAGGCGAGGGAAGAAAGAGAAGGATGAATGTCGTTGTAAGATGAACAGGTTTAAGAAAGAATCGTGGAGGGAGTGCAAGGGCCACGCTAGTGAAATTACGCAAGTGCCCTTCACGTTCTTCTTTTACCACCAGGATAGGAACCAATTTTATTGTCGACTGCGAAGGTTACCATTTATGCAAATTGTTAAAAAAAAAAACAGTAATGATAGCAAATTTTAACTAATGCTAATTTAAAAAAAAGGAATACCACATGATTCTCTGAATTACTGAAATAACTACATACAATTAGATGCGGTATTTATTGAGTTTATCCACTAATTGAATACAAATGCCTTTATCGATAAAATAAAACTAGCAAATGTCATCAACCTTCAATATTGTAGGTTCATGCCTTTATTAAGTTGGACTCCAATTGAATTGATAGATTGCTAAATAAAAAAGAAAATTAACTAAATAAATAAAAAGAAATAAGACGAGTTGCTATAACAGAAAAAAGCTAGAATCTCCGTCTACGAGGGAAAGATGGTAATAAGAAAATAGAAAAGGTTAAAAATGTCATTCCATCAGTAAACGGATACCTTCGTGTCCAAGTAGGTGGGCAAGGAATCCGCCAAATCTTACCCCACACGGCAGTGCTCGTCAACCAGCACGTGGTGATCATTGCTACTTGTACTTCGATTATGGACCCCACACCATGGTCCAAGTAGGGGCCACGCATAAGTAATTGACAAAAAATGGAAAGCTCCCGCCACCGGCTGGCGCTTGAACAGGGTACTTAAAACTTTTAAACGATGAGCAACGATAAGCGATTCGGCGTAGAGAAAAGTTTGGATTCCTGAATTTGGTCTTTAAAAACGTCTAGATCCAACCCCGGGGATTTGACGGTTATTACGATGCTATTCCATTTGCAACCAGAAAGCCCAAAATTGGATCGTGTACGTTAACAAATTTGATAAGTGGACAACGATTTGACGTAAACCCATAGCAATGAGATTTTAGCAGTCCTGATTCTATAGACTTACCACACGCTCGAGCATGCCACACAATTATACCATCAATTTATAATTTTTAAAAAAATAATAATATAAAAATAATAAAATTTGATAATATCTATAAATTTAATTTTAAAATTATTTTTAAAAATACTTCAAAATATATATTTTAGAATTTTAAAACTTAATAAATTTTAAATATTTATTTTAAATTCATTAAATTTTGCAATATTAAATACCTACTTAAAAATATTTTAACATAAAAAATATAAATTTTAATTAAAATTTATAATTTTTATATTAAAAAATTTAAAATTCCTAAATACATTTTTATCAGAATTCAGATTTTGATCCAGAACACATCGAAGTCAAATCTCTCCTATAGTACTTTCCAGCTTATAAATAGTAAATTACAAAATAATATCTTATTTTGTTATAATTTATAGTACAATTTAGCTTATGTTTTAAAGGGTTTTGACAGATAAACTTACTTTTTAAAAACATTTCAACTCAACTCGAATCTTAAAACAGTTTAGAGTCGCTAATATCAGCAAAAAAAAAAAAAAGATACTAATTTAAATAAGTTTGAAACTAATGCTGACTAGGAACACTTTTGTAAAAAGACAGGCTGATTTGTCATTTCTTTTTTTTTCAAATTTTTGTAGAAATATTTCAAGGTAACTCGTAGCAACTAACGTTAGGAAAGCTGATACTTTTCATTCCTGTAAGAATCATTTAATAATACTCTTCTAAGATACGACAGTTGCAATGAATAGTATATTCGTTATATTTCTTTATTTTAACTTTACTATGTTAATCTCAATTTTATTTTATTATAACCTTATTTAAGTCATATAATGCTTATTTAACAATATATCTAAAAGTAAAACTAAATTACATCTATCATTCTATATCTATGAATTTGCTGAATCGGCTAGCTTTAATATTTTATCAAACATTCTGTTTTATCATCTTTAAATAAAATATGTCATCTCTGTTTTTTTTTAAATTATCAGCTTATAACTAAGAAAACAGCTCCAGAATCCAGCTTTAAAAACATTCATCATTTCTGTCAATCATAGCTAGTAAGAGATAACATAATTAAAATTAGATTATATATGAACTTATATATATATATATATATATATATACACACACACACAACAAAGACGATGAATAGGAATGCTCAATCAAAAGTCAGCATAACAACATTAGCAGCAAGAGCAATCTACAATTTCATGCTTTAATCCAACAACTTCGCCGGAAAAAGGTAAACCAAAAGAAGAAAAATGCTAGTGATTCCACCACATCATCCACAAATCCACCAAAAATCTAATAATTTGCACAATTAAAAAAAAAAAAATAGAGCCTTTTGTAAAGAAATTTTTAACATAAAAATTATAGATTTTGATAAAATCTACAATTTGTATATTGAACGTTTTTTTTTAAATATACTTCTAATAGATATTTTGTGACTCCAAAATTTAAAAATTTTCAAAAATAATTTTTCAAAAAATATACTTCCGATACAAAAGCGTTAAACTTTAAAAACTCAAAACATCTATTTAAAACTAGTTTTTCAAAAAATAATTTAACATAAAAATTATACACCTTATTCAAAATAATACACCTACTTTTATTTTTTATTCAAAAGGATTATAAGCTTCGTGGATTTTATGGGTGGCACCAGAAAGAAATGGACTGCCATGTGTTCAACATTGGATTCCAAGAAATATTGCATGCTTTGGTTGGCGCTTTTTTTTTCTGGGGTTGGTGGAGATATAACTATTTTAAAAGTGTCCACACCCCGGCTTTTAGAAATAAATACATAATTAAAGAAATAAATGAATAACATGCCCTGAAATACCAAAGTCTACACAGATAAACCTTTTCGTAGCAGGAGAAAGGCATACTACTTCCCAAATACCTACAGTAGTGCTAACAGTATCTGCAAGCAAAACACTAAAAAATTCTACAGATCTACTACTTGGAGTTATAAAAATCCATTTGGGCAGTGGTTGATATTTGTTCATATATGTGCTTTTTAACAATAAACAACCAGCTAAAAAATAAAGAAAATAACGGGAAAAAAAGCAAGAGTGAAGCAAAAATGCTAGTTTCAATGTTGGATTCCAAGGATTACCTTTTTTTTTCTTGAAATTATCATGGAAAAATCTGTCTGTTTCCATAGTAATAGATAAATCCATAATAAATTTAAAAAATGTACCAGACCATATTCCACCAATCATAACGTGCTCCTAAAGTAGCTAACATTTAGACCTTTTGCTTAGAAACTCCTAGCAAGAAACCTCAAAAACTTCTACCTAAAAGCACAATCATTTGAATTAGTGAAGAAAAAAAGCTTACCAGGTATCTAGTAGATAAGTTTGAGTTATGCATGACAAGTTTGGCTTCCCACCAAACGCGATTAACTGAACAACAGCATAATGTAGATTAGGTACCTGCCGTCTATCGACGTGCTTTGAATTTGAAATTCATCCAAATGGCAAGAAGCATCCAGGAAAATGAATTCTTAAAAGGGTTATCAAGCTGGAATCAACTCTACTTTAACATATTAGCAGCAACCTGTCAGTGAATCATACAATATTAAAAACACTTTTTAATGATTGTAGCAGAACATGAGATTGTCCACTACATGAACTGGCAGATTAAAATATTGCTTACAAATACGAAACAAATACTTCAAGATAATGCCAACTATAATTCATGAAGGAGCAGGAGTAATACGAAAAAGATCTCTAAGTTAATTCATAATGACAGATTAGGGTTTGCAAGTAAATCGGAGTCTATACATATGTCATCGACATACGGACATAACTGCGACTTAAATCAAAAGAACAGAGGAAATAAGTTATAATATCTAGCATTTATGGCAACCCAAGTCTTTGCAAACAAATCAGAAATTTTGCAAGTTGAAAAAGAATGAAAAAACATAGTACAATTAGCTATGAAAGCATAATCATTTTTTTCCACATAGCTAGTTAGCTTAATGAGAATAAACAATAACCTCCAGCTTGACTTTACTGTGACCTTTTCTTCTTTTTTTTTTTTTAAAAGCACCTTAATCAAGTTTTTTAATGGACTAGTCTTTGTTTGCCTGTACAGCAACAAGAGAAAATATTATCATCTTGATAAAGATAACAGGTTTGGATGGAACTTTTATTTAACCATGTTGACCAAGTGATTGTTTATTACGATAAGCCCAGCTATTACATTTGTTAACTGCAAAAAGGAACTAAATGATCCTTCGTATATATATCTTTTTTTGGTTTTCCCACGAGTATTCACCACCACAGGAGGTGGGACTAATCTCGTTCAGGGATAAAACAATATCGACAATTCCTCTCCAATAAGTGCTAAGTCTACTGCTAACTATGGGCTCAAACCCCTAACCTTTTACAGAGACTCCTCAATTACAAAATCTAACTTTGCTAACCAATTAAACCAGCACTTGTTGCTATGATCCTTAGTATTATATAACCTACATTAGGCACATTCTAACTTAGAGTCAGAGATAGCAAGTGCACATTTTCATCACAAAGGTGCTCATCACCAAAATCAAACTTATGTCGACATGTATACAAACAAAGACGTTTTGTGCTCTGTGTACAACAGAATATGAATAGCTAAAACACAACACTCTCTGACTTCATATCATGAAAAATTTAGATGATGCAATATTAATTTATTAATCTGCACTTATGCACTTGCTCCCATCTGACCACCAAATCCAGCAAGATGGGTAACCGTTAAAATCAAACATAAGCTGGAGTGTGGCTGGAGATCTTTCGATGGCGTAGGTCTAGCTGACAAAAAAATACGTAAGCAAAAAAATTGTTATGAATAAAGAGAAAAAAAAAAGAAAAAGATCCTATCCCTAACAAAGAATATTCATGGATATGTCATATCACAAGGCTGCATGCAGCTGATGTATATGATTTGACCTCCCTAGAGATGTTTTTAATTCCAAACTTATATAAGCTCTTTCCTCTGGGATAAATGTAAGGAAGAAAAAAGAATAACAATGTACGGGAGATACAAATTAGAAAAATTAAAATACATACTCGGAACACGATCAACAACTTGACCACTTCTATCAATGGCCTCTGGTTGCTGGATCATCTCAGGGTTATCATGCGTATAGAAACATTGTAGATGTCTGGCCACAAACGCATGAACAATATTCACCCTCATTGCAGAACGACTTTTAAGCTGGCACAGAAATGGGGAAGGCATTATGAAACAATGTCAGCTCAGTCCAAAAGGAAACAACTGGTGCTTACAGAAAAGAAAATATAAGGAATGAGCAATATTTCTTCGTGGTAGATAAAGTACAAGGAAGGAATGGTAATCCATAAGTCAAGAGACATTACATTGTTATTATTTATCATAATAAACTATCCAGTTTATCTCATCTGCTCTTAAGAAAAAGAAAATACAACACTTTATGATGAGGTTATAAGAATTCCTGCTCCAAATAATATGATGGCCAGTATACCAGCATTGCATGTCGCTGTCAGGATTTATGTCACATATCCAAACAAACCCGTTTCTGCAGTAAGTATGCATCTCATAAACTCCCAGGAACTAAGAAGATCTTGCTTTGGTACAATGACAGAGAGGGATAGGCGCATATCACACATAAGTTCACCAAAGTATCAGTGGTATCACAGAAGCATTTACCGGCAACTATAGCACTTTTTGAAAACTGTAGATAGTGTTCATCCTAAATTTTCCACTTTAGAAGACAACTACAGCATGCTGATTAAATGGCAAGGCAAAAATCAAAGTGATTTGGAGTTATGAACAAACTTCACATTGCTTTTGGTCGATTTGCTGATTCAATTAAAATGGGAAACGTATAAGTTTCAATAAATTGAGGATGTTTTATTATTTTTTCTAATTTTCCAAAAAAAAAAAAAAGAAGAGCAAGCTCGTCCAAGCAAGTTTCTTCTTACAGTATCTAGAATTTTGTAATTTCCAATGCGTATTCAAACATGATTATATTAGAATGAATGAATGTCCACCAACCTTGCCAAATGATTATATTAGAATGAATGAATGTCCACCAAGTCACCAACCTTGCCAAAAAGTGGATCAATTTCACTTGTTCTAGCTCAGTTCATACAAAATACTGAGAACTACTTTTCAGGCAATTTCGATTTAGAAAATAGAGCTGTAAATGTTCTATATACCTTAACAGCATGGGTGTTCGGCCAGATATTGTCTCCAAACCTTCTTCAACATTTGAAAATCTCACATCCTTGATGTCCTCAATCAAAAACTCTGACCTAAAGACTAATTTCAGATAAGAAGAGGACATGACTTGAATCTGCAACCAGAACTTGTCTACAGTTTCAGCACCATGTAAGCATCTGGGATGTCTACACAAGCACTATACCAAATTTGAAGGATACTCAGTACCTCATATCATTTACATCATGTAAATACAAAAGATAGCAACTAGGAAATGTATCTGTACATATTGATCCAATAGAAGCCTCGAGATCTCCACTTAATGGAATGGTAATGGTTAAATTTTCTAGGGGACTCGCGCTCTGCTTCCCCACGTGCGTTAATCAAGGGGGGAAAGAAAAGATTTATAATGTGTTACATATATCCATAATAGTTAGTGTTGCCCTAAGTTTTACAATTCCAGTACATATGTCTCAATAAATTTTGCGAGCTGCTCAGAAGTGAACTGTATGATGTTAAAGTGAATATGATGATTTTTTGGGGTTAATGTTGGGATATAGTTTTGTGCTCTAGCATTACTTGTTCCAGTAAATCAACCAACAACGTTTAGATGGCATAATCAGACATAATCTTCTATTTACATTGTGCAATAAGAGACTACTAACAGGAACAGTAAAAAAAATAATGTATGACCCACATATCGGTAATAGATACTAGATAGTGATGCCCTAAACATTAGCATTTCGGTGCAAAATTGTTAGATCAACCAAAAGTTGTCTCAATAAGAAGCCCTAAACATTAGCGTTACCCATTAAGCAACTTCAAGAACATAACCTATTTGATATTGCTGTTCTATCATATGGGTAAAAAGAAAATTACCAAAAGACATCCAATCTGGTGCAAAAATGGTGCACTACCCGCGCTCTTTTAGAGTTTCGAGTTGGGGCAAGAATGGACCAAAATTACCCTAATATAGAAACAAAAACGTATTAGTGTAACTGAATCTTCAAATTGGAAACATAAAAAGCAATATATAATTGGTGAAATATATGGTGTGGTTAGGCAGATAACGTGATGAGCTTCCATAGTGACGCTAGGAACTATTTCTACAATTTCATCTTCTGCCAAGAACTCGACCTATAGTACAAGATCAAACACATGTTACACATCATACAACAGAAACTCAACAAATATTAACAAAAAACAATGAAAAAAGATATATCTCCAGTATATCTGCGTGAAGAAAATCAAACCTCGGGAGCTGAGAAGACGAATCGAAGGGGATGAGATTGGCCTGCCATTTTCAGATCTCAGTAGGACCGGTTCAGTTTAGGGTTCGATTAGCTGGATTGATGAGAATCAGAAATTGGAGTAGCTCGGGGAGAGGAAAGTCGATACCGGCGGCGGGAAATGGGAGAAGAGTTTGAGGGGATAAATTTAAACACTGGTGGGAAATTGGGCCATAATTTTTTTTTAGAGCGGGAAGAAAATTAGTATTTCGAACTAATTAATACCGAAAACAAAATTGATTAAGTTGGATCGGGCCGATATCCAACTTTTAAATGGCCCGTTTTACACTGTTAGAGTTTGAAGATTATGATAACCTACGGCTTCGGCCACATATCTCGTTCTAGAGACTTTGAACCTCTATTCAACATCAATTAAATCCTTTTAAAAAAATTTTACACTTTAATTATTTGATATTATTTAACGCATTTATGACACTCTTTAATATATTTTTAACACCTCCAATATACATCCGGCATATTACACTTTGACACATTTTAAATTATTTCTAACATAATTGTATTAATTTTTAACACTCTTATATTAAAAAATAACTCCTTAACCGACTTAACTTTTAATATCTTTTTATAACTTTCGACACCATCAATTAAAAAATCTAAGTGTAATTTTTTTTTATAATTAAACTGTAGTGCAAGACAAATTCTTCGACTGCAGTGCAAGTCTCCCATATTTTGATAAATATTTTTCGATAAATAAAGGCATTGGCTTATAATGATATTGTGCAGTTGGCCGACTAACTTCCACTACAGCCCAAAAGTCCAATATTAATTTATTTTTAAACAAAATAAACGTGATTCTTTCATCATTTTTTTTTTATTATTATTCGTAAGAGTTTAAGTATTTTGAATCTAAATTTTCTGCACCAAAACTATTTCATACTCTTTGTATACTTGTTTTTTTAGGTTATACTAAAAAAATTATATATATAATCGATCTTATTTTATATGTCCGTCGTAACAGATAAATCCATTGTTAGTACCGATCTATATTATATCAACCGATGAGTCCCAACATTTTGAACAGAAAGGTCTAAAAATATGTATTACTTTCTACAGAATACAAAGAGAATAAAAAGCAATTTGATAAGGTGGAATATTTAAACGTCATGAACTATTTCATGTTATCAATTTATAAAAAGCAATTTAATAATGAAACGTAATATTTAAAAATATAATATACCTTATATTTTGAAGCAATAAAATAGAAAATAAAACAGGAAAGATCATCATCTGTTATGCCCTATTATTAGAGCAATCTCATGTAATTTATAATGGTGTCAAAGGGAGTGAAGAGGTAAAATTAGAAATGACTATACATATTCGGACGGAGATCGACGAGTGATCAAAATGACTCGTGGCCTCATAATGCGCCCAAGCGACATTCCGACCTACAATCATTTTGAGTGGATAAATGGACGTTATAATTTATGACAATAAAAATATAGATCCGTGCCGAACTATAAATAGAACGGCGAAGACGACGTTTCTAACATTTTTCTTTTGTAATAGCAGCGTTTGCTTTCCTTGCTTATCCATTTAGCCCTACTGATAGTGAATGCATTTATGAATGGATCTTTATTATTATAAATAATTGCCGAGGGCGATTAAGGGCTCTAACTGGAGATCGGATCCACTGCATACAGGGGCGGAGCCATGCATGGGCAGGGGTCTACCATGCCCCCCCCCCCCCGACCGCGCGGAGCGGCTCCCTGGCCGCCGTGGCCGGCCGCCTGGGACAACCCTCCGCCGGCTGCCATGGGACAACCCTTCGCAGGCTCGCAGCGCAGCTTCCTTTTTTTTTTTTTTTTTTTTTTAAATACTGTTCATCTTCCTCGCTCTCGCGGGCAAGGAAGATGAACCGTTAAGATAACGGGTCGCGTTCGCGAACCGAATCGCGAACGCGACCTGAGCCAACAGGTCGCGTGCGCGACCTTTTTTTTAAAATTTCTTTTTTTTTTTAAATTTAATTTTAAATATATATACTTAAATATATGTTTATTTTAAATATTATATTTTCGTAATTTAAATATTTTAAAAATAGTGAATTGTATGGATCATTTTTTTAGTCTCGAATTTGAAATTTATAGATAATTTTGAATAACATTTGGTTGTATATAATTAATCAAACAATTTGTTAGTAGTCATATTATAAAAATCCAACAACAAATCTTATTTATTATATAGATCGACTCATTTTTTTTTATATTCTACACCTACATATTTTTTTTTCTTTTAATCTAAATTATTTCATATTATTTTTTATTATTTTTTTTTTAAAAAAAAAAAAATTATCGATAGTTATGGACTTTTGGCCCCCCCCAGCCAGAAAACCTGGCTCCGCCACTGACTGCATAGGAGGTTCACCTACGGCGAGAATCGAGATGTTCATTCAGCCTAGCACGTATTATAAAAATTTTTCATCTAGCCCAGATCATCGTACCACAAATCATCTCCAGTGGTTTACCACAAATATCCAATCTCCAGTAACTGTGTCATAATTTAAAATTTTTAAAAAAATGTTATATTAATATATATATTTATTTTATTTTATTTTTTTTTTATGTGCTCAACGACTTTTGTGTTGTTTCCATTTGATATGAAACTATAAAAATCTAAGTGTATATTTCATCGTCCCATGTTATTGTGATAAGGGGCGATTGCCTTTGCACTAATGAACCTTTCATTTTTTATATTTGCCAAAAAACAAAAAAGTATCGAAAGCAACCCATTTTTATGCATCGTAATGGAAAATTTATAGATAATATCAATATATATTCAACTAACTGAAATATTTTCTTAAATTGAATAGTTCTGAAGGCTTATATTATTCTTCAAATAATATAGAGATCTTTACTATACGAGAAAAGTTCCATCACGTTATAGATGTTTTTTGTAGTATTTTTTTGAAAAAAATTCTTGGCAAATATTAGCATATTTAAGCTGTAGATATATATTTATGTTGAATTGCTAAGTTAGAAATGTGAAGAATTTTTGAAGCCGCGGCGATACTATTTCCATACTGTTGAATTGGGTGGCATATGAATCATTTGTTATAGTCCGAGTTCCGTTTGCTTTAATATGAGATAGAATTTTTTTTTTTAATTTTCATAGAAATATTGTAGAAGTAGTAATACATATTTTTTTAAGGATAACACATATATAAAAGTTTACTCAGTAAAAAAAATGTCAAATAAAAATAAGAGTAATACTATAACGTCCGAATATTTTATCTGAAAATCTGTCCAAACAATTTTTTCTGTCTCAAAGTCAATAGATATATAATTTATTAATTTTAAGATAAAAAAAATATTTGAATAAATATTTTACTGGAGTATTATTTTTTTATAAAAAAATAATCTGATATTTATCTCGTCTAATCATTAGAGAAAAAAATTACGTTTCAGCCCTCATAATTTTGAATTTACTTATTAGTCCCCAATAATGAAAAATTGCACTGACGTAACGCGCAATGCGTGTCGTTATATCAGCACATTTTTTTTTTATTTACGAAGACTGAATCGCACAAATAAAAAATACAGAGGCTAATTAGCGCAAACAAAAAAATATGAGGGCTGAATTATTCTAATGAATAAATGGGGGAGTTGATTAGCAAATTTTCCAAAAAATAATTTAGCATTCAACATTGACGGCTTAACTTTACGACCTTGTGCGGTTGGCCAGACAACAACTACAATTACATCTCAAAGTCCAACATCATCAATCATTGTTCATCTATTATTACTTAAATAAAAAAAGTGATTCTTTGCTCATACATTTATAAGATAATTACATATCAGCTCCTTTAAATGGAACAATTTTATATTTTAATTTCTGAAATGCAAAAACGTCCAACATGCTACCAAATCAGCGCAAAAATATATTTTCGAAAGCTGAAACGTAAGTATTAAACTGTAGAAGGCTGATATATAATTATCTCTTATTTTTTATAATTAAATTATTATTAATAGCTCCCATCACTTTCCTTTGCTTACCCAAAATTTGCTACGATCTTCTCTCCACATTAAAATTATATAATATATATATATATATTAAGATTATTTTTAACTCGATCTGAAAATAGTCTTGATAAGCTAATATTTCAGCCGTTGATCTAATGGCTGAGCTTTAATTTTACACTTAACGAAATAACGATTCACGCCGTTAAGTGTTAAAATTAAATCTCAGCCATTAGATCATGAAGATCAACGGCTGAGATGTTAGCTTACTAAATACTATTCTCAAATCGAGTTTAGAATAACATTTATATATATATATATAGTATATTAAGATTTTTGTAGGTTATGTTATATATTTGGTGATTTAGCTGAGCTGTCAGAATTTATTTATTTTTTCAAACCTACGATAAACACTTATTGAAGAAAACATTTTCGAAATCGTTTTTTTTTTTAGCAAGATTACCACTACATTCGAAAGAAATTGAACCTATAATAAACTAGGGCAGAAAACGAGCCGATCTGCTCACGAATAGTTCGGGCTCGAACTCATTGAAGCTCGGCTCGAGCTCGATTATTATCGAGCTTTAGTCGAGTTCGAGCACGGATTCAAGCTCGAGTAATTAAACGAACCGAGCTTGAGCATTGTGTTACTCGGCTCGTTAGGCTCGCGAGCCTAAACGAACTTTTTTATTTTATTTAAATATATTTTATGACAAAATTATTTAAGCGAGTTCGAGTTCGAGCTCGACTCGAGCTTGATCTAATTCATGCAATCGAGCCGAGCTTGAGCGAGCTCGGCTCGAATCGACTCAAGTTCGGTTCAATTGATACAATCGAGCCGAACTCGAGTCGAGTTTGAGCTTTAGATTTATCGAGTCGAGTCGAGTTCGAGCTCAGCCTTTGAAGCTCGTCGAGCTCGTCGAGTTCAAGCTCAAGCTAAACCAATCGAGCCAAGCTTGAGCACAGTGGTACTCGACTCGAACTCGGCTTGTTTTCACCCCTATACTAAACACTTATTATTACTGATAATAATAATAAAATACTCCATCTTTACAAACGTCCGTCTCTGTAAAATATCAGACTTTTGAACCTATACTAAAGACTTATTTGAAAAAAAATGTTAAAATTATCTTATTTTTTAAACAAAATTAGCCTTACTTAAAGCTAATATGTTCTAATGGAAAATGGTACAGTGCACGGACGCCGACACAAAAAAATTATACGAAATTTTATAAAAAATGTGTTTCTCATTGCGTGAAACGTCCATAGTCTATGCTTCGAATCATAACCATGCATAACTTTATATTTAAAAAAAAATGCTATATATATAAAATATCAGAGGTTCGAATACTAAGCAATTATTAAAAAAATTACTAAAATTAAACTATCCTTCAAACGATATTAGCTTTTTTCTTACGGGTGTGAAATGCTTGTGGATTATTCTTTTTTTTTTTTTTTTAAACAGTAGTTAAAATTCAGCTTCCACTTTTTAAATTTTGCGTATCAATCTGAGTCTCAAAAATTTAAAAAAAAAGGAAAATAGCGTTTCAGCCCTCCTAAGTTTGGGGTCGCGCGATTCAGCCCCCCGAAACGCCACGTGGCAGCACGCGCGCGCCGCCACGTCGGCGGAGAAACGCGTTTCGGAGGGCTGAAACGTCAAAAATGGAAAACGGGGGGCTGAAACGCAATTTTTCCAAAAATATATTGGCAGGATATTTTTTATTTTTATGGATTGATTTACATAGTTCCTAAAAATATATAATTAACCCAAAAAAAAAAATTTATATTTTTTTGGAATAGTTTTACAAATTATTAAAAAAAATAAAAATTTATTTGAAATAGTTACGCAAAAACCCAATCATTCTAATGCATGAAATAGTGCCGTAGGAGGTGGAAATTGTCGAATGGGTATAAAAGGTGGGGCTTCTAGATTGTGGGAGGACGTCAAGCGCTGCCAAAACGAGGACTTTGATCGCTGCTTCGCTGGCCAAGTCAACGATCATGATTTATTGCCGTAATCACGCCAAAAACATACAGAAATATCAGTAATTTGCTATAAATTTAGGGTTCATTCGTAACAGTTCCTTATTTTTAAGAAGTTATATAAATTAATAAAAAAATATTGATATGGCAGCGCAGGTTTTGCAACTTCGATATTTTTTTATTTTCAGAAACTAAATTATAGATTTATTTAAAATAAAATACTGATAGGCAACTCTCATATAAATTTATATTCGTAAATAATTAAAATTTGTGTCATTTTCTACTTGTTGAGTAAGATTTTAATTTTTTGAGCAGCTGTAATTAGTCCAATGGCAACTGAAATTTCTTTCTATTCATTCAAATTAACCCATAAATTTTTTCTGTTACTGTTTAATTAAAAAAAAAACTTTTTTCATATTCATATCGGTTTTATTTTGATAATTATATAAATATTTATTAGAAAAATTTAAAAATAAAATTTGTATATTTTTTTAAAAAAGAAAAGGAATCAAACTGAGAACTAATTCCAGGTGGCTCATACATTAATGATGCCAGTTAATAACATGTGGAACTTTAATGCATCTTAATAATTTGCACCAAATCTTTTTTTTTTTTTTAAAGACATCTAAATTGGAAACAAAAACGTACGGTCATTCTTCCAATTTAATATATTTTAAATATATATCTTGAATTTATTTAATAATTATCTTAAAAGTTGATTTCTACAATATTTAGAAATTTGTTGATATTATTCCAAAAAATAATGAAGTTGGTTGGTTTGTTCCGATCTATTAATTTTTGAATACTTTATAATTTCACTCAAATTTTTTAGTCACCTTTACACCTTTTTTTTCTTCTATAAAACTAACTACTTCTGTGCATATTTATCAGTACTTCAATTATTGGGGGCCATCTTAGTAAAGTTTTACAACTTTTTGTTAATAGATATGAAATCAGTAACAAACAATTTTCAAACAATAATGAATCTTTTATTTTTTTTAATTATCATGGTACAATTCATAAAAAAAAATATAATTTTCGGTGTCGATCGGCATAGCCTGTACCAGATGATACATATTTATTTCAGCAGTTGTCAGCACGATATGAACCGGTACGGCAAGTGCCAAAAAATATTACGTTTAAAATTTTAAATTAATTTTGATTTTTTTTTTTATTTTTAAAATTGTAAATAAATATATATCGGTATGATTGATATGGTCGGTAGGCTTGCTACGTGTCTATATATGAATTTATTAAAACTCCACTCGCTTCGGTACAAAAAATCTTACGGAAAACTCCAACGGTTAATCTCTATCGATGCTTTAAAATTTGAGTATATATCTTTTATAAATGTTGGCTTATACGACAGCACATATAATTTTTTTTTTTTTTTTTCTAAAAATATTATTGCATGTAAATTCGAATCTAATATCTTTTTTTGAGAGATTTTTTATTGGGAGAGTTTGATATATGGGACTTTTGCGTATCAACCCTCTTTTTTTTTTTACGCATTTCAGCTCCTAAAAATATATTTTCAGAGATTAATTTACTATTTTTTTATTATAAATTAATTTCTAAAAATATATTTTTAAAAAATAATTTATAAATTTTTAAAAATAGGAGGCTGATATATAATTTTTTCTTGATATAGCTATCTGTATCTCATAAATTTTTATTTTTTAGAGTAAATAATTTTGATATTTGATATTTCCTGTAAGGACCGTGGACAGAGACGTGCCATTAATTGCACCCACCTGCCTACCGAGCGACGACTCTTGTTCAGCAGCTCAAAAACAGACATTTCACGAAGGTCAAAAAGAAGTAAATAAAAATTAATTTTAAAATCCCTAAAATATAAACCAAATCTCCAAATAACGTCCTCTTTTTCACCTTTTTTTTTATTTTTAATTTCTTTCATTCTCCAATTCGGAAGAGCTGAGGGAGCTTTACCCGTTGCTTGCGCTTCCGCCGGATAAAAATTACTTCAAAATCATTTCCTCGAAGTCAGATCCGTGGTGGAGTTGAATGGTTCGCTGGATACCCATGGGGAGTTGCTGGAGCGCGAAGATCAAGGCTGAGACTCCCACTAACAGCGCTCCTAATTCTGGTACCAGCTCTTTCAAATCGAATTTTCGCCTTCCTTTTATGCTATATTTTTGTTGTTGTTCGTTCTGATGATTGATGAAGCTTGTGCGATTCGTATGTACTTGTGAATGAGAACTCTTATGATTTCTATTTATGCCTATCATAACAGCGCTCCTTCTGGTTCCAGCTCTTTCAAATCGATTTCGCCTTGGTTTAGTATATTTTTGTTGATGTTTGCTTTGTTGAAGCTTATCAGATTCGTATGTACTTGTAAATGAGCTCTTATGATTTTGCCTATCATAAATGATTTTGATTCATATACGGTAATTATTTGATAATTATACGATGTGTTGACGTTTACTTAAGTAATATTATAAATCACGTATTTAGGCAATTTAAGTATCTAGTTTTTGTCTTCATTTTACTTCTCAATCAGTACAAAAATGTTTTACGTTGATGGCTAAACATGGTGTCATGATCCTCGCGTCTTGTTATATTAGGTAGAATTATAGATACTGTAGCTCGTATTGTTGTGTATATATATCTTTGGTGGTGTATTATATTCTAATATAATATTTGATAGTTAAAGTAAATTTAAAATATATATATGATAGTTCTCATAAATATTGTGTGGCTTATATTTTCTAGGAAGTTATAAAATTGTCTACTTTTTTCTCTCCCCTATATACTCTATTTCAGATTATATTCTTTAATTTGTGTATTTATATTTCTAGATTTGTTTTATCCTATTTAGAAAAAGATATGATATATAATAAATCGGTACAATTGAGATAACAATACTTTCTAATGATAAAGTAAATGAGTTATAAATTTACTGATTATAATTTTAAAAATATTTTTTAAATTTTTTGACACATGCATCGCGGGTGCGTCATCCACTAGTACATATATATGACTCAAATTTCCTTCAAAGGAAGGTTCGTACAAGTGATTTTCTTACATAATATAGTTGTTGGAGTTATTTTCTCCCAAGTTGCTGATTCAGTTGTATATGTTTGTAACTCGTAGGGGTTAATTCGAAATCCATTAGCAAGGATGTAAATGGATTAAGCAATTGCAGTAGCAGGGTCTCATCATCATCTGTTCCTCCGACACCTCGAAGTGATGGAGCAATCCTCGAATCAACAAATGTGAAAAGCATATCATTTAATGAGCTTAGAAATGCTACGAGGAACTTCAGGCCTGATAGCGTATTGGGAGAAGGTGGATTTGGTTCAGTCTTCAAGGGGTGGATTGATGAGAAAACGCTTACAGCCAGTAAGCCAGGGAATGGAACTGTTATTGCTGTCAAAAGACTAAAGCACGATAGTTTGCAGGGTCACAGAGAATGGTTGGTGAGTCTCATTTCTTTCATCTTGAACAAGGTTTTCTGTGCTGAGCCGAGCCGAGCCGAGTTTCGGTAGACTCAGATCTCGGCACGTGCCGACCGTGCCGATGGTGCCGTGCCGATATATATTTAGTTATTATTTTTTTAAAAATAAACATATAAATTAATTTAAAAATTTAAATATAAGATTTTTTGACACGTGCCGTGCCGGTTCGTGCCATGCCGACAACTGCAGGAACAGGCACGTGCCGCCCAGCACAAAAAACCATGATCTTGAAAGTAAAGGTTTTGTTTTATACATGTGATCAGTTGTGTAGATGCACACGCGTATTGGAGTGCATCATCAAATCGTGTTTATATGCTTTTTTCTTGCAGCTCTCAGTTTGTGACATTTCTTTTACTTTGAACTTGTAGGCGGAGGTTAATTACTTGGGACAGCTGTACCATCCTAATCTCGTTAGGCTGATTGGATATTGCTTAGAGGATGATCATCGGCTGCTAGTGTACGAGTTTATGCCTCGGGGAAGTTTGGAAAATCATCTTTTTAGGCGTAAGTTCATTCTGACTTGTCTATGTGATTCCTACATGAAATACAACGCGCATTCTCTATTATGTATCCAGACCATTACGTGCTTTTTGGATAATAACAAAAGACATAATGGGGTGCCATGCTTTTGTTAGTTTTGCATGAATCTATTTATGACTAAACGACTAGCTTCTTCCTAGAAAATACCAAGCATACAAAATCACCGGTATTTATTTAAACTAATATAGTATGATTCTAGTTTAGTGTAATACTATTGGCTGTCATATTTAACATAACATACTACTATATTATGCAATAACCTATGAAAGTGTAGCCCAAGATAGTATTATCTTGTAATGTATTTACGTGATATGATATTATTCGATCTTTAGTATGGTGTTATATGATTTTCTATTTACTGTTTCAGTACATATTATCTAAAATCACGATTAATTGGTCAATTGCAATGAAAGATATAATTAATATTCGTTTATCATAATTATAGGTATTCTTGTAATTTACTCTACTTTTTGCATGCTTTTTCTTACAAAGTGTAATAGAAGAGTTGGCCATCACAATCCAAGCCCATATAGTAACGATATAATATCTCTTACCTATGGACAAACTAAAACATAATCCTATCACTTAAATAGTGTTATCATGACACGTCCTTCATTTTTTCTTTACTCGCTAATTACAACTTTTGCTGCTGATGCAGGAGGTTCTTACTTCCAGCCACTATCTTGGAGACTTCGTATGAAGGTTGCTCTTGGAGCTGCAAGAGGGCTGGCCTTTCTACATAGTGCTGAAAATCAAGTCATCTTTCGTGATTTTAAGACATCTAATATCCTTGTTGATTCGGTATGTGATTGCCGTGCTTTAATATATCTATTGTATCATTCAGGTCAATATTTTTGAAGTTGGGCATTTATGGAATGTGCAGGAGTACAAGGCAAAGCTTTCTGATTTTGGTTTGGCTAAGGATGGTCCGACTGGTGATAAGAGCCATGTCTCAACTAGGGTTATGGGTACACATGGATATGCTGCTCCTGAATATCTTGCAACAGGTAATCTGATAATACAATTGTAATTCCACATCATGCCTTTCAATATGCTGATAAACATACTATGGTTTGGGTTTCGAGTTGTTGTTTGCATTTCCCTTTGCATATGAAATATATCTCCATGAGCTATGCTCTTAGCTTATCGGTGGATTTTGAAGCAGTTTTTCTTGATTTAATCCGAACAATGAAGTGCCCATAATTTCTTTTCCTTTTTTTTTTCTTTTGAGGAAGAACCCATTTAGGGTCATCTCAATATGGGCACCCTCAATGAAGTGCCCATAATTGGGTGGTTGATTCTAAGACTTTGAAAATTACAAGACACTAGAGCTTTGTGTTTGTAAAGCGTATTTTGTATTTATACTTCCTGCACCGTATTCTGTATATTACAGGTCACTTGACTTCAAAGAATGATGTGTATAGCTTCGGTGTTGTTCTTCTGGAAATGCTTTCTGGTCGACGTGCTATGGATAAAAACCGCCCATCCGGAGAACACAATCTAGTAGAATGGGCAAGGCCTTATCTTAGCAGCAAGCGGAAAATATTCCGTGTATTGGATAATAGACTCGAAGGGCAGTATTCGTTGGCTGCAGCCCAGAAAGCCGCGACTATTGCACTCCAATGCCTTCGTTCTGATGCCCAGTTTAGGCCAAGCATGGATAAAGTAGTGGCTCAATTAGAAGAACTACAAGATCCAAAAGGTACTGTGATACGGCGCCCGAGTGGTCAACCAAGGAGCCATCAAAAGGCGAAGGGAGAAAATCCTAACAGTGATGTGCGGAAATCTCAACCGAGAAGTGATGAAAAAGTAAAAGGAGAAAAACCCGACAAGCAACCCGCAGATATCTTTCCATAAGAAGATCATCAGAAGGGGAAAGCAAAAGGTGGATGATTATCCAAGGCCCTCAGCCTTCCCTCTGTGTTCCTAGGTTGACAGTCAGAAAAGAGCCTTTTTTTTTTTTTTTCCTCATCTTTTGCTTGCTGCGTAGCTTATGTATATATATTCGGGGTGCCTCTTTTTGTAACATTTTTGTACAGAATATCTTTCGTGTGTGCCAAACTTTAGTAATTGACGGAGGTTCTTTATGTCTAACTTATAGCATAATGTTTTATGCCACCTCTTTTATCTATATCTATACTACTAAAGTGCAATTATAGTTCACTACCTTCCTGTTAGAATATTAGATTTGGCAAATCACCCGTTTCGTAGATTGTTTATATATATATAAGGTGGTGTTTAGTTTGTCTGTTTTAAATATGTACAGTATCTGAGATCTGGATCATTCTTGATCTCGATAACTGGTTATTGTAACTACTTGTTTTTGAGCTAATATAAATTGCTTACATATCAAAAAAAATTATATACGACAGTAGATTTGGTGGTATCGTTATATCTTAATATAATTATTAAATAGTTAAAATAATTTAAATTATATATGATATTTATCATAAATATTATATTGTTTATATTTGTAATTTTTTCTCTCTTTTATTTTTGGCACACGTATCGCGGCTACGTCATATGCTAGTAATTATTTAAACTCGACTTGGTAAGGTTGTGCTATTTACGTTATGTTTGTGATTATACATTATTATGTATGATTGCATATGTATAATAAGTGATTAAATTTTATCTGAAATGGATTAAATTTACGAAGGATAAGGTATGATAAAAATCTACATCTAATTTATCCATTTTGTACAACGGCAATTTTGTCATTTTAACAGTCAATGATGTTACAAAAAATATTATTTTGAATGTGGGAGGTATATTTTTGTAATTTAAATTGTTGGAGTATAAAATGCAATTTTCCTTATAAGTATTATACGATGACCGGGTTTTATTTAAAATTGACAAATTGTGACGCAATATGACGATGTGTTCTAATTTGTTAAAATGTTGTTCAGTTGACAACAGAGTGTAGTATAAAATTGTAGCATGTAGATGTGTATACTTAAAGACGTGTCGAAGAATAATTCACGTCGTGAATTTAACTCTCACAATTTAAGAATTGTAGTTAGATAACTGCGTACAATAAATAAATTGATATCTATCGCAAAGAAGTTTCACCTTATTTAATGATAATTGTTTCGAGGATCATACACCATAACTAGCTCGCTCATAGGTCCGGGCGGTAATAAGTTTGAATTCTATAGATCTATCTTAGAAGAACAATATACAATCTCTATTCACTAACAGTTTTAAGTTATAAATACGCCAATATGTATAGGATTTTCCAATATTATATATATATATATAATATAATGGGCCGGCAAGCCCACATTGTTAGTACTAAATATGAACATGATTGTTTTAGCGCGCATTTCTCCACTTCGAAAACACTCAAAATCTCAGAAATGCAACCGCCGCAGTTCGATCGCCGGAAAAGCGAAATCTTGGCGGTGCAAATGCAGCAGCAGCGTGATTATCTGGATTCGATGCGGCGGCGAATGGCGGAGCTACATCTCCCCGCGGCTGAGAGGAGAGCTTTCGTCGGAACTCCGTCCCGCGGTGGTCCTGCATCACGCCACCGCCGGACGGAGATGTCAGATCTACGAATGGAGTGCTGCAGGAATATTCAGAATCACAAAGAGACCATCGGCCGCGCAGCTGCAGCTTTCCGCAACTCCCTCAGCTCGATCCGCTCCACTGCTGAAGAAACCCTAGCCAATCGAGGTTAATTTCTGCCCCTTTCTTCCAATTTCATATATCTTGAGCACACAGAAGCTGTTTTCTGTAATATGCTAAGGTATAGTGTGATCTATCAGAAAGCCCATATGTTATAACTTATAAGTTTATATAGGTTCAAATGCGTTTGCAATCGATATGTTTAAACAATGTCAGTTTTCATATCATTGAGTCGTATTTGTTACTACTGAATTGTCACATTTAGGAATTAGTTGCTTGACAGATAATTGTGATAAAGAATATCTTACGTACCAAAGAAGTTACATAATTGTGTAACTCTCGTAATTTGTAGATGTTAGTATGATTAAAGCTGAGTAGCAGAATTTTCAATACAACACAGACACCATAACTACCAGTAGTTATGACATGCAAGTTTTTTGGGTGGGTAGTTTGATGGTAGGAGTAGAGTCCTTTGATTAGTTGATGACACGACAGTATTTGTTGTACCGAAATACTGTTAGTGATACTATCTTCTTATATTAAATAGGTACCTATGGTAGATAACTAACTATTAAGTTCATATGAGTTAACTTCTGGATGCACTTATTCACACTCCACCATAATACGAAGTAATCACAGCCACATAATCAAGTTTGCTTAAATGTATTGGCATAATTTCAATGGCTTGGTCTGGTTGCTTAAATTGAGTTGTTAAGCCAAATAAAGGTTCTTGGAAATATATAGAAAGAAGCAGCAGCAAGGAGTGGTCGTTTCCTAGACCAACCGGATGATTATATGAACACACTCTATCATGATGCTTATCGTCTTCTATCTTTCTGTATGGCTTGTCTATCAAGCGATTCTGAAAACAAAAGCATTTTATAGCTAGTAGTTTTGAGTTGTTTGACTCTGTTGTCTATAGTCTGGTAAGGTACTTTGTTTTGAACTTCCTGTTCTTAGATCTTGGTTAGAGTCTGCACAGCAATTTTTTTTTTTCCTCATATTTCCTAGGTACATAATACCATCTACATACATATGTGGAGTAAATTTCATTGTCCCTTTAAAGTTTTATGTGCATTAAGCTATACTATCATTCCTAGACATAGTGCTATGCATTGCTTGCAGTTCCTCAATAGTTTATTGTATTTGTTCAATGTTCTTTTAATAACCAATGTTTCTTAGCCCATTTTTCATCTTTTGCTATAGAGAAAGTTCGTAGACTCAAAGATTACCTCAAGGAATTGGAGGTTGAGCTAGTAAATGTTCAAAAAGGTAAAGCCAATTTTTCTGTCGTCTTGGATGCCACCTTTGTTTATCACTTTTTTCGCAGTGTATTAAAGCTGCTTGATAGGACTGATTAAATTTTAACCTTTCTATTACAGCATTTTATTGCAGCTGAGAAGTGAGTTTCTATTGCAGTAGAAGCGGATGTCATGATTGCTATATGCTATTAACCCTTGCTTTCTATGTTGTCCCTCCATTAGTACATCATAGCTATTGAGATCCTTTGTAATTATGTTAATATTTCAAGGTGGCCTATGCCCTCACTTTACATTGTGAAAAGATCCAAAAACACCCTAACTATGTGACATGAAGACAAAAACAACCCCCAAATGTAAGTTTAGGTTTTATATATGTTGATGTTTGATGCTGTCTATTCCAGTAGGTTAAGTGTTGCAGATGAAATTTCGTTTGGCCTAGTTACTCAGTCTATGTAGCTGTGTGGGAGGATGGAGAAAGGGGAGGGAGTGGTAATCCGGATGGCTAACCCAATGAGTCTATATTAAACCTGTCAAGCCAAATGGTTAATTCTCTGCTTTCCAGATAATTAAGTATGACTGTGATGAGTTGGCCATGTCATTGAGCATAGATGTAACTGACAGTGAGAAATGAATGGGACTGAGTTATTCAGAATATAAAACAAGTCATGCGGTTTATAACTTTAAAGAAGAAAGTTCTGAAACTCAGATAACTAATTATTTTATTAAAGGGTGCTTTTACTTATAAACAAATGTTATATAGAAAGATGAGAAAGTTATGTCTTTAACCATTAATGCTTTTATAAATTAAAGCAAGTTGGAATAAGTAACTTGACTATGACCTAGTGATATTCGCCTTCCTATAACAAACTTCTACCGAGTATGCGTTTTACATAGCAATGTAATATCATGTCATGCATGATTCTTTTGCAGTGAAAGCAAGCATAGAATCCAGACATTCAGCGGCTGCTGAATCCTTTACTTCTACGTCATTAAGAGTAAAGAAGCTGGTTGAAGCACTTGAAGATGAAAAAAGAAAGAGGGATGAATATGCGGCAATTATATCCCGACAGCTATCTGGTAATCCCAGCTCCATTCTGACACCATTTGCTTTCTCATAATGCTCACATTGTGGATTACTGGAAAAATGCTGACATTCATGTACAAATGCATGTTGAATTCATGTAAACTTTACATAGTTTAACTGTTAAAAGCATGCAGCTAAATTTTGGAATTGTTTGATTGATATTGAGTGGTTAGGACCTGTAACTAAACGTTCTTCTAGTATAGTTACTGTTTACCAAAGACTTGTGAGGTATATTGTTTTCAAGCTTTTTTACCTTAAACCTTGTGGTTGAAATGTTTACTTTTTTCTAGACCATATCGACAAGGCACTATAAGAGCTTGTTCGTGAAAATGCCTGAAATTGACATGCATTTATTCAATTCAGTGTCCTTCAACTCATGACAGAAAAATTTTGTTCCTGCAATCCTACTTGAGATGAGCTATTGGCATACACTAGCAACTTAGCATACAAATTGTGTTTTTAGAAGTGGAGTGAGACTGTTAGTTCACATGAAATTTCTATTGTATTTTAAGCTAGAAATTCTTTAGGAAAGAAATTGCTTGGTTAATTTATTATATTTTATTAGTAGTTATAATTCTTAATACTCTAATAACAAGTACTTTTTTTTTCCTTTTCTTTTCTTTCTTTCTTTTTTTTTTGTAACGACACACATGTTTCTAGACGTGCCACATGATCATGTATAAGGTTATCTTCACTGTTTAACAATTATACACGCCAATCTTAAACAATTTTCTTGTGACAGCTCAAGAGGCCTTGGAAGCCAAGAGCATTGAAGAGACCGTTGATAGGAAAAGCCTGGATGAAGCTATATCATGGTATAACAGAGTACTCGGATTCCAAGCTGAAGGTGGTGAAGGTAGACATGAACATTGTGGGAGTTTGGTAGTCCTCTTTCATGCCATATAAATACAATTTACCAAATCCTTTACCCTATATTAGGAGTCAAATTCATCTTCAAGAAAGTTGACTTGACAAATCCAGAAAAGGAGTTCTCTTTTACTATAAAGCTTCACGAAAACGTATATTCCTGTAAGTACAGCTTCTGTATGGAAAATTAACCATTCAACGCTTTGTGTAACATATCTTTTGTCTATGACTAATTTCGGACATTCAATCTTGCTCTCTGGAACCAGTACTGCATTGCAATCCTTATGTTAATGGTGTTGAAGATCTGGTGCTGGACCTGAATAGAACAAATGAATTATTCAAGTTTGTACGAATAATAAGAGAAAAGTTTGTGGCCTTAACAGTAAAAGGTCGGTATCCTGTTATCTTTTTATTTTCCTCTGGTCTGGTACACAGTGATATAATGATTATTCTACTGCATGGTAGTTCAATTGGCTATTGCTATCTAAGCTTTGACTCTCTGCACTATTCAAACTTATTTTGCATAGTTTTCAGACAATCAAATTAGATTAATCCGTTTGTCCAGTTCTTTCCAAGATTATTGTGGAGATATTCACTATTGACATTTGATTGTTGACCCTGCATCATCTACTTCAGATTATTAGGGTCAATTAAACTATAGTTAACTCAAATTGGGGGAGGATGTAATTACCTGTTTTGAAATTAAATGTAGCATATCTTCCTTTACATTAAAAATATTATAGTGTTTGCTTTTCTTATAAATATATAGATGTATGGTATATCTATATTCGGATTTCTATTTGTAATTCACATGCTCGGTGCTACTTTCTATGCGTGTTTAAACTCCTTTTTCGTTAAATGTTGGCTGAACATTTTCAATTCGTGTATAGGACATTTGCCGAAAATGATTTCCAGCTATGAGGATCCGTCCTCTATTCATTTGTCGTCTCCTCCCCCAACCTCAGTGGACACTTCAACTGGAATGACAATGCTGTCTAACACCGTACAAACTACAGATGGGGTAACTGCTCGTAGTAAGATTGGCTCATTGCAGAAAGAGACTGAAGAATCTTTATCAGCTCGTCGGCGTTCCTCTCGTCTCCAGGTAATCAAGGTTTAGATTTAGAGGAAGGGCAATATATAAGTGACATACAAATTCCCAAATTCTTTAACCCCTTATCTGCTAACTCCTTTGGACTTACAAATGAATATGGCTATACTCCGATTGTGCAGGCAAAGAAGTCACAGTGAGCACCGGATTTCCAATTTTCTCTGCAAAAGTTGGCCATATTACTCAATGGCTTGACATTAGGATGAGGATGAGTCTCATTCTGTATGTAACGGCATGCTTTCGTTCTTCCTCTTAATGTATAAAAGGTGTCTCGTGTACAGGTCAAAGCGATGATCGCAACCCAACTTTAGTAAGCTTGATGGATGGTGCTTGTCAGGATGACGGTTCCAGCAGTAATCCAGTACTGCAGGATGTAGTATTTGTCTTGATGGTGTAGGCTGGCAAGTCTCCTTGCAATTATGTTTATTACTCCAAAAAATCCACTGATTTTTATTTTATTTTATTTTTATTTTTGTTTTTTTTTACGGTGTGCCGTAGGGGTCTGGTGTGTTCCTAAACAGGTGACATTCACTTACAGGTGAATGTCCAACTGGGGTGAATGTCATTCAGCATGAATGAAACAAGATATTTGACAGCTTGTATAACGTGATCCAGATTCAACTGTATCGATTCAGTCCTAGTTCAACTCAAGCTTGTATAAATGGAGCGATAACACTAAAATCTTGATGAGAATGCAAGAAGAATTATGTCCTAAAAAGATTTTTTTTTGCAGAATTAGCAGGAATATTGTTTTATCTATATCAATGTATTGGAATCAATACATAAGCAGTTTGCTAGCAATACTACAACTTGACCCTACAGGTTATCATCATAACATAGAAGGAAAGAATGCGCGAATGAGAGAAGTCATGTACATAAAGTTACAAATAACATACCAAGCATTGATATTGCACTACTATATTCAATAGCTTAACTAAAATGGTTCAAGTTCTTAGGACATACAAAACTAAAGCACACATCTAATCTACAGAAAAAGTAAGTGTAATATCCTGTATAAAATCTGATTTATAAAAATTAGAAATGACTTATTATTTTGGATTCAATAATTTTGTGAAAATATCTTTTGACGATTTAATATTTTATTTGAAAAATATTAAATTATAATTGTATTTATGGACCATGCAAATGAATCCAGGACTATTTAGAAGTCGCTGGTATTGATTAACTAGCTTCCTGCAAACTTAAAACTGTAAGATTTTTATCGTATGGTAATAGTTTTTATTGGAGGCATAGCTTTTGCCATTTAGTTGTTTTGAAAGTCTTATGTTGCAAAAACAAAAAAAAAGAAAACAAGAAAAGGAAGGGGCGAATCAAAGAGGGCTAGGGAACCCTCTCCCCGCGCTCGCTCTCTCTCGCTCGGTCACCCCCATCTCTCTCTCTCTCTCTCAGCGCTCCTGTCCTTCGGCCGCACGGCCGTTTGCGTTGCCACGCTGACCGCGCGGCCCGCGTTGGATCGCCTTGCCGGCGGTGGATCACGCGGCCGTGCGTGGTTCCGGCGGCGCTGGTGAACCTTCGGACGCGTGAGATCTCGTTTCTTCTGTAGATCGTGCTGTCATCGGCGCTGAGGCTGTCGCCATCGTCGGCCGACTTCTTGTGAGCTTCTCCACGGACAACCTATCGATGTTTTGCATTCATTGCTCCTCTATCATTCAAAGAATCAAATTTCCTAAATTCATTTAAAGTGGTGGAAAATCTTGCAAACTTCATATTCACCATGCGTTACTCTTAGGAAAAATCTACTAATGCATTTGTTTCTTTACTCCGAAATCTCCACATCCTTATGTGGAGCAACACGATTAGGAGCACCTTCTATCCACTCGCTACTATAATACCTAACAAAGTATGAATATAAAGTTTTAACATAGTATTCCATTTAAGAAGATAGCATTAAATAGAAAAGACTAAGACTTTACTGACTTAGGATTCAATGAGTGAGCTAGACAATGGAGCAGAGTGTTGCTTTTAGTCTAACGATTAAGCAAGATGTTGTAGATGACCGTATAGAATGTAGAGTTTTCACTAAGTCTCTTCTTCTCATATCGATATATTACCGACTTCACATTTTCAATCATAGTATCCCACATATCATAAATTAGATGTAAAGTAGGAGCATCTGTATCGACGATCCGCTCATAAATTGGTTGGGTTAACGAGGGAATATACTTTGTCCCACCACAAATCATTTAAGATTTTGTCTTTGACAAAAGGAGCCTTGCCAACATCATCATCTCTATATATTGCCCATTGCTCAGCTATCACCATTGCTTGGAGATCTTGTTTCATTTCTTTAATTCTTTTAACCATCACAATCGCCGAAGCAAATCTTCCTTCGATGTGTAATCATGTTTTAAAAAAGTCATATAAGCTCAATGTACAGCTGAAAAGTTCTAGGTTCTGCCTAGTGCATACCTTGAGACGCCTCTGGCTTATGTTTTTCCTTTTTGGTGTATTAAATATGTGTTTCAGCTGATATATTCCCTTTTAGAGTTACAACTTTGATGATCTTGTGTGTATAAATGTTCTTTATGTCGTATGAACTTCATGCCTTTACTTAAATCAGTGATGATAAGTAGTTTGATATCCATGGAGGGTATGTATTTCTACCTTTAGTGACATGTGGTTTGTGATACAGAGAACATGAAGCGCAAACTAGAGAAGAACAAAGTCGATAAGATTGAAATCGATTGCCACGATGGAATCTTTGCTTCCTGCTCCTTCGCGGACCTCGGACTCGATCCTAATCTCTGCCAACAGCTCAAAGGTTTTCTTTAATCCCCCTCTGCGTATCTGAACAGTGCTTCAATTTGAAAATGAATGTAACAATTGACTTTGGTTTGTGATAGAGAGAATGGGGTTTGAAGTTCCCACACACGTCCAGGCGCAAGCAATACCTGTCGCAATCTCTGGCCAGCACATGTATTTTTACTTCTTTTTAAGTCAACTCTTCATGATTCTTTCTTTTTAAACGACTTATGTTGGAATTTCAGATTAGTGAAAGCAGCTACTGGAACAGGAAAGACACTGGTGTATCTCGCGCCCATTATACATCTTCTACAAATGCAAAATCCTAAGATACAACGATCTGATGGAACCTTTGGTATATTCTAGTGTTTTAAGCTAATTAAATTTCCATTTTAGGGAATTTCTTATCTTTTGAATTTTAAACTCTATATATGCTAACTCTAAGATAACACATTTGTGTCTGCTGATTAACTGATTTATTAGTTATCATGGTTTCATAGGGATCATCAAAAGTCTAACAACTGCATAGAATGTGGTTTTTGGGTAAATAACTCAGCTTTGTAGGCAACTGATCTTGCATTGTGACTTTACTGTAGGAGCCAAGTATCACGAGGACTGAAAATCAACGTTTCATGAAACTGTAGTTGCTTTAATTAGTCTAGCTATGTTAATATTTATTCATATTTAACTTCAAATTATGAATTTTAGGCACTTTTTATCGTGGGTTTTTTTTCCTCTCGTATGTCACCTCTGTTTTATGCTGTGTGGTGATGTCTCTTGCTTGGTACTAATAAAGCTGTTGCAATTTTAAATCATGACTGACAAGACAAATAGCGCTGGTACTTGTACCAACGCGAGAATTATGTATGCAGGTATATGAAATTTTACAGAAGTTATTGCATCGCTTCCATTGGATAGTTCCCGGTTTTATTATGGGGGGTGAAAACAGGGCAAAGGAGAAAGCAAGGTTGCGGAAAGGTATGATTAAATTTCGTCTTTCTGTCATTGGGTTGTTTACTTGATAATTGGCAATGCAATTTCAGTTTGCTAAAGTTAGTATGTCCATTTCTACTTTAGTTTCTAATAGTTACTGTTTTCGGTTATGTTCATTCGATGTGTACTTTGATTGTGGATCAATGATTTTAGTTCCATTAAGTTCGCGTGATGTGTGTTCTGTTACTATTTGCTTCTGATGATTCTGTCCTATTCCAGACATATTTATTTAATATATTGTTAAGTTAATTTTTCTTTTGTTCTTTCTTTTATTGTATAGCTGTGTTGTATTGTCATTTAATCATACTGTGGACAAAAAATTGAATCTGAGATAACCTTTTTTTTTCAATGCTATGATGATATACATCTAGTGCTACCATGACTGCATAAACGTGAAAAGGCATAATGGCTTCAGATTTGTTTAAAAAGAATGAAATGTTCTCTTAAACTCTTATTAGTTTTTTGGGGGTGTTCTTTACTTATTTATGTACAATTCTTCTATTATATCGAAATCCTTGATCACTTCATGTCGAATGCGTTTTCCCACGTCATAAGGTTAATTTAGGAGATGCACATATTCCGTAGTTTTATACAGCTAAAATGTCTTTATGATGTTTCTTTAAATTATGATTGTGATTTTTGTTTTTAACTTGTATTTTAGTCATAAGCTTTCTTCTTGTTTTTGACAATGTCAGGAATATCTATTCTAATTGCAACTCCAGGGCGCCTTTTGGACCATTTGAAAAACACAAAATGTTTCTATTATCCAAATCTGCGTTGGATAGTTTTTGATGAAGCTGACAGGTGTGGGGTCTTTTTGTTTTGTCTGTTATATCTTTGTTGCATGATCCTCTGAGGCAACTTCTTGATGTATAGCTCAATTCTATGTGAAACTGAAGTTTCTACTCATTAACAGGATTCTGGAGTTAGGTTTTGGAAAGGCTATAGAGGAAATACTTGAGTTTCTGGGTTCCCGACAGAGCAGCAGAAATGAGAATGGATTAGCCAACAGTACGGGTTTTTCAAGGCAAAACTTACTACTTTCCGCTACGCTGAATGAAAAGGTGAACCAGCTAGCCAAGATTAGCTTAGAGAATCCAGTTATGATAGGTCTAGATGACAAGAAGATATCATCTACGGCAGCTATTGGTACTAGGTTGCAGTTTGATTCCGATGGTGATGAAGAATCAGTAGTTCTTAACACATCCCCAAAACATTTGGTTGAAAATTATCAGCTTCCATCACAATTAGTTCAAAGATTTGTTAAAGGTGCGTCTATACGCTATAATATCTGCTAGTAATTCTGGAAATTTTATTATCTCTGGTATGTTGAATATTCTCTTGTTCCTTTCTTCAGTTTCTTGTGGTTCACGACTGGCGGTGCTTCTCTCCATTCTTAAATCTTCTTTTGAAAGACAAACATCCCAGAAGGTTAGTTCCTCTTGCAATTATTTCAAGGGGTTGCTCATGATTTTTCCAGCAGTTTTAATCTCTAGTTTTGCTTTTATTTTATAATATGTAGAGCACTAAAGATTACTGTCGTTATCTTGTAGTTCTGTAGAACTCACAATATACTTTTTATTTGTTAGTAAAAGCAATTTTGCAGCCAATACCCCATAGTGGTGCTGTAAAGTTTTGAGTTCCTGACTATTATGGCAATATACTCAGTTCACATTGTTTGCATACATCCTGGATACTGTTAGCATTTTGCATTTGTTTAAAAAATTTGTTGCCAGTCATTTATTTGTCTTTTTTAGTTTTAGCAGGAACACAGTGTTTGCTTACAGGCTAATTCTACAGGTGGTCATTTTCTTTTCAACATGTGATGCTGTCGAGTTTCATTATCATCTGTTACAAGAGTTCGAATGGTCCCCAAATTCGAAATTGGAAACAGACGAAATGCAGAAGTTTCTCAGATGCAACACGTTCCATCTTCATGGCAATATGGAACATGAAGACCGGAGATCTTCATTTCAAGGCTTCAATTCTGAAAAATCAGCACTCCTTTTATGTACCGATGTTGCTGCAAGAGGTCTAGATTTCCCCAAAGTCAGATGTATTGTTCAATATGATTCTCCGGGCGAGGCATCTGAATATGTGCACAGGTGTTATATTTAGATTTTTATAGATTGGCATTCGTTAAGAGAGTCCTTGTATTCATTTTCTTTTCGTGTCTTCTTTGTCTTAAAATTCAGATAGTTGTTATCTTGACAATATACTGTCATTAATGGTAAGCTAGAAAAGATAATTGGTATAGGAGTTGTATGTTTTGGTTGGGGCTTCAATTGGATGGGACCACCTTCTTGAATCATCGAGGATACTCTGCTATCTTATACTATACTATGACTTTGACACAATATTATTTCCTTTTTTTTTTCCTAGTCAACTGATAGGTTTTTGTAGATATACATAGTATTTGTACATTTTGTTTATTGACAATTAACAAATTATTATTTCTTGTTTGTTTGCCTTAGAGTTGGAAGAACTGCTAGGTTGGGTGAGAAAGGGGAAGCTTTGCTGTTTCTTCAACCTGTTGAGATTGATTATTTGCATGTCCTGCAACAGCACGGGGTATCATTTAGAGAGTACCCTCTGCAAAAGATTCTGGATAATTTTTTATTGCTCTGCCAGAAATATAATAGCAAGAAGTTTGTTTCTTTAGAAGGACATCCTTGGGTTTCGAGTCTTCAGAAAGCACTTGAAAGTTTTATTTCCTCAGAGGTCTGACTCCATCCTCTGTTTTGATATTAGAATAATAACAGTTCATTGCTTTAGTCTCTACTTAAGAGACTAAAGATGTTAAAGCTTGATAATCCTTCCCCATATCTTGCATTGCTAATCATCTTCTACTAGTGTTTTGTCTTCCTCCTATTGTGGTAATATAAACAAAAAATCTCTTTCATTTTGAGCAAAATGTATGTTATCCATATTGAACATAAAAATTAGTGGCAACCAATTAATGCAATCGTAGTGTATTGGTCTCATGGTTACTGCATATTGGTTGTGTTTTTTTTTTTTTTTTTTTTTGATTAATTCTCACGAGTCACGATTATAGATAGGCTTGTCTGGGTGTTTTTCTACCTAGTAATTCTGTGTTATTTTCCGTACAGTCTAAGATGAAAAAACTAGCAAGGGATGCATTCTGTTCCTGGGTCCGTGCATACACAGCCCATCGAGGTGAGCTGAAGAATATATTCATGCTGAAAAAACTCCACTTGGGGCATGTGGCAAAGAGCTTTGGTTTGAAAGATCAACCTTCGCTGGTTGGGGGTTCGTTCAAAGTGCAGCAAAAGAAGAGGAAAAGAGAACAGAGGCAAAATAAAGCTGCAAAAAAGAGACGGGTTCTAGCAAAAGGTACTTGATTCTATTTCTTTATTGGCTCCTCATCAGTGTTACTACTTTATTCAAATATGTCAAATCTAGTTCCCGATTGTATCGCTACATGTAATTTTTTCATAAAATATAATAATAGCATTATTAAGCCTTGTGTCATGCATAGATATGAAAACTAAAAAGAAAGTAGCAGCATCTGTTCTGGTGTCTCCTTAGTGCAACTCTGCTCTCTTAGTATCTTACCAGTATTTCACGAAATTAAGAATTAGAGAAAAAAATTGTTCTAAGTTTGTCTAAAAAGAAGTAATGTCCTCCCAACATGAAATATTTTAAGAAATAAAAAATATTTGCAAATTGTATTTTGGTAATGTTATATTATGTTTCAATAATAAATTCTAGACCAAATATGAATATTACACTGCAAGGTTCCTCAAGAGTTTTCCAACTTGAAGAGATAAAAGTGCTCACATTAGGACAAATATGCTTTTTGTTGTTACATGTCTATCTTTCTCTAAAACTTCAAGAATTAAATTTAAAAACAAAATTTATAAACACCAAACTAAGATATCTACTGCATTGGAAAACTGGTATGGATCCGTTTTGATTTGCATCTGGCATGTATCTAACCCTGATGTACTTTGTTTGTATAGGTAAGTGATCGTTCATGCAGACGGTCTAAGCTTGTTAATGATTTACATGGTGGATGAAGGCAGATAGAATTGCATTTAACAGTAGACCCTCAGTTTATGAGCTGTTTCTGGGTCGCCGGGTCCATGAACAAAGTACACAGCAGATAACTGTTATAGTAGCATATTGTGCACGCAACTAGAAGAAGATGAAAAATAGTTGAAGTACATTTGGCAACTAATTTATTTATATTATTATGAAAGAAAATTACATCTGGTACTAATTTATTCATATATATGAATTCTTTTATCCTCTGGAAATAGCTAATTGGTATGAAAGATTACTGGGTTTTGAAGCTATAGATATTTGGCAAAAAAAATAAGCGAAATTTTTACGTTTCATATTCTATGTACGTTATCTTACAAATGTTTACAGATTTGTTTCTTTGAATATTCCATGACATTTTACAAGTACCTATAAATAGTCTATGTACATTTTTCCGCTCACCGGTACGGATTTCTTCACTGTTTTCATCTCCTGATCTTTTCATCAAACCACCTGATGCTTTTTCTAATCCCAATTTGAGGCTGAAACAGTAAGATTATTCAATGATAAGATATCGAGGCTTTTCTGATTGAATTTAGGGTTCTCATTTTTTTTTTTTTTTTTTTTTGAGATTATCATGGATCCTGTAATCGGTTTATTTTTGTACGCCCATCCACAGATGGCACTGATTTATATTTCACCAATCTATCTTCATTTTGTATAAATTTGTTTTCGTGTAATAGCATTTTGAATTCCATAATTTCTTACTTTTAGTGAAATTTGATGTCCTCCAAGGTGAATTTTTTTTTTTTTTTTTTTTTTTTTTTGTGTGGTCGTAATGTTTCCCAAATGGATATGTAGGTAGAGATACCCCAGCCATACATAATGGCTACAGCTACGTACAATTGAACTAATAATCTTATGAACACCACTTCATATATATATATATATATATATATATATATATATATATATATGTTATTTTTTTTTCTACTCCCTGTAACTTTATTAATTTTGAAAACGTCATGGCCAGGACATCCCCGGAAAGAATAGCCTTAAGGAGGCGAAACTTCATATATCTTCTATTGCAGCCATTCCAGTTTTATCACAGGTCATTCTTCCGAATATCATCAGAAGAAGGAGGTTCCTGTTTCCACAGGTCATTCTTCCGAGCCTACTTTTGGTTCTTCAGAAATATTTGGTAATGTCATAGAAGCAGGAATTAGTAGAAGCACATAAAGTTCTTACCAGCTGATAATATCTAGTAACTGTTGTAGATGCGATTAGGATCTCATTGCTGCGGGCAGCAGAAACGGAGACCAGATTGGTCAAGGTGAAGAAGATGACCACTCAGTTTATGGGTCTAAATGTCAAAATAAATAATTCAAATGCTGAGAATTGGATGTACAAGAGGGAAGGAATATAATCCAAATGTTTGTACTATATCTTCAAAGCCTGACATGCAATTCTGAATCTTGTATTTTCAGGGTTTATGTACAGAATGATCTGGTAACCTACCTTTTAAACTGTAGCAATTTCTTCAAATGTTAGCGTTAGCTGATATCTGTTTTAACGGTCAATTTTTAACCTTTCTTTTCTTTAAAAAAAAAGAAGAAAATATTGAGGTTACAACTTACAACCATCTCACTTGAACAAAACAAGTTCCTTTTTACTGAGTAGGGCTGACATGATTTGCATTCAGTATTTTAGGGATTTCGGCTGCGATAACGAGTAGAGACGGGGTTTTACATATGCGCCGATTTATATAGGACATAAATACATCGACTTTCGGATGGTATTTTCTTGCTGTTTGTTTTCAAGTAAATAGAACTACGATACTAGTTTATGATATTATAGTGATCAACAAGCTCTTCTAATCTGGTGATGGTTAGACCTCCAACTACAACAGGATGGGACCGTGTAGCTCGTTTCGAGTTGCTGTACGTACAAGGTAAATCTCAACTGGGCCTCGTTGATGGTAAGCCGTATCTAATATCCGGGTTGGAATTAAAAAAAAAAAAAAAAAATTTAAGATCAAATTGTGAAAGTTACTACAACAAATAACGATCTGAATTTTGAAATATCCTAGAATAATAGTCATATGTAACTGGTTATAGGGTAATATACAATAGAACTTGCAGTAATTCTGAAGTATAACAACCGCAAAGGGCAACGGTTAGATCAGAATCTGGTGGTTCACGAGATCATCTTACCCGAAAAAAAAGAGAAGTTGCAGAAGCATGTGGTAAGTAAGGTGGTAGAAGCAATGTATATGATTAAGATGCTAATTGAGTGTTCTAATTGTGTGTCAGTTGATTGTTTTGCTTGTCTGATCAAGAAGCCTTTCTTGGTTATGAAGACAAATAAAGTTAGATTTTTTATCTTCTGGTAAAAGATCTCAGCAGCAGGTAAAGTAGTTTGTAAGGGATTTTACTGCTTTTTTTTTTTTTTTTCTTTTTTGGGGTTAAGTGGTATATATTTTAGAATGATTATTCCTATTTCTAATTTTTTTGGGGTTCATTTATGTGGTATATGCATGACTATCGATGTAAAAATATTCCCACCTCATTTTCTCTTAGGCTCCTTTTTTTTTTTTTCTCTTTCTAAATATCCTCGGTAACTAGAAACCTCTCATTTTTTTAAACTAATTTTAAAGTTGTGGTATGTTTAAGCCACTAAAACTCTCATTTTGGATATAATCCTTAATTTATGAACAAAATATATTCTCATTTCTCATTTTAATTGCTCTATTTCTATACACTTCGTTTGCAATTAGTTTTTACTTCGCAATTGATAAAACAATGGAGGTTAATTTCAATATAATCACCATTAGATAGATAAAGATTAATAAAAATATATTTTTTATGGTTAAAATTAAGTGATGTTTTGCTTTATAAACACTCTAATATTCTGGTCGACCCAACACTTTGGCAATTTGAGGTTGCTCCTCATCATATCATCACCTAATCAACCAACACCAAGTTTGTAACCAAACCCTACATAAACTACATAAATGTCCCCCCTTCCCTCCAAATATTCATGTGCAGTCTCAATTGAAGCACAAAATAACTGCAAAAAAAAAAAAGATGGCTCCTTTCTATCCTTCTTCTGTAGTTTCAGTCGTTGTTCTTCTTGTAGCTCTCTTATCTTTGCTATCGGATTGTTCGAGTGAAGCTTGACGAGGAACTACAAATTCCACGTAACGAATTAGAGATGAGATAGCCGCGTAATTTATATTTTATCTTCTCTGAATACTAATGCTTTTACTGTATTTGACAGATAAAATACCACAACGTGACCCGATTGTGCGGCACACGGAGAATCATCACGGTGAATGGGAAGTTCCCGGGTCCTAGGATTGTCGCAAGAGAAGGAGATCGAGTAATTGTCAAGGTTGTGAACCATGTCAAGAACAATGTAACAATACACTGGTATGTATACCTAGATGCAAATGGGTAATGCTGCCGAGCCCGACCCATTAATCCGATTTTCCGTCCGAACGTGTGCGAAACGAGTTTCACCACGTGGGAAAATGCGTTTCACCACACGGAAAATACGTTTTCCCACGCGTTCGGGCGATTTTCGGGGTAATGGGTCGGGCTCTTTAGCATTTTCCTATGCAAATATATATGCTCAATTTAAAAGTGCCATTACATCATTAAAAATGAGCTTTCTTGGATGAATTCAGGCAATCACTAACTAGTGAATCCCAGCCGTCTATTTTCATAGGAGTTAACTAACCGATATGTATCGTCAAAATTTTGTAAGGCATGGAATACGGCAACTGCAAAGTGGATGGGCTGATGGACCTGCCTACGTGACCCAATGTCCGATCCAAACGGGCCAGAGCTACGCCTACAACTTCACCATCATCGGGCAGAGGGGAACCCTGTGGTGGCATGCCCACATCTCCTGGTTAAGGGTCACACTCTATGGACCTATCATCATACTCCCGAAAGCCGGAGTCCCCTACCCGTTCCCCAAGCCACACCGGGAGATCCCCATCATCTTCGGTAAGACGATCTTCCCTAATGCCGAAATGTCATTGCACTGTACCGATAGATTGTATGGGTGATTGCGATGAAACCGTTGCAGGAGAGTGGTTCAATGCCGATCCTGAGGCCGTGATTGCGCAAGCTTTGCTAACGGGCGGAGGCCCGAATGTATCTGATGCTTATACCATCAACGGCCTTCCCGGACCTCTCTACAGTTGTTCACAGAAAGGTGCATATTTCTAGTTATACTCTAACAAAAATAGTTATAACATAGCCCACCCACAAGGGCGACTGGGACGAATGGCGGGGTGTCCACCTTATGGAGTTGATATCTCATGTTCGAATCCCGCATGTATCACTAATAAGGATGTGGAATATTTATCTACTATATATTTTGTAAATAATAATACGGGCCTTCGACCTGTCCATACCGAAATATTAGAATTTTTCGATTGATAAAATATAGGTTGATTGTGTGAATGTGGGCTGGCTAAGAGTAATTTTTCCATGATAATTTCAAAAAACTAAAATCATAATCATCCATCTCATTCTAGATCATATGTACGTGTACAGATACTTTCAAGCTGAAAGTCAAGCCGGGGAAGACATACATGCTCCGGATGGTCAACGCTGCACTGAACGACGAACTCTTCTTCAGCATCGCGAACCACACTCTCACCGTCGTGGATGTAGATGGGCTCTATGTAAAACCCTTCACCACCAACACGATCCTAATTGCACCGGGCCAAACCACGAACGTGCTCCTCAAAACCAAACCCAACCTCCCCGGTGCAACATTCCTCATGGCGGCACGGCCCTACGCCACCGGCCTAGGAACCTTCGACAACACCACTGCCGCCGGAATCGTCCAATATGTGACTAATTCTTCTGTCGTCAACAGTCAACAGCTCCCTCTAATGACACCGAAGCTCCCGGCGCTGAACAATACTAACGTGGCCACCAACTTCGCCAACAGTTTGCGGAGCTTGGCGAACGCTCAGTTCCCCGCCAATGTCCCGCAGACCGTCGATAAGAAGTTCTTCTTCACTGTAGGGTTGGGAACAAGCCCTTGCCCATCAAATCAAACTTGCCAGGTAATAAAAGTGCAGGATATTAGTATTCCCGGAGTGGGAGTGACCTTAATTAGGACCTACGATAATTTCTTGGGTGAATCCGCTGTTGAAGCTTTTGCTGTGATTTCAGGGACCAAACGGGACAAAGTTCGCGGCGGCGGTGAACAACGTCTCGTTCGCACTACCGTCGACGGCTCTTCTTGAAGCCCACTTCTCCAGCCAATCTAGGGGAGTTTATACGACAGACTTCCCGAGTTTGCCATTGTTTCCATTCAACTACACCGGCACACCGCCGAACAACACCTTCGTTACCAACGCGACGAAGGTGGTCGTGCTGCCGTTCAACGCCAGCGTCGAGCTCGTCATGCAGGACACCAGCATCAATGGTGCAGAGAGTCATCCGTTGCACTTGCATGGGTTTAATTTCTTTGTGGTTGGTCAAGGATTCGGTAATTACGACCCCGTTAACGATCCCAAGAAGTTTAATCTCGTTGATCCAGTGGAGAGGAACACCGTCGGAGTGCCGGTCGGGGGTTGGGCCGCCATTCGATTCTTTGCAGATAATCCAGGTGAGCTTTGCATGAATAACATGTTTCCGGTATTTTCAACAATTGGATCCAACAACTATTTTTAGCATTCTCTGCCCCTTATTGGTTCTAGGGGTTGATCGAGCTTTTTTTTTTTTTTTTTTTTTGTCAAACAAAGAAAAAGATTTTTTCACCTTAACTAAACATTTTTTCATATTAAATTGTAATAATGTGAAACAGGTGTTTGGTTCATGCACTGTCACCTAGAAGTGCACACGAGCTGGGGTCTCAGAATGGCGTGGGTGGTGATGGACGGGAAACTGCCCAACCAGAAGTTGCCGCCGCCGCCCGCCGATCTTCCCAAGTGTTAGACGTAGAGACATTTGAACGGCGGAGAAGATTGATTTTGTTGTGAAAATGTTTGTTTCTTCAGTGCTAATTTATTTTATTTTTCCCGTATCTCATGAAAAGATTCACCTATACGAGGAGGGGTGATATTTGTTTTGCTTCTGTTTGTTGTTGTTCATGTTATTCTTCGACCGAAAGAATTAACGTGAAGTCTCATAATATTACCACGATTGATACCAGTATTTTGTTTTTAATTTTATTTTTTGTTTAATATCAAGGCCTTCATTTCATTCAGCTGCCTGGCCCAGTGATTGAATTTATATTCTACCTATCATTTCCAAACATGTGCAAAATTTATATATACATATATATATATATATATATATATATATATATATATATATATATATATATATATATATATATATATATATATATATATATATATATATATAATGGAAGGTGAAAAATGTTGATGTATTGTTCGCTTGGTACTCTTAGCCCACACTAAAAATCAATTAGATTCTTTCTTTTAAAGAAAGAAAAAAAAAGGGAACATAACATTCAGGGCAATAAATCTCCCTGCTGAAAATATAAATACTCGATAGTAGCGCAAGATTTTTAGTTTTTGAATTTTTCACCGAGTACCCAACTATTCTTACAGAAAGTAAGACTAATCTTGCTCGAAAATAAAATATTTTGTATAGTTTTCCTCCTAACAAGTGCTAAGTGAGGGCTCGAATTCTTGACTTTATACAGATACCTCTCAACCATAGAATTTAACTTAATTTGCTAACCAGTTGAGTCAACGCTTAAAAGGTAAACCATCAACTTGGTTAATCCTTTTAATTACAATCAAATGTCAAGTCTGTAGATGCTAGCGGGCTCGGCCCAGACAGTACGGAAAGTACGACCCATTTGAAGCCGTGAAGTGAAATTAAAAGTAAGTTCGTCGTCTTGCTCTGCAACTGTAATGAGGATCATAGTAGAGAAGTAATAATTGGGTAAGAGAAAAGAGCGGGGGTTTTGCCTGCCACGAAGCGAGCACGGCGTCCCCATCCGAGCAAAAGCGAGATCTCCCGCAAATCCCATCTTCACCCGCTCGCTGGATCTGTCCGCATGCCAGACGTCGTTCGACCAATCGATAATCATCATGATCACCATCCTATATAATCAAACGCCAAGTCCAGATCACTATGACGTACACCGAGACAAATTCGGCGAGGAACTTCTCCGCCATCCATCGATCGATAGCTAGCTAGGTCTTGTTCTTTTGCCATCGAATATCATCATGCAGGGTACATGAAACAGAAAATATCTTATCAAATTGATGGAAGATGCGCTGATGCTGATTGCTACCTATGAATGACCTTGAGAATATCGTACTTATAACATTTAAAATCAATATTTCTAATTATTAATGAAGAAGCACCCTGTGACCAAATTGGATTTGTGAAGGATAGAGAACTTCTCTGTGCTCTTCGTAATAGTAAACGGTAACTGGAGCAGGTTTAATTGAACTCTGAAGAAGAAGAAAAAGAGGGAGTTCAAGCAAACCCACGTCCATCGCCACCGTTGAAACAAAATGCAATATGATTTGATCGCTACAGTAATAATTAATAAAGAACAAGCATAAATGCATAGTTAGGGTACAGCTACCGTGGATTGCAAGTAGCACGGGGATGATGCGAACTTGCTTCGACGATAAGGCGTAGTATGGTACAGTGTCGCATGAGCAACCGTACGTACGACAGCGGTGGTTGGTCCATCCTTCCATCGATCAAATTAAAGAAGACGATCATCGGACGGTCTTCTTGCACCTCGAGATATGGAGGTGGAGGGCCATCATCAACGTCTCGTCTTTGCTCGCCACCTCTGGTAGTAGATGTATATTGCAGAAGCAGCAGGTTGCGCAGACAATAATCGTTTGCTGCAGTGAAAGAAGATGATGATGTTCCCGGCGCTCTCATTTCTATCTCCACTCAAATTCAAGTCTCCAAACCACTCTATGCGTCGCTCCATCAGTCTCTCCCTTGTATGCCAATGCCAACGGCGGAAAAGTTCTCGGAGAGATAGGAGGAGTGACAGAAATCCTTTACACCGCCGCACGATCTTGCACCAGCGCCACCAACCACTTCTTTTTCTTTTTTTCTTTTTTTCTCAGGTGACTTGCACATGAGAGGGATTAGCATCAGTGGTAGTAAGTTGCAGCGATGGATGGACGTCAAGAGATGATCAAGTCTCTGTTGGTACAGTGCCATGCATGCATTCCATGTAATTAATGGTGTGTAACCTTCACAGTTTAAATTGAAGATTCATGATACATATATACGTGGTTAATATCGAATTAATATTGCAAAAATTTTACATGTGCAGACGTTTGAGATGCATATTACTTGCTGATATACAATTTCCCATTTATAAAAAGCATGAAATCATACCCCTAACATCCCTAATTAAATATTTGGATTAATTAAATCTTTGTAAATAATAACAAATTCACTTCAAAAATTTTCTAGCATCGTACTCCTCTATACTTGAAATTGAGTATCCCCCCGTACGTAGAGACATCAAAAGGAATATTCTGCTCGTTGTGGAAGATTGATCTTGTTTATTTTCAGAACAAGTTTGGATCCTTTGAAATTATATCCTTTCAAATTATCGTGCAATTCACATTTCATCAATCATACAGTACTAAACTTTCCGTCTAGACGGCCAGAGAATTACAGGCAAATTTGTTGTGTTTTCTTAGGGTCGGTGCATAAGTGCGTATGATATTGCCCCGCAGCAGGGTCGGTGCAAAAGATGGGTATTTTGTTAGACGGACAATATGTGAGGGACAAATTGAAAAAATTAAGTTGATTTCACACTATTCAGACAACTGTTGCTCTAGCAACTTCGAGGGGCAAATTGAAAAAATTAAGTTAATTTCACATTGTTCAGACAACTGTTGTTCTAGCAACTTTGAGTGGCAAATTGAAAAAAATTAAGTTAATTTCACACTGTTCGGACAACTGTTCACATAGTAACTTTAAGGTGCAAAATGAAAAATTAAGTTGCTTTCATTTTGAGAATTTATATAATAAAATAATAATAATAATAATAAATAATAATAAGGGTACACCCCAAGCAAGGGTATCTGCATTAACGCTATATATACACCAACCTCACCTCACCTCTTTCAATTCCCTCCACGCTGCTTGTTTTTGCATACCACTCACTCTCTTAACTTCTTCTTTCTTCGTGGATCTTCCCAGATCATAATCTCCAGATATATTATAGGATCTAGTTATAGCCATGCTTGTTCTTTTATGCTTTTAACTAGGCTTTTTTGGTTTCTAATGGTTGCTTTAAGGATACAGTTAGATTCGATGAATCTTGTATATCGTGCTTTTAGGGCTTTTCCTATTTAATCTTTGATTTTCCTATTAAGACGAAGAAAAACAGTCATCGTTTGCAGGTGTGGCATCATCAAGATTCACACGAGCTTGAGATGAGAGCTCCATTAATGGAAGCTTAGAAAAGAGTTGAGAATCTTGATGATGCTGCATCGGCAATGGATGACTCACTCACTGGTCACTGCTTCTGATGGAGGAGCACGAGGAAATGTGTATATATACACCTTCAGGTAATGAATTAGTTTTCATCCTGGTTTTCCTCTATTTACCCCATTTTTATGAGATAATGCTTAGTTTCAGAAGATCTCTCCTGCGATGAAGAAGCTGTACAATCCCTCCACTCTGAAATTATATAACTACTATTATAGTAGTTATATAAAATTTTCTTTAAAAAAAAAAAAGTAAAGATATACTTTCAGATGTCATGCATTAGGAGAAGAGCTGTCCAAATTGCAATCGTACGTACGTATTCTTATAGATTTCAGTACTGTAAATCGTGGATTTTTTGCTTGTCATGTTATTTCCTTATTTTCTTAAGAATGATCATATATATGAACGAACAAATTATGAACTGTTTATAATATTGTTGACATCGAAATTGATGTTTAAAATTCTTAATCATCACAGAGAAGAGGATCAAATAAATGTTCCCGTGAAGGAGTAATATGATATCTGCAAATGTATATATGAAGCTGTTGTTATAGCGAAAGATCGATCCTTTTCGAAAGCTGTGTTAAAGTTGATAACTTTTTTGCTAAGCTTTTGTTTGTACATAAATAAAGCTTTATTTCTTGCAGAAAATCATTGCAAAGATACTATCTTCTACATAAATCTAGAGCTACTGTTTCATCGATCCATTTATCAGCTAAAGTTTCATATTTGCAGCTTTTCTAGGAGTGAAATTAAAGCAGTGGTGTGGCGTATGCATCATAAAACACACATCTTAAATTCGAATCCGATGAATAGCTCCAAAATGAAGAATAGGCAATTCTAACGAGATTTTAGCTTTTACGCTGAATAGGCTGTCAATATTTCACGCTAGCTCGGAGCACACATTGGATCGAATTTTACTTTCTAACCGTGCTTTCGGCCTAGTGTAGGCTGATAGTTTATGGTTAGAGAAATGATGTTTTTCAGTAACCGAGATTGATGCATCAGAAAAATTTCGCCACATTATCCAAAAAAAAAAGAAAAAAAGAAAACGCGCGCAAACCATCATTAAATTCTTTTTACTCAATTTTTATAATTAGTTTGATATTTAAAATATCTTCCAGATTTTTCTGTAATATTAGTTATTTAAACATGGTAATAATATTGTAATCTGGTAGAACATTAACTACAAATACTGAACTCAGATATGCTTGTAATTTCTATATCTTTCTGTCTGTATGCAAAAATCAAGATCCTTTTAGTATTTAATTATTGCAAATAAAAAAAAAGTATATAGATTTAGCTCATAATGTATTTCTTTCAAATGTTTTCGAACGCATTTACTATCCATGGTTATCCTAAGAAAACAGCGGTCTCCGGCTTATTACTACCTATTTCAGACCTCGCTCGGGCGGGTAGGCTTATTGTTGCTGTTGTATAAACCCTTATACATCATAAATAGGATGGATTGGAAAAATTTTATAATACTTTAGGTGTAAGTTTCGTTACTTGCACCTAACTCATAAAAACTTAAATATATATGTTTTGAAAACATTTTGAATTACGAATTTGTTCAAAAAAAATAATAAAATATTTACTTTGTATTTTAAATATTTTTTGAAAAATATCATACGAATTATTATCATAAGTATTAGTAGAAATGTAATTTATTTGTACGTAGTATTTTTGTGTATTTATTTGACATATTATTTATTATTTTGAACTATGAATTATATATTCTTTTTTAAATAATTTGATAGTTTATAAATTTTTTAAAAATACATTTATTTATAAGTTTTAGTAGTGTAGTGTAATAATAAAAATTATGTCTTGTTTTTCTAAACTATCAAATTTATATCTGGAGAAACTTCTCGATGGATTGAGCGGATATAGATTTAAAGAAAGCAAACTCCCACCATAGTTTGGGTTATTGGGCTTTACGACACTGAGACTTTGGGCCTATTTAGTAGCCCGAAGATTATGCATCGGCCTATAGAGCTGGGCTTTGTTACGCTATTTATTACACGCATCGCACTATGCCCAGACCAGTAACCTTATTCTCGTAATTGGGCTGTTTGTAAACTAGAATCCACCCATCCATTCATCTGGGCCCTGATAATTTTGATTCAGGCTGAACTATATGTTCAACTGGGATCGTACCACATTTATTTTGATGTATATTATTAGTTAGTTCTGATTGTATTAAATATTCTGATAGTATGATAAATGGAAATGCTACTATATATGAGTTTCTCGACCAAAATATCATGTACAATTAGCAAAAAATAAAAAAAAAGGCTAGACCCAAGTCATAGGCTATACCTTATTCGATGCGTTTTGATTTTGTGGAGAAATAAAAGTAGAAGGCTATAAATGAACAAAAGAAGCCAGAAACATATATATATATATATATATATATTATATATATATATATATATATATATATATATGCTTAGTTAATCTCAGTTAAATAGCTACATAATATTGAAGTTCTAGAAGAAGACCATGGTTTTATGTATTGACTAGATATGTATCGATGAGGAATAGCACGTGAGGCCATATGGATCCTAGCGGCGTTGTGCTTGCTCATTTCACATGCAAAACAAAATATAATAATAATATAGCTCCTCGAGTCGCTACTTTGGTCGTTCCTGGCTATCGTCATCCTTCGTCTGTTTTCTCCGATCTTGAGATGGAAATTCAATTTACATGTAGTTTTTTTTTTTTTTTTTTTTTTTTTTTCAGATTATCGTGATGAATATGTAATACGAGTTTATGTTTCAATAAGGATCTCAAACAAGCATAAAATACCCATGTCTAGTCCCGACTGATAGTTTAGAATTCGAGTAAAAATCTTCTATAAACGATAGCTTCCGTAATTGAATGCATAGAATTTTTTAAAAAAATTCTGCGAATACATAGAATTACTTCTTTCTCCTGAAGAAGCTGGCAAACACCAATGGACTTGATTGACAAATTATAGCACTCAAAGGTGTAATTGCACTTCACTTCGGTTGAAAAGAAGTGATTTTTTAGGGGTAGGTTGTGTAGATATTTTGTAACAGCCCGGCCCGGAAAAGATTACGGTATTCTCGGGGTTACTAGCATTTTGCTAATGAACATGCACGCTTGACCGAATAGAAAAGTAAATTCGATCTCATTTCACATTTATATTTCACGAAGAATTATTGTGAGTCACTTCGGGCCACTTCAAGAAGTGGTTAAGCGTAATTTAAGCCCTTACAAGAGTCTAGATGGAAAATCGTCGGAGTTACTAGCACTTTTATGTGAACGTATCTGCTTGACCTAATATCTGATCTCGTTCACATTTATAGTAAGCCAAATAAATCGGAAGCCATTTCTTTTCATTTCAATAAATGGTTAGGGGTATTTTAGACCTTTTGAAGTAGTCCGGGCCACGAAAGGTTCGGATATTTTGTCCTCACTTATTCACATATAAGCGGGCATACTAGAGAAGTAAACATATAAGCGGAACATATATATAAGGTCCTCACTTATTTTACATTTATATCTCACCAAAAATAACCGTGACAAAAGTTGGGTGCGCCAACAAAAAATTCATCTATTGGCACATAACTTTAAAAAATTCTTGTCCTCATATTCTTGCGGTATCATACTAACTATTCAAAAATAACCATCCAAACTGTACCATATCTGTCTAATTAATTTTTAGTAGTGCAGCTTTTGTACCCGACATCTCTCATTAACAGCAAGTTGGGGCTTTTGGCCATTTTCCATAACTCGTCATTTAATTGATATTATTTTTTTATTCGACCCGGTGGATAGGAAAAAAATAAAATTTTATCTGCGGACAATTGGCAATAACTGTGATATAGAGCTGCAACAAAAAGAATGAGGAGCGCAGTCAACATTGTTAAGATTGGTCCAATTAATTTAATAAATTTTTAATAACTGTCTAAAAATGATTAGTCGGTCCTGTCAGGGATGTTTGACTAGTCAAATCACGAATCAAATTAGAAGAAAAAATATTTTAAATTCACTAATTATTATAATCAAAGTTGGTTAAAACCTTTATTAAGATGTTGATTAATAAATGAGAGTTCGAATTTGTCGCATGACACCCAAACATGTTACTCGGACGTGAACCGATCATGTGTTAGTTTTGGCGGGTAATGCTGTTCAAAAGTATTTGGTGAAGTGGTTTCGTTTACCAATTTTGATCCCATATTATACACACGAATGTATAGATTAAAAAATAAAATAAAAATTATTAATTATTTTAAAAAGAAATTAAGTATAAAAATTGTTAATTTAATGAGATTTATAATTTTTATATTGAATTTTTTTTTTTTTTCTAAAAGTACTTCTAATTAGATATTCTGGTGCTTTAAAATTAAATAGATTTGAAGCGAATTTTTAAAAAAATTTTAAAATTCGCTTCAAATTCGTTAAATTTTGGAGTCTCGAAATACATATTTAGAAATATTATTTAGAAAAATTTTCCATATAGAATTATAGATCTCATTAAAATATACGTCTATAATGTTAATTTTTTTTCAAAAAATAATAACAAAGTCGTTTTTACTCATACGCTCATACGCACAAGCGTAAGTGATCAATGCTCATCGTTTAGTACTAAAAGTTTGTTTGTTTGTATTTTGTAGAATTAAATTAAGACTAATGATAGTGGCACCTACCAGATCATCAAAATTTGCCAATTCATATGATTAAAAAAAATTAAAGTATTTTTTAGAAAAGCTATCAAGATGAAAGTTATAAATTATGTAAAATTTAACTATATCATATCAGTTTGAATTGCCTTCTAAAGTTGAATGCAAGATAAAAAAAAACATATTAAGAAGTAAAGAAATATATCAAACAAATGCAATTTGAACCTTCGTTAATTACAAATAAAAGTTTGTGCAGCTCCTATTTCATAATACTTTAAATATAAGTTTGATTACTTGCATTATACTTATTAACTTTTAAAAATATTTTTTTAAAAATTAAGTGATCGGATCATTAAGAAAAATGAGTCATTGCTATCCACAATTATAGATAAGTTTATGATAGATTGAAACATATGACTCGAGGGCAAAATATTGAATGCAACAATAAATGTACATGCGAAGTAGACAGGCCCTAAATGACGCAAATAGGAGAGAAATAAAACAAAATATGAGTTGGTGAGTGAGTGCAATTTGTTGTCTGCAGGATGCGTACCGAATGTCTAACACAACACACTCTCCTTCTCCAATTTGATCTCTTAAATCCTCCCCAACCCACGTTGTTTGCATGCATGCATCTCACGAATCAATTGGTACGTTCATGCCCGAGAGATAGTGGCGGTGGCCCCACCCCTGATCTGATTCCCGACTCCACAACGAGGAGGATATACGAGAGACGCGCACGCTAACCGCACATATCACGAGATTTGAAGCGTAGGCGCTTACCGTTGGATGTGTCCTTCGAACGTTGACTGCGCCCGGTTTGACTAACGGCCCCCCACTAACCCGAGACACGGGCCCCCGATTCTTGCTGACTGGAACGTGTCATCCTCGGCTACTTCTGTTGCCTGCTACGTACCGTTGAGCTTAAGCTTTTATTTTTGAATAAAAAATAGATATATCCTCAGATTTTTTATATATTTGTTTATTTAAATTGGATTTTTGAAGTTATTAAATAAATCAGTCAAAATCAAGGCATTCCTAATAATTAAGCTATTTTTTGGGTTTTGGATCTAAGGGAGGTGATGAGCTGTACCCTCGTTTGCATATCGTACTATGTGGCTTGCGATGGAGTGCTGTCAACTCCACTGTCTCGTGATTAGCCCTATCAAATAACGCCGCTAAACGCCGTCATCCGACGTGGTACAGTTAGTCCTCTTCTATATAGCACGTGTCCTTTTTTTTTAAGGAAAAATTGCGTTTCAGCCCTCCCGTTTTTTAAAATTGACTTTTCAGCCCCCCGAAACGTGTTTCTCCGCCGACGTGGACGTCGCGCGCGCACCGCCACGTGGCGTTTCGGGGGGCTGAAACGCGCGACCCCGAACTTAGGGGGGCTGAAACGCAATTTCTCTTTTTTTTAATTTGTTTAGAACATATTATGTGATGTGTCCGAAAAATATCGTATCTGATATATGTATAAATACGAACGCATCGATATTTTTAGATTATCCGTGCTATGTAGATCTTCTTCCTCCCCCGGCCTCATTATCCTTCCTTTCCCGTCACCTCATCTCAAATCAAAACTTTCTCCTACTCCACCATCACTTTTAAGAAGGGAACATCTGGTGTGATCTATCACGAGAAAAGGGAAGAACCAAACTATATCTCCATGAGCAGCTAAAGAAAGATCGACCCAGCTGAGCTGATGATGATCGTCAAAGGAATTCAATGCCTTAGCTGTTCATGTGGGAGTTTCTGTTTTTCCATCTCGAAACTTGGGAAAACAGGGCTGCTATAAGTGGGTAATACTAGGGTTTTCAGGGCAGAAGAGGCAGTGAAAACCGCTGTTTCGGAGGTGAAAACCGGAGAAGTCTCAGGATTTCATTTCCACGATTACACAGTTCCCGAGAGAAATCACTGTGGCCGACGTATGCGTCTGGGCACTTGGACCCGCGCTTTTATTTATTTATTTTCACACAGCGCTGTGAGATCCACGCCTGTGCGGACCGACGGACGGTACTTCAGGGATAGAGATGATACACGAGTTTGGTACAGCTTGCAGAGGGTTATTGGTTGTTTTCATATGCTCGTGAGAGGAGTGAGGCAGCTGATCCTGAGCTGGGCAGGCTGGGATCTCTGTTGAGAAATGTGAGGATGGGGCCATGCAAACGAGAATGGAGAAGAACAGTAAAAGCTTGCCAGTAGCTAGCTGTTAACCACAGTAAAAACTACTTTGTAATATATATAAACTAATTAAACTTTATATAAAGCATCAGATATATATTCGACTAGAAAGAAGGAATACGAAAATATATCATGATATAGATATAAAATAATATATTTTTTAAATATGGATGTAATTTAGATATGATAATAATTTTAAATTAAATAATATATATATAATAATATAATATTTAAATATAATATAATATTTATTTTTTTAAGATAAATTTAATCAGTAAAAATCTAATTATCATAGAAATTAAAAACAATATAATATTTAACTATCACCTTAACATATATTATTTTATGTTTCTAAAAATATTAAAAAAAAAATATACGAATACATGTGTTAAACATTTCTGTCAGACATGTCAGACATACATGTTCATAACTTTTTTTTTTTTATTTGGACACTTTTTTGACATATTCGATATATATATCCAGACGTGCCGCGGAATGTTAGTGTCAGACAAAATGTTAGTATATGTGCGTCCTATGATAGTGATTTAGAATATTTAGAAAATAAGTCATATTTTTGTTAGTGTCAGACAAAATATTCGTATATGTGTGTCCTATGATAGTGATTTACAATATTTAGAAAATAAATCATTTTTGTATTCCTTTTTTTCGCGATATAATCTATATCTAACCATTTATTGTGATTTCAGTTAGCTTAAGTTACTAATTGAAAACGAATTAAGATGATACGATTATATAATCGGCATTTCAATTATTTGTATAAATTTAGATGTAACGTAAAGAAATATAAAGTGAAATAATATAGATAATAGTAAGGATACTAACTATTCATAGAATGTTATAACAGTTTTATTGCAATCGAGAATATCTTATTTAGGAGAAAAGTTTTGTTTTGTAAAAACTTAATTCTTAAATTCAATAATAATTTCGGGGATTAAAAGATTACTCCTTTAAGCAAGAGCCCGTAAACATTTGGTTAAATAATCATAGAACAAGAGAGGGAAAAGAGGTATTTCAATTAATTAATAATTGATAATTATAATAGTGATAATAATAGAATAAGAAGTGTGGTGGTGGGTCTAAGGAGTGAAGCAGCACTGGCAACCATCTCTCTCTTCTTCTTTCTTCTTCCCCTTATAAATATCCAAACCCCACTTCCCATCCTCCTCCCGTTATCATCATCCTCACCATCATCATTCATCATTCATCATTCATCATTCATCATCTCTCTCTCTCTCTCTCTCTCTCTCTCTCTCTCTCAATATCTCTATCATCATATATACACAGCAAAGCTACACAACAAGATCAGAGAATTAGGAAGGAATTAGATCAACAAGATCCGATATAGATCTACATGGACTTGTACATGGACGAGAAGTGGAAGCTCGCAAAGAAGGGCAGCAGGAGCAGCAGCAGGAGAGGCTCCGTTGGTGATCACATCGGCGCCGGCGCCGGGACTGCTGGAGTGTCTTACATGCGACGCTCGGCCAGCGCAGTGGAGCCCCGCACGGCGGCGGCAGCGGCTGCGGCTAGCTCCGCCCGGTCGTTCACGAGCCGTTGTTCGAAGCTTGTCAAGGAGCAGCGAGCTAAGTTCTACATAATGCGCCGCTGCGTCACCATGCTCATCTGCTGGCGCGACTACCCTTAACCTAAACTCCTCCGCGGCCGCCGCCGGAAAACCAGAGAACCAGCATCAACAGCAAGAGGAAACAATTGTTCTTTCTGAGAGATGGGTAATCTCTGCCGTCCAAGGAGGAAGAGTGAACAAGATTAAGCTAGCTACTGGCGGCACCAAGATCAATGGGTTCTATTTTTGGTTTATGTAAATATCTTTTCTTTTTTTCCCTTTTCATGCTTAATCTGTTCTTCGCTTGAGCAATTTTGTGTCTCAGATGAGTTGGAGACGATCATCCAATCTGCATGTAACCAATCGATCTCACGAAGAGTATAGCATATAATATATTTCAGTACAAAATGAAAGATTTTAATCAATATTTGAATGTTCAAGTTTCCATTTCTAACATTGAAGATGTGGATGGATGAGTGTAGATGAGATCTAACCAGAGATTTTGGAGAAGCTTTGAATGAGCAACTGTAGCAAACACTGTGGCAGACCCAGCGTGAAGATGCTGACACACTGCCCAATTGTTTTATTATTTCCATTTACTAATTAGTCTCACGAAAATAAAATATTAGGGTTTAAAATACTTGCCATGTAACAAATTAAGCCTTCAGAAAAAATTAGGGCTTGGGGCATAACATGCTATTTTCTTTTATTCATGTACCATTTATCTTGGAATTTTGTTCAATTATTTGTTCTTAAAAAGCTTGGAGATCGAGCTGAGAGAGTCATCATCAGCTGAAGAATCTGAAGGCTTTGTTAGATCTGGGGATGGATGGATGGATGGATTGATGGCCTTTGGATTCCTGTTGTCATTGACTGTTCAATTTGTGTGTCTGTACTTATTCTTATTACAAAAAGGAAGATACTGTTTGCACTTTGGATTCCATGGCTAAGTATAAATAGCAAGCTCTAAACACAGATAGTCTGCCAACTCTCTTATGGATTACAAGCATCCTTTCATTTGGTTAGCAGGATCGGATACTGTAGATCTACTATAGCATGTTCTTCATAAATAATAGATCGACAGTACGAATTCTAGCAAGCGTGAGTTGTGAGAAACTTTCTTTTCGGTCGAGATGTATGATAAAAAATCGAACTTGATTGCTACTGACCAAGAAAATATAGAGATATTTTTTGAGATATATGATAGAAATTAAACTCAATATAATTACTGACCAAGAGAGTATATATAGATATTTTTTAATTGCTACGCTTAAGCGTGTATTAAAAGCTAAATTCTATGGTAGAGAAGAAATACAAATCTTTAACTCGAAAAAGAAAAAAAAAATTGGTAGTGAGTTTTACAACCATCAATCATTCATATGTAGCAAATGACAAAAGCTCATACATACATGAGTCTGTTGAATCACTGTTCTGCACAGCTTTTCGAGCTGTCATATTTCCTAATTTGATTACCCAAATTGAAAATTAAATTCAAAATCAAATCTTCCCAGCATGAGGTACAAGTATGAGTTATCCATCTAGTATAATAGAATCAAAATATCCTTCCATTTATTTTTCTTTCATCTTTTGAGATGAATTTAGGACCAAACCCCTTCTCTTTTCCCCTCAAGATAGTCCCTCTGGTCTGTTAAATATGATATAAAACTAGTTAATTTAGTATAATCGTAGTAGGCGATTAAGTAGCGAACATAAAATAACACATCAAACAAGACGATCAATATTTACGCTGACATATGAATTAGATGGTTCAATCGAAGTCTACATCCAACCTTATTTGTATCCGGCAGTAGTATTTGTATTGAATGCACTTTATTTCCTACGTATAAATATGTGTTAATTTTTTTACACAAAATAGTCGAGTGTAGAGAGTAAAAATGGGCCGCAATTCGACAAGTTTAATAAAAATCCATACCAATATATACATATGAATACAGTTGCATGTATAAGTGTGAGTGGTCTGCAGTGTTCATTCTTTTTGGTGGTTCCACCTTCATTTTCTATCCACCTTATTTCATTTGCTAAATTATTAAATGGTCACCAATCACTTTCCAATAAATTGCTTTTTTTTTGGATTAAAAGTTTAATTTTCTGATTAAAAAATGAAAAATAATGCTATAAATTGTATCTTTTAGGGATCTCTACAATCATTTATAAGGGATCTCTATCATCATTTCACTTTAAATATCTCTCAAAAATTGATAAATAGGTGTTCAGGATTGCAGTTATATGATACATAGTGCTGGGAATGAGATAACACAATTCATGAGCAAGCATTAATACAAATAATACAGTAATTTATTGTTATCTTATATATTCCTTTCTGTTTTATGTCAGTTGCAGCAGCCGAGCAAAATATTTTTATCCTAGAACACTATTATGATGCATAATAAAAGCCTATAAATTAACAGCAATGCTATTCTCTCCAACAAATTTCTCTAAAATCTCCCAAAACTGATATGGCAATATTTTAGTGGTAAATTTGGTACGATGTGTGGTACACGTAGACGGTAGTGGGATTAATTGTGAGGTTGGTGTGTGAGTTGTGAATATAGAGAGATTTTTGTAGAGATTTGTGGGTGAGCAAAGATTTTTCCATTATTAAATCTTAAATTATCTTTCTTAATCAATAATTCACTTTTAAATTAAATTTATTTACTTTTGATTATCAAAAGTTTTTTTTGGTTTATGACCGCCGAATTTAATTTTAATCCAATATCTCGATCGGAAGCGGAGAGTACGATAAGCTCCTCGCAACTCACGTTTGCTGGATTCGAACATTCGATCTATTTTTTTTTTTTTTTATGAGGGGCACACTGTAATTTTTCTAAGCGGTTAATTGCGTTAATTAACTAGCCAATGCTGGTTGGTATAATCGGAGTTTTATTTACAAACTAATCGAGTTTTAGAAAAGGTATTTTGCACAATGATAGAACCAACAGTCACTTTTGACAAGATGAGGCACCTAGATTGAAGTGATGAATCCATTTACACCAAAAAAGGCAAACAAGATAGGGTCCGTTTATGCATTCTATTACAAAATATAATAGAAACCCAATTTCCAGAAATTGACATTCATCACATGGGTCAAATTTTCAATATGTTGCATTCTCCCCCTTTTCTTTTTGTTTGTTCTTCTTATATATATATATATATATATATAATGAAATTATGAAAAAAAATTATGTTAAAATATTCTGAAGAAAAACATAAGCTCAAGTCAGTAACGCAGCAACGAAGAAAGAAAACAAGTACTCGGAGATTATAAATAATAAGTTAAAACAATGTTTACCATCTTCCAAAAAAAAACCAAAAAAAAAAAGAAAAAAAGAAAAAGAAATGAAATATTCTGACAGGAAGTTGGTCATCCAGAATTTGCAGCTCCCATCCGAGATCTTCATCCCAAACACCTGCAGATAAAATGTCTTTCAAAACCGCCGGACCGTATTTGCATCTGATGGACCACTTCCAAGTCTGGTCCATGCAGAGCTCATTGTAGACCATGATAATGTACACTGAATTGAATTTAGTTATTGGCGGGTTTGACTCGATTGCCCGAATCAGGTCAAACTCCCCGTATCGGTGGAACATCAAGTTACCCATCGAGATCAAAGTTGTAAAAAAACGCAAGGTACAACAAGGCGCGCACCTTATAAAAGTGAGGCGAAAATTATAACATTCTAGTCAAGTCTGCCTTGGCGATATCTGGAGAGGATATATGTAACCAGTCATATCCGATCTGAGTCTATGTTCGTAAGATCCTCGGTTTGAGAAAGCAAACCAAATCACACGGACAGATAAGCACGCGGGTTCACAAGATAAAAAATCACACTGCAGATGTACAACACAAACATGCATAATATAATAGTAAGAATAAAATAAATCAAATAGATAGAATAAAATATAATACAAGGGGAAAAAAACTAAGATAAAAGCAATGACACTATATAATCTAAAAATTAAAATAAATGCACTATAAAATTTAAACCACGAAGTTACTAACCTGAATTCTACGCTGTCACTCAACTCGATCGAAAGCTAGGTCTTAACCTACTTCTTGAGAGATAAGGCTAATGTCGGATTTTTTTTCTTCAACTCTTTTTAGATCTATCTTTATACTTGATGTATAGTAAAAAAAAAAAAGAAAAAAAGAAAAAAAAATAGTAACAGCTAGCAGCATCACAACATAAAAAGAAAATGAAGTAAACTATAGAGATCAGTAGCACTGGCTAGGGTTTCTGTTGGGTACGTGCTTTTCAGTTAAGACTAGAATAGTGGATTATTTCATTCTTCTCTTTGTTTTCATTTTTCTTAAAACCGAGAGTTATCATAATAAGCGTGTGTAGAGCCGGAACTAACCATTTTACATGACTACGTTCCCCGAAATATTATTATGCCCGAGTAGGGATGAAAAAGAGCGAAGCTGCTCACAAGTATATTGGGCTCGAACTTGATTAAGTTTGGTTTAAGCTCCAATCTTGCCAGGCTCAAGCCGAGATTGAGAACTGATTCGAGCTTGAGAATTTAAACGAGCATCGTGTTATTCAACTTTTTTGGCCGCGTGTCTAAACGAGTTTTTCTATTTTATTAAAAAAAAAGTTTTACAACAATATTTTTTAAACGGTTCGAGTTCGACCCAGCCTAATTAATACAACAAAATTTTTACACTCGAGCTCGACCTAATTAATACAATCGACTCGAGCTCAAATCGAGCTCGGTTTTGTTGACACAATTGATCCGAGCTCGAGCTCGAGATTTTTCGATCCGAGTCGATTTAAGCTCTGATGCTTGTCAAGCTCGAGCGTAAGTTGAAACTCAAGCTAAATCAATCGAACCGAGCTAGAGCTTAATAGTGCTCGGCTTGAAATCAGCTCGTTTTCACTGCTCCTCTCGAGTACTCGGCATAGTTGATGTACCGGCCAACTCATTAGCATCATGTAGCATATACCACCAAATTGAAGGCAAGGCTCATATATCCGAAATGCTTTATAAACCAATTCGATGTGTCGAACGGTATCGATCGACTAGTTTAATTTAATAAATGGTAAATCACTAACTAGTCTGCATCGATCTCTTACAACCATTTCGAGACCCTTTGATTTTACTTACCGGTACCACATATCTATGCATGGTGAGCAAGCATGCAATTTGAAGGTGCTTTCGGCGAGGTTTTAAGTTTAGTTGAAAAAGCAATTTATCTAGCTAGATCCATTAGATAATTTATACAATTAACTTTGCCTTTTACCATCTTTTATAAAATTTGATTGCACTCGCTTATTTAACCAAATTCTTATTTATAACTTGCCCATATATCAAATTCGAGTAATCAATTATGTCCATTTAGAGTGTCAAACTATATATTACTGTTATCTCTGCACGAGCATGTAGAAATTATAGGTTAAAATAATCTGCCTCCGAAGTTTCTAGGCTTAACATTTGAAGAAGGTTTAATTTGAATTAAAATATTATTAAAAAATATGAAACTTGTTGGAGATGGACAGTCATTTGCCTTTATATGAAATTAGAATTTAAAGTGTAGGGGTGACATCTCACCGATCACGATTATGTTTGCAACGATGCTCCTATTCTTGTATGGCTTCACCCTACAAAACCTAAACCTATAGCAACAAGTACAAAGAGTGTAATGGAGCTCCAAGTGAATCGCCACCGTTCAAAATAGTCGCTATAGACGGACCGTGACCGCCCAACGGCCGATCATGGCTAGTGACTGTCAACGTGAACTTCACACGAGCCCTTTTGGGGGGCCCACTAAATAACCACGCCTATATCGTTCTTATTACCTCACGTGCAATGGAGCCCACGCCGGTTGAAAGCGGGCTGCAATATGCGCACCCAACCACCGGACCCGAGCGCTTGCGACGTGACCGCGACCGTAGCACGCCGGGGCCCACTTGGGACGCCTAACGCGGACAAGACTAAAACGGGCCTCTCGTGGGCTAAATGGGCCCCACGTAGGCCTATTAAAGCACGCTGCCGTCCAAAATTCGCTGTAGCTGTGCGGGGGCGCATCTGGTCAAAAGTCATAACGCCACGCCAACGTGGGCCCGCATGTCGGAATTGAGATATTGGATTGGGCCACGTAGATAAAACACTGGGGATTGTACGACGTTATCTGTAACGTGGGCTCACGATCACGTGGGCTTGGGTCGTAGAACACGTGGGAACATGACAACGACGGTATGGACCCTCTCTATCCATGGAATCCTTTGCAAAAGATCTAGAGACGAACGAGTGCACAGATACACGATAAAATATACTTTAAATAAATATAATAAAATAATTTATTTAAATATTTCATTATATAAATTTATTTAGAATTTTATATTATTAAACTAATTTTAAATTATAATATATAATTATATTAAATATTATTATTATATAGTATTTTATATTTTAAAAAAATATAAATATGGACATGTATATTTGATACTTCTCTCTAGCATATTTAGAATTTCTTTTTTTTTTCAATATTTATTTGACATTTTTGACATTTTTTTCTATATGTTTGTAAGTCTGTAAACCATATTCATATTAATTTGGTTTTTGAAATGTAAATTTAAGCAATCAGATGTTTCATAGACCATATTCTTTGGAAGAGCACAAGCTAGCCGAAAAAGCTCCGCGAATCAGTTAAGTTCGGACTCGACTTTTTGAAGCACAACAAGTTTAACTCAAAAGTCGAGCTGAATCTTTCGAATTGAGTTCGAGGCTTTGCGATTTGATACTAAGCAAAATTCGACTAATTTTATTTCTAGCAAGTATGAGTCTGAAGAAGCTATCGTACGGCTCTATTTCCGATCGATATATAGGATAAAAACCGAACTTGGTAAGGACATAGTCACTCATAGACATGCACAAAGCCCAATTCAGTTAACAACTGCAATGAAGCCCATAAGAAGCCCAATACATATTTACTCTGGATAAGTATTAATATGGGTCCAAAATACGAAGAAGTAGCCCATGGATCTTCAAGGTTGGGCTTTTATAAGTTTGAATTCCCTGCTCTTATCTCCTTTTTGTAGCCATATATGATAAAATTTTCATTATTTAGTTACAATCCGATTGAGATAAATTTACGGTCAGATTGAATCTGGTAACTCATATAAAATGCACTAGCAATGTTCATACATAGAGCATGAGAGTGTATCTCCTGTAGCTTGGACCTTTCATAGACAAATCCACTAAACTGGACATGCATAATTAAATTCTGCATGCAATGGGATTTAATCGCATGACCAGGCGCTCGCATAATGCGACCTCCCGTCGCGGGGTACAACATGTGATATATCACAGTTACATTTTTATTACATTAGTTTCAAGCTCTAATAAAAAGAAAATTCCATATCAGTCCCCTATTTTCAGGTGCCGTTGCAAATCAGCATCTGAAAACGGAAAAATGCGCGACGTGATAGCGTGCGCGTGCCGCTACGTCGGATGTTTCCCCCGTTTCCTTAGGCTAATATGCAACTTCTTAGGAAACAGGGGTTGATATGCAATCCCCCCCCCCCTCCCAAAAAAAAAAAAAAAAAAAAAAATCTCTTATGATTTTGTTTGAAGGTATAATGGAAAATAAATTGATTAAAATGGTACATTTACTGTATTTGATTCAATAAAAAATGGAAATTAGGTGTTCATATTCCCATTCCATTGCCGAGGAATAAATATCCAGGGAAGTAGAGAACTCGTGATATGGAAAAGGGAGACTTTTAAACCATCCACTTAGTTGTTCTAAGATAATATCAATTAACATCTTAACATACGCACATGACCTAGATCGAATAGTTAGGACTTTTATATTATGAATTGAAGATCTTATATTTTGATTTTACAAGCATTTTTTGTAAGGGTGTAGAAAATCTATCGTGTTTATACTCTGTGAAGAATAATACAGATTTTCGAGTCTGTCCAGACCGAAAGATTTGGATTATTCGGTTGATAGAATATAGAACGATGTCATATGTGAATTTATCTATTACAATAAGCATACAAAAACATACAAGTTACGGACAGAATAATTTTCAATGATAATCTAAAACTAAAAACATCTTAATATACATTTTTCCTCTTAATTACACAGAGTTCTTATACACATGAATCAAACTACGTTCGTTTATTGTGCAGTACAACTTTCCAAAAGTCAGAATTGTACTACGTTAATCCCAATTATTTAACTAATTATTTTCCTCGAAGTATTAATTAATAATTTTGGAGATTGCAGCAAAATATTAATTAATATTCATATCATTATCATTATCGTGTTGCTAACTAAAAACAGCTCACCACCAACATAAAATCAAGGCCAACAACAAGGCATCCTTGGAAGAAGCTATTGCACTTCAGAATCCATGGCGCCCGCCACAACATCCATGGAAGCTCGGCGATCACTCTTTGTAGCAGTCATCTTCCTGCTCGTGTCGTTTCTAGCTTTGCAAGTGAGCGCCCATGGCGGGGCCGGAGACGATCACGACGAAGACAGCAACTCCGCAGACGGAGGGGAGCAGGTGGACTTGCACTCGAAGGGCTTGATCGCGGTGAAGATATGGTGCCTGGTGATCATGTTCGTTGGGACATTCGCCGGCGGCGTATCGCCGTACTTCTACCGGTGGAACGAGAGCTTCCTTCTCCTCGGTACGCAGTTCGCCGGCGGTGTGTTCTTGGGAACTTCGTTAATGCATTTCCTGAGCGATTCAGACCGCACCTTCAAAAGTTTAAGTTCAAAAGATTATCCGTTCGCTTTCATGCTGGCATCCGCCGGGTACTTGCTAACGATGCTCAGCGACGTGGTGATCGCCGCCGTGACGCAGAAGGCTTTGGGTGGGGAGCAAACGAGGGTGACGGAGCTGGAGAGTGCCGCCGTCGCCGGAGAAGTATATCCAGATTCAAAGGACGGGGGCGGAAGAGCAGATATTCATCCAGCTTTGGTGAGGACGACGACAGTGGGGGACACGGTGCTGCTCATCCTTGCGCTTTGCTTCCACTCTGTCTTCGAAGGCATCGCCGTCGGTGTTGCAGGTACTTTTACTTCTAATTCTACGTATTCTCTCATCGTTTAATTTCAGACATATATAGATCATGCATGATTAATTACAAGTCGGTCTTATATATCACGACGTAAAACACACAGTCAAAATGGATATAAGAGAGAGAGAGAGAGAGAGAGAGAGAGAGAGAGAGAGAGAGAGAGAGAGAGAGAGAGAGAGAGAGGATACTATATTGTAGTGGGACGACGAAGGTATATGTATATGTGCTATTTAATTTATTTAGAAATATATCAATAAATTTATTTTTTCAACTAATAATTTAACCTTCATTATAAATAATTATAGTTACGTAAAATCGATAAATTACTAATTACTTAGATCATAGCACATCGTTAACTTTCAGGTACGTATAAGGCATGCTTTAAAGGAGAAATCACTGCTAACAAATGGGTGAACGTTTAAAGAGCCAAACCCTAGAGTTTGTTGAATACTATAAAGACATCACTTTTACAGTATTTAGAAAAAAAAATAAAACCGTATTACTATTATATCGGTATTTTTTTAGTACTGACATTAACGCCATAATATGTTACCCGGCTCAATCTAAAAGGAGATTATCTTAGGCCTAATACCCAAACAAAATCACGCTCGTACAGAGGAGAAACAAGTGCGTGCAACAGCCAGTAAAATTTTATATCCTAGGATATATATGATATGGAATAGAACTGGTTACAGTTGTGCTTTCTATGCACTACAACAAAATATGTCTTCTGTGACCACAAAAAAGGGTCACAGAAACATAAAAAACGGTCATTGATACTTTTAGTGACCAAATTTAGGGATTGGTCGCGTCACGCTGGTCACTAATCTTACCACTGCAACATCCGTCACCTCCCTCTACTATCCATTGTTGACTACTCAATATATGAAGTATCATATATAGTATCTATTTAGATTTATTATTAAAAAAAAATGTTATATGGCAGGTTCAAAAGCAGAAGCATGGAGAAACCTATGGACAATATGTCTTCACAAGATATTTGCAGCCATAGCCATGGGCATCGCTCTGCTAAGGATGCTCCCAAAGAGACCACTTTTAATGACGGCTGCATACTCCTTCGCCTTCGCCATTTCCAGCCCTATCGGTGTAGGGATAGGGATCGCCATTGACGCCACCGCCGAAGGTCGTGTTGCAGATTGGATTTACGCCATCTCCATGGCCCTCGCTTGCGGTGTCTTCGTCTACGTCGCTATTAATCACCTCGTCGCCAAGGGTTTAAACCCCGCCGTCCTTCCTACTTCGACTCTCCCTTCTACAAGTTCTTGGCGGTGCTCGGCGGAGTTGCTGTCATTGCCGTCGTCATGATTTGGGATTGATCGGGAAGATCATTTGAGCCGTACCGCATTTATGTCCCAAACTTTCACCCAAAATGAATGCAATCAGCTATAATATTTTGGACCGTCAAACTTGTATTTACGATTGTAAATATTTTTTCTTTCATCACTTGTAAACCATTTTCTGCTAATATTAGTGTTTGTTGACAAAACTTTACGTACATGCATGGTTTACATCTCAAAAATGTAATATACATAATAGGATTTCAATCCGGCTCTTTTCCAGTGCACTAATTCCTGATGTTATTGGAGATACAATTTTTTAATAACTATACATCAGTCCGTATTAGACTGAGTTACGTTCAGAAAGTAAAACTCGGCATGATGAGCCTCGAGCCTTTACGGATCACTCTCCAAGTATGCTCTTCTATTAACTTTTTTTTTATAAAATTGTTCTGCATAATAAAGCTTCCTTATTCCGCTATTGTTTTTGTTGTCATTTAGATTCAAATGGCGAACGTTACAAGGCTGCGTCACACCAAAACCATAGAGGCCAACAACGGGCAATTCCAGGGCCAAAGATCGTCGCCAGAGAAGGCGCGATCAACGGGCGATTCCCGGGGCCAAGATTTACATCTTTTCTTTTGTGAAATTGGAATTCCTTTAGTAGTGTGTGCTCAAAGCACTAAAGTTGCAAATATTTTTTATAGAATTGTATTGATGATAATGTAAAGGCATGGACATATAGACAGCCGGGTCGGCAATCATAAACAGTGTATTAATCCAACTTAGGAGAGGAACACCGTCGGTGTGGCGGCCGGCGGTTAGGTGGCTATCAGATTCCTTGCTGGTAAGCCTGGTGAGTGCAATATGTTTTCAGTAAAGCATTTTTTAGTGAATATTTGGACTATATAAACTTTGTTATAATCCTATATATATATATATATATATATATATATATATATATATATATATATAATATCTTTTCTTTTTCTTTTTCTTTTGGACCGAGTTGCAGGAGTTTGTTTTATGCATTGCATCTCGAGGCTCATACGCATGACGGTTAAACTAGAAAGCTGATTTGTAATTATCCTAAAAGGATATTAAGTCGATTTCATTTGACAAGATCTGATTGTGACTTGGAATCTTAATCGGTTCAGCCATTCAGATTGCCATGAAAAAAGATGAAATGCAGTGGTAACGCTCAATGGCTCTTAATGTATTATTATTATAATGGATAAGGTTTGGACCCGAAAATTTAATAAAAAAACAATCCAATTCACAAATTTATTGATTCAATGGTAGGAAAAGATACCGTTCGGACTGTTTTATTGGACGCAATTGATTTTCCCTAAATGTATTGCACCAAAATGCCCACGCTTGCATCTAGAAAAGAAACGTGCGAGGGATAGTAGAAAAGTATACGTTGCAGCTGATGACTACATCACACTAACATATGGTTACAATTTTAAAAATACGAAAAAATAATTTTCACTATTAACAACAGAAGACAGTGATGCAGAAACTTTATCGCTATTAAAACATTTTCAGCTGATACTAGTTTTCATTTTAAAACTGTTTTTTTTTTTTTTTTTTTTTTTTTTTTTGAGATTATCATGAAAAATTATACCAATAACTGGCAAACTGTTTAATGATATTTAAAAACCTCATCCCCGCCATAAGCAGAGTATAACAAGGAAATTCTCAGCTTTTTAAGATATTAGCATCTACACGTCCCGGAACCGGACCACAATCCGCCATCTGTTGCTCTTTATTCAGCAAGTTGAAAAGGTTCGTATCAGTACAAACACGCTGCGTATTCTTCCAGAATTGCAGGTGCAATTTGTGAATTGAGCAGATCACCGAGCAGAAGAGCTTTACAGAAACATTGACCATCGAACAAAGACGGCTACTCCATGAATGTAGGATCTGCTCCGATATCCCCAGTCTCTTGCCACCCAGAACCAACACGGTATTTACAAACAGGACATGTGCCTTGCTGACGCAACCACGGATCGATACAGTTTACGTGGAACTGCAAAAGCGAAATAGGAAATCTACGTATCAGAAAAGACATGCATCATATTTGAGTGGAAACAAATTCTAAAAGGCTGCATGGTAACTTCTAGAATAATGGATGCAAATAAGGATATTTTATATCTCATTTTCCTTTTTACTTTTTAGATAACATGTCAGAAAACACAAGAATAGAATCTAAACAGAATTTATAGAAATAATTGTGCAAATGTTAGGGACTCATTCCATGAAAAATAATTAACGAATATAAAAACATTTTCAAATGATACAACGTTACTTGAGGGTAGCTTTGCATGGTCAAACCTGGTGCAAGCATGGCAAGCTTCGTAGAAGTTCCCCTACACCGACTTGTTCCAAGCAAACACTGCATGTCAGTTCATCTTCTGAACCCTTTGAGCTTACATCAGAACTTGACGCTACTTTGTTTTTCTGAAGCAGAAGAGAAGACATTGGGGACCATTACACAAAATAAAGTAGAAATAAAAATAAAAACTTGAGACTTTAAAAATTAAAGAACAATATATCATTCAAACAGAGAAACTACTCACATTACATACAAATAAGATATGTATAACCCAAGAACTAAACAACATAAAAAGTTCAAAGTGGCATTACAGGTATATGTTAAAAGTATTGGAAAGAGTAAAATGCGGTTTTCAATCAGTAAATAACGGTAATATTTAGAGATAAATGAATTGGAAGAAAACAACAAAGAAAAACACTGAACAACAACATTGGCAAGTTGCCATCATCAGTATGTGAAACGAAATTCCTAATTCTCTTCGGCCATTTCGAAAGGAACAAGATATTGATTGCAGTTTTTTCAAATGTTGATTTTCTCCATGATTTACTGCATGTAAACCTACTGTTTGAAGGATTCAGCTCCGATCTGACACGTTTTTTTGCCTTTGCCACAGAATGTAGTGGCAAGCGGCCCTCAAAGTGGTGGTTCCAGGGAGAATCAAAATACCAAAAAATCAAAATACCAAAAATCTCAATATTCAAGGTTGTAGCAACAACCAGTATAATGTCCGAACTAGTAAGAATTACAACGATAAGATTACACAGCAAATTCTTGCTAAATTTTCACAGGCAAACACACGTTATACTACCTCAGATGATGCAACGGAAGATGATGTAGATGACGATGCCAGATTTGCAGATTGGTCACTGAAAACGAAAAAGACAGCTCGTCAACTCTAACATAAACAATTTAAACAAGTATCAAGAATTACTTTATATTAAAAGCTAGATGCATTTCAACTTGCCTTTGCTGAGAACCCTTCTGTGCTTGCACCTTATATTTGTGCACTGGGAGAGCATTAATATCTTCCTCGGTCATGGCTGGGGCATTAGGATTACTATCGGAATCCAATGACCTCAAGGCATCATAATCTGTCATATCCAAAATAGCACATAACAACATTAAGCAAATTAATGGCGGAAATAAACGACAACTAACAACTAAAAATTTACCTAATTCATCGAACTCCCTATCAAGTAATGCAAGCTGAAGTCTAAGGCCCTGCAGTCTACCCCTGCTAGCAAAGGCCATAGGAGGAACTTGCAACCGCAGCTCGGTATGCCCGAACAAACCGCCGGCTGCAGCTGCATGAGCTTGAGCCTGAGCTTGCAGTTGTTGACACGTGGCATACATCCTGAGGCTTGTCGCCATCAAGAACACTCCCAACACCAGCCAAAGCTATAAATACAAATAAATATACACAAAATTACAATGTAAAATATCATAAAAGTTACAGTAATCAGAAAATTATTGTGAGATGTACCAGAAAGTTGGGCGACATCTGATGGGAGTTCAGTATCATGAACAGCAAGAGCACTGGAAGAACTCCCAATAATTAGAACATGTATACGCCTATAAACTAGTTAAAAACGAAATTTGAAGTACCCGTGACGAGGAATGCCATGGAGTTTGAATTAGGCCGAACGCCAGCCTGCATCCGCTGTCATTGGATTTTCAACAAATGTTTACGGGATGGTCAATCATAAAAACAAATAAAAAATTTGTTTTTCTTTAAACTGAAGTTTTACCATGGCGCGCCTGTCGGGGATGAAATCAGTGAAGCCGGTCTCGATGTCACCGCGGCTGCCGCGGAAGACGAAGCTCATGGCTGCAATCGAAGGAGGAGGAGATCGAAATAGTTCGCAAACGAGGACGGGGAGGAATTTTGGAGAAAATTGTGGCTTTTGGGAGGGAGACGAGAAACCCTAGAATGAATCAATGAATCGAAGGGATGGAGGCGAAGAAGAAGAGGAGGTTGATACGTCAGGATCGGTTGATTTATTAGAGCGTGACTCCGGCTTAAAAATTAGATCATGATTCTTGGTCTCATCAGTTGGGCAAATGATAGTTCAGCAAATTTTCTCTAATTTGTAAAACAGTGATGCTATTTGTCTAAATAAAATAGCTCCAATAATATTTTTTCACACCTAAGAATTGATAAATCTTATAGATCACAAGGCATAAGAAAATGTTATTCGGACTGCTTTTCGGATTAAGTAATTGAGCCAAATAATATTACTATTTGTCAAATATTGTGAAATTTATTTTTCTTGACAAGAGTCTCGGTTTATTCAAATTTAAAATTAGTTTTTTTTTTAAATAAAGCTAAAACCAGTTGTGTAAAATAAATTAATTACAAATAAAATATTTGTAATATATTAAAAGTTGCTAAAAAAGAATTTATGCACTTCTTTTCTGGATTAACCTGCATGACTAGAACTCCATAAAAAGTTCAACTTAAATTACTGTGACAATTGATGGACACTCTCTTATAAAGAAAAGTATCTGTCCAAGATATTTTTTTTTTTAAAAATCCAGCGAACAAAAAAATTATTCATTATAATTAATAATATGAATTCTATATTAAATTTAGAATATAATATATGGATATCAAATTATAATTTTTTTTTTCTAAATTCAAAATCCGTGTATTGTGACGTCCAAAACGATGATTTTGGATTAAATGGTAACATACAAGAAAGCTGGGAGCACAGTATATTCTTAACCAGATTAATTTCCGGATGAGCGAGAGAGGTCTTGGTTAATTGCGATTGACGTTCCTGAACCCTTTTTTGATTCTTGATGGATCTTGTTTGAGCTGGGCCGGAAAATCAATTAATATCTCGAACTTCTTTTTCGAACTGGCCCGAACAATTCTGACATGTTTAATAAAGGGAGACTTGCATATTAACCCCTCATTCAAAACTTAATTTATACTAAATTTTTATTTATAATCTATTATTTTTAATATCTCAAAATATCTATTTTAAAATATCTTTTTATAATACTAGAATTACAAATCATATCAAAATTATTTTTTATATTTAATAGTTTTTTTTAAAAAAAAAGCCTTTAAGTATATATTTTGAAATTTCGAAATTATATCAGATTAGTGTATTAAATTTTAAACTGACTAAAAGTTTATAGCCTTTAATTATTTTTTAAAAAAACTTTAAATAAAAAATTATAATCATATTAAAAACATTTTTTATTAATTTTTAAAAAAAAAAAAATAAATAATATTCAAAATATCTCCAATTCGAATATCGAAACCGACCGATATGCAAACCACTCAAGAGAGTCTCACTTGCTTATGGTTCAGGAGCTGATATGCTATTTTTTGCCTTTACAAAACAAACAAACAATTGCCAGCAGAATGTTACTCGGGCTCAGCACTCAAGCAGCTTGATTCCACAAAACACTATAAAAAACAAAAACTATGCAATTCCAAAATTTTTAATGCAAAACTATAATAATAATAATAATAAATTTGCTACAGCTTACCAGAACAACAGATTCGAAATCATCCCCCAACCTTTAACTATAACACCATACAAAGGCTGGCCAAAAGTCCGCTATGCAAGCGGTTAAAAGAAGCTGTTAGTTCAAGTCCTGTAATCTTTACGCCATTTCGAATAGAATAAGAAACAACATACAACATACATCACTTGCTAATGCATCGAAACGACGAGATACGGCTAAGATTTCCGCTAATTTTATTTCCTCCAAAGTGCAGGGACATGTTTGAGTTGGATGCAAACCTAAGCATCATCGATCGTCATTACGCACGCCAAATCAGATAATGATCGATGACTGTACATTTTCCACTGTATAATTTAACACCCCTTATGCACTCAGACCCAAACATAAGGCGAGGAGTAGACTCGTCTATCTGTCCAAGCTTGCCGAGGTCTTTGCGGTCGAATGTTTTGCTAGATCGTCTGATGAAACCTGCCCCATCGCACTCTGGATACCTGAATAACCCACATATATATAGCACCTTCATTTATGAATATTTGCATAACCAGCCTGCATGACATCAAGATTTCACACATGTTGCAGCTTTAATTCCATAATTTAGTGAAAGAGAACGCTTACGATTAAGCAATTCATATACAAAAGCAAATTAGAATCCAATTTTTTGAGATTTTACCATATTAGACTCCTAAGTTTTCAAATCGAGCAAACTAGGTCCTATACTCAGTCCTTAGAGACATGGCATTCCTCATTTGAGAAAAATTATCTAGAACAAGATTAAAATAGATCATCTAAAGGGCCAAAGAATGGTCATTCAGAGACCTACATTTACTCATATTTAAAAGAAATTTCTCAAGCATGGGCGGGTACTCATGAATCATGTCCAACTGCAAAAAATATAAAATGTAGTTTGTCCTATACGAAACCTTAGGGTCTAATTGGGAAAAAATCCAACAGAAGTTAAGGGTTGATGGTGGAAGTAACCCTAACTACTATCTGCTAACAAAGCTTACATCTTACCAGCAAGAGCAATAACATAAACTTTAATGAAACCTACTTGTTCTATCAACAAAGGCGAAAAAAAAAGACAAAAGAAAAAAAAAATAGAAGAGAAAGTCAGAATATTTAAATAGTCAGTATGTGACAAGTAAGTTACACCAAAAGATCCATGAAAGTCCACATAGCTAAAAAAGAAGTTCAACCAAATTGAACTACCAAAACAATAGTGTTAATTAAGACACGAACTACTGGGGAACAATCAGATTAGGTTAGAATTTTGAAACAAATCTAATCATTTTAATCACTAAACATCTATGTCAGGATAAAAATAAAATATAAAAATAATACGACAAGATGATGAATTGCCTTCTGAACCAATTTTCTAGATTCACAAATGGTTCGTCTAAAATAAAAAATCCAAAAAAATCAACCTGATGCAGCAGTATTAGTCTAACGATAAGACGGACAATATGTCAGTAAATATAGTAGTTGTAATGGCATGAACTTTTGAGAAGGTCAATAAAAAAACAAGCGATATATATATATAACAAAGACTTTAGATGAAAAATCTTGCTTTAATTGTCAGCATAGAGTAATATATAGAAATAATTCATCGAGACAATGAAAGCTGAAAAGAAAACATTTTCAGTAGCCTTTTATGTTACTTCACATTTACTCGGTCAGAAAATTTGCTGCTCTCTTCCAAAAGTTCAGCTAATGATGTTTATTATGGAAAAGTTTCAAGAAAGACAGATATCAAACTAAACCACAAAAATGAATGATCATAAATGGAGGCCTTATGCACCATCTTTGTTTTGACTACCAACGTGAGAATCCCGGCTATGACAAGTTTGTTAGGACAAGAAATCAATATGCAAACAAAAACTACACGTAATCGTATGGCATGCAATAAGAAATGACAAAATAAGTCACAAATAAAGACATCATATTTAACAATTAACATACCCACATAAATGTGAATGAGATAGGAATGATCTGAAACAAGGGAGGATGAGAATAAAGTTGAACAAGCATGACAAACTCAAGAGAGAGTCGGTTAATCATACGCATTTCAACAGTTTTGATAATGTATGCCATCCATGCTGGAGTATGAGATGACAAAGGATAACTTTACTCGCCAAAACAAATGAAGCAAGCAGAGATTAATGATCTGTTTCCCAGACTTGTAAACTGCAACGTAAATCATTGGTAACCTCACTAGGTATATATAAAAGAAACATGCTTAGGTCAATACTAGACCTTATTACTTGGATATCTGCCTACAAAAATAACAAAAGTTAAAGACTCTCACATAACTCTAATTCCTCAAATAGAACTGCAAAGGTGTGCCGAGTGTTCAAGTAATCGAGGGCAACGATAGACAGTCTCGGCATACGAATGCTCGCAATCAAATATCAAACAATGAGCTTCAGAGAAACAGGTACACCTAAAGTAACGATAAATTGAGCTGAACAAACAGCAAATTTTCAAGAAGCAAACCAATCTGATTATGGATAGCATCAATACAACCCTAAGGCATAACCATCAGTCCACGAAGCCAAGAAAATCTAGAAGTCCTAACAAAAAAAAGGTTCATGACAGCATTTTAAACTTGATTCGATCCTTGCACAAGCTGACTAAACAATCTTGCTTTCGTCATGCATTACTATATACACTAAAAACTAATCCACCTTTCTTCCATTCTTCTAGTGGTGGATAACAAAACCCAACAACTTAATTAAAACAAAGAACTAAAATGCTAAGATAAATATAGCAAAATCAATATCCTTTCAGATTCTAGCGTTGCACTTGCCTACTTCTACCGATTTCCCGTGAAGCACCCAAACAAACCCCTTAAAACCCTTCGAACACCTCCTCCTTCCCTCAACCTCCCGGATCCTCTGGAGCTCCAAGAAATCCGCCTCGGTGGGTTGAACCCGCCATCCATTTCAGTATAAACCACAGGCAATTCCCTCTCACCCGGTCTCCTTCCTCCTGAATACCTCCCAACAGCAAACCCGCCACCTGGTAACCGCCAAATCGTCAACGCCGGCGCGTCGTCCGCATCTGCCCCCGCCGTCTGAGCTGGTGCTCCGTCGGCTGGGAGTTCTGTCCGGCACACGGGGCACGAATTTCTCAAAGATAGCCATGGTAGGATGCAATCCTGGTGGTAGATGTGTTTGCAGGGCATCTCGCGTGCTTCAGCGCCGATCACGAAGGCTTCTTTGCAGACAGCGCAGTGGGAGTCGTTGCTGACGTGGCATGCCGCAACCACCAACGTCGGCATGGACTCGATCGCCGATTTTGACGCCGGCGGCGGCGCGTTGTCGCACCTATTTGGGCCGATCTCGGCGAGCTGGTTCAGTAGCTGATCGATCCCCGAGGAGAGCAAGAAATCAGACATGGTGGACGGGAGCGGACGGAGGCCGGCGCCGGCGCCGTCGTCATAGTAGAAATCAAAGGCAGCAGTGGAGGCAGTTGGGGACGACGGTACGCCGCCGCGGAGGACGAATACGGGGTTAAAGGGAGAGGTACGTTCGCCGGCGGCGGCGCGACGACGACGGAGGCGAAGGTCGTTGGACCGCGGAGGCGGCGGCGGTGGCCGAGGAGGAGACTCAATTTGTTCGACGAATCCGCCGCCGCAGTCGGGGCAGGCGACGGCGGCGGAATCACCTGTAGAAGGCCGCACGTAGTGGCTGCAACTATAACACCAGTACGACGACGAGATTAAAGGCGGCGATTCCATCTATCAAATGGTTCGTGGATCTTGACGCAAATGAAATTGGTGAAGAAGAAGTGGAGACAGAAAGCGAGAGAGAGAGAGAGAGCGCAAAGAATGAAGAAGAACGAAGAGGTGGAAACAAACTTATAATATACGCGTGCGCGTAAACGCCGTTAGTGAAGTAGCTGGAAAATACTGGATGGTAAGTAACGGCGTTAGATGGCCGCCGTTGACTATATCGAAGACGAGTCGTTGATTTGAGTTATAACCGCGTAGAAGAGGAGACATCGGACGGTTTCTGTTGGTCATTGTATTCCTGGCTGTCTAGTTACGGAAATCCCCATCGGAAATGACGTGTATATGAGGATAAATTGAAATTATAACTCTTAATTAAAATAAAGAATTTAATTATGAGGAAGTAAATCGGAGGAAATAATAATGGCAATAATTGTACGGCCTACGGAAATACCGCGCATTTTGTTACTTTCATAACATTTTTTCAAACGAAAATTAGAGAAGTTGACTCATCAAGATAAACTTAAATACTAGTGTTGAGCATAAGTTTATTTTCAAATTCATTCTTTTACTTTAATTTAATTTTGATTATAATTTCATTTAAAAACTAAATAAAAGATAAATCCTTGTAATATTTTATGGGCAAAATATTTTCACGACCATTTTTTCGAGTTAACGAATTGACTATTAAGCCCTTTGGCGGATGCTGATTAAGCCATTATCCTTTTACCTTCATCTTCAAGTATCGAAAGTTCACTCCCTCTATAATATTATATATCTACCGCTTCCATCATTCAGATTTATTAAGACGAATAATATTGGTAGTAATAATAAATTCATCAAAAAATTTATATAGTTTTAAAAAAACTTTTGTGAGTATTTTTTATAAAATTTTCAATATAAAAATAATAAATTTTAATAAAATATATAATTTTTATATTAAATTTTTTATAAAAATACTTCAAATTAAATATTTAGGCTCCGAATTTTAATAAATTTTAAATTTTTTTGAGAATCCATTTCAAACTCGTTCAACTTGAGAGCCCCCGCAACAGCAAGAATTTTTTGTAAAAATTTTGAATATAAAAATTATAGATCTCATCAAACTCTATAACTTAAATAACTGAAATGTTTCTATAAAATATTTTAAATTTTTTTTAATCATACAAATCGATAAATTTTTAGTAAATAAGTTGGGACACGCATTATTCTGCTAAGACCACATCCCATTTTTATGTGGTCAAGTTTTGAGCAATTAAATGGTATCAATTAGATGCCATGTTGGAATATAAATGCTGTATACATAATATTTTCACTGTGCATTTTCAAAATTTGAATTCAGTTTTTCAGATGCAGATCTAACATCTTGAATACAGACAACATTTGATCCAAATTAATTTCGGGCATGCAAACAGGCCCCACGGTCATATGAAATATCAAGGGTTAATTACGTATCAATTCATCTATTTTTAATGATCGTACAAATTAATATTTGAAAGTCAAAAAAAAAAAAAAAAAAAAAAATTGACATAGCCGCGTGCGCATCTTTACGTCATCACATTTTTTTCATTTTCAGGGTGATTTATATAGTTTCTGAGATATGAGCTGATAACACAACTTTTCCAAATATTATCAAGTATCATAGCATTAAGGCATTTTTTTGAATTAAAAAAAAAAATTAAAACACTTAATAAAAGGGAAACAATGAAAGGCATACAAATCAAACTCTTGTTGAAATTTGTATTTGATTTTAGCCCTAAAATAGAGTTAATAAATCTAACCAACCAGTGTCGGTCCCGAGTTAGAATCCTAATAAGCGCCGGCTGTTATTATTTAGTAATGCTGGTCAGTATTGTTGGGTGCAAAACTGCAAATTGTAATTTAATGTTAAAACTTGATTTAAGAGGAAAAGTCCACAAAGAAAAATATACTATCAAAGAAAACATATAAAATACTAAAAAAAAAGTCTCATTTTGTGAAAAAAAAAAAGCAAAAATACTTTGTGAGAAGAAGCCTAAAAAAATTGATTGCATTTTAATTTAAAAATAAATTAAAACTTATAAAATAAGAAAAAGTAAAATTTCAAAAAATCTTAATAATTATAATATAATCAGAATCACGTCCAATATATCATGATGTATATTACATATATATTTCGATATACGGTATATAATTTGATTATATTATAAGCCTTAAAGGCATTGATAACTAAATGTGCTCCTTACAAACTTAATCTTAGAATATTGAAAAAAAAGTTTTCCTTTGTAAACTTTTTTCAAATTAATTTTGTAAATATCAAAAGCAAAAAAAAAAAAGAACTGATTTAGATATATAAAAGTAAAAAAGATGGGTATAAGTTTGAAAATGGGCCTTATTTATCTTTTCAAATAAAGTTTGAACCCTGTAACAAGTACTCATAAAATAAAGACTGCGGTTCTTGATGCTTTCTACTTTTTGTATTTGCAAAAGAAGGCTCAAAAAGATGCCATCTCCACTCTATGCCCCTTAAAAAGAAAATAAAGGCAGAAAGAACAGGTCTTTTTGCCTGCCGCTTGCAAATCTTTATTATGTGTCTTTCACTACACAAACTTTTGTTGGCTGCATGTGAGTTTCCTAAGATTCCATTAAGTCTTATAGCACATCTCACCATATTAACCACAAATAAAAAATATCTCATTTTTCTATTTAAATATCTATATCAAAATTAGAAATCACAAATTATTTTTCTATTTTGAATATAAACGGAATTACATCGGGTCATTAAACCTTAAGATATTGCTCGCCATGTGAATATATATATTTGTCAGTCCCTGTGTTTTGGATTTGTATTTTCAGACAGAGCGTTCTGCGAAAACAACCTTCTTTCAATATGGCTGCATATATCTACCATCTCGCGAAATTTGAGTGAATGTTGTTCGCAACAGAGATATGAGAAGGATGTTAACTAGAGTAATAGATGTGAAATTTTTCGGCCTTTTTTTTTTAATATCATAATATGTTATTGGACTAATAATTTTATGTATGAACCTCAACATTTTGTGTTCTTTTTGAAGCTTTGAAAAAACATTAAGGTATGGGGTACATGATATTTCTGAATCATCACTTTTCTTGACTTTGGATTGTAAAGGTTAAGATAAGGGAGACTACAACCAGATAAAAAGAAAAGCAAGGGACCTTATTTCAGAAAAAAAGATTTTTGTGTTTCTTTTTGTGAACTTTATTTCCAGCATATAAGTGATCAAAAATGTTCTTTTTAACATAACCAGTCTACTTAGGTTAGAACGGTGGGGTAACGGCGGGATATCACAGTGGATGGAGTAGAGAGCACAGTAATCCGTCCCATTCAGTTTTGAATTTTCGTGCTATCAGTTTACTGAAGATTTATTTGAGTCGTGACAGTAACATGTACATATGCTCCTTCACATACGACATGAGATTTCGTCTAGTTTAAAGGTCCAGAATAATTCTTTCAGATAGAGCTCGGCTCAGAATAAGAGAAGTGCCCGTTTCTTAAAAAAAAAAAAAGGTCAGACCGGTACACAACATGTTTTTTATAACGAGAAATATCTTTTTTTTGTGATCAATATTAAATTATTGGAATAACGAAAATTCTCCCAAAATAGTAAAAAGAAAAAAAAAAAAAACATTGGGATAAGTTTTGTGCCGTTCTTGCGGCTATAAAGATCGGTTGGGTGGGCCAAACAGGGAGATGGTTGAGCATTCCATCTCGAAGATCTATGATTAAGATAAGCTCCATTAATAAATTCTCATAAATAGTGATGTTATAAGTTTTAGTTTAGTTTAGGCTTTTTTTTTTTTTTTTTTTTTTTTTTTTTTTTGAGATAACAAGGCGAAATCTCTCTGATTAGGTTTGACCCTAAAGTTTCGGGCTAGATTTGAATGGACCGAGTAATTATTCGAACACACCTACTCTGGTTAGGTTCAGATTAGTACATTAGGTCGCGTTGGTTGGATGTAATCGGATGGAGTTTTTTAATCTTTTTCTAGGTTGTTAGTTTTGTACCCCTGTGCATGTTATATATATAATAATTTTTATATTTTACTTTTCATAAATTATAGTTATTTTTAAAAAAGAATATAATATATTTTATTCGTTATATATTATTAGAGTAAAAAAAATATCATATGCCATATATAAAAATTAGTCTATTAGGTCAAGTTGGTTGGATGTGTCGGATGGAGTTTTATTATCTTTTTATAGGTTGTTAGTTTTGTATCCGTGTGTGTGTGTTATATATATATATATATATATATATATAATAGTTATTTTTCTAAAAAAATATATTATTATTTATTTATTATATATTATTAGAGCAAAAAGAAATACATATGACATATAAAAAAAATTATTTAAATAGTGGCGCATAATATTAGGTAATTTTATATTTATATTTACGCTTATGTTTTGTATTTAGATTTTTTTTATAAATTCGTATTTTGATTATGCATTTGTAAGAGCAAATACCAAATAGTATATTAAAAATTATTTCGCATGTCACATGATGTAATAGCTTTAATCACCTAATTTTATATATTTATGTATAGATAGGTTAGTCATGTTCACTAATTAGAGTGTAATTTTTTGGATCAAATCGTGCGGATTGATCCATTAATGAATTCTCAGAATGTTGAAGTAGCCCAAGTTCGCTCCTTGACCGGGCTTTAATTGGGCTACTATTTTTTACCGACTTTCTTAGCATGTAAATTGTCTAAGTAGCTATGAATTCCCCACCGTCAATCTAGTCGTATGACGTATATTTTATCAAGCTACATATTCAAATTTCACGGGCTGTCATAAAATAAAAAGTAGATAATTCCAGCAGAATTTTTACTGTAGTTGCTGATGATTGAATATGACGCCAGTACTATGTCTGGCTTAGAAGGGGCGATGGTTAATCCTGCCACACGGTGGCTCCGCCATAACCCGCAGGTGGGGCATGCGATCCCAGCCCTTGACTTCCACCTGTTTGGGGGCAAAGTTTGATTGTAAGAGATCTGATAACAAATGAAGCTCCTTTAATGGTCGCTCGGACTTGAAGGTATCTGATGATATTGTGGTGGTTAGGCAGAGACATGGAGTTAATCATCTGCCGGTGACGTCGATGAACGTATTCTTGGCCAACCGAAGCTCCAAAAGGAGAGATTGGGGAACAGCAAGGGGAAACCTGGAGGCTTAAAACATAATTATTATGGTAAGTCAAACTTCATCTTGACTGAAAAATTCTTAATCCTACTTGTTAGATTATATATGTAGAATTTTTATTTGTAACTCCGTACCCATTTTATGTCTTTTTTTTATTATTTTTTTTATTTTCTTGTACCCATTTTATGCCAAAATTTTGCAGAAGGTACAGATACTAAGAGCTTATATTTTGCAATTGTCAAATTTTGCATAGAAGAGCATATCATGAGTGTTTTGGGTTTTACTTAATGAACTTCAAAGTTAGAGCAAACTACAAAATTTTTGGCAATTTTGAATTATAGGGGATATAAAAAGACAAATACTCGTTCTTTTTTGTACGCTATTGTCTAAACATAGCAGGATGTGATTCCTTACTTTATAGGAAATTATTATGAATAGTTGGACATAATAATTGATGAAACCTGCTTTTGAAAAGTAGATGTTCATAATCACAATAACAATTGCTTCCTGTACCAATTACTTGTTTGTATTTGCATGCTAACTGTCCTTTTTTTTTGCGCGTCTTATTTAGATAATTCATTTTCCAGGCGAAAAAACTAGAGCCCGAAAAAATTATCACGAGACTCTTCCCACAAAATATAATAAACTTCAGCTATTATGTGTTGTTATTATTGAACTGTTTCATCAGATTTTTACTAGAAATGTCCATGTTTTAAGTTTGCGAAAAGAAGTTTTGGCATTTTTGGTTCAGAAATAGGGCCTGAATGATATTTTTTTATCCCTCGGGATTGGTAAATCACCCGAGACGTGTAGAAACACAAATCGGGCTATTTTCGGATTAAATATTCGGCTCAATAGCATTTACTCTTTCGGTTTAGCTCATATTAGCATTGCAATGCAGTGGGAGCTCTATCACTTCTTTCACAGAAAGCAAACAAATTTGTTGCTTCCCTACAAAATTTCTATCTTTTTCTTTTGCTCATTCAGAAAGAAGAATTGGAATGCAGAGGAGCCATTCTTCTAGAAGGCAATAGGAAATGAAGGTGTACAGCTAACAGAGGCTACCATGATATGCTTCTCCTTTAAGTGCAGGTACAGGGTGGTTGAAAATTTAAAAAAATATATATTTTCATTTTAAAAAATAAAAATAATAACTAAATATATATCAACACGGTATCATCGGCATGCCGCGAATTTAGAATTTATAGCAATACGGCACGATATAGCACCTTAAATCTTGGAATCAACCAGGTGCTCTTCGTGGAGGAGGATAATGTACAGGCCATGATCTAATATGAAAATGGGCTGGGCTTCAAATTCGCAGCTCATACGGCCCATTATCTAATATGAAAGTAGGCTGGGCTTCCTATTGCCTGGGCTGTTAGCAGCTGTACTGCTGAACTGTTTAGGTAGAGTGGAGTTGGTCAATGCTGACATTAACACGATTTATTAAGTAATAGGTTTTTTTTTTTGTTATTTTTATAGTCATAACTTATTTAAAATAGACAAAACCGGCGGAGTTCATGATTCGAGTCAACATTCAACAATTTATCAAATATTATTAACCTTATATTCAGAGCCATTGCGATGTAATCTTACATAAGTATATAGTTATTAACGAAGAGTTATCATTGTCGTTTATTTTTTATCGTTAAATTTAATTTTTATACTACATCTTCTAAAGTAAAATGTGGTAATTTTAAGATTAATTTACCGATAAAATATTATTTTTGAGCTGCTCATCTATTTTATAAAAGATAAATTATTAATTTTTTAATCACTTTTTCTCCACAGTCTATCACTCTATCTTGGCGGGACCCAGTCGGGAGGGAGACTTGATTGGTGGTGCACGCTCCACCGCATCAACGTGATTCATGTCATGGATTGCCCAATTTCGATTCAAGATCCGATTCAGCCACGTCATTGTCATGTGGCTTACCTCTATCTGATGTAACCACCTCTGGCTCACGTGCGGAGTCCCGCACACCCGCTTCCTGTATTATCCAATCCTGTGGCGCCACGTCACCAAAACACTCACGCATCGCAGCGGTGCTTTCATGTGAATAAGTCGGCTGGTACCGGTATTATATAAATGAAATGGAAATAGGATATGTCCCTAGTATTGTCAAATTTCAATTTTATATAAATCAATAAAGTTTAATGATGCAGCTCAGCTCATACAATTAGATGGCATGTTAAGAATATCTATGCTAAAATTAATTGGAACTAAAAAATAATATATTTTAAAATATAATATTTTTTAAGTAAATAATTAAAAAAAAGTATGAGAGAGGATAAAATTAACAGTATATCAAACTCTAGCAGTTAGTTATTGTTATTTAAATTTCATACAATACAATAATTTGTGGACAGTTATACCAAAAGAGTTTATTGATAAAAATTTTTTTCCCTGATCTGCTATATTTGAATTATTATAGATAGTAATATAAGACGCTATCAATCTTTTTTATTGTTGTACTATTATAGATAAATAATTCTAAAATATAAAAATGTTAAAATCAAAGTATATTATAGTAATTATTTAAAGTGAAAAATTACATACCAAATTCTCATTGTGAAAGTTATTGTAAATCTACCTTAATTTTAAATTTGTTGTAAATCAGTTTCTTTCTTAAAGTTGTGTCAGAAATATCTTTACTATTATATAAAATTTTTTTAAAAATTGAATATGAAGAAGAAATAAATTTTGATGTGATTTATATATTTTTTTTTGTTTAAAATTTTTAAAAAAATAGTTCCACGTAGATGTTTTGAAACTTCATAATTATAGTAGGTTTAAAAATTAATCCGCTAAACTGCTAAGATTTTGAAACCTTAGAATACATAGAAATATTTTAGAAAAATTTTAAATACAACTAAATCTATTATTTATATATTCATAATTCCTTTTTTTTTAAAATAAATAGATATTTTGGAGTTTGAAAAATGATGGATCTTAAACGAGGGTTTATTTTGGCTGATACATAACTTTCTCTTTCCGATGGGTAAAATATAGATTGCTATTATTTATAAGTTTATTATCGATTACGATAATTATTAAAAAATAATTGAAAAGAAAATAATTCTCCCTTATTTATTAAAGTAATAAATATTTCAAAAAGGGCATCCATAAAGTAGTAAGTAATCTCAAAAAAGCAACCATAAACTAATAAGTATCTATCTCCACCACCGCCATCCAATTCCCAGACAATCTCCGGCGAGTTCGCGTTCCAAACTCACTACTATTGTTAATGGGAGATGAAAGGGAAACAAGAGATTACGAGGAGATGAACGACGGCGACGGCGGAGATGACGACGGACAGCACGTGCTGGAATGGGAAGAGGGCCTGCCTGACTACAAAGACGTCACGCCGTTATCTTTCCCGTTAGTCCCGCCAGGACTTTTGACGGCGTTCAGCATCACCCCTGAACCTACCCGCACCGTCCTCGACGTCAACCGCGCCACCAAGAGCACTCTTTCCAATCTCCGCCGTCACTCCGCCGCCGTCTCCGCCGGAAAACAATTATCATCCTTCTCCTGTGGCGCCGTAGAAGACCCGATGGTCGTCGAAGCCGACGATAACGATGCGGGTGAGCCGTCGCGAAAAGTTCCCCGGCGGCTGGAAAGCGACGACGCCGACTCGGCGGCGGCGGCGGTGGCGGCGGTGGCGGAGAGCGAGGACCAGTCGGCGAAGACGGTCAAGCGGCCACGACTGGTGTGGACCCCGCAGCTGCACAAGAGATTCGTCGACGTGGTCACTCATCTGGGAATTAAGAACATGGTTCCGAAGACAATCATGCAGTTGATGAACGTGGAGGGTTTGACTCGCGAGAACGTCGCCAGCCACCTTCAAAAATATAGGCTTTACCTCAAGAGAATGCAAGGTCTTCCGGGAGAAGGGGCTGGCGCTCCGGCTTCATCCTCGGACCATCTATTCACAAACACGCCAGTACCGCAGAGCCCCAACGTACAGCATCCGCCGGCAACGGGCGTGCCGATGCAGATGCCGGCTTACGTGATGCCGACGATGATACCGATGCCGATGTTCGGTTTGCCGGTCAGTGCGCCGCCTAACGGTGGGCCCTACCAAAATGACTGGTCTGGACCAATTTCTTATCCTCATCATCTTGCCACTCCTAGCGATAAGTAGAGTAGACATAGAAAGATTCAGCCTTCTTCTTCTTCTTTGCCATGGCTCGGGTTTTGTGGCTACTGTGATGATGATTTCACGTGGAAATGATTCTTTTTGTGGGATGTTGAAACATATATATACATAAACACATGCCCCTTTGATCTACACTGAAAAATATGTAGTTCTTGTTGTGTAATTCTGGTTTATGTGCTTTTGGGATGGTTATTCCGTTGCGCTATTGGAACCTATTCTTTGTGATGAATGCATCTTACTTATTTGGTGGTTTATTTAAGTGATTTTCATCTAATCTAAAAGTAAACATATTTGCGAGCTTGCACATTGTAAAAGTTTTAAGTAGTTATTACGGATTGTTTGTCCGAATGGTGAGTACAGGTCCTATAGGATTATCTATTTTCCAAGCTGCTTTAAATTGAATAATTGGCAACTTGTTTGCTGAATTTAGACTGTATACTGATTTTGCGATTGTGATATAAGATCAAACAGTTTCATGTATTATTTTTATTATTTTCTGCTCATGAGTAGATTTCATGTAATGTATAGTAAATAGCTTTTCGTATTTAGGTTCTTCATTATTCCGATATCCATTTTATGTGTCCTCTATCAAGAAACGGTCCTCCATACGTCCATGCTCAACACTAATACAATCTTCTGCCAGTGGCCTTACTTCTTGTTGGTCCAGCAATGCGGCTTGGTGAAACCCTTTTGGCTCTCCTATAACTGTGTGATGTGCAATAGCATTCATATGCACCTCAACTTGATATGTTTATGAATTTGTGCATCATTTTATACGTCAGTTTAGTTCTCCTATTATGTATATGGAGTCTTTACTAGATGTGCTTGTAGAAATATATGCAGTATGAAATGTAGTTTGACAACAGTCTCTCTGTGAGAAAATAGAGATGATTTTCTTTTTTTCTTCGTCTTGTTTTCTTTTAAAGAACTACATAAGTAGACGGATGTTTGTATATGTGAATTTTTGCATTCTTTCTATCTCCACTCTGAGGCCCATGTTGGAGCAGTTCCTCAGAGTTCCTGATCTCAGGAAGCTTGTAATTGTGCTTGTTTAATTCTTCAAAAAAAGTGTCATCAGTTGTAATATTGCAAGTAAAAAGATGGATTCTCATCTGATTCATCTCTAAAAGCAAAGTTGTAATCATCAGATATTCTGGAACATTGTGCAGAAGACTATCACTCTTTTCTTTCATGAACTCTTCATTTGCGTGCTGATTTTATCATCATCTTGCTATGCTGCTGTAACGACTGTGCTTTCGGAGTTTCAGGTACTCGTCGAGATCTACTTTATTCCTCCATAATTGTTCTACCTGTGATTTATCGTTTCCTCTATTTTAACATTTTGCATTTACAGATAATATTCCATTATTTAACATTTTGCATTTACTATAACATCGTGTCTAAGTTGTATGCTAGTCTTTTGGTTTGTCCCACTTTTAAGTATCACGTCTAACCAAAAAATAAAAAAAATAAAACTAAGGATCAACAAGTAAAACAGAGACCCAGGTTAGAGTGAGGTACAGTAACTAAGAAGCAGGGGAAGCGATGCTATTGATGAAGTGTGTTTTTGCATGGTAAAATATGAAGATTGCTTCATATTGCTGCCCAGAATAGCTGGAACATGTTGTTTTTAAATGGTTTTGGGCTAACGTTAGTATGTGCATGTGAACTTTTCCCTCTCCCATATTCGTAGATGCTTGACGTAACTCGTGCTTAATCTGTCTGTATGCTAAAATATCTTTGCCTCATTTTTATCAGATTGATAGCTCTGTGCTCGATCATTATTTCCTTCCCAAATGTAGTTTGGGGTGTATATTGCTGTTAACTAGTCTATAATGGTAGTTGGAACTATGTGTCTGAAAATTGATTGTTACAGGTGATTTGCAGTTAGCGAGTGCTCCTCCAATGAGAGAAGTTCAAAAAAAAATGCATTTTATATGGTCAATAAATCAAATGGGTAGACCATACTAGTATAGACAAAGAGACGAAGCACATTCCTGGTCCTTTTTATTATAGGAACCCAAGGTCGTCATGGAAATCAAGTTATATAGTGAGTATACTCTAGTCGACCGTGTTATACTTATAGCTCAACATCCTGCTGAGTAAATCACTCGCTCGATGTCATATTTGTGTTGTTTTTGTTCAATAGAAATTCTGATCTATACCTAATACGGCTATGATAGAGTAGAGAGTTCATTGGTGATGTTGTCACTTTGTTTCATAGTTGTACCTGAAAGGTCCCACAAAAAAAGTTCGGCTTTTGTTATCTGACATGGTTAGTAGGAAGATTGCATGGGACGCAATCATCTACGACCATGTAGATGGTCTCTGCTGAGAAGGAAATTGCAGGATACAATTGACTGTTTTCTTGAATCACCTGCAATTCTGAATGCTATAGGTATATTCTATGATCTTGCTCACAGATTGGTCCAGCATGGAGGAATGAATCAAACTAGGCCATCTAGCTGACATTCTTATTTTTGATACATCGATCACGGTGTTTTGTAGTCGTCGTGTCAAATTGTAATTGTAGAGATATCTGTCTTGCTGCACCTAGCTTTTTTTCTTGCCAAGGCCATAGCCATAATTTATAGATATCGAAGGGCTAGGAATCCTTAGCGTACAAGAATGAGACATTGTCTAATCGACAACAAACATGGAATCCCTTTTTTCTAACCAAATTCGATTAACTTTGAACAAAGGACCACAGCACAAATTTAAATTCTCAGCGCTTGAGATACCTGTATAAATATCCATAAATTTTTTCTCCTACAATACATACCAGCATTTTAAACAAATAATAAAAAAGAAATAAAATTTAATTTAAAGATATAGTAAGAGGTCGCGCGAACGCGAACCTCAGCTGTCATAAATTATGACGTCCATTCACCTACATGAGATGATGGTAAGCCAGCACGTCCACTAAGTGCAATGTGGGCCGCTAACCTAGGCCACAGGCTTTCTTGATCACCCGTAGACCCCGTCCAGGTAAGTATCTTGCACCGTTCGCCTGCCCTCCTCTTTTATGCACCACTCCGCTCCCTCAGTCTCTCCTCCTTAGTGATCTTGGACTAAAAAAACGCGATCAAATTCAAAATATTCACTCTGTGGGAACTAGTCACGTGAGCAGGGGAGCGAGCACGTGTTTTGCACGTAATTAAATTAAGGTCGTCGCTACGTGGCAGCTGTTCGTTCGTCGTCTAGCTCTTGGCATGCAGATAAGGAAGAACAAAAGAAGCAGAGACAAGCAGAAAGAACTGTAGAGAATACAACAATGGCGACGCTGACGAATCTATTATCTTCAATTTTCAACTAAGGACAATCTCTTCCTAGCAATTCTAGCATCAGGAGAAGTAATCTTCTTCTTCGTCAGAAAAGCTAAGTATCTCCACGTCAGAGCTGCGAAACTCCCTGATGGTACAAGTAACTTCTGCAGATCCCGAAATTTTAATTTTAATTTTTTTTTTTTAAATTAGGTGTTGAATGTTTCAGTTGGTGGTTTGTTCCAGAAGTGCGAGCCGAAGTTGACAGAGCTTTTTCCTTAGATTCACCAAATCTAGAGATTCGGAACTCAAGGGCTTGTATGATCGGTCTCACTCGGACCTTCATTCTTGAGCTGTTACCTTTTTTTATTTAATATATATAAGTATTTTTAGTTTTCAAGATATGTAGATGTTGGTGATGCACAACATTATCGGATGTGCATGCGGATTAATATCTAAAAAAATCAAAATAACAAAAAAAAATATATATATATATATATATATTTTATTATTAATATCCATAAATTTATCTATTATAATTATATAGAATTTTTTATGATAAGCTTTTGAAAAAACACATGTCCGCTGGCTCTAAAGAAGCGCACTTGTGTTTCCATGGACCCCACACTCTTACTGGCTGGGGAAGCGACACATGTATTTCGCGCCAAAACGTGGCCGTTGGCGCGTTGGTGGCGCGGACGACCTCCTCTTCCCGCGCTCCTAACCGTCGATTTTCTCTCTGGCTCATTGTTTAACTGTCTCCTGGGTCGATAGAAGCTCGGACAAAGGCCACAGTTTTGATAGGACAACAAGAAAGAAAGCAGAACGAGGGTTTCTCCAATGGATCATCACGTTAGAGGTGGTGTTGAATACCCCGCCGGAGGGCAGTTCTTCCCTGGTAACTACTGATCGCACACTCCACTTTTCTGATATATAATAAGTTTTATTTTAAACATGGCAAAGTCTGATTAACTTGTTCTAGCAGGTTACTTGCATGCATTGTTTATCAGCTTAAATTTTGGCTTTTTTTAATGAATTATTTGATGATGAGGCTTCCTATTGTCTTATCCCTTATGGGTAAGAGCAGAATTTCTTTTTCAATGACCATAAGCTGTATGATAAATTGCTACTAATACCTGTAGACCCTACCTTGGTGATATTGTTGCTACTAATCTCTTTTTATCAGCTCAAGCTTCTAGCACAGACACGGAGATCAGAATAGAGGTCCTGAGTCTCCTGTCGAACCCTAGTAGTTCTGATTATTCAAGAAAAAAAAATTTGTTCAAAGGAAGAACGAAAATACCCATATGTTGTGTCCACGTACTAAACAAAAAAAAAATGTTAGTTTGTGTATAAGAGGGACTGCTATAATATAAATAAATAACACTTTCCGCTATCAACCTGAACTTTTAGCTGAGTTGGCCATAACAGATAATCTAACACTTCAAATAGAAGTAGGTACTTGGGTATTGATAATCTAACTATAGTGAAAAAATATGAAGAATTTGATACTTCACGAGTCTTATATTTCTAACATGTCCGACATTCCTGACTAGTTCTAAGTAACATAGATAGAAAGCAACAATAGTTGAGGTGCTTGATTGTGGCTTACCTTTAAGATAAGTAATTCATGGAGCTTTCTGTCTATGGAGTTTATTAAATTACGAATAACTTTAGTTCCTTTAACCCCAGATAGAAAGAAACAGGTTTTAGCCGTATGATTGTGGCTTACCCTTTAAATAACTTAATGTTCTTGCTATTCCTAATTCCAATTACAAATTTTTTTGTCAAGCGACACTTGGATTTACTTATAATGAACCAGAGACTAGTAAATTTGTTTAGACATTCTATTTTCTGGAACTCAATGCTTTTGAAATCTACTTACTTTGCTATGAAGAAATACCTAAAATACCCTGCATTTGAGCAGATACTTCTCTTATCCCTTTGATTATATCCTAGATTCCTAATAATTCAGGTGTGTCGGAAGATGAAGGAAACACTCCCACCATAAGGAGAGGATACTTTGCTGATGATGATAATGAACAAGACCTCGATCACCACCATGTAAGGAAATCTGTTTTAGCAAAGGTGAAGGAGAAAGCACTGAAGTGGAAGAACATGCTTGCTAAGAAGAAGCATGGGCACGAAAAGAAAAATGAGACCCCACCATGGGGAGCTAGTTTGGATGAAGATGATGAAGAGGATTCTGAGTACTATGGTGCTCCTAGTAATGCTCAGCTTCCTAAAATCTCTGGTTTTCTCTTACCTGCCATAATAAGTTGATTTTAACTATTGCTTTCTTTTGTAGAAGAATTATGTATTTTCTTTTGCAATGTCATGTTTGTTTGAAAATCTTCTTGTTTTCCTTTTAGTTTTCATGCAACACATACAAGGTTTTTTGATCTATGACAGACTGGTTATCCCCCGGTTAAGTCTAAGGATCCTCGCATTTTCATGCAACATATACAACTTTATAGGACTAATATCTCTATCTCCATATCGAATACTTCAAGTGTATAATTACAAAATACACAAGTTGAAATCAAAAGGCCTTGATCTCTCTAAACATCTATTTTTGCTCAAACTTTATCTGATTTCTGTGGATCTCAACTAAATCTTGTACCTTACAAAATACCAAATTATGATGCATCTTTTGGTTTGTATTAAAAAAAATCCTTTATACTAACTAAGTGCATTCTGCTGATGCAATTTGATGCTTTTTTCTTTCTTCTGCCAGTGTATGAATCAGAAATGGCTCCTGATTCTTACAAGGAGTCCTCACCTCGTCAGATTCAAAGTGCACCTATAACACATGTTGAAGCCGAGGTGCTTGTCATGCATGAAAACGAAAAGATGAACTTGAAGCATATATCAACTGCAAGTACGACTCGAAATCAGCAAAAAACTACTTTTCTGAATGTTGCAAATAATTTTTCTAAAACTACACCAAGAAGCCCAGTTAGAGAATCACCATTGCATCATGCCAGCAGTCCTACTACAGTATCCAATAGCCCAAGCAAAGAACAAGCCATGAAGCATGCCGATGAACTCGCCCAACACTATCTTGATGAATTTGAGGCTTCAACTCCTAGCCATAGTAAAGAGGCCACAAAAGAGCTCATTGATAGAGATGCTCTAAAGGAAGATAAAAAAGATAGTCATAGTAAAGAGTGCTATTCTGATACCAAAGAATCTGTTGAAGCGAGTGGAGAGAGAAACAGAAGTCTAACCGAGACGGTAACAGAGATGCTTGCACCTGCGTACCACATGGTTACGGAGGCAACGCATGCGGTAGCTTCGAAGGTCCAGCGACCATCTAGTCGGGATGAAGTAGGTGCAAAAATGAGTTACGATAAGGGTGTTTCTGTGAAAGAATATATAATGCAGAAGCTAGAGCCAGGAGAAGATGAGAAGGCACTCTCCAAGGTGATCACGGAGGCCATGAGCCCCAAGAGTAACAAGGATAGTGGCGAAGCTGGGGAGATAGGTGTAGTGGAGAAGGTGAAGGTTGCAGTATCATTGCTTATGAAAAAGGAAGAGACGACCGAGGAATCACCCGTCCCGGTTTCAACTGTCCCTCATACAGGTAAATACAACATCCTTTTATCCCCTCTATCCTTCTATCCTATTGAATGTGTCTGGATCAAATCCAAGAATTGTTTTTATATTTTAAAAGTTTGATTTTGAACCATATAACTCGAAATGATATCGGATAAGATATATTTTTTGAGATTAAAAAAAAAAACATATTTGGAAGTGATATAAGTGGTGCCCAAGTGCATTTCTCTAATTCTCTTGCAGAAGTACAAAACCGGCATGGTTGACATTGTCTGCCTTGATGATATCGTAATAGTTTGTAACAGTTGACTTAAAATAGTAAACATATCCATGATGGATGGATGCTGAGATTCATTGGTGCAATTTGAGTTTATACTGATTAATGCCCAAAATTTGCAGAAATAATTGAAGAGCTGCAGGAGGAAGGTGAAAGGAGACTGCAAGCATACGCCAATTGACGCATCATCCTGTAGGCAATTTTGCGATAATATAAGTATATATATATATATAAATAGACGAAAATACATGTCGAAATACTTTCTTTTGTATACTGAACTATTGAATTTGTTGAGCTTTCAAACGGGATTTTACTTTGTTATAATTTGGGAATAACCTTCTTCAAAAGTGCTATATGGAGTAAGGGGCATCACATGGCTCGTGTTCTATCAGGCTACATGGTTAGATTCGTTGGATCAGATGATTCCATCCGGGTTCTTCGATTGTAGTTATTTATCCTGTCTTAGGGTCCTCTTGTATGTTTACTATTCAGGTAGTCGAGTATGATGTGTCGGGTTAACCATGCATTGAGGGTGTGGTGTTTTCTCTGTTGTTTGTGAGATTTCTTGTGTATTAGATCTTTATACTTTTGTCTTCTACGTCAGCTGAGGCTGATACAGAAGCTTCTCTCCATAAAGATTGTTTTTAAAAAAAAAAAAAAAAACTTGATGTTCTCCTATGGAGATAATCAAATAATAACTTGGAATTCAAAGTCGATTGCATATTCTATCAGATTTATTCAAAATAACGAGGAAAATCTCAATATCCGAATTTATTTATGAATCTTCCGATCTACATAATCGAAATAGTTTATTATCGGATCCAAGATCCAACATTTAACCCTGCCAAACTAAGTTATAGAATTTGGACTGATATTTGGCTTAAAAAAACAATATTTACATGATCCTTTCTTAGAAAAAAAACATGTATTTGCATGAAATTATTCTCATTTCATTTCTGACAACAATGAGAAGACAGAGTGTGGAGTTTCTTTTAATAGATGAAAAATTAAATTACAAAGCAGTCGGTCGCTAATTGCTTGCTCGACTGCAATCTGGAAGAATTTTGATGAATCAATCGAGCGATCAATCACAGCGCTCATCAAATTCACCTTTCCTCCGCCAAAGTTTGAAAATTTCAATTACATCTGTGTCGAGATCAAAGTATTTTCTAAATTCTATTAGGAAACTGAAGAATATTCCCAGAGATCACAGACGCAAGCGCCGTCGTGAACGCTGGATTCTTCGACAACGACGCCGCCATCTGCTCCACCAACTGACGTTGAAACTCCGGCGACTCCAAATCTCTCGATGCCTTCCTCCTCTCCGTTCCAACGGCTACAGTCGGCACCGCCGCCGCAGCTGCTCGTTGTTGTTGCTTTGCGGCGGCTACCGGTGCAACATCTGAAACTCCGCGGCTGGAGTTATCGCTGCCGGCCACCGCCTCCCCGTGGTTGTGTTCACCGTCGTACGTAGCAACTAATATTGTCGGATCTTCGGCGCTTCGTTGCACCTGAAATGAGCAAAAGCAACTTGCACGTTAAGTCATAGGATCGTAGATTAATATTCAAATATTATGAACATTCAATTCTAATGATTTTTCACCTTCTTCTTGACGGGACAAACAGGAGCGAATGAACATCTGTAGTAAGCTCTAGGACAAGGGTTATCTCTGGTGACTTTCTGGCCGTATTTCCGCCATTGATAACCATCTTTGACAACCAAGCTCGAGTCCGACGGCTCAGTCCGAAAATAAACTTTCGAGACAGTCGCTGTTACATCCTCTTTGATCCTCTTGCACGAATCCCCTTCGCTCGACGTGCTGTGATCGAGCGGAACATTATTGACATTACTGATCTTATTAGCTGCGGTGTCGTTAATAATGGCGCCGCCGTTGTTGTAGCTTATCGACTCCGTGCTCTCGCTCTTCCGCTTCTTGGTCGGAGAAGACGAACGTTTCTCAGCCGCCTCCTCTGCGGCCGCCGACTTGCTCATCAGCTCGACCAATTGGTGTTGGAGCTTGCTGTAGCTCTCGGCCATGGCGGCAAGCATAGCGGTCAGTCTTTGGTTCTCCTCCGTCATACGAATCAGCTCAGCTTCAATAAACTCATTCTGTAAGAATCATCAGAACTTATAAGTTAAATTTATCGGGACAAAACAAAAAATATAGCAGATATTGAGCAACACATATATACACACACCTCTGTCTTTGGGGAAGCTTGTCTAATATGTAGAGGCTCGAGCTTCATCAATGGCGGCTCCGGCGAGTACCCGATTGGGCCGACGCCGAGACCAAGACTAAGGAATGAGTGGTCGATGGACGTCGACGGTGACTCCATGAACGATGTTTGCTCAAGAACTTCGTACAAATTTATCTCGATGGAAGATATGTGGAATTTTGGAGATGGTGAAGTATATATAGGATGATTGGGAGACAAGGTATGAATTAAGAAGAGGAGTTGAATTTTGAAGCGGAGGTAGTAGGAAATTCAGATGTCGGCCGGGAATATTGAACTTATCAATTAATTAATATTCTTCTCAAAAAAAAAAAAATTAATTAATATATAATAATATAGAAAAGAGAAGTCAAGAGGAACATGCTCCAAAGAGAGAGAAAGACTGTATTGACTTGGCTTCCCGTCTTCCTCCGGCCTTCGTCCGCGATTTTTCTTTTTTCCTATTAGGACATGTTTATTTTGTGAAAATGTCATATCACATCCTATTTCTAAAATAAACCAATTATTTTTTATAAATTAGTTATATTTTAAAAAATATATTAGAGACATTTTAATTATTATATGAATAATTTTTTTAAAATAATTTGAATATAAAAAATGAATATTGATATGATTTACTATTTTATTATTATTTTTTTTTTAAAATTTTTAAATTAATATTTTGAGGCACTAATCTCTTAATGATTAGTGGATATTTCGTTAAAATTTTAGAATATTAAATTACATACTTCAATATAATTTTTTTAAAAAAACTTTGACTGTTTGTTCAATTATATATATAAATAATAATATTGTAAAATTTAGTTTTTTATATTTATATTTTTATATAAATTTTATTAAAATATTATACTTTATTCACAATATGTTATTAAAATAAACAAAAATGTCAAATGCAATGCATAAAATTATTTGAGAATTGACGTTAAATGGTATATATATATGATTAAAAAATTTATACATTATAAAGTTTTATTTTAAAAATTAATATTACATAATAAATAATATATAATATAATTATTTTTATACTAATATATATATATATATATATATATATATATATATATATATGTATATATATATATATATATGTATATATATATATATATGTATATATATATATATATATATATATATATATATATATATATATAATATATATATATATATATATATGTATATATATATATATGTATTTATATCATTTTTATAAATATTGTTTTAATTAAGTATTTATTTGTAATATTAGACCTTTTATATTCTTAAAATAAGTTACATAACGTTAATATTATTAATTAATACAAATGCCATGTGGCTTTTTTAGAATAAAAGTAAATGCCACATGGCACACCAAAAGTTATTCTAAATACATGGCATAACGGTTTTTATCACCCAGTTTATATATATATATATATATATATATATATATATAATATATATATATAGATTAACATGATATTAAATTAATGAGTCACGATATTAAGTTTTGGGATCGGATAATTTAAATGAGACTATAACAACAGATGGGAAGTTTCGAGAATCATTTTGTTTTATGCGAAAAAGATCGATGACGGAAGCGATCATTTTAGTAAATATTAACTTAAATACTATAGAAAAAGATAAGAAAATATACATATAATTTTTATTAATCTGAAAAAAAAATATAATATAGTCTAGAGAAATGTATTATGGAGAATTCTGATAAAGAAAGCAATCTCCATAATCTATTGAAGATAAATTTTCTACAATTTTTTCAATATAATTCGAATTCAAGATCTCTCTTTTAAGACTTATATATTTCAATTCTTTTATTAAAAATAGATAGGATGTGATTGGAATAAAGTGAATGGTGTAGGAGGTGGATGGAAAATTGGAAAATTTGACTGGTGTTTGAAGGTCCATTGATCCCTTTCCAAGTACTACTTGTCTGGTGTCTACTTGTATGAGTTTAGTGGTCTATTTAAATTTAAAAAATATATATAAAAAAAGAAAATTACTCAAATTGCTTGCATTGAATCAACTTATCTTGTCTTATTATTAGTAATCCTACTAGAAAGACTTTTTAAATTACTATTCTTTTTTTTTATTTGGTGTAAATATTGATGAACAATTCAAATTCCACTTAAAAAAATATATATAATGGACTGGAAATTAAATTAGCAGCCACTTTTGATCAAGTTCAAAAGCTGTGGTGGCTAAGAAAAAACCTAGAGACAGAAATGATAATTAAAAGATTTTTACGTGAAAATCTTTAAAAAATACAAAGAAAAAAGTATCGGCGATCACGTAAGCCAGCATAGAGAATTACTAGAGTTACGAGAAATACACGACTCTCTTTTTTTTTTTTTCTCTTTGACGAGATTCTTAAACACCTCGGACTTCCTATGCCGAGATCTATGACCACTTAAATTACAATAAAACTCGAGCTCGACAAGGCTTTGCACAATTGGGAAAGCCTTGGTTCACTTACGGTACTCTTGAGCGCGTGAAGTTAAAAATCTTCTGTCGATAGTGCTGTAGACGGTCTTTTATAAAAGTCGCTGGACGTGTGCATGGATCTTGACGGTTGCATAAATCATAAATCCAGCGATAATCGCGGATTTACTGATAATTTTTATGTCACGTAAGCTCCAACATTTGTTAGTGAAAGAAGTAGGAATTGGCTGTTCCACTTTTTGGGGCCTCGAATTCATCGTGTTGAGGTTGATCTCGTTCTGGGAAATTTGAGGCAGGGGTCTCGGATGGGTCGAGCTGAGGTCGGTCAAAAAAATAAAATTATATATTTTCACATATTTTACAAGGTTGGAAAGGGAAGGTGGTAAGTGACAAATGTGTAGTTGTATAAAAAAGAATACGTAGAGAAGTCTCCTTGGTCCACATCGACATCCCCAGGCTTGGTCTTTTTTTAAAGATATTTCTGTCGTATTATACTGTTCTCAGTTGAATAGATCCAAATAGACGTATAAAGTCATAGGTGTTAATATGCGACAGATGGTCAAGGTCAAGACATGTGCCAAATACTAGAATTTTAATATATTTTAGAGATATTCTATTGGTCATAATACGATCATAATTATATACCAAATATATGTCATATATTTCGATATATAATATGTGGTTTCATTTTAATTGTATTAGAAATTTTTATGATCATGATTAATAGTTGTTATTTACTAGCACTGCTAAAAGTGAGAAATTATGTGTACATAAGTCTCCATGTATCAACTTATTTTCAAAATTTCTGTCAGAATATATTGTCATGAACTAAATATATGCAAATAAATGTATAAAATCGTAAGTATTAGACATGCGCACGCGCTAAATATTAGAATTAATAATAGAAGTGCTATTTATTCTTCAGTGGTCCTTAACGATTCTGACGAGGTCATAATATATTGTATATTATACATTAAAATATATATGTATGATGTATATTTTAATGTATAGTAGAATAAAATGAGTCTAATTATATGAGAAATTATTATGGTCCTAATTAATAGTTGAGTTCATTACTAGCACTGCTAAAGTGGGAATATTTGATCTTAACTTAGAGGAGTCTCCATACATCACTTTCAAAGTTTTCGTCAAATTATATTTTTATAAGAACTAAATATACGCAAATAAAATTCCTATTTTATAAAACTTAAAACACATCAACTGCTCATCCAACATCTTTTTTTTTTTATCCAATATCTAACATCTTTTTTTTATCCAATATTTTATTTATTCGTACAGATTGCTTTGTTTATTGAATCCAATAACTTCTTTTTGTCGTCCAAAGTATTATATTTGTTCGTCTAAAATATTATATTTTTAAAATTATCATATAAACTGAAATATCATATTTACTGGCTCAGAACACCAATACATATTAGGCCAATATTTTAGAAAAAAACTAAGAATATATATATAATATATATATATATACTGATTTGTATGAATTTTATAAATATAATGTTCTGGTGGGGCGTACAAAAAATAGGATTGGTAAAGGTCAACACACGTGCCATAGATCAGAATTTGATAACCATAAATATGAGGGGAGTTCATTACCAGCACTTAATTTAAGTTGGCTAAAAGTGGGGGAATTTGTATCTTAATATGAGAAAAAGTAGGTCAACTTTTCCTTATTTTTTGGGATGCGCGGTCCAGATAATTTCATAAAATTTTATATAGAGTACGAGATATTATATAAAATTTTATCGATTTATTTAATTTATTTTAGAATATTTTTTAAATAATTTAAATTATCAAATTATAAATTTTGATTGATCTATAATTTTTTAGTAATTTTTTTTAAAAAAAATATCGAATACTATATCAAATGATGATCAAAACTTTCGACTATAAATTTATAAATTATATCAAAATTTATAATTTTATAGTTCAAATTTTTATTTAAAAATATTTCAAATAAATTAAATAAATTAATAAAAATAGTATATAATATTTTAAAAATTATGTAATCCAGATCGGATTACTGGGGGTCGCTTTTTGCTTTCCGCCAATTATATGGGTCAATGTTGACTTCCTGTCCTTGACCACGTGGATTTGGTATGAAGTATGAACAGTCAAAGACCGTCGGATGATCAAACAAAGAACACAAATTGAAACACGTGCTTTTTGATAGTTAGTTAGTTAGATACGTACTTATCTTGAATTCCAGATAGCAATTAAGCAGATGGTCTTTGGTTGGGTGCAACTGCAGGGGCGTTAAGTCAGAGTTCATGCATGACGGTGGCGGCTAATGTCGGCGACGGTGACGGTGATGATGCCGGGCGTCGGTGATCATTATTAATATGATTCAATGTAGATCGGAGGATGTATTCATATTTACCAAAAAATTTTAAATTCATAAAAAAATTAATTTATTTAATTAAAAATAAATTATTATAATTTAAAAAAAAAAAATTAAATTATTAAATAAATAAATATGTATATATATGTTAAAATAGATGATCAAAATAATTATGCAACATACAATTGTTTAATAATTTTTGTGTACCATTTGAAGTGGTATTCGTATTAATTGATAACAACTTAAAAAGTTCTATAAATAATTTAATAATATAACAAATCTACCTTAAAATTAAATAAAATATAATAACTAAATTAAAATAATAATTATTTTAAAAAAAAAAATATACAAACACAAATATTAATATTAAAGTAGTTAGATTACAATGTTATATAATAAAAATTTTCATAATATATAATATATATATATATATATATATATTATATATATATATATATAGTCAGTGTACGTGTGCGCAATTAGTCACTAACTAAAATTCACATATGACGGTTGAAGAACATTTGCAACTCATTGGATTATTATACATTAATTAAAGAACAATCTTTAAATCTTCTCAATTGAGACCAATCTTGCAAATGTTGGAATATTACTTGTGGAATTTTCTTTCTATTATTTTATATTAAAAGAAGAAAAAGAAGATATTTATCTTTTCATACTTTTCTATTATTCAAAAAATTTAACATATTCTTTCTAATTTAAAATAAACTTTTTAATGTTTTATTAAAAAAATTAAATAAATTCATCATTTATAACGTTAAACAATGTATAAAAAAATTATTTCGAATTAAATGACATATTTTAATAGTTTTGAATTATGTAAGTATAAAAAAGACAAAAAAACCTAAAGAAAATAAGTTTGGATTAATATGGCGGAATGGTCTAGGAGGTGGCTGGAAATTTTGACCGGTGTTTGAAGGCCCATTGATTTTTCCTTTTTTTTTTTTGTCTTTTTTTATTATTTTTATTGAGAAAAGAACAAAAAAGACAAAAGAATAAGAAGAAGAATATATTCGAGGATGCGGATAAAATCACCATTGCTGTCATTGAATCAACTCTTCTTGTCTTCTTACTACTAATCCACTACAAAGACTTTTAAGACTTCGCTTTTCTTTTCGTTTTTTTTTTTTTTCAGTTAATTGAATTATTCCACTCATAATTTTAGAAGATAATGGAATGGAATATGATGTTAATTAAACCACTTACGTTCAGTTTTTTTTTTCTGAACCCTTATAGTCTCCTTATATTCGTAGGTTGACCTACGTCTTGTTTTCTTTTTTTTTCTTTTTTTTTAAAAATACTTTATTAATGTCTAAAAAGAGGTCTTTGGAGTCATACCTTTGATCCGAACTTATCCGATACGGAAAGATATATAGTGATTTTAATATAAACCATTTTTCGTTCTATATGATATTAAAGGCTCTCTTCGAGATCTTTTTTTATCTAGCGTTACTTTGTACCACTAGACTATCGGTTATGGATTTATTTTTGTAGTTACTAATATAATAGAGTCGGAAATCTTTAAACTAATTAAAATTTATAGTTTATGACATGTTTTAAATAATAAAATTTACTACCTTTAATTCCTGTATTCTTTTTTAAGCTTTTTCTTTTATTTTGTATAATTTTCACAACTCATTGAAGCCCAGTACAATCTCACACATGCCAAAAAAAATAAGAAAGGAAAAAAGAAGAAACAAACCAAACTGTAAATAAAATTTATTCACAATGAAATTTAAAAATTCCTACTTTCAAAAAATGTAAAATTTATTTTTGACTGAAAGTAGAAATTTATGAGCTAATGCATTCGTCCCTAAAATTAAACACAAAATTGGTTATGCTCGCACAATGGCATCCAAATGAACCCTATCATTTTGAGACAAACTCAACTTCAACTGAACATTTCTGACAATCGAAATTAACCCGATTATTTTGAGAAATTAAATTGACCGCATAAACAATAACGAATACGACATAAATGCAACTGCTTTTGATATGAACTGTATATTACAAAGATGATAATCTCCTTCCTGCCTAACTTATTTGCTCTATAAGGTAGACAATATTATCTGCTTATCTGTTCTACTTACAATACTTTGGAATCCTAAATATATATGTCAACATGAGGCATCAAACCCCTAAAAACAATTTCATTTTGACATTTTTCTGCTCAAATATCGAGTATAACGTATAATAAGATAGTTGAGGCTAACTGGAAGATAATAGTAAAAATTCCTTCGGTTCTGCTATTATTCACGAATTCTGCACCGGCACAGCTTTATTATTTTCAGAGAAAATCTTCTGCTGTATGTTGTTCTTAGATTTGTTACTGCCCTCAACTTTAACCGAATTTAATCCGATACTGAGAAGAGCTTGCGCAGATTCCAGTGCCTTCTCATCACCAATTTCCTTCCCCTTTTCTCCTGTGATTTTCCTATCAGATATTCCACTACTTACGGAATCGGCACTTGCTTTTGCTTTCACAGGCGCCCGTAAACTTGGAGGATCATTTGAATTTTTAGGTGAAGGCTGGTCGTGGTTGTGTTTCCCTTCATACGCTATGATGAGCGATTTGGCATCCTCTGAAGCTATCTCCACATGCTTGCGTACAGGGCAACCAATACTTGTGCATCTGTAGTAACTTCTGCAATAAATAAATAATGATGCATGAAAGTCAAATCATTAAGGAGAACAAAAAATATTTCCTTTTGAGCAGGAACAGTTGCATTAATGTCACATCCTGAGACAAAAGAAATATATTAAGCTCTGCTTGAAGCCCAGACGACATATACTCATGTGAATCCAACATAAATGATCCAATTCAGTCATAGGATTTCAAAGACCTTGGCATCAATGCGTGCAATACTAATGGCCGCCCATCGGTTTAGGCCGAATGGTGGGATTTTCACCTCATGAAGTGGAAGTCTCAGATTTGAATCCTGCAAGCGCCATTCATAAGGGTGTGGGAGAATTATCTTTATGTACCATGTGGAGGGTAATACGGACTTGCGGGTCTACCCAGACTGAAAGGCTAGGACTCATCGATTGATGGAACATGAATTGGTCTACCCATAGGTTTATCTGTTACGACGGTCGAATAAAACTGAACCAGTTACAGGCAGAGCTTGTCCACGATAAACTCCCAAAAAAAAAACACAGAAGGCAGTTAATAGAAGCACACCTACATCTGAAGCTTTGTTGCCTAGTAATGTGCTTCCGAACATATGTGTGTCTCCTATCTCATTGCTAGACTAGAAGCTCCATAGGTGACAAAAATACTCAAAACTCTATAACCAAATGAAAACAACTTTTGAGTACCATATCTAGGCTAACTTGATAAAATTAGCCTGTAAAATTCTATAAAGTCAAAGGAAAAAAGTCTGTAAAAAGTCTACAGTCTTTGCGACTGCTCTCCCAGATGAAAATGAGGAGATAGACAACTTTTTCGGTCCAAAAGAATTCTCCCCCCATATCTTGTGGCGGAGATTTGAAGCCAAGTACCGATGAGGCGGTTGTCAACTTTTAAGAAAGAATCCGAGTATCTGTTGCATCCATGCGATATGGACATCTTCATAGTATCCAGCCCATATCATTTTCATTTACGGTTTGTTATTGAGGTTTGAGCCTTTCTTGAAGCAGCAGAGAGTACATAGATGTGACCTCGAGTACATTTGGAAAAGCAATTAGAGATGCATAAATGGAACCACTAGGATTTGACTTCCCAGCAGCGTACCATATATGAAGATATCCTACCAGAGTTTTAGTAAGATTATCCACAAATTCAAGTTCATCAACTTTGACTTGCTAAAATTCATACACCTTGTAGATATATTAGCAGTCATTAAAATATCTTGGATAGCACAGGTTTTGAGACTAGATCTTTCTCAGCTTTTTTTTTTCTCAGGCATTGGGTTCTGGGACTAGATTTCTCAGTTTTTTTTTTCTCAGGCATTGGGTCACCTGGAGCCATCAAAATCGAGCCCAAATCATTTCCGTCATCTACCAAAATCAAATGCTTCCACAAGGGGAGTGACTGATACTAACCTTCTTTGTATACTAGCAAATAGCAATGAATTCTATTCAACCTCAAGTTTCATTCACAAGTCTGCCAAGGAACATGCCATAATCTCCAAGAATGTATCCATAAACAAAGAAACAACCAGAGACACCTTTGCATCATAATAATCTTTGATCTGATGATGGCATGATACTAATTTATACTGGTCTAACGGCAGCTTTCCAACCGTTAGCAGGGCCTATTAAGGAACTTTTACTATGTTTTAAACAAAGTATTCATCCACTACAAGAGACAACCATGAAGTCTTAATTAAGCATCTGTTGTTATCTTTTCTTTCTTTTTTTTTTTTTTAAAAAAAAAAACCTTTTTGTCTTTTGTTTTTAGTTTACCTCCTTTTATTGCAAACTTCACTGTGTTCTTCTCATTGCTTGTGTTGGACGTGCTCGGTTTGATTTCTTGCTCAGCAGACTTTTGTGCTAGTGTACTCCTGTGTTTTGGATTTTGCTTTTTCAGACCAACGCCCCACTGAAACATCCTCATCCGAAGCATGATTGTCCTTTGACCCCGCCTAACAGGACTTATAACTGGATTGTTGTTTTTGTTGAAAATATCCGCTTTTAGGCCTCTCACCTTGGGCTAGGGACGTGACAAACAAATTGCCCAAGCAAAATCCAAGTAATAAACATAAAGAAATTCTGTTTAGATTTAAGACGTCCAAGTAAAAAACGAATAAACAGTGGCTATATCCAGTCATGTGTATTGGAGGTAGGAAAAAATGATTCTAAAGTAAACCCGAACTTAGCAAAATTACCTATCAAAGGATGGCAACCTAAATTGCGTGAAGGAATGTCGCAACACATGAAGCTGCTAGTAAACTTAGGATCCCTTAGCAATATTAGCACCTAAAATCCAAAAGTTTAAAATACTTGGATGTTAATCTTGTTTGAAGGTAGGTAAGAGCAACCACCACTTTCACAAAGATCTCAAACATGGCGGGTCCATTAACTAAGTACCTTGGAGAATTCTCTAAGATCTCTCATTTTCTAACCAAAATAAAGATCCTTGAAATGTGATCTCTTTGCTATTCTTGTAATTTTATTTTCTAAGCAACTGATTTTTAAACAACAAAACATAAAAAAAAAGGTCAACCAAAATGAATGCTGCAGTTGGAACTTACAACAGATAGTTACATCACAGACTTTAAGTTACAAAAACAAATATATAAAATTGGGTATCATCTAAGTAGTTTTTAACCGTATGGCACCAATCTATTAAAATGTTATCAATGTAATAATAGAACGAATATTTGTTAGTTCAAATGAATCATGACAAACATGCAAAGGAAAATTTCTATCAACCTTTAGGGTCCAATGCATTTCGATGTTAAGGAAGCAACATCGCTCCTAAAATGATATGTTAACAGTCGCCATGTGAGAAAGGAGAACCTACCTCGGATTAGGATTTCCCTTCACCATCTTCTGTCCGTATTTTCTCCACCTGTAGCCATCATTGACAAGGCTCGCATCACCAGCTGTCCGCACGACAACTTTGGAATCCCTAACACAAACAGTTTTAAGAAGTGCAGCTGAACAAGCTTTTGGACTTCCAATAAGCCTGCAATTGATAATAAACCAATTCACCAGAAGTTAACTTTAATCTATATCAATTTAAGGAGAAATTAAGAAGTTCAGTCTAACCTTCGTTTTGGATCTGGTTCATTACCAAGGTCCTCTTCGTTCTTAACACCGTAATCCTTTTTGCATGCATTTGAACACTGCAACTGCTGTTCGGAAGCTTCATTTCCAGAACTTTGTTTTTCTTTGGACACAGAAAGATCTGTTCCGCTTGGTTCTTTGCTTATGACTTCTTCATTTACTTTATCTTCAAGAGGCCCGTCACGTTGAGTGGCTTTCTCCCGTGAGCATCTACTTCTCTGAGGTGGTTCATGGTTGTGTTGACCTCCATAAATAACTTGTACCACCTGCCCGTCTGAGGTTTGCTCCACCTTCTTCTTCGCAACACAACTTACTTTGGTGCATCTATAGTAGCTCCGAGAATGGTCAGTACTCTTCACTTGCTTCTGACCATATTTTCGCCAATTATACCCATCACAAGAAGCTGATTTCATAACATTATTAGGTTTCAGGTCATCTGAAGGCTGTGGCTCAGCCTTAGGTGCATCAGAACTGTGGTCTAATTCTGGTTGAGGAATTTTCTTGGATGCCACAGGGTGGTGGATGGTGATTGCTGACAACTCTGATGAGGAAGAAGATGCTACTTGTACCTGCATCTGGGCTTGAGCTGTAACGGTTGCCAAGATCGCCTGATGTGTCATTGCAAACGGGCCCTGAAAGAAATAATATGGCATACTTCACTTTCCACTTATCATGATCACGCAAGTGCGACTTGTATTCAGTTATTATATAGGCTTAACTTAGTCTAACCTGGCTAAGAATTAAGACAACATAAAAAGAATGTAACCAAACCTAAGATTAATGGAGAATATATGGTTCTGGAAATATGCCAACTTTTTACAAGCCTGTCAAGCTTAGACAGCTGTGCACAATAATGGAGAGGGGTCTTACTTACTGGGGCCAGCAACAAAAGAGGATCCTTAGGACAAGTTAGCTCAAAGAAAAGGTAAATTCTATTCTAAAACATTTGAAGCCACAACTTAAACATCCGGAACTCCAGCGCCGATCCGTAGCAGAATAAGACACTTAAGCTTGAATAACAGGGAAAATGGTGTCAAAGAATAAAGTTTAACAAGCAGAAATTATCTGCTCAAAGTTCTACTTTGTCTCAATTCCTCATGAGATTACAGTTTCTCCGATTTACTCATTGTTGATTCAAAGTTCCATTATTTCAGCCGAACCAAATAAAACAGAACACTAACCAAAATTGGCTCCTTTTTTTCTTATTGTATCTACTTTTTAACGAAGACTAGCATCCAAGAGAAGGAATTATTGTACCTTCAAGTGATGAGTTAATTCACGTAAAAAAGTAACAGAGGATCACCTACGCCTACCTACTCCAACAGTGTAAACCAACAGAAATACTGCAGTAAAAAAACCGACACAATTAAAGTAATGTAAAAGCTCTCCGAAACTTAATCCTTGAATAAATAAATAAATAATTAATAAAATTCCAACTAACAATTGTTAGTTGGATCACCTACGTGAAAACTCGGCAACTCGAGCAGCGCTGCCGGAGCGATGAAGCAAGGCACAGCGACAACCGGAACGGCAGCGATGAATGGCTGCACCGCCGCTTTCGTCGAGGTCATAGCTCCGGCGAGTAGCTGTGTGAACGTCGTTCCATCATTGGGCTTCGCCGCCGTCGCCGCAAGCTCGGCAGAGCTCTCGGATATCTTGTCTGCTTCTCCGTCCTCATGTGCTGTCACCACCGAAGAGGCGATGATACGCTGCTTGTTGGTACTATTCTTCTCGTCTTCCTCGCTTTCAGCCATGGTGGTCTTCCTTCTTCTTGGACAACTTTTTTCTTTTGACTCTTTGACTTGTTCATCGCCATAACATCCCACTCTCTTCGGTCGGGTGGGGACCTAGGTGGACGGAGTCAGCAGGAGGGGATCTGCTACGTGGCCGGTCGGACAGAGTTAGGTGCTCCCCAGGTCAAATTTGCGGAGTACACGAGATGTGGAGATAGAAAGTCTGTCGGGTGCGGCCCAGGAGGATAAGAATCCTAAGGAGTGGTTGACCGTTGACTCTTTAATGTGAGGTGTGTTAGGAATTAGGATCGAATGGAGCAAAACCAAGGTGATATCTAAACTTACAGCAAAAGAACAATTGATATCAAAATTAGATATTTAAAGGTAATTTCTCTTTTTTCGTCAAAAATATAATTTCTATTTTGGTCAGGTGCGCTTGTATCCCTGAAAATAAGTTATTCGTACCAATATTCCGTCTGTAGCAACCATTTTGAAACTCGACAGGGTACTCTTTTATCTGTGTTGGCCAACTGCAACACAACTGCAACAGGTTTTGACCTCGGCATAATGACTGCAATATTGTGCAACACAAACCACATTTCAACAACTATAGGACTACTTAAAAAAAATACACTCAACATCTTTCAGAAAAGAGTTTTAAACATAATTTCTGGTAGCAGATTAGTTGAACTAACAAAAAAAGAGGCTGCTATGGAACAGTTGACCACATGAACTAATGCAAAATTGATGATCTTGATGAACATCATAATGTCCGGTAATAATAACCTAGGGGTATTTGTCTTCTTATGCCCCCTTTTCCTCCATAATTGAAAATTATAAAAAATATATCGCTCTAAGTCAAAATGATATTTTTATGCCCTTCTTGATCCATCCAATGACGAAATTGTTCTTATTATTTTTTTGAAAAACGAGACAGCTAACTTGACGAGGACAATTTCGTCATTGTACAGTGTCAACAGGGCATAAAAAGATCATTTAAATTAGGCTAGGATACAATTTGACAATTTCAATTATGAGGGCATAAAAACACAAATACCCTATAATATATTATCTTGACCGGAATGAACCCCAGTTAAGAACTTTTCATAAGTAACCTCAATCAATAATAGGAACTAATTCAGTAAAGATATCATGATGAACACATAATCACATACATATTGAATGGAGAAGCATCTACAATTGAGACTTTAAAGCAGTAGCATCTGTTTAAGGTTTCATCATCACATGCAGCATCAACATCTCTTAACGCGCCAACAAAGCAATGAACTGTTTTCAATTCAATACTATCAGATTGCCAAGCTTTGTTAATACCTACAAGGTTTCGGTACTCTTACTGAAATAGCGAGCATAACTTACCAGTGGAAGCTTTAGACTCCATGTTCATCTGAAAAGCGACAATGTGCACAGCAAGAATGGGAAAGCATGATATATTTAAGAGAAAGAGGTGAGGTTTAAACCAAAAAAGTAAGAAAAAAAAAACACACCATTGTAACCAGTAATAAAGGCAACTTCTTAAGCTTTCAAATAGTTCGACCAACCTATCCTATTCAAAGAAGTCAGAAGGAAATTATTTTCCTACAAGATTCTGACAGAAAGTATTTTCCTCCAAGAACATATACATCTGGATTATGGTTCTCTACAAATGGAAAGAAATAACAGCACATGAACAGAGTTGCATCTAAAGAATCTGCATTTACTCGTGTTTCTTATATGAAAACAAGGGGCAACCTGGCAGAGTGATAAAAGCTCCTGCCTAGCGACCAAAATGCCGAGGTTTTGAGGCGTGGAAATCACCTCCTGCGTAGGCAGGTATAAAGGCGTAGATTAGACCAAAATTGCCCGTCCCCTTTCCCGAGTCTGCGCCTATGACAACCACCCAAATGTTTATGATTTGAAACGCCACTAGTCTGATACATCCTGTAAATAATGCGATTTCTCGTTAAATGACTCCCAGGATCATTAAAAAAAAAGCACTTTGGGGGGAGAAAGAACTCCGTGGATCATAATCTGCGACGATGTAGGATTTGTGTGAACAGTCCAAAGTGCATATAAAGAGAAATAGTACAAGGTTATGCTATACCTGAATGAAAAGTATAAGTAATTCATAGCAAGATAAAGCAAGATGTAAATGTTCCTGAAGTTGGTTGTTGGCAAGCTATTGCAGTGCAATATGCCTATTATGCTCAATAAGGATCACAATATCTCTTCTCAGGATCACTGAATGATGATCAACATCCAGCTTAAGGATGGTGATGATGTCCCATCAACATATGTAGCAGAAAGAAACTCTTAAGCAACCATAGACTGAAACTTCCAAGTTTCCTAAGCTTGAATGGCGAAAGAGATCTCATTCTCATGCATACAAGCATGGGTCTATTGGGAATTCTAAAATATTACATAGGGAACAACAATAACTATGCTGTCATTATGGAACTAAATGATATACGAGTTTTGTGTCTACTCAGAAATAAATAAATATTGATAGATAAATAGTGACCTTTAAGGTCGATGACTCCATGACGAGATTTAAATCCTGGGTACACCAACCTCCTGAATTCCTTTCAGTAGTGGATACTTCTAATTATGAAGCGCTAGTACGCATAGAAATTGGTTTCTCAAAAGATACATACTTTGGATACTGCACTTTCATGATCATAGTTCAAATTAGAAAGCTACTCATAGTACAAATCTGATCCACCCTTGCACATTTCCAATTCCATGTCTATGGATAAACACCACGCATGCATCAACATACTGTCGTAACTCATTAATAATCTATATCAGCAAACACTTTTGCACTTAGACATGATTTTCTACACGTCGAGTATTCGAAACACCAGTTAATGATACACCGAAGAACCAAAAAAACACATTTTCCTAGATGCACCAATCAATCAAAATAACGGGGCACTAGATTTGTTACCTTCAGTAGTAATCAAGGTTTTAGATGCCGTGCCTAGCCATTTGTTTCCAAACTTGAGACGAACCCACCCGTGCCAATAATAAATTATTATTTTCATAACTTCATTAAACTAAAAACAAATAAGTAACCAAAATGAAATTTAACAAAAACTTAAAAGAAATGATCACGGGCGCCGCCCCTTTGACGTAAAATGTTTTCAATATAAGAGAGTGAGAGGAGGCGACAATGGCTTTTCCGGTCAAGTGCCTCCTTTTCTTCTTTTCCTTAAGAGCGCAATATCAGAAATGGTATTGAAATTGACTACTAATTAGGTAAATGTCGGACAGTAGGGTGGTCGGCAGCATTAGACCCTCAAGAAGGAACATTATTATTTTTTTTAAAATAGAAAATATGAATTAATTAAAAGCAACTAAAAGTTAGAAGAAAAAAAAATGTAATGTTAGACAAAACACAAGTGTGACGACAAAATAATCAAAGGATACACACACGCAAATCACCCTGATCGGACCTTGAAGAAAATTCGCTGGCTGCATAGAAGTTGCACAGACGAAGCTATCTACAGCATGCAGACAATGTGAATGTTGCGGAGAAAAGGTAACCAAGTATCCAACTAACAGCTCAGCCAAGTGCTGAAGCCAGTTATATACTTCTATTAAGTGCATGTTTGTATAAGATTCTCAACCAAAATTGTATACATCTACAAACCATCTCGAAAGCCAGAGTTTTCGACCCTGCTCGATAGGTATAAACACTGTGATTATGTTAACATGATAATCCCATCCTTCAATGTCAACATCACCAAGAATACCAACCAGAGTCCTTGTATAATTGAACGAATCATAATTGAATCATAGTATGAGTTAACCCTCAAACTCAAAATCAATTTGTCCTATCTGCTTAGAGGTTCAAGCTGCACTTCCATTCTTCCAGATAGATGAGACTCCGGTTCAGCAGGTGGTCTAGTGGACTGCAAAAGATCAGCAGAATCATCTTCATCACTGTTTCCCAACACCCAGCTGCCTAAAGAGTTGCTGTTATTTCTCCTCCTCTTCACATCCAGGTATTCCAAGTACATAACTAAAAGAGTGCCTGCCAAAATCCATAGGATTAGGGCCCATGTAAGACCATCAACATTCTCAGAGTCGTATCTATAACCCAAGTGCTTCATGCCACTAAATAGTGCTGCTATGCCAACTAAAATTGCACATCTCCCTGTGATGACATGAGTATACTCCCAAATAACCCTTTTTGTAGAAGCAGCCTCACCGTTAGCAGGCTTTTTAGTTCTAAAATATGCATTGATCGGCTGTAGAACTGCCAGGATTATAGCTGTAACACCAAACTTAACATGTACAGAAGTAATGTAGAACCCTTTAAGCTCTGCTGCAGCAAAAAGGACACCAAGGAAGACTATGGCTATTCCTGAATACTGCAAATAAACATGTAGCTGAAACCATCCGTCACCTTTCACATGCTTCAAATATCTTGCAGCCATGATTCCACCAGGAAGCAATACTCCCCAAGCAACAAACATCATAAATCCATGAACAGCGAGAACAGGACGTAAATCCTGCTCAGCCTCTGTTGAACCACGCATCAGCAGGACACGAACAGGCCTTCCACTTGTAACAGAGTGCATATTCCTTTCTGTTAAGTGCTCCTCTGACCATCGCGCACCCATTGCCCAAACAACCTTCAACGGAGTAGTGGGGTCAATTATGTTCTTACACTCTATCCTCCCAGTGCATGAAGGAGACAAAGGGCGTGTAAACTCAAAAGTAACAATGCCATTCTCTGACCTGCAACGAACGTATGTGAGGTTCTCAGAAGTCTTGTGCACGTTCATTGCATTCTTCCCGTCAATCCAATATGTCCCCACATGGCCCTTCCCACTGTTATCAATCCAACCCACATAAGCATAGCTGTTAACCATCCCTCCTCCAAATCCCAGAGCAAGATATCCGCTTTTCTTCTCACCTCGTGCTGCAATTGAAATCGACTCCTTAGATAACGACCAGAAAAAAGTGACCTGTTGATCATCCAACAAGACATTGTTGTTGTACATATCTGAAAGACCGCCATCAACCACCTGGATCTTCCATCCCATCTTCGGATCATAAAGAGAATGATAATAAACTAAGTCAGGTGTATTCCTATCAGGCGACCACGTCATCTCTGCAGGACTTGCTGGCACACCTGATGCATCTGATCCTCCAAAATATATTACCTCAGACAAATTTCTTGTTGTTGCATTTCCCCCGATTGGGTCAGAAGTTACATAAAGTGCAACGTCATGACCTGCTTGGATTGAGAATGGCACTGGAACACCACGCTCAACCCGCAGTAAAGGAGCCTCTTTTTTATTAACGTACAACACTTTTGGAGGGTTGGGTGGATTAGGATATCTCAAAGCGGGCTCAGAAGTCACAATAAGCGGTGTTTTTCCATCAGCTGTAATCAAATCCTGATCTTCCTTGTCCTCAGCATCCAGAGGTCCAGTACATTCATCTACATTAGCCGACACATTAAGCATCAAATACCCGTAGTTCTCAAATCTCGACCCTCCGTGATTCTGAGGAAGATAATAAGGTCTCAAACTATCCGGCGGTCTGATCATCCCTAACGCCCAAACCACGGACATATTCGCCACTTTATCAACTTTTACATCATATTTGTCATCTCCTGTTACCAAATTGCGTCTGTACCGAAAAAATGAAACTCCATCTCTCCTATGACCATACACCAATTTGGTATTATTCACATATCCAACAGGATCAGAATCTTCATAAATAGCATCAGGACACACGCCTTCTACAGCACCATCTTTAAGTAAACATTCGCTGTACTGAGTAATGTAATAATCATCAGCGAAAGGTATCGCTTCTTCAGTGAATCCGGCAATCACCACGTCAGCGTTCAGCATCGACGGCGAATCTTTTTTGGGATCAGCCCAGCCGAACGCTAAGTAGTATTGTGATTGAACTGCAGCTTCTAATCCTACTTCAATAGAATCGTTGTACAGAGTCCACCTGAGCCTATACCTGGGTGACAAGCTGATGCAATTGTCGAACAAAGTCGGCTCCTTGGGACGGGTAGAATTGGAATCTGACGGTATGATTCGTAGGTGACCAAAGTCAGAGGCGGTGGAAGCGTCCCAAACGGAGATAACGGAGAACTGGTCGAAGGAGATGTCGGGGAGTAGACGGACGTTAAAGGATGCGTTAGAGAAGGTGTGATTTAATGTGTTACTGGATATAGGGCGGCCGGCGGTGAGGTTTTGGAAATCGTCACCGTCGGCGGCCCAGAAAGTTACGTTGAGGGATCCGGCCAGCATGTCGAAGCGGCGAACGGAGAAGGAGCACCCATCGAGGATCTTCACGGAGCCGCGCAGCTGGTGTTGCAGCATCGAGAAATCCGATTCAAATCCGATTAGAGATATGTTCTTCGAGCAGCGATCGCCGGCGGCGAGAGATCTAGAATAGAGTAGAAAGAAGAAGGAGATGACGAAGATCTGAGCCGGCGGCGACGGTGAAGGCGACCGGTGATTCGCCATTCTTGGAGGAGAAAAACGAGATCGAAGATCTGGAGAAAATTGATGTGTTTTTCTTTGATAATCTCGAAATTACGTTTGGTTTGGGATGTGATCTGAGAAGAGAAGCTTCCTTTGGAGTTTCGTTTCACTTTTGTTTGGTCTTCTCTGGAGCTGTCGTTAACTGAAAGAATGTGAAATAGTGGAGGTTGGAACAGGAAAATTCGCATCTGTTTGAGCTACACTCGGATTTGAATCAGACTTGATATAACTTTATTTTGCTTTTTTCTTAGAAGAAATGAAAAGACATACTGATGGATAAAATACTCCATCTATCAAAGTTTCTCAAATACAAATTCTAATAATTTTAAAAACAAATAAATGATATGTTTGGTTTATGAAATCTCAACCTTACAAGTAGTAAGTGTTAGAAATGTATAATTGTAACCATTGAGTTTTCGAATTTAAGAGTTGTAGGAGTGTTAGAGTGCTCTATTTATTCTTTCTTACTCTCGCTTAGCTAGCGCTCAGATTCTCGAGAGACTGAGCTTAGCAATAATAGCTTTGTCAAGTGGAAGTTGTTAAGTTGTCGCACATGGTGTTAGGGAAAAATATAGCATTTAGATAAGTGGTATCGGAGCACAGGTTGAAGATGGCCGACGAGCGCAGTGTCACTGTCACGATACTGCCGAAGAAGATGATGGCAAACTCGAAGAGCGCTACGGCTCATTCGACACCAAGTTCGCCAAGGTACTTAAGGGAGCTCATGTATGCTTGAAAATCTACGTATAGAGGTCATATCGCTCATGGATCTAATGGACGACGCTATGCAAGGACACATGGAAGACTTGGAGGTCGTACAGAGCCACTGCACACGAAAATGTGGACACTAGGATGGGAGCGAGCGCGGAGCGACGTTGGAAGGCGCTTAGAGGTATGTGAGAATAAATGGACTGGGAAATTACAAATTGGACCTGAATGGAGGTCTTAAGGCCTATTGGGCCTTAAGGCCTACTTAACAGCAAACATGTTTACCGCTCTTTCAACCAGCAGCGGCCTTCGCCCTCTCTCTCTCTCTCTCTCTCTCTCTCTCGCTCTCTCTCGCTCTCTCTCTCTCTCTCTTCATCGGTCAATCGTGTTAGTCACATTATTTCTAAAGATATATGTCGAGACACGATGTTGTAAATGCAGATAAGAATGTTGTTTAAAATAAACTGATGTTGTTCGTGTTCTTTTGGCAGGTTTTGGAAATCATTGTATTCTTTTTGCTGGTTATTGCATTCTATGCGTTTTTTGCACCGTTTTATGTATATTGCTATAGCTGTTTACACTCCCATGGTATGTAAGCTCTTCATGCTTTAAGAATGGATGCAAATTAGTTAGTTATACGCAAATTTTCCTTATCTTTTACAATCGTTCTGACCACTCTTCACCAGGCATTTGATGTCTTCATCCTGTATGTTCGCTGTACGCGAATTAATCCTGCTGATCTAGGAATCATGGTAAGGTTTGAGAGTGAACAAGCTAATATTCCAAGGAATAAATCATTTTAAAAATATTAATTTTGAAAAATATTATTATGCGCAGTTGGAAGCCAACAACTAATATATACCACAGCAGTAGCCCGGTCAAAATACAATGAATGGATCGTTAGACACACCGTGCAGAGTGAGTATTAGCATATTTTGAAACTTGACATATCAAATTTCCTGTAGACCACCTTAAGTGTTAAGATGCTGTTGGGCTGATAATTTTTAATTCCGACTCCATTCGAGTTCTTCTTTTCAGTGTTCTAACATTGTTTGTGCATATTTTGTGTTCTGAATCTATCAGAAAGTGACTTGAATTCTGACATTAAATTTGCTATTTCCTGTATGGTTACCTATGCATTGCAGATTTATGGTTTGACAGCAATACTGTGGATATATGGTTCATGGAGGACTATATAATAGAAATGAGAGAAGGAATTGATTATTCTGTGGTACTCTGAAGGAAGTTTGGACTACTACGATCCTAAGTCTAACACTTTCCTCCGGGGTGACGATCTTGCTCCTGCAAGGATACCCACCGTGTACGTAGAAAGCTTTGTTTCACCGATCTCAATACAGGGAGAGAGTCGACGAAAGTCATCTGAAAAATTGAAGTCAAAGTCTAGTGTTTAACTTAAATCTTTAAATGTTTCAAAATAAAAACAAGAAGGTTGTGTTTCTTCTTTTTACAAGCTGATAGGTACATACGTAGAGAAGCATTATCAGTTTTTTTTTTTTTTTTTTTTTAACTTTTTATTCTATCAGCTAGGTGAGAGAAGATATTCGGCAAATCTTAGAAAAAGAGAAAAAAAAAGGACAAAATGCACATGTTTTTGTCAATTTAACAAAATTTATTAGATATATTTATAGTACGCACGAGGATACAAAAGCGTATTTAGAGTTTTGTCATTCAAAGTTTTTTTTCAAAAAATTATTTTTAATAATTATTTTGGAATTTCTAAGTGTTAATGTGTTCAAAAACTAATTCACTGAACTGCTGAGAATTTAGAGCTTGAAATCACCTATTCAAAGCACTGTTTAGAGGAAAAAAAAAACTAAAGCATAAGAGAAACATATTCATGTGATTTATAATTTTTATATCCAAACAATTTTAAAATATTATTTTAAAATATTTATTTTTGAAAGTGAAAAAAATACGGTATTTATCAAGAGTTATTTTTAAATTTATAAAATATTACAAAATACTACTATTTATCGAAATATATATGTTACATATTCTAATACACAGTATATTGTTAATGTGTTGCGATTGCTGACTGTATAACAGAGTTGTAGAAAATTCGTTTTTCAAATTGTAACGTGTATTTTCCACATTAATGCAACAGGGCATGGCATTGATTAAAAAATAAAATTGTTAAATGTAAGAAGGTGCATGTAGGTCAGACTACATGTTAACATTCTGAGACTTGACTATTCAGGGTCTAAATTTGGGTGCAGAGTAAGTCAAGTCAAAAAATAGAGGTCCTCACCAACCAATTTGAAATTTAGAACGTTATGTACTTTATTATAATAAAAATAAAAAAAATAATAGCAATATCTATAAAAAAAAAAATTGTCGAAGTCGTGGCTTGGGGCACCTGCCCTTTACTTTGGATCCAAGAACGTTTAGGAACCGTTTACTCGGCGGAAGAAGTAAAAAGTGAAAAATGAGAAGTGAGAAGTGAGTGAAAAGTGAAAATTATAAGAATGAAGTAAGAAATAAAAGTAAAAAATAAAAATTGGAAGAGAAGTGGGTGAATAGTATGTGGAAAATAAAAAGTGATAAGTTGATAAAATAGAAAGTAATAAGTCAGAGAAATAAAAAATATAGAAAAAATATTATTTATTATTATATTATATTAATAAACATAGTACTAAATAAAATAATATTGTACAAAATAAATATATAATAAAAACTATTGTAGTATAAATACGTAATATTTTTATAATAAACAATATTTATTATATGTCAGTATCGTCTAAATTTATTAAATTAATTAATTTAATATGTACAATATTTATATACTATAATAAATATATTAATAAATATAATAAATTATTTTATTATCCTAAAATTTATATGTAAATACTATTCATTATTATAGTAAATAAATATAATAACTGAAGATGGAATTTTTCTTCCTATCAAGGATACGAACAGGGACAAGAAACTGAAGTTAAATTACCAGATGCTGGTTGTATGTTGTATGTTTGATTCTTGAAAAAATTACTATTCAGGCCCATGTTTTCCATTTCTTATTAATTAGCGTCCCAAAACTTTAGTGGAAAAATTCATTTCGGGAGGCTGATTCGAAATACCCGAAAAATAGATGGGTTGTACAGTAAATTTCTATTGATTATTAACTTTAGCGGAGAAACTCATCCATGCACTGCACCGTTAGGTTAGCTAATAACTTTGAATTTACTTTTCTATTTTATACTGAACAATATATCGCAGTTGAAAAGTTAAATCCAGTAAAATAATATAGTGTATACAGTAGAAAAGTTTTGTTAGTTAGTTTAAAAAATAATCTCTAAAATATTTTAGATCATATATTTTTTTTGAAACCCGAGGGTCTGTTTTGGCAAAAAAAAAATGCTGCATTTCTTGAAACAGGATGGTCCTTTTGGGCTTACAGAACAGGAATCTCTTTTTTTAAACAAAAAAAAAGAAAAAAAGGAAAAGAAAAAAAAAACTTAAAAAAAAAAAGGTTTGCTGAATTCCTGTACGACTTTTTCAAAAGCAGATTTTGGACTCATCGACAGTGTAGACTGCGGCGAAGTTTCTTAGAAAATCAAAACCAAAGGGTTCCATGTTCGTCGTTTCTGGTAAGACCAAAATAATAATCAGTGCGGACTGACTTTGAATTCACAGTTTCATAATAGACGGTGGGAATTCTATTTTATAAAATAGATATTTTAATATTTAAAATTATCGTCCCGCGCCCGTGGGACGGATGGTGGGACGCACGTGTGTCAGAGGGTTTTTCCTGCTGTACCTCGTGGGAAGTAAAATGGGTTTAATTTGAGGTCTTTTCAGAGGCGTGCATTATGGTCTGCCCTATTTGTAAGGATGTGATCTCTCGATTGGTGGAAGCCATTCTTGAATTTATCTGTTACGATTTTTGCTCAAAGAAGACCGTTTGCAAACATAATTTTCTCCACGTTAATCTCTAAAAAAGAAGATTTACAATTATCAGACGCCACAAGAAAAAATGTGATGAATTTATTATCTATATATTCTTGTAATATATTACGTGCTTTCGAATCTGTCTAAATCGAAAGACTAATATTTTTTTTATTAGTGAAATATAGATAGATGATGTCTGTATATTATATATTATAATAATCAGATAAAAATAGACCGATCACCAGAAATTTTTTTCCACAATAATTTAAAAAGTTAAAAAAAAAAACTCTGAATCTGCAGGGTTCCTTCCCAGAATAATGCTTTAAACTTCTTAGAAGTCTTTACTTCCACTCTAACTCTATTTGAATTTTACGTGCTATCCTAGTAAAAAATGTAGTTATGAAACGAAGCTATTAAGAAATTGTATTCGGATAAAATAATTTGCTTCCTCCGTGTAGAAATATATGACAGTAAATAATAATTTTATTGAATAGTAAACTGTAATACACAATGGAGGCGGTACCTCTAATTTATTCGTACTAGATTTAATATTCTGGATTTTTGCTCTGGTACCATATAGAAATATATGGTAGTAAATAATAATTTTATTGAATAGTAAATTGCAATATACAATGGAGACGGTATCTCTAATTTATTGAATTCAAAACATAACCAACTCCTAAATTTATGATAACAAATTCTAAATATTTGGTAGTAAATTTAGATCTATTCTTCAACACTCCGTTTGTAGAATTTTAATTTAATTACACGGTTTTCATCTAGGTAGCCAAATAAAAACATAAAAATGTTAGAGAAATGCAAAAATACGCTTGTTTTCAGCGAACTTGCTATGAACGTGAACAACTTTTACCACGTAGGGTAGGATAACAAATAAAAAGGCCCGTTCTTTTGGTAATATACTTGGAATTTTCCGCAACTAAACTTCTGAAAACCAGTTTTCCGCAAGTGAACTTACGTTAAAGTTGTGATGAAATTTCATTTCAAACCGTCAATATCATCGTCCCCAGTCTAGGAAGCACGCACATATTAAAATTTTACTCCGTATAATATCCAATATGAACATACTGGCGATACGGGGGAAAACCTATTGGATACACTAGAAAATGTCTAAAACATAAAAATAAAAATAAAAAAATTAGACAAATTCATCGATAGTATATATTATTATATCAAAAGAAATTTTTGACGTGAAATACTATATAAAAGAAATTTAGACAAATTCATCGACAGTATAAATTACTATATCAAAAACAAAAAAAAAATTGACGTTAAACACTATATATTACTAGCAGTATATAGCATTCAGTAACATAATATATTTACTGAAATACCACTTTTTTTTGTTGATAGTTAGACTCTCGTCATTTAAATTTGACGTAAAATATTATGTTATACATAATTTTTTTATTGAATATTATTGTATTTGTAGATATTCAAATAGTTAATATAAATTTTTTTTTTTTTTTTTTTTGGTCAAATAGGGAGGGACGAAGCCCTTAACTTTTCGCTAAACGACGTGTACCAGTATACTGGACATCATCGTAAGATTACATGAGCCTCTATAGGAGGTGAAGCAAGCATGTAAAAATCTAAAGATAAAGAGAATGTTCTGACTGCTAACAGATCCGCTAGGCGATTGAAATCACGATAAATGTGTTGAATCCTTACCTCCCATGGATGATGGAGGAGGCTTATACACTCGACTACCAGATTTCGATAAAGGCATTCTGGTGGGTCTTCAGAATTCAAGAATTGGATTAGAAGTAGTGAGTCTGCTTCAAAAATAATTATTTGTATTTTAAATATTTTAAATTATTTTTATTTAAAAATAATTATTTGTATTTTATTATCATATCCGAATTGTTATATGTGTCCTAATTTTTTTTAGTGATATTGAATTGAATCATGCTAAACTAGAATTTGAGACATGTTCAAATACTATGTTATGTTAGTTTATCCTCAAGTTGTGTTAAAAATTATAATAGTATTACAAAATTTGTGGCATTGTTAAGGAAACTAGTTTTAATATTAACGTATAATATAATCTGTCAATTACGGGGTTAATTTGAAAGAAATAACAAATACAAATCCCGAAGCGTATACATTATATTATAATAATGTGGCCCACATATACAAATACTTTTAAATTTTTTTTTTATTATATAACAAGATTAAATCTCGTTCGCGGGTGTGCACCGTGTGAGTATCTACCTCTAATTTGCATATGTGGGCCACAATTAAAAGAATAGACAAACATAGACCTAGCTTGCCTGCGAAGCTAGACGACGCGTAATGGCTCTATCTTTAGGAATAAAAAATTCATGTTCTTCGTATGAATGCCACGTATTTTATTACTGATTAATATAAAAATATAGAATATAAATTAGACAATCAAAATAATTACTTAATTAGATAGAAAATGGGATCAGAAGATTCAGAATCTCATTTTTGAGTCTAAAGCTTCTGACCCATCATTGTCGGTGTTCCGACTCGAACCCGAGATTCCTTGCTTCCTAAGACGGTGCGGTACACGTCGAGGACCTTAATGATAACAAATTTACATTTTGCTGACGATGCATGATTTTAAAAATAATTAATTGGTAATTACTACCTTAATTTCATAATCTCGTATAATAAAATTTCCCAAGTTTTCCAGATGCTCGTCGTGACTCAAATTTTATCTTTTTGAACTACAGAGAACAATTTATTGTTAAAAAAAAAAAAAAAAAAAAATCTAATTTATAATATTTAGTGTACAATTCGAAGCCAAAAAATAACAAGAAATTCTTAATAACTCGATCGGGTGCCTGTTCACGTCAAATGACTAGACTGAAATTTTTTAATCGGTGAAATATTAGCTTTGTCTTCATTATATTTAAGCTGTGTCTTCATTATTTTTACAATATTCAAATTTACAAGTGAGTTGGGCAGTGTGTTACATTTTTCCCACAAAAATTAAAATTTTCAAGTCAAGATCCAGTTTAAATGCAGTATTAATTATTAACAAATAAACCGAAGATCATTAAATATTATGATACACGGCTTTGCAAGCTGTATATGACGAGATGAGAGCTGTTGAAAGCTTTGCAAAATTTTGTCAAAAATAAGTTATTAATTTAAAAAATTAACAATTTTTTTATTAATATATTTAAATATTATTTGAAACATTTTGAATACTTTTCTCAAAAAAAAAAGATAGCAGCACGTATTAGTTGCTTGTTAGGGATATTCAATCAAAATATTACGTATAAATAGGCAACACTACACTAATCGTCTAAAATACTGACTTAAACATTTGAAGTATCTTAGAATATATGCATAGTAGGAGTTTTTTTTATTACTTCTAAAAAAAATAAATATGAAAAAATATAATTTTTATTTTTTTAAAATTTTTGTATTCAAATTTTTTTATAAAAAATTTTTAAATAAATTATTTTGCGGGTTGAAATTTTGTGATCAGTAAATTCTTCACATATATTTTTGGAAATATTTTCATATAAATATTGTGGAGCACATAAAATTTTATTTTTTTTTTACATATTAGACGTATATTTTTTACTTAATTCAATAATTATTTTTAAAAAAGGCTTTGTTCAAAAGAATGGTATTGAAGAGACTATATATAACTATTTTTATATTTATACGGCAGTGTTCTTAAATATTTTAATTACTTGCAATTATCAGAGTTAGTGAAGCAAAGAGTTTATTAAACGTACACTTAATTAGAACATATAACCGGGTCATTAGCGGCACATGTTAATTTTGTCCTCTTTCGTTGGTGTACATAACGAGTCGGACCGGTCAGACAAACACAAAATCCGAATTCCATAAAAATTTTAATATTCCTAAAATTCGAATTAATAGTCTACTATTTATAAATAATAAACTATAATCTTTTCTCGTCACAAATTCTGATGACTAATTTTACTAATACTGATTAATATTTCTACAATTTTTAAAAACGAATATCCAACATGATATATTTATTTACAAAAAAAAAAAAAAAAAAGTTCGTAAAATGTATTTAACATTACTTTTTTAAATAGTTATAGAGTACGTAAGGATATAATTGCAATTTAGGATTATTTTCTAAACGACTTGCAACTCAGGATTTAAAATACTTGGTCATATATTAAATAGGGAAAAAAAAAAAAAAAAAAAAAAAAAGAAAGGAAAACAATGTCCCTACACCAACCGTTACCTTGTTCTTGGAAGGCCGGCCCGCTTTGACTTTCAAAGTCATCTTCTCCGAGAATCGAAATTTGATTATTATCATAAAAATTTCAGAGTAACTTTCATCTTCTCACCAACCATTATTGTCCTATATAAACGTGAAAAGCTTGTTCATCCTCCGCCACCTTCAAACCATCCCACCAACTCTTTATAATCCCCAATCTTGCTAGCTATACACTGTGATATTGATCATCATGCCTGCCGAAGTCATCTCTGCCGCCACTGTAGGTAAAGGGAAGACCGTCTGCGTCACCGGTGCAGGAGGCTACATCGCTTCATGGCTGGTGAAGCTCCTCCTCCATAAGGGTTACACAGTCAGAGGCACCGTTCGCAACCCAGGTATACATATGATCAACATATAATGCATATACAGTAAATATAATGAATTATATATATGGAGGAGATCATGAATATATATATATATATATATGTATGCAGATGACCGGAAAAACAGCCACTTGAAAGCCATGGAGGGAGCAGCAGAGCGTCTGATCCTCTGCAAAGCCGATCTGCTGGACCAAGAAGCTCTCCGGCTAGCGATCGACGGCTGCGACGGAGTCTTCCACACCGCATCTCCCATGACCGACGACCCGGTACTTAAACAACTGTGCTCCTTGTCTACTTTTCATGATACTTACACCATGATATTATATTATTATTATAATTCAAGTAAAGTATATATTGATGGATATTTGTGTTTGTACGTGCAGGAGCAAATGCTGGGCCCGGCAGTTAACGGAGCCAAAATCATCATCGACGCCGCCGCAGACGCAGGTGTCAAGCGCGTCGTCTTCACCTCCTCCATCGGCGCCGTTTACATGGACCCCAATCGCGGCGCGACGTCGTCGTCGATGAGTCTTGCTGGAGCGACCTAGAGTTCTGCAAGAACACCAAGGTATATAAACATACACATATATAGCTTCACTCCCCCCGTCCTCCCAACTTGCTAACATTGATGAAATCATTTTTATGCTGCAGAACTGGTACTGCTACGGGAAAGCAGTGGCGGAGATGACGGCGTGGAAGAGGGCAGAAGAACGAGGGGTTGACTTGGTTGTAGTCAACCCAGTTCTGGTGCTCGGACCCCTGCTGCAGCCGACAATCAACCAAAGCACAACGCACGTGCTCAAATACCTCACCGGCTCCGCCAAGACATTCGTCAACGCCGTCCAGGTCTACGTCGACGTCCGTGACGTTGCACAGGCCCACCTCATCGTCTACGAGACGCCGTCAGCCTCCGGCCGTTATATCTGCGCAGAGAGCGCCATGCACAGAGGCGACGTTTGTCGAGTTCTTGCCAAGCTCTTCCCTGAATACCCAGTTCCTACAAAGTAACTAAGCTAAACCATCATACCATCATATATATATATATATATATATATATATATATATATATATATATATATATATATATACATATTGAGATTTAATGCTGAATTTTCTTGAATATTTCTTTGCAGATGCTCAGATCAAGTGAACCCATGGAAGAAGCCATACAAGTTTACTACAAAGAAGATTCAGGAGCTTGGAATGAAGTTCATGCCGGCACAGCAGAGTCTTTATGAGACTGTGAAGAGTCTGCAAGATCATGGACACCTCCCTCTTATCACCAATTTATATCATGAATAACAAAATCTTAAATTAACACTTTGAAAAATATCGATCCAACGGCATGATCGTTCAGACGGACTCGCATGTCGATGGTTCGAGATTAAATTCGCAGCTGACCGATATACTACGATACATATACAAGATGTAAAATTATTGCTTTTTACTATTTCTTTTTTCCTTTGAACATCATCAAAAGGTGTTCAATTTGTTACCTCGTTTCATATTTGAAAAGGTTTAGGTTACAAAATCAGCCTTAACTAATTCTTGATGTTTTGTTTCATATATGATTGTTATAGCTAAAATTAGAGTCCTGGATGTTTAAATTATAACAATAATAATTTTCAGAAGCCTACAAAGTTGATAATCTGACACTTTGACATGAAAATGTACATAAAAAAAGTGTATATGCCTCCATATGCAATTGCATATGCCTCCACATACGTATGCGAAATTGTTCGTTGCCAACTACACGCATACCATGAATACTATCGACGAGAATATATATTTTTAAAAATATTATTTAATAAAAAAAATTTAGATACGTATCCATATGTACACAAGCTTTATTTTTTAAGTTTATAACAAAACTTTTTGCTAAGATGCTTTCTTACATGTGTGTGTGTGTATATGGATAAAATTCATTTTCAATAACAATTTAGTGCAACTTTATTCCCAAATTCATTAAAAATGCCAAAGAGTGAATACATATATCTTTGTTATGTATGATATAAAATCCTAGGGACCACCATCTCCTTCTACATACCTAATATAATGTACGTAACTTATTCAGGTTGGTGAGCTTTGTATACCTATTCTAAAACTGCAACGCGTATTGCAAAGTTGCACTGCTAAGGGGTCGGACAGCTTGGATGTTTCCGCGTCTATCGGCCATGAGTTGTCCCAATAATGGGTATATTGGTTTTCAGTAACAAAATTCACAAAATACTGCTATTTATCAAGATCATATAAGTCTTGATACAATGCATCATATTCTATGTATTGAAATATATATGGTATATATTCTAATACACAGTATATAGTTAAAGCGTTGCGACTGCATAAACACCAATGAGCGTTGCGACTGTATCATAAAAGTTTTGATACAATCATATCATATACTATGTATCGAATATATATATGGTACATATTTTAATATACAGTATATATAGTTAATGCGTTGCTGACTGCCGACTGTACAACAGAGTCGTAGAAAATTGGTTTCAAATTTGGAAGGTGTATATTCCACATTAATGCAGCAGGGCATGGCATTGATTAAAAAATAAAATTGTTAAATGTAAGAAGGTGCATGTAGGTCAGACTACATGTTAACATTCTGAGACTTGACTATTCAGGTTCTAAATTTGGGTGCAGAGTAAGTCAAGTCAAAAAATAGAGGTCCTCACCAACCAATTTGAAATTTAGAACCTTAAGTACTTTATTAATGTAAAAATAAAATAAAAATAGCAATATTTAAAATTGAAAAAAAAAAAAAGTGGAAGTCGTGGCTTGGGGCACCTGCCCTTTACTTTGGATCCAACAACTTCTAATGTTTGTTGAAAAGAGTAAGTAATACAGACAGCGGTAGCTTAAGGGATTCAAAAATCAGTGATATAATATAATGATATAAAGATGTTTTGTGTTTCTGTGCATCTCTTAATTGTATTTGATATTTTTGGACTTATCTAATTTATTTTTATTGAAATATATCTTTTTCTCGTGTAAATGATAAAAATATTTTTAATTTTTTATTCTGAAAAATATGAAAAATATAAGAACACTCACGAATGCCTACAAATACCTACGAACACTCATAAACATGCATTAACACCTCCAAACACCGTGAACACTCACATTGCTGATGGGTGTTCGGGGGTGTTCGAGAATTTTTTGTAAAAGTTCCGTGTTTTCCCAAATGTTCTTCGGTATTTTTATGTATAATAGATGAGTTTTCAAATATTTGGATAATATTATATATTCTTTTTATATGTTTTTAAGGTATTTTTCTTCTTAAATAGTCAAAAACTATTGTCCAAACACTTAGATACTCTACAAAGTGTTTTTATACATAGTAGAGAAATCTTTAAATGTTTGGATAATATTATATAATATTTAATTAATTATCAAGCAGGAAAAAAATGGTTATATCTTTTAAGCAATGTAACAAATAAGCACATTCGGCCAAAAGAGAGACAAAAAGCGCCAATTCTAATTATGGATAATTATGGAAGTATAAGAATGCGAAATGCCCATGACATAATTATCAATTAGAGAATGGATACATACATAAAATTGCTATAGAGCAACATATTTACAGCACTTAATTGGCTACGTCATCTTAGAACTCAATCATTCCGCAATGAGATCTACTAAATATACGATAAATAAGATATTGTGTAATCTACGGCAATTTACAAAGTTCATTGTATATTTTCCCGCCAAACTCGAAATTTTCACAGTAAAAAAGTGGCGAACTTTTCACTTTAACGACCACAACGATGTGACTTGTCGTTAAGTTTCATAATACATATTGATAACTGATAAGAGTCCGCAACTTATAACTTGATGGTAAATACATGTGCACCCTTTTTACACAGTAATATTATTAGATCCGTATATATAATTTAAAAATATTTTGATTTATATTTTTTCTATGTCTCAGTATCAATAATTTTATAATTTATCGATTTCGATGCACGAAAAAAATACCGTTCCGACTATTTTATATGTCCAATAGTATCTTTTTTTTACATATTATGGGAACAATTAATATGGATCTACGCCAGGCGCCTGGTGAATAGTTACGGTGCAATACTGTTTGGAGGTGCTGAAAAATCGGTAACCCTTTTTCCCCAAAAAAAAAAAAATAAAAGAAAAAAGAGTCAAATTAACCCCTATTTTTTAAAACTCATTCAAAAAATTCATAATTTTTTTTTTATAATTACTAAATCAAGCTTAAAATACACATATTATTTTAAAAAATTGATTAGAAAAAATAAACTTTAATATATTCTATAACTTTTGAATTTAATTTTTTTCAAAAAATATTTCTAATATAGCTATTTGGAATCCCAAAAAAAATTTGAGAAAATTTTAAATACAAAATGTTAGAGCAAATATATATTTTCTTTCAAAAAATAATATATTTATGTATTTTGGATAATTTTATAAGTTGTTCAAAAACCTATGGACTTTTTTGCAACGGTAAATGAAAGGCATTCATGAAGGAAGATGATAAGTGAGAAGCAATTTAAAATACAACTTTTAACATCCGCTTTACCGCACAATTTACCAGAACCGTTGGATTTACAAGCAACAATCTCAGCCGTTACCTGCAGAGAACCGCAATTGTGACTAATCAATAAATAAATAAGTAAATAAAGAAAGAAAAGAGAAAGACCGAACCATGTCCATGTAGTAACGTCACCAAAATCTTAGGTTGGTTGAAGTCAAACAGGAGCGGTCTACTTTAATAAACAGCTCCAATAAAAAAAAAAAAACGTGAGAATCAGTTTTCCTTCCGAGCAAAAAAAAAAAAAAAAAAAAAAAAAAAAAAAAAAAAAAGACGTTGCTGTGTCCCTGACTAAAATCTAACACCTACCAACCCGTCAAAGTCTACTCACGAAGTTATTTGGCAAAATAGAAAAATTATTCTTCAGACTCCTAACAATTCTAATGCATTGCATCAACATTTATATATATATATATATATATATATATATATATATATATATATATATATATATATATATATATATATATATATTATATATAATATGGGCTATTCTCATATTGACTTGATAATAGTCCTTCTCAGCTAATTTCTGGGCTGTCGGATCACGTCGATTTGACGACTCTGTTCACGCGTGTTTTTCAGCATAAAATCGTTAGCGACTTTTCGACTGACCGTTAAATTTGCATCATCCAACGGCCTTAATTTCAGCTGAAAGAGACTATTCTCATATTAACCTGAAAAAAGCTTATATATATAATATATATATATATATATAATATATATATATATATATATATATATATATATATAGTCTTGAAGAATAACAATGCTATTGACCTTATTTGACAGAAATATAGCTGCAGTTCACATCGACTAGGAACTAAAATGGTGGTAACTGTATGTCTATTTAGAAATTACACTTCCAAAAGTGAAATTTTGGGTGCTTCTTCTTCCATTTAAGGCTTGAAGCATATATAATCCTAAAGAATAATAATTAGGCCATAAAAATAACCGAGACAATAAATAGCTTTAATGTCATGTCAACGTGGGTCGTTCTGCGCACATCATTCATGTCAACTTCCGATTGGCATTTCCAAAAATAGTTTTAACAGGTCGTCGCAAGAAACTTTTTCCATAATCGATTTATTTTATTAACTCAGATAAATTAACATATAGAAATTACCCATATTTTAAGTAAATTGTAAAAGAAGATTGACCATACCTTAATTTTTCTCGTATATAAAGTTTGCATCTCCGTCCAGCCGGTCCTGCAAGAGGAGACCTCATCAGACCTCTAATAATCCAAGCTCCAATGTCATCCTTGAGTTTGGGCCACCGTTCATAGTAGGCCATCACCTAGTAAATTCAAGAAAACTTTTGTAGGCCCACTAAAATAATTAATTGTTGTTTGGAAATTTCTTTTTAAGTGATGAAAAACATTCCACCGGTATGCGTCCAATAACCCCTAAAATAATTAATTGGTGCTTGGAAATTTTCTATTAGGAGAATTGCGTTTCAGCCTCCCTAATTTTGGGGTCGCGCGTTTCAGCCTCCCGAAACGCCACGTGGCGGCACGCGCGCGCCGCCACGTCGGCGGAAAAACGCATTTCGGGGGGCTGAAACGTCAATTTTGGAAAACGGGGGGACTGAAACGCAATTCTCCCTTTTCTATTTTGGGTAATGAAATCCATGCGATGATTTGGAATCACAGATTCCCACTTACCTCTGACATGCTAGATGAAAAAAGGGGCTTTTCGCGGACAGCCCCTAAAGGGGCAAAACTCTTCCTAATAGGCCCCTCAAGTTTCACCTCTTCCGTTTTGTTCCCTCTTCGAAAAACGTGTCACTCCGTTTTGACCACTGTATTAATATTTTTTGGAGAAACTTTCAACATGAAAGTTGTAGATTTTGATGAGATTTAAAATTTTTATGTTCAAAATTTTTTCAAAAAAATGTTTCTAATACATGTTTTGGGACTTCGAAAATTCAGCGGATTAATGGGTCGGATTCAAAACCCGTTAACACTTCGGAGTACCAAAACATCTAATTAGAAGTATTTTTTGAAAAAATGTTAAATATAAAAGTTGTAGATCTCATCAAAATCTATAACTTTCATGTTGAAAGTTTTTTCCAAAAATACTAATACAGTGGTCAAAACGGAATAACACGAATTACGAGAGAGGGGCTAAAAACGAAAAATGCAAAATAGGGGGGCTGAAACGGTATAACTTTTAAAAGGAGGGGCTGACGGATCATTTTCCCATGAAAAAATTCACTCATCTGCCACATAAATGAGAGCATTCAGTGTAGAACCTAGATTTTAAGGAGAATTATCAAGCATCAATCACTAGATCAGGGGCTTGGTATTTGGATTATGCACATGTTAATTTTAGCTGCATAAGCTTTCAACAATATGAGTCTACGGGTTTCTCAAAAATAAAAGAAGAAAAGAAGAAAAAAATTCTGAGTCAATTAGCAACATCAGATAAACTGATAATAACATACCCTCAAAAAAATTCTGAGTCTACGGGTTCGACTACAGAGGACGTCCCGTAAGGGAGTGGGGGTCGAAAACCTTCTTGTACCTCGTGGGGAGTGAAATGGGCCCAAAAGATCTGTCCTACCCGTAAAAATGGAACCCCTCGATCGGTAGAACAGGGATCGGTGCAATCCGTGGATTTACCTGTTACGGCGTTCGCTCGAATGAGGGTGCGGGCAGGATTTTCCCACGATAATCTCAAAAAAAAAAAACAAAATGAGGGATACTGTAATTGCTGGTTAGTGCTCTCCCATTCGTGTAGGATGTGGATGAATATAATTGCTGGTTAGTGCTCTCCCATTCGTGCCTGCATTGAATGCGACGATTTAAAAGAACGCTAACTAAACGATAAATTACAAGCCAAACATATGCTATACAAGAAACGATGTACTCATCCCTTGTTATATGAAAATACGATATTATTCATCGTATAGCATGATAACATCTTATTCCAAAATCTTGACTGAGACTTCTCAAAATTTACTTGAAACATTGTTCCAGAATTATGGCAATTTCACGAGTATGTAACCATATCACATTCATTACAATGAATTTCCAAAGTTAGAATTCTTGTGGAGTCCTTCACATGTCAATGATAATCCTAGAAGAATACTCAAAAGCCAAAAACAAATAAAATTAATTAAATTAAAAAATAAAATAAAATAAATGTAATAAGCAGACTAAGTTGTGTCCTTGTCTTCCCTAGATGATCCTAGACTCTGGAATGTTTATGAGAAGGATACGATAGTGGGGGCAAATGTGGTTGTAAAACGTGCCACCCACATTAATCATTTCCTAAGTGTCTTGGCTGAATTTTCCTTTTTTTTCATGAAAGAGATGGTGCCACCTAATTTTATAACTTCATGAATCTCTTGGCCAAATTCTCCTTCTTCTTCACGAAAATTCTCCATGAGCATCACATTAATCCTCGGCACCAACACCACAGCTGATTTGTTAAGTTTGATATCCACCTTCGCATACCACATCATCTTCGTAAGACCAGACGACCGATGCTTTCAAGCCATGTTACTTGGGCAATTAAGACAGAAAACAAAGTAGGTTCCAAATCTATTGAACTCCTTTCATTTCGTGGGGCCTAGAATTAACAAATTATGATATGCTAGAATATACTTTACCCAAAACAAGGCTTGCCTAATAAGATTCTATCAGTCACTTGAAAGATAGTATATTGTATACAGAAAACAAACCTTTCTATCAACAGAATTGCAGCAGGATTCTTTCTCTACGCTTGTTTGCTCCGTATGCTCCAATGCTTCTCAGTTCCTGTAGAAAAACATCAAACCACCAGCCAGAGAGATAAACAACCTATTCAAGTATTCATGAATTACAAGATGGTGCCAAAAGAAAAAAAAATGTACCTACCATAATTATTTCTCAAGTCGATTCTGTATTCGATACAACAACAACACCTACTAAAAATCCCGACCGAGTCGGGACTGTAAAGGATAATACATACGCAGCTATTTTATGGATGGACTGTTTTCGTTGGACTATCGTCCTCATTTTGTATCAGAGGAATAGATTACCCGACTACAGCGTATACTGATAATTTGAATAGAATAGAGTAAAATGAGATAGATCTTCAGACCGTGCCTTTCAGTTCAACATTTTTTGTTATAGAAAATGTTGGCTGGAAAGGATTGGAACCTATTAACACATTAAGTTGTGTGCCCAATTCCTGCCCTAAATGATCCTAGACTATGAAGTGTTATGAACAGGTTATGATATTGAGAGCAGCAGTCCATTGTGAACGGTGCCACCTAAACTCATTGACGCCATGAATCTCATGAGCATCTCATTAATGCTTATAAGTGGAGCTATCACTACACACGATTTGTTAGGTTGATTCTACCTCTACATTTCTAGAAAGCAAAGTTGGCAACTAGGACACAATATCATCCACAAAGCAAAGAACTTCTTTTATTTCAACAAGCCTTCTATTTATCAAGGATACTATGCATAACAAGCAACGGAATATGGAATATACTAAACAGGGCTGGTCAAATAGGATTCTATCAGGCATGTCACTTCCATAATCTGTGACGAATGAACGCATGCAACCACATACACAACCAACACCCAGTAAAGTACCGTCCGAGCGGGATCTGGAATTGGAAAATATACGTAGCATGTTCCAACAAGGCTATTTCATAAGACCCCCTGCTGGAAAAAAAAATACAAGCAAAAAAAATCCACAACCACACATGCAAGCACATGAAATAAGAAAAAAAGAATTACATTAAGTTGTTCGATCCAATTTAAGTTCTATGCCTTCGCATGAGCTAGAAGCTGCAAGATTAGAATTGTTGGAGCCCACACGATACTGGTCATTTGTGGAAGGCTAAATTTCTTGAAAGTTAGCATGAAAACATAAGCCTAACACTTCTACCAACAGAGAGGGATTCCATAAGATGAATTACAAAGGATATTGTCCACTCCCTCTACTATTCATACGATAAGAGCACAAGTTGATAAGTGAAGAAATACAAAGATGAAGTCTACCACTTTGAATCCAAGAGGAATATAACACCCTAGGAGATAAGCTCGGGACTTTATACTAAGTTATGACCAACAACATGAATAACACAGAAATATTAGACTTATACCATATCCACAGTACCATGATTGCAGCAAAATGACTTAAGACTGAGAATCAAGAATTCCATATTATCTATGTATTCCTAGACCACAAATACTTCCACAACTCCTAATCAACAATTGACTAAAACTAGATGAAAACAACGCATCAAACAGTAGCCGTCTGCGGTGGGCAGTCAGCAGGAGACGCCCAGAGTATGTCCTTCAGCGCAGGGCGTAGCTCATCTCTGCAAAACCGCTGGTACTCCAGCGTATCGCCGCCATCTTTCCTGACCTCCACCACCGCCAACGATGGGGCCACCGCGAGAATCTCTGCCGCCACCGCGAACCGCCCCTTCACCACCCCTTTTCCTTTATCCTCCCCTTCCAATCTCACCCCCACTGCCGAGCTCTTCGTGACCCTAATCTTCCCCGCTGCTCGTGCAGCCACACCTTCTAAACGCGAAATCACGCCCTCCGCCGGCTCCTGTGTCGCGAATCTGATGCCGTCCTCCCTTCTATCGCTTTCGAACAATGATGAGAGATTGAATCCTTCAGATAACGAGATCAAATGGAAAGCGTTTAATCTCTCCGGCTCATCCTTCTTGGCATGCAATTCTTCGACGTCTAACTGCAGAGGCGGCGGAATTGATTCCCTGTTGGCCGATGGTGTTTTTCTGAACCATGGAGTTTCTATGAGGTTATCAATTGTGATTCGAGTGCTGGGATTAGGATCGAGGAGTTTCGAGATGAGGCGGCGGGCATCGGCGGAGAACCACGACGGACATTTGAAATCACCGCGCACAATCTTCTTATACATTAGCATGATGTTATCCGCCTGGAACGGGAGAAATCCGGCGAGGAGAGTGAACAGAATTACCCCGCAAGACCAGACATCGGCCTTCGCACCGTCGTATCCCTTCTCGAGCACGATCTCCGGCGCGACGTACGCCGGAGTTCCGCATGTGGTGTGGAGGAGGCCGTCGGGGCGAACGGAGGAGTTAGCTAGAGCGCTAAGCCCGAAGTCTGCCACCTTGAGATTCCCGTCGTCATCGAGGAGGAGATTCTCGAGCTTGAGATCGCGATGAAACACGCCGCGCGAGTGGCAGAATTCGACGGCGGAGATCAGCTGCCGGAAGTAGCGCCGGGCTGAGTTTTCTCGAAGCTTCCCGCCGCGGGAGAGACGGTGGAAGAGCTCGCCCCCGCGCACGAGCTCCATGGCGAGATAGATCTTCTCCTTCGTCGCCATCACCTCGTGCAGCTCGACAATGTTAGGATGAGAAACCAACTTCATCACCGAGATCTCGCGCTTAACGTGATCCATCATTCCGGCCTTGACGACCTTGTCCTTGCACACAACCTTCATGGCCACGGCGCGGCCAGTACGGATGTCACGAGCGTGGTGGACCTTCGCAAACGTTCCGCGACCAAGAACGCGGCCGAGCTCGTACCTCCCCTGCAACGCTCCGCCGCCGCGAAATTCTTCCATGCTTCTTAAGTAGAATAAATGAAAAAAAAAATAAACTAACGTGACTATTAGACCTTCAAGTCACCCGTCTTCGATGTGTTTGCGGTGGCAATGGCGGCCGGAATGGGTGGACCGGTGCCCGCAGAGATTAATAAACCATGCAGTAACACTCATAGTGCAGCATCTCCCGGCGACGGCGACGGCGACGGCGGGCGGATATAGAAATTAACGGCAGCAGAGTTCGTCGGCGATGGCTGAATCAATGGGCTGCGCAGGAGGAGGTTAGGGGTATATATAGCAGGCCGACATAGAAGGAGAATGAATCGTAGCCGCTGGATAGAGAATCAAGTGGCGACGAGGGCGGCGTAGGATTTTGTCGTCTAATGCCCGCTGTGACATGTGATTAGCTGCCAATCAGGATCCAGATGTGGTGCGTTTTGTACGGGACGCGCAACCGTCTCTAGTACAACTATATTACTGGCTTGACACGTGTTAATTGAACCCGATTGATAGAATGATTACGAGGATGCCATCATTTATGGAGGTTTGCGTATCTGCCCTTTATATTTCAGCCGGACTTCGCTATGCATTCCAAAAACTAACATAAAAAATTTTATATATTAATATAATATAATTAAAATTATAAATTACGATGAATATATCTTTATTTTATATATTTATTGTATATTAAAAAATTATACGAATTCTGAGATATATATACCGTAAAAATTAATTTTATGTAATTTATTAATTAATTTGTTAGGAATAAATAATTTTTTTCATTTCAACATCTTAGACTATATTTTCATACTGACGTGCGCCATTACATTACGTACTTTTATGATTTCAAAAGCTGAAACGTACAACTATTGAATTTGAAACTAATTTATTATTATGCCATCATTTATTAACTCAGATCTTAAAGATATTTTTTTTAAAAAATAAATATATAAATATATATTTCAACAGCTTACCACTAAATGCTAACATCTTATTACATACATATAACTTGCTTTGCCAAGCATGCCACTAAAATAAATGTTAATTGAGCTCTATCTTTTTATTGTTATATTATAGATATTAACTTTATTATTGATATTGTATATGTCGCCTATTTTTAATGCTAAAGAGTCGTAACTGAAATTCTTGTAAAAATTTATAATTGGTCTATTTTTATCATTTTGATTTAAAATTATTTAAAGTATTTTGATATTTTTAAAAATTATATATGCATAATGTATATATAAAATAAACACCCGTTTAAATAGGTGAAAGAAAGTAACAGATAAATATCTTGTGGTATAGCTTATAAGATGACAGAGTCCTAGTCTTACTTTGTTTTGACTAAAAATTAGTTTTTATATTTTTTATAATAATTTCAATAATACAGCCTTTTTTTTACCTCAAAAAAGAATAATAGCTTTATTTCAAAGAATAAATACATAACAGCATTTAATTTTAATCCTCTAATAAATCAATCTATTATTTTAAAGCCGGGGTAACTACGCAATTTGTTCGGTTCTTTTTTTGTGATGTGAAAATCATGCTTGTTTGATTTATCAACCGAAAAAAAAAAAAATCATGCTTGATTTGAGAGTGATATTTTTGGCGCATTGCAACCGCTTATTTTGTATATGCTATAAAATATTTGATATTTTTTACAATATAACAGGAGCATTCTGATCACACAAAATTATAAAAAATCAGCCTCTGCGTTAATTTTTAGGAGACTGATTCCGATTATTTCAGAGGACTAATATAAATATGTACAAATTAATATTATTGTATGCATATATAATTATCGCATACCTAAGTTTGCAACTGATTTACCACATTTATTTGCTGTTATTGCTTCAAAATTTAATAGAATGAAGATATATGAAAGAATAATACAATGGACAAGGAGATGGCGGTGGTGATTATTATTATTATTTATAACAATATTTTGTGGGATCTGGTTAGATATTTTACATAAAATTATATCATAATTCTTGGAATATTATGTTATCAATTTGGAAAATCTAATGTAAGGGTATATAGTGATAATAACCCTAATATCACCTTATAAAAAAATAGGAGGGCAGTACTATATTAATAGGATGAGTATCCATCATCAATGAAATCTTTAATGGCATTTTTTGTAATTGTTAACATCATTTGACGTATTAATAATGACATATTAATGTCTCCAAATTTTACAAAATTTTACATATTAATAATGATATATAGTGATTTACAAAACTAATTTTACAAAATTGAATATTATATTGAACGGTCTAAATCACTAGCTATACTAAAATGCATTATTTATGTCTAGAAAACGTGAAATTAATATGAGATCAATTATTAAATTAACAGTATTTGCCGCTTGATAGGGACAAGCTGGACCTATATAAACTATGAAAGATGTTTCATAAAATTTTTGGTCTGAACAAATTATATATATATATTTACAAGTAAGCACATAATTTTATAAAATAAAAAATCATATCAAGTATGTCCAATTCAGACACAAATTATACCATCTAATAATAATAATAATAATAATAATAGAATATAAAAATAGAAACAAATAAATAAAATAAAGTAGGAAAGTAAATAAGAACAACACAAATAAAAATCAACTAAAATGCTTTATGATATATAAATTGTGTTGTGCTGTTACTAACATAAATTCTATGCCGATACTTTGCTCTATCGGAAGCTCCGATACTCTACTCTATCGGAAGCTAAATTTTTGTCAACTTCGATCGACAACACCTCTAACCCTAAAACAAAAGAAAAAAAAAATCTTCCATTAATGATGAATGATGATGCTTAACTGTAGCTAATTATTAGAAGAAAAAAAAATGATGACGCTTAGCTATAACTAATTATTAGAAGAAAAAAAGAATTATTTGAGAGGATGGTACAAAAGCATGCTCTAATTTGATATTTTTCTTTTTATTTTGGTGAGAAATTTATAGACAATATTGAGAACGAATATAATTAATTTCTTTTAAAAAGTTTGGAGCTCCAACACTAACCCCTTGATTATCATAGAGTGGTAGAGAGAGGTAGTTGAGAGTTGGACTTATGCTGACCACTCATACAGCTTCAAGGAATGCGTTGCACCACCAATTTATTTTAAATTATTATTGAAAATTATAGTCAGAATAGCTTTCTTTTTTACGACTATAATAATAAATAATTTTATAGTTAATATCAATATATACTTTTTATCAATAAAAAATACCATATTATTATATTATATGACCACTCATGGAATGCATTGCACCACAAATTTCATAAATTATTTTTAAAATTGTAGTCAGAATAGCTTATTTTTATACGATTGTCGTCGTAATAACTAAATTTATAATTGGTATCTACCTATATTTTTTATCAACAAAAAATAACCATATTATTATATTATGGTACTACCATATTTGACCTAATTTTCATTAAAAAGTAAAAGTGATGGGTACATAGAATCTAATAGAAATACAATATTCACATTATTGATAATTACTATTTTTGATAGGCTTATATGTTGAGTCCATTATTGAGTCCAATATTCACATTATTGATAATTACTATTTTTTGAAAGAGAACCTTAAAAAAATGAAATTTCATCTGAATTTTTAGCTCATTTCCCTCTCAATCTCTAATGGCTACCCATATTCTCCCAAATCTAAAATTTCTATAAAACAGAAGCAGCAAATTTAGCGTCTTGCCTCGGTCGCCATCCAAGTGTTTGAGTAAATGCCCCACTAGTTAAGCTCATCTTTCCGTTATATTATCCTTCTTCATATTGACGTAGTCATTGTACACAATATTGAAATTATCTTTCTGTTATATTATCCTTCTTCAAATTTCAAAAAATCTTGAACTAACAGGTTATAAATAATATCAAAATTTATAACTTTATAATTCAAAATTTATCTAAAAAACATACAAAAATAGATAAATTAGATAACGAAAATTTTATACATTATCTTAAGATATGTGCTAAATTGGATGGACGGCTGAAATTATGAGTGTAGCGAACGGTGGCAGCGCGCAGTCGCAGAGGATTTGCATCCGGATCATCCCCAATTCTCCGCTGCCTAATTTGCAGGAAATTATTTCACTGCCTCCCCTACCACTACTAGGCTAGGTATTCTTCTTGCTGCATTGAATCTTGTCCATTTATTTTATGGAGAATTGAATTTCAACCCGATCCATATATTTTTACATTTCACACCGACGTGGCACGTCGGCTACGAACGTCGCAAATTATGTCAGGCATTTTTTTTTTAATTTTGAAGGCTAAATCGAACAAATGTTAATTTTAAGAGGACTGAAATATAATTTTCTATTTATTTTATCAAATTTTGGTAACAAAAATAAATTTTTTTGACAAATAAAATAAAGAAAAATACGCGAAATCCTAACATATTAAAATTACCTGAACCAAGTAATCACATTTCCTCTAATTTACCTCCACTGTAAAAACTAAAAAGCAAACTAAAAAATACACTACAACAAAAACAAAGTAAAACAAAAGCTTAAATTAAGACTTAAGAGACATAAAATCACATTAAATTAGAGGCAACACTACAGCAACAAAAAAGACAATCAATCTCTCTCAGATCCAACCAAATAACCCCACCGCCGCCGCCGCCGCCGCCACCCAGACCCGCCGCACAACCGCCGCACAACCTGCAGCTGAGTTCTCGCCGGCGGCAGCGCCGCCGCTGTTTGCACCGTCGGATCTTCCGCTGTTCCCCGGCGACGGCAGTGGCGAAGACAGCGGCACGACGCGAACGGCGATCTTCATCCCGCTGAAACACATTCCATTCCCGCAGATGAAGTAGTACATTCCCGTGTGATTCAGCGGTATAAAATCCTTGCCGGAGCTCCAATTTCCCACCGCAGAATCGAGCGTGCAATTGTCGTAGCCCGTCTTGTTGACCTCGAACACGTTGTATATGTTCTTCTGGTACCTGAACGCTGCTCAGATCTATATCTACTCAGATCTACATTTTGTCGATTCATAGTCTAATTTCAAGTTACGGATCTTACAGATGAGGTCGCCGACGTAGAAGGTCTGGTTATTGGACCAGAGAGAGTAGTTGATGTTGGGGTTCCAACCAAGATGGCCGCCGACGATGTGGTCTGTGGCGGCGCATTGCCGTAGATTGACGGCGATTGATGAGGCGACGAGGAGAGCGAGCAGCAGGTGATATCTCTCCATTCTCGTATCTTCTTTGAGCTTTTCTTGTTAGCCAGTAATGGGGCAACTTGATTTAAGTTGTAGAAGTAGCAGTGGTAGTAGTCGTAATAATTAGCTTTGTGTGTAGACCTGGCAAAACCCGGCCGCAGCACTGGGGTACGGGTTATACGAATAGTTTTGTGGGTTAAAATTTATATTATATATATATATATATATATATATATTTATTTATTTATTTATTTGTTTGTTTATTTATTTTATAAACGGGTTAAAATTTTTGCGGGTTAATATATATATATAAATATATAAATACTGGTTTAAAATTTTTGTTTGTTATTTATTATATAATATATATTATATATATATATATATATATATATAATATATATATATATATATTTAAATGTTTAACATTTTGATACTCGTACCTAGCCATTAGTTTTGTGGGTTGATCCGTAGATATGGGAATTATTGCGGCGGTGGCGGCGTGGCGGAGTCAATGCCAAGTTGGTCGGGTGGTCACAGCGAGTGATCGATGATAGATTCGACGCCCAGATAGACGGAGAGAGAGAGGCTTGGTCATGGTGTAACACCGGCTTAGAGATAGAGAGAGCGATCGCTGGAGAAAGATAGACAACGATCGGCACAGAACTGCTTTCAGACCGTCGGAGAGTGAGAGCGATTGGCGGATAGAGAGAGTGTGCAATCGGCCGAGAGAGAGACGGTTAGATGCGGCCATACCCAAGGTCCCAAACCCTAAAAGGCTAAAATGATACGTCTCACGCGTGCACTCACACGACACATGAACATTGAATACAGGTACTGTTGGCCCACGAGCATCTGTATGGATTGGTGATATCCGTATCCATTTCTCTCTCTCTATATATATATTTTATCCGTATGTCCATTGCGTTTAGGTTCCTGCAAATTCGGGGTTATGGGTAAGAAATTACCATGTCTATCGTGTTGATTTGTAGTTAGCTGTTATTGAGCTACTAATATTCGATCCTACTGACGATAGTTGTCTAAACTAAGACTTAATATTTATATATATAGACTAGTGCACTTTTATAAATATATTTTTATGTTCTGTACTTTGATTATATATTTTCTATTTTGAACTTTCTTAATTATAATTTTTGTTTGGTATCTTTTTTTTGGTGGCATATATTAACTTTTAATGTCCTATCAATACTATTGTAACTTTTGGAGATACTTTCCATATATTTACTATTACTTTTTTAATAAATATAATACGAAATAGGAAATAAATATAAAGTTATTAACATATTACATTTATCTTATTAAATTAGTTATCAGAGAAGGCACCAATTTACCTAAACCTTTAAAAGTTCATAGTATTAAGTGTTGATGAAACTACAGAGGTATGAAATATATAAATACTATTCGGCCATTAAAACAGTTCGAAAATAATCTGACAGTATTTTTTTTATATTTTAAAATCAATAAATTATATTTTATAATTTACCGAATAAGAAAAAATATAAATGGGACTATTTTTATATTAAATAATTAGATTCAATAGTATTACTTATGAAAATATGCTTATAATTGTTTAAAACTATTCAGAGGTCCTTTTTATAAATGATTTTTAATAACTTTTTTAGAGAGAAGCTCTCCGAAATTAGATTTTAATTAATGTTTGACATTTGAAGAGCGGGACAATTTTGAAAATGTCCCGTTGGCTGGAGCAGTCCCACATGGCTCGATATGGGGTACCGCAATCACACGGCTGACCAGCCGCCTCACTCGTTTTAACACCGATCTCGAGGCATGGTTGGCGGGGAATGAAAACCGATTTAGTTTAGAAAATCGTACTTTTCTATTTTTTTAAATTGTAATGTCATGTATCACCTACGAATAAAACCAAGTCTTTCAATTTGAACTTCCAAAAATCTATTTAACCTTTCAAAAGTTAAATAGAAGTTTAAACAGGTACACTTCCGAAGCACCCATGTTTGAAGTTCTCTTTTTTTTTTTTTTTTTAAATTATCGTGATAGATTATACAATGCAAGCGTATATTCTTATAAGAACTTTAAATTTATATAAAAAAAAAATAGTTTTAGTTCTGACTTTTTGTGAAGTTCAAGTACAGACTTTTTATAAAAAAAAACTCACATCACAAGATACGGAAAATTTATTTTAAAAAAATTCTGGCGAAACTTTTATCCTATATAGTCTTAAATTCGAATGATGATACTTGATGCGCTTCCATTCGGTCGAGCCGCGTTAGACAATGTTTGAAGTTGTTTTCATCTTTTTCTTGAATTTTATGTGTAATTGGAACTTATGAAGATTGAAGAATCCATTTTAAAGTTAAATATATAATTTTTTTTTTCTTTTCTACAGTTTGCCACTGCTACTTAAATTAAAATCAAAACAAGGGGTTACTTTCTCGAAAATATTCAGACAATTGATTGATAATGCTGGCCTCACACCAACCAGCAAGTTTCCGTGCTTACCGTTTGTATATTTTTTACACGGTCTAATAAAAGTGGACATGTTACGTAATCAAAAAAAAAAAAAAAGACGAAAAAGAAAGAGAAAAAGGGAAAAAGGTAAGTAGAAGGCGCCGTAAGCGGTACAATTTCTTCCGTGTTATTAATTGGATGTGACCTTCCTTCGTTTTGCTCCTCCCCCTCAGGGGACCGAGACTCTTTATTAGCTCCTTTTTGTGATGCTTCTTCAGACAGGGCCCGAGATCGAGAGATGGGCCCGACCGTCAGTCCGGCGGGCGATGGCTTTCGACCATCAAGTTTGCATAGTGATTTTCTGAAGGTTGAAAAGATTAGTCTAACTTGAGGCTTTTAACAATACAATATTCAGTTCAAACGAAAAAAATAAAAAAAGTTCGATAGGAAGGTTTTAAAATGCTATCGAGAAAGCGAGGAGTAATCATTTAAATTGCTAGCAAAATAATAAATATATTGTAAGAAGAAAAAGCTAGATAGTCATTAGTAGAATTATATCTTAATCTAATAATCTTGATCAATGTATCATATATCCTAGTAGATATTTAAAATCAGGAGCAGGTGAAATAATTGTAAAATAACCACAAGAAGCCTCCTCAAACACATGCTACTTGCTCATATCAAGAAGATAAAGTAATCAAAATATGAGTCAGCAAAGAAGAACCACCTACCTTTTAAGATGATTTTGCAAAAATGATTTATAAGAAGTCATCATCCTGGTAGGTCAAATACAACTTGAGATGATTCAAGAAAAAGCATGTAATATTTTTTTTTTTAAATTATCGTGGAAAATCCGTAATACGATTACAAGCATCCATAGCGATCTCAAACTCGTGAAAAATTCTCACATCTAGCTCCGGTCAAGGTTCTGGGACTGAGTATATGCTTTCCATGAAAATGAGCTTCTACCACGAATATATCGAATTTTTCTTTGAAAAATTCTACGGAAAATTTCATCCAACGCAGTCTAATGCTTCCTAAGGCACTCTAATTTGGTCGAGCTAACTGTGCTCGTCAAAGCATGCAATGCACAAAGTCATAGTTACACGGTGATGCTATCATTTCTAAATTTGCTCGCAAACATCGAAGAAAATTATTGAGAGCTCAAAATGTAAACTCTGATTAGCTATATATCTAAGTAAATCGCAAATGAAAAATACTAGTACCCCACCTACCATCCACAAATCTACTAAAATTCAATAATTCTAAAAAATAAAAGAATAAAAAAAAATTAAGAGTATTTTTTAGAAGAAATTTTAATATTAAAATTATAAATTTCGATCTACAATATTTATATTAAAAATTATTTAAAAAAATATTTCTAAATAATTACTTTAGAACTCCAAAATTTAACGAATTTGAAAAGGATTTTAAAAACTGCGTTAAACTTGATAGAAACATGTTAAAAATAAATTTCAATTGTATGTCTCATCAAAATCTATTAATATTTTTTAAAAAGTGCTCCAAAATTTTTATTTTTTATTTTTAAAATTAAATGAATTGTAAATTTAGTGATTTCTTGGTGCCAGCATCACCCATCCCAAATAGCATCACCTACCGCAAATAGCACCGTGATTAAAAAGTTACTAAAAATATCAGAATATCACACATTCATAACTACCAATGATCCCGAGACGCATAAGTCAAACTCATCCCGACCGTACAATGGTTTGGGTATACTTATTAAATTTTCTCAAACATTGACTAATCTATTGCCAGGTCTATTACACATATCACAGATATCAGCTAAGATATCAAGGCTAAAATGGTCAAGATTGTAACAATGTGAAGGTGATTGTTAGAGCTATGTTCTTTGACCTCCCCATAGGCTAGGATCAATATGATTTAAACAATTTTTTGAAATATTAACAAGCACGTTCTCATCAATAGATCTAGCGGTATGACGTATATTTTATAAAACACATATCGTAGATTTGAATTCTACAGATGGTCAGAAAATAAAGAATATATAATTCTAGCGAGTTTTAGCTATAGTTATCGATGTTGGCCAGACAAGACGCTAGTACTTCACGCCCGACTCGAGGAGCGCGTCAAATTTGAATTTTATTTTCTGACAGTGATTTCGATCAAATACGAACTGATGAATCATAATTAAAAAATAATATCTTCAATAATATCAGATGTTGGTGCACGAAAAGATTTTGTCTCGTTATCATAAAAAAGAAAATAATAACAAATACCCCCCCCCCCCCACTAATAATGATAGAAAAGAAACAAGCAAAAAATAATTGAAGATTGAGGTCAAAGTAAGCAACTATTTAAGCAGCTATATTGGTCCCCTCCACGTTTTTCTTTCCTTTTCAACCCCACACTGGATAAATGGATATTCCAAAGCATTTGATAGTGACTACTGTATTTTTATTCTCTTTTTAAAGAGTAACACCTAGGGTAGTAATAGAATCTCTCATAAATGATTACCAGTTGTTCGAGTCTCGTCTTTTTGTAATATGGGATAGAAATTTTTTCGAATTTTAAATTTTTTTTGAAGATTGTGGTAGATATAGATCTGTAATCAACAGCGTGTCAGAAAATAGCGAACGTTTGGAATTTCACTTTGTCGCTAAGGTCCAAGGACTGTAATTGTAAAACAATGTCCAGTAAAATACTGTGAGAATGTGAGATTTTGCATTGTTGAGGATCAAGAATACAAATAACAGGAAAAAAAAAATGCAGAACCGTGCTCTTTTTTCATTACATATAAGGAATATTATTTACAGTAATTATAAGATTAGTCAAACAACAGTCATGATCTTACTCTTCTACAAAGAACAGCATCCTAAACACTAAGTCACTTGATAAATTCACTGATGTATGAGATTACTCACCATCCTGCACCGCGAAGGCGAACACTCATCTGAAACGACGGGCATCTCCGTCTCTCCTTTCAGAATTTTGACAATATCACAACTATCAGGCCTCAGCTCCGGCGTCTTCTGTAAGCACGAAAGGGCTAAATTTATGCATAGACTTGCTTGTTCTTTGTTATACAAATCTTTCAGCCTCTCATCCACCAGTTCTAGAACATTTCCCTTCTGAGCTAATTTTCTAGACCAGCTCACAAGGTTAGCCTTATCTAGACTTATAGGCGACGATAAAACATGCAACGGCCTTCTACCGGAGATGATCACAAGAACCAACACTCCGAAGCTATATATATCAGCTTTCTCCATTAAACGCCCGCAACCGTCGTACTCCGGAGCGATGTAACACATCGTTCCTCTCATGCTCATCGTGCTGCTGAGTTCTCTGCTGAAAATATCACCGCTCCACATATCACTCCCCGCCGAACGGGTCCTCCTTTTCTTCCACCCCTTCCTAAAGCTTATATCAATTGCATAGCTACTAGCTTCCGGATTGCACCTATTCGTTGGAAACCAACTATTCGATCCCTTCTTAGTCCTCCTTTTCTTGCTAATCTCCGCAAAGTACTCTTCCTTCCACCACTCCCTCGCCGGTTTTCGCTTCCCATCGGGGACAACTCTATTCTTCTTATTACAATCGACACGAGGCTCCTCCAAATCGATCTCTTTATAGCAGACGGCATCCAAATCACCTGAATTTTCAATTGGAATGGATATATGTGAGCTCTTAGTCTCATCAACCCAATCTGGATTATCAGAAGGGCAAATTTGGGTCCCAAGCCATTCCCGAACATAATCTTTGCTACACAATTCACCGCTAACATCTTGCTTCCACCACCAATCTTTCCCCAATACACCATTCAAGTCACCATCAACAGCTGATGGTGAAGTGGTCTTCAAATTCTCATCATCGACTTCTTTCCTTTTTTTATCCTCTGACGTCAAACTCGAGTTAGTCCTATTAATCCTGTGAGAAGCAGAGGCTTGTAATGCCTGGTTAAAATCGAACTGTGGACTCGGTGGGTCAATAAGTTCTCGACTTGGACTGAGTTCCTGGCTCCAAAAATCGTTGGGCCCAGCAATATCGCAGTCGTCTTTAGTCCTCGCTAGTCCGAAATCGCAGACCTTTGCTCGGTAATCAGAGGTGAGCAATATGTTGCTCGGTTTAACGTCGCCATGAACAACTGGTGGATCACAACTTAAATGTAGAAATTCTAGAGCATGAGCAACGTCTAGCATAATCTGGAACCTTCTTTCCCAGCTAAGCACCGCCGTCGTCGGCGCTGCTGGTTCGCAAGAACCAAACAGAGCTTCCTGCAAGCTTCCACCAGGGACGTACTCGTAGACTAGCAACCGCCGCTGCCGGCGTCTACTCCGACGACCTTCTAGGCAGTAGCCTAGAAGAGAAGCAATGTATGGAGATGATGGCAGCGCGCCGAGCACGTGCAACTCGTTCTGGAACTCGAGTTCCGCTGTGGCGGTTGCAGATGGCGGCAAAGTGGGGTCAAGAGCTAGTTGCTTCACGGCTACAGACTTGCCGTCGGAGAGTACGCCACGGAAGACGACAGCGGAAGCGCCGCGGCCAATCGTGCGAGCCGAGTCGAAGCCGGCGGTGGCGGCATGGAGTTCCCTGTAGGAGAACCGGCGAAGTAGTTGCGGCGGGGGCTCGAGCGGCAGCGTCGGCGCGCGCCGCCGCTTAAGCCTGAAACAGAGATAAACAAGTAGAATCAAAACTACCAGTATGAGAAGAGATGGTACCGAGACAGTGAGAAGTATAAGCAGAGTGTTGTGAGAATTATGGCTGTGAACTGATGGTGCAGAAAGGAGTTGTCTTGAAGGCATTGTCCTGGAGAAAGATCAGTGTTAGGGTTTGGTGGAATGATGGAGAAGATGGAGAAGTGGGTGGAGGTAATTGGGGAAGAAATTGAGGCATTAGGGTTTGGGTTGTCATGATTGTGATTTGTGGGGAAAAGAAAAAGAAAGGGGGGAGAGAAAGGAGGTGGAGGTAGCTTACAAGCAGAAATTTATTTAGATTTTTTATTTTTTTAAAAAAAATCTTTCTTTGTAAAGCTTTTATACCACAATAGATCATAAAACTATTATAATATACAAAATTTATCACAAATTAAATTGCAAATAAGCAATAAATTAGATTTCGTGCTTAACATCGCCTAATCTTTAGTATGATATAAAACTTTTAAAAAAAAAAAAACAAAAAAAAGGGACACTGTTTGACTTTTGGAAGAGGGTTGACTGTATTTTTTGAAAAACTGATGATTTCTGACAATATTGGAATTTAATTATTGGTTAGAAGGGTATGACAGTGATTATTATAAAGTAATAAACAAAGGTTTTTGATGCAGCGTAAGAGGCACGTTGGGTTGCATGGCACAATTTATAGGGATTTACTGAGAAGCACATGATCAGCAAAGAAAGAAAATTATTTATTAATTAACTCGAAAAAATATCCACAAATATACGGCCAAATATATCCAAAATACATTGCTTTTAGAGATAAAATTAGAGTTACATCCACAGAAGGCTAGAGCTCTCTTTGTTCATAAGATAACGGCACGGTTAAGCTGTATCGTAATGCCGTATATATACAGTGAAGAATTTCACTTGCTGCTGTATCTACACAAGTTACATGCTAAAAATCCAATTTTTTCAAGATGAAAATGTAGGAAGGGACCTATTATTGAGTAATTCATAAAATGATTTCGATATATCTACAAAATACAAATCTTCATAATAAAGTCAATTTACTGATGCATATGTGTAACCTCAACCACCAACAGCAGAGGCCTTTTTCTGAAAATGACGTGTCACCGATCGAGCACTTAGGAGATGGAATTCCTATAAACATGATGAGGACGATGACGAATCGGCCGCTAGATCGAATCCTATAATGATTGAAACTGAAGCAAATGTTATCCTATGAGAGTTCGATTTCGATATAACCTATAAAATGTTTTAAAATTTTTTTTTTTGATAAAAAAAAAATAAAAAAATAGAGAACGATCAGCCTTGTAAAGCATAATCATCGCCACCATACCCGATAGGAAGAGAACGATCATCAAAGACTTGACAACAGAGAACCAGTGAATCTGATAAATAGTTGAGTCCTGAATGTATAGGGAGAATTGCTTAAATAATTTTAATATTTTATTTTTTTATATTTAGTCTCGAATTTCAGATTATCAAAGTTCGGCTCGGCACGGCACGTAAAACCTTGGTTTAAGTAGGTGGGTCATACTTCATAACGACCGCTGAGACCAGTTTCGCCTAAAGCAATTGTTGCATAAGATTTTTTTTTTTTTTTTTTTAGAACTTATAAATTCTTCCCTGCTCATATTGACATACTCACAAGAATAAAAGAAAAACAAATCAAATAAAATAGATCAACGAACTGAAACGCTATCCTCGTTGAGATCATAAGATAAACCACTCCGTTCATTAAATTTGCCAAAAATGCCCCAAATATTGTACTTACTATTTCCAATAATAAGATCATTCTCACAAATTATTCAAATAATTATTATCAAAACAACAATAAAGCCTTTGTATCTCCAGATGTATCTGCGATATGGAATCACGCCATTTCGCTTCCAGAAAAAATCTGTTGTTACTATTAACAACTAATCTCTGCATGCTAGTTATTACTTATTGCTACTATTATTAATGACCTCATTCTCTCACTTCCCAACTTTTCAGCCACTTCCAGCAACTTGCTGAGGAAGTGAGTTCATTGGAAATTATATATAAAAATGAAACTCAGTTTATGTTTGATTTAACTTCCTAATAACTTTTCAGCAAGTAGATAAGTAAATTGAGGACTTATTTACTGAGATGTATGTGGGAAGTCGAACTCAGGAAGTAAAGTGATCTATAATACATACGTGTTTTTTATTTTTTTTATTTTTTAAAGCCATATGCTTATTTCTGCACAAATATAAGTATCTACTTCCAATATGTTCATGTAGCTTTTTTGTCGTTAAGAGTTTTTTTTTTAAAAAATCTCGTTGGCGTCTTTGTTTTTTTTTTTTTTTTTTTAATGAGAATAATGCATTGCATGTATTGGATAAATCCATTATCATCTCGATGTATCGAAAAATACGAGGTGTACATAAGACGTTACAACAAGGGCGTTAAGATATATTTGATATTTGATTTATTTTCTAATTTAGAATTCTTTCTATTTTATTTTATTTTTTAGAAAATCAATAAAATAGAAAGAATCATAAACTATAAAATAAATCAAATATCAAAATATATCTTAATAAAGGAAAAATGCACTAGCCGGTTTAGGGAAGACCTTCAAAGCCGCAAATAGTTCCACCCAAGCAACCAGGAAGGTGTGGACAATGGCGGCGGCAGGAGCGGCGGAGGTGGCGGCGCCGCTGGAGATATTGTTACTCCCTTGTTTCTGTTATTGGCTATTCTTCTTCACTGTGTACAACTTTCTTCGGCTTTTTAATTACTCTAGTATGTTTGTAGTGAATTGTAAAATTCGTTATGAACTTAAATATACATATTTAAATGTGTCTATATTGATATTTCTTGACAAATTTAAAATTTTATTAAATACAGATTAATAAGTCTGTCTTAAAAAAAAATAAATATTGATAAATATGCACAATTATCAGCCCTATATGAATATGTTGCCTAACCATATGCAATCGGATGATAGATTTGATGGTAAAATTGATCGTAAAATTGGTAGTGGTATTCGATGATTTATATATTACGATGTTTATATTAAATCTCCGTTACAGTATACTTTTTCTCATAAAAATTGAAAAAAAGGTAACAAAAAATTCACCATAACAACAAAAGCAAGCGACAAAAAGAACCCGACATTGTATATCACTCCTGGGCCGCCTTCTTTGTCTTCACAATCACAGTTTTAGATAATTAGACGAAATTTTGTACGGTATATCTTATAATTTTTTTAAAAAAAAAAATTCTAAAAAAAAAAAAAAAATCTATTTCACATTACAGCAAACGTATGTTTATCGAAACCATTAATTAATACAAGGAAATCATGATATGATTGGAAGCCCAAAGCCCAAAATTTTCGGGTCTATTTATCATCTTTATTAGCATCTTATAAACGCATGTAAGATAGAGATAAGTATTAGTTCCAAAGGGCCTTGGAATCTTGGATATATCTTGGAAAAAACTACTCACCTCCAATAAATTATATATTAAACCATACATAACTAATTTTCACTACACATTCGTCTCATGATCTGCACATTTATCTCGTGATCCGTACAAATTACTAAAATTACAACTATACCTATTGTGATATATGGTCCTGATGTTACCACGTATAGTATGTGATTTATTGCGTGATTTTTTGAACGGACATAGCAAAATCCGTACATTGAATTGAACTTTTGCTTAAAAACTACGAGTTAAACTCATCACTTAACACGTGTAGAGACCGTTGGATCGGAATCAGGAAGTAGAATCAATTCTCAAAGTATCTTTAGAATATCATATAATATATAATTATGAAAATTATAGTGGAAATTCAGTGTTTTGAGAGAATCTCTCTCCAATGGAGTTTATCCATAACTCCACTCCCAAGCAAAAGTTAGACATTTCCATATATCATCTATTTAACTATGCACTATAAGATTCTGAAAATGATTTGTTTAAATAGCAAATCTTAGACTCCTATCCACTTTATAATTTGTTCAACCCCTTTGTTTCTCCCACTTTTTTCAGTGGCCCAAGTGAACTTTTTGGGAGATTCCCGAATTCGGAAAGATAAGCCTCCCTACGGCTAGAAACCGTACGCTTACGCTTTCTTTAGTTCGTATAGAGTCATCCACTTTCTTTACCTTTTCCATTATATATTATTATTATTATCGCATCTAATATCTATCGTAGAATATGATGCGTCGAGAATATGATATGGTAGATAATCAGAAACCGTATGCTTATGCTTTCTTTAGTTTGTATAGCGCCATCCACTCTCTTTACCTTTTTTTTGTTTTTGGTTTTTTTGGGAGTATTCCGGCTCCTATAGGGGCTAAAGCAATTTCGGTCCATAGAGATAGCAATTTCACTTATTCATCTCCCAATAAATAATTATTGTAGGCTTGAATTTTAACCTTTCGCAGAAATACCTCAACTGTATAATCCAATTTTGCTAATTAACTGAAATAATATTTGTTAGTTCGATTATATGTTATTATTATTATTATATCTAATATCATATGGTATATGAACAATAGAAGATGATGTGCGGAGAATCCAGCTGCCCAACACTTAACAAGAGATAAGAGAGCGACAAAAGTTATAAATGAGGGGTCTACAAGAGCGGGACAATGGCTCCTCCCTCATTGCTTTCTTTCTTCTCTATGTATGAGCCGAAAGGTTAGAACCTTTCTTTGTTGTACTTGTTTATATTAGAATACTCATGATGGAGCCCGGCATCGGGAGGCCGACAGTTTGTGAACTCGTCAATGGAATCATGATTTCGCAGGGTGCAGACCAGTTAATCTATTTTGGAAAGATCCAAAAGCTGGTAGTGATGCATATTTTTCTGTTTGATATAAATGTATTGTTTGAACATACATCGTCAGATGTGAACATCTAAGTGGAACTTGAGTGAGCGTCAGTCGGGAGCTTACAAGTTATGACGAACGCACAAAGCAGGTTGGTTATGAACATAATTTTTTTCGTAAATATTTCGATCAAGATGGGTCATCAGACATCACATGAGAATGCACTAATCTTTTGAGCTCTTAATATTATATTTTTAATATTTGAGTTTAGTATTGCAATTCATGTAAAATAAAAAACTAATGGGCATTACAACTATAATTTCATATCTTTTTAATGTTAAACTACTTTTTTTTTATCTACTTGGAATTTGATCTAAAAAGCACAAAGCTAGATAATACTTTTATCTTAAATAAAAGATCAAGATATAGTCTAATTATGGTTCTTATTACATAAGTTGCCATTTATTATATTCTAATATTCCATTTTGAGGTTAGGGACATTTAAAGTTTAATCTATCGCTTAAGAGCGAAATTATGTATCCTTCAGGGTTAGAAATCGTCGCGTGTTGAGGGTGTAGGAATTTTCGCGTGCACGGCTTGCAAGTTACATATTGTTTGTATCCTTAGGGTTAGATTCATGTAAGCTTACGTAAGAGTTCGTCGCGTATCTCAAAATCGGCACATATGCATAGAGTATTAACTCGCGTTGAGATGAACCATATTTATTCGGGTTCGAATATTAGGTCTGATCGTAATTAATATCTTAATTTAGCAAGTTTACTCGTTCTTTCCTTAAAAATAGATAAAATAGAGTTTAATTAAGATCTCAAAGAAGGTGATCAAGCACTCTCATGATATAATGATGTTGGATGAACTCCTTAATGTATTTATTCTTAGCATGAGTTTGGATATAAGACTCAGTGGACTCGTAGGTCAAACTTTGAAAAGTCTTGCACTAGCTGCCTCTTTTTTTTTTAATATCGAGGTGAAGCCTTCTCGGTGCATTAATCGCTGATGTTGCTGAAGACATAATTTTTTAATCACGATCTATTAGTTGGCATTGGATCGGAACTGCGGTCATGAAGTAAAATACCATCCTATTTTGCGCTCCGAGCCAGGCGTGGAAAACCGACGTCGTATCCAGCCACCATATTAGCAATTCTAGCTGAAAATTCGATTAAATTGTCTATTTTTTATTTTAGAACTACTCGTGAGTTTCGAACCTACGACATGTATTTTATGAGACACAGGCCGCACCATTAGGCCCATAAGTTTGGGGACAGCACCCTCCAAAATATTGCTTCTCAAGCCGGTGTACGTACTAGCCGATAAAGACTACAAACCACAATTATCAGTATCAAAAGCAAGACAACATAAATTAAAAAAAAAAAAAAAGAAAGAAAAAAAAAAGAAAAAAAAAAGCAAAGAAATCAAAATGTGTGCTTGTTACAAGTTACAATGACCACACAATCTTTATATATGTAAAAATTTAAAGTTACAACATTTAGCTTCACAAACTAAATGGCGCCGTCAAAAGTCTCTAGGGTCAACGAAGATCGTGCCGGTAGTCGAAGGCGCTTTCACCCAATTATCATCTCCACTGCATGTCGCCGGAGCTCCAGGGAGCCTCTTCATGCACCAGATATCCTCGCATGAGAACCTCCGCCAGTGTGGCACGGCGGCAGCGACGGGATCTTCGCTGCTCACTTCCGCCACCACGGCGGCGCACGTGGGGTCTAGTTCCCTTGCTACGTTATGAGCCAGCCTGCACAGCGACCGCATTAACAGCGCGCCGTCAGGTCCGTCTGCATGTAAGCCGTACATCAGACAAACTCCGAACGGCCGCGTGACGTCGCGCACCGATGGCACGCGCATCCACGGCGCGCGCGCGTCCAGTGCACGTGCCATCGCTAGCAGTGCCCGCGCACGTGCTGGCGCGCCCGCAAACTTGAGCCTGAAAGCACCGCCGCAGTTCCATAGGCTGGCCACCGCGAAGCTCGCCGGCAGTGGATCTTGGCTGCGTGGATCCCATGTTGCATGCGAATTTGGAAGAGCTAAGAAAGTGGCGATAGAAAGTGGGCAGGACACAACCGCGGAGATTTCGTCGAGGGGGAAGAACTCGGAATAAAACGAGAATATTCGGCGATAGAGAGCGGCGGCGATGGACGGAGGTAGGCGGAGGATGGCGGCGGGTTTGGGGGTTAGCGGGAGCCGGTGGGCGTGCACCGGGTGGACGAGGATGATCGGAGACCGGAAGTAGGAGTAGCCAAGTTTGCCGGTGAAGAGCGAGAGAGAGGCGGCGTTGCCGCGGTCAGTAGCCATGTAGGCGTACTCTGCGCCTCGCCGGTGACACCACTCCTCCGCCGCTGTCACCAGTTTCATAGCTATGCCGTGGCGTCTGCAATAACAATCATATATCAAACATAAGAATACCCCTATTTTCTTATATGAGTGGTAATATCTAATTTATTATATTTGTCTTGTGGTAATCTCTAATACCTCAATCCTGTAACATAACAGTTTCGGAGCTTAGGGTATGTTTATTTCGCGTGGAAGTGGGCGATCGAACTCGTGGAAGTGGGTACTGAGTTTTTTTTTTTTTTTTTTTTTTTTTTTTTTTTTTTTTTTTTTTTTTGTTTACTTCACATTAAGAACTCGGCGAACCTGAGTTATGAGTTCTACTAGTATAAAACCCCTAATCCTATGTAATGTAAAGTACAGAAACAGCCTCCACCGACGTATGGATACCTACATATTATTCTTCTCAGACCCCACTTGTGTGCAGGATTTACTACTGGGCGTTGCTGTTGTTGTGGTATATAATATAGAGGATTCACATCTTTTTTAGCAGTGATCATAATTTTGGAGTGGGAACACACCTGGCCGCATAACTTACTCGTTCGAACTTGATGCGTACAAAAACTGACATAACAACCAACTATTATCTAAGTCGTACCGTCATTCAGTAACTGTCACATCAGACTGGATATAAACTTGTACATACGAGGATAGTCTTAAGTTGAAAGGGAGAACAGCGCAACAAGAACGGACTAACAAAAATCCAAATAGTAGAGGAAAAGATGAATAAATTCATCAAACCTGTATGGTGGAGAGACCCTAAGTCCAAGAATATAAGCAGTTTTTGCAAATAGAGGTCTGTCAGATGATCTCCCTCTTGTCACAACTTTGATACAAGCTCTCACAACTCCCACTATCTCCTTCTCTTCTCCTCCCCCATACTCTGCTACCTATCTCCTCCCCCATACTCTGCTACCTAAAAGAAAATAATTTTCTTTTTTAAGAAAAATACTAAAATATATATATAGATACAAATTATAACCAACAACAACAACGCTACAGTAAAAAATCTCCCCTGGCCGAGGTCTGGTAATGATGAAATGTACATAATTATATCCCGAATGAGGTTGTTTCAGATAGACTCTCGACTTCCTATTCTTGAACTTTTAGTTGGTGCAAGTATATATATATATATATATATAGATCAGTACCAGCATGAGATGTTGTGGAGTATGACGGATACGGCACATCGGATCACCCATTTGGTCGACAATAAGCGACACACCACCCTTCTTTTTCTTCATCATCTTCTTTGAAGTAGAGTTATTCTCTCCGCCGGAGGCAGGGCCGCCACCACTGCCGATGTCGCACCTAAGCTCCATCTCTTCCACGGCTATTGCATCCCTCTCCATGACGAACTCTCTTACTGTTATCATCTTCTCCATCACCATGTCTCCTTCTCTATCCCTCCATGACCTCAACCCAGCTTCTCATTTATAGGGCATGACAAGGAATAATAACTTCTTCACACTTATTTATTTATATTAAAAAAAAAAAGAAATCTTTTTACCTATATTATATAACTATGAGATGATAAGGAATTTGACATGGACATGTACATATTTTGCCAGCTAGGAAAGACAAGATTCTTCTCTTTCTTTGCTTTCTATTGCCCAATAGCAAAGTTTTCGTGCAATTTAGATATAAAATTAGATATATTTTTTTTTTCTATTTTTGTAGAACATTGTGTATGTTTAACAGTTTGAGGAGTTGCTATCTTCTACCTATATATCACAATCATATTAATGGTTATGATTGGAACTTAGCAATTAAGAACAGTTCATTTGATAGAAATTGGCATGCATATTTTTATCGTTCATTTCTTTTATTGGTGTTTAAGGTACTATTTTTCAAAAATTTCTTTGAATTTAAAAGCCTTGAACAATTAATTCTAACTCTATCTTTCGACTAATGTATATGTATTAAATGTTATTTTCTGGACTAAAATAACTTTTAATTTTTCATTTTTTACCATTGATCATCCCACATATTGGTTAGTAGGTTAAAATTGGTAAAACATATATATAGACATTGAGAGCCATATCCCTTAAATATCAGATATATATATATATATATATATATATATATATATATATATATATACATATATATATATATATATATACATATATATATATATATACATATATATATATATACATATATATATATATATATACATATATATATATATATATATATATACACCTTAACAAAAACTAAACTTCGGCCAAAAAAACAAAGAAAAAAGCTTGTAATCCAAAATTTTCATCAAATTTGTTGCCAAAATGAAAAAGAAAAAAATAAAAACATAAAAAGAAAAAGAAAAGAATTAACTTCCTGATAAACATAGTAGGAATGCTCTAAACTATAACCACTAAAAGTCAATTGAAGTACACAAATAGCATGAAATTGTACCAAGTGGTCCATGTACTCTTTAACTTATGATTAGTATTAGCACCTAACAAGATTTTGTTTGGTCCTTAATGAATAATATCATCCTAGGAAATGTCTATTAATCTATCTCTATCACTTCAAAGGGCACCCCCTCATCAAGTTTAAGCGGATGTATACGCCCCTAATCTCTATATAAAACACCGAATTATTTTACTGAACGTAATTTTACAACCACATTCTTGAACCGTGATAAGTGAGTAAAATATCAGACAGATATTGTCTCCTGACGTGTCGTTGAATATCATCTACGATCTTTAGAAATTTGAAAAAAAAAAGTTCTATCGTGTATTATAATAAACGGGACTTGACTCGTGAATGATGATTTATGAGATATCCATTCCACCGACCGAGCTACCTACTAGAGCAAGAGTTTCAAAAATAGCTCCATTCATTTCTTATCTTTATTAAATCTAGAAATTAGAATAAATGAAGGAAGAAGGATAAGTAAAACAAACACTGAAATTATTAAAATAGACAAAAAAACAAAAAAAGAAATCACTCATCCAATCATGTCCAAGAATACGCACGATTGCGTGTTGAGATTCTTGTCTTGTGATGTTGACATTGAAACCGAGATATCATCGATTGAAATCTCCAAGAATATTTTGAACCTCTTCGTTGAGTATTGTTCCTTAATTAATTAACGAATTAGGTTAACTAATTGGGATAATTCCAAATAATCCCTTAATTAGAAACTTTCAATTGTTTCGGACAGTTAATGCAGTATTTCGGACGATTAGTATAATATCGTCGTGTTTATACTATTAATGTTAAAAGCCAAATTACATTAGCTAATTCGTGAGAATTTTTTTCAAATCATAGAAGGACGTAGTACACGTCTATAACCGCTACTAGATAAGGATCATTATGTCTTCGGCAGAATTCAAGCCCGCTGATACTATGATGAACGACAATCTTTATTACTGGACTATAAGGCTCACCCCGAGATATATTAATTTTGTGATACAAATTATAAAAGTACAGCAATATTAATATTTGTGTTATAGCAAACTAAATTTAGTATTGTGGAGTGTTAGTTTTAGTATTATTATTTGATGAATTTATTTGAAAAAGAATGGGACACGAAAGATTATTATGATAAAACCACTAACTAAATTTAGAGAGAAGACACCCAACTCGTTAATTTGCAATATATTATTACCAGACAATATATTATTAAATAAATAAATAAATAAATTATATATATATATATATATATATATATATATGTACGGTTGTGACTTCCCAATGAGGTAGGACGTCCGGTCGATGTTTGGGTTCCACTATAATTCTGATGTTGAATGTGATGGAGTTATTTTTGATAATTGACTAAGAGACTTCATTCATTATACTACGTTCGATGTATCTTTGTTTTTTAATATGAAAAATATTTGTTTTATCATGAACCGGCGAATTCCAATGACAACGATGCTGCTCTCAGCTAGAGCGAAAAGGAGCGGAGCTGTTCACGAGTAGTTCGGGCTCGAACTCGTTTAAGCTCAGTCCGAGCTCGAGTGGAGTTCGAACACGGATTCAAACTCAAGTAATTAAACGAGCCGAACTTAAGCATCGTATTATCGGTTTGTTAGGTTCGCGAGCCTGAATAAGCTTTTCTATTTTATTGAAATATTTTTTACAGCAAAATTATTTAAGCGAATTCGAATTCAAGCTCGACGAGCTTGTCCTAATTAATGCAATCGAGCTGAGTTGAGCTCGGCTCGATTCGACTCAAGCAGCCAAGCTCTGCTTATTAATACAAACGAGCCGAGCTCGATGCAAGTTCGAGCTATATATATGAGATTCATTAAGCTTAAGCTAAACCATTTGAACCGAGTTTAGACTTAGTCATACATGACTTGAACTCGGCTCATTATCGATTGATGAATACTAATTTTTCAATTTAAACAATTCGGAAAGTCTATGTTATTACAGATATTGTGAAGGTATTTCTAGACGTGTATCCTCTCTAATCTCTGCATCTTGCATAAAATATGGCACATTTTCACCATAATTATTTGCTAATGGCATTATATATTGTCCAAGACTCCTTTGAACTGCCCATTCTGAGATGTTTATGAAGAAAAATAACAATAATAATTTTTTTTTAATATTCCTTTTACTTCTCTAACTTTTTTGGATGTAAAGATGGTGCTTTTCATTCTTGGTACATCTCCAGATGCGATGGAACCAAAACATGGAACTTATGTGGTACCAAACACCGCTAGAGATCGAGAAATTCGCGAAATGCAATTGCAACAAGCACAGTTATGTCGCGCTCTATAATTGCGCGAATGCGAAGAATTTGTCATATATACGATATATGGTGCACATTGTTCCAGCACATTCTGATATCATATAAACCTAAGGAGATTCAAAACAAACCAATACTGGGACAACACAGAGTTCAGTTATTTTCATGAGAGGAATATGAAAATCACCAAGCCATCAGCAATATTCCATATATTATGCCATTCATGATATAGTCAAAGATAAAAAGCTCCAATATCCTTTTGCTATCCCTCTTTCTTTGTACTTTAAAAAAAAAAGTGATCTTGTTCAAATCTCCTCGACATAATCGACAGATATCACCGTCCAGAGTTGAGCTTTGAACATTCCTTCTGTTAATATATATTCTGCAAATATACTAAACATATCAACTTTTTCATAAATAAACACAAGATATGAAGGTAGCTTCAAATTGATCCAAATGATAGAAAAGAAGACATATATTCCATGGGCATTACCCAATCTAAAGGCTGCAAATATGCTGTCTAGAAATGTTTGCATGCATGGGCCCCAGTAGTTCAAGACTTATATATTCGACTTAATATCTATCACTAATGGTCTTAGATGCTATCAGTATATATGTTGTGATTCTTTATAGCACTGAATGAGTTGTCTAAGTTGATATACAAAAGATAAAAGAGATACAGAAGAAGATAAGATCTGGCTACTTTTCATCAAGGAAACCAGAACCATATATAGTTATATAGATCCATCTGATAAGGTAACAATGGCAGCATCTACTAAACATTTCGGTTGCATTTGGATCAAGGTTTTCCATGCCGAACCGGGTCGAGTTTTGGTAAACTCAGATTCCGGCATGTGCTGATTGTGACTATGCCGTTGTGCTGAGCGACCAACATACATCTATTTGTTATTCTGCAAAGCAAAATTTAAAATTTTAATTTTAATTTTTAAGATTTTCTACACGTGTTGTGTGCCGGAACAGGCACGTGCATAGCTCATGCCGTGCTGAGCGACATGTCGAAACATGATTTGGATATTGGACTGCAATTACTATCCAAACTGCAAGTATAATAATCACCGGAAATGCCTGATTATTAAAAGTCCAGAGAAGCTAGGAACATATGGGACCTGCTTGGTAGAATTCTTCAAAGTGGAATTTATTTGGGTTAAACCTCGAACCCCCAAGATTTTGGGCGTGTTGACAAACTAGACACTAAGTTTTCAAAAATGACTAATTAGATCCTAGACGTTACAAATGACTAACTTATTTGGGTTAAACCTTCTAACCCTTCACAAATTTCGTTAGTCAAGATTGTCTGCTACAATCACTCTATATTATGTATGCGATTATATGCGTTACAAGTGACTGAATTCTGTCTCGAATCGATAATTTGTGAAGGATGAGGTACTGTGTTCACTATGGTAAAACCTGGGGGGGCTAATTAATCCATTTTAAAACATAGGATCTAGTTTGTCTGTTATCTCTACCAAACACCCTTGTACAGTTTTACAACTCCAGATGTTCTACAGTTTTGTATCTTGTTCTTGGTTTAGCTTTTCTGCGGCTCTACCAAATAGGGCATGCTTTCGTGCATCTATCTAATTTCACGTGCTTTTAAGTCAAGGTATTCAGCTCAAGCTAAAGAACAGGGTATTTATCAAAAAAGAAGTTACAGAACAGGGAATCATGTAGGTAAATAAATAAACAAGCATCAACTAATAAGAATGATGAAATGGATACTATCAGATGAATAATATTATTTCACATATTTTGTCCTAGACTAGTGAAGATCTCAAAGTTCAAACAGACTAAGGATAGACTGATAGTAACCTAAACTAGGAAATAGGAATGGCTCCATAATTTTACATCAAGGACCACAATATGAAAGAACTTTAGAAGTCAACTCACTTCGAAAAGTAGCTTGAAGCATCGATTAATACATAGAGCTGTGCTCACAACAAAACTTTCACAAGGAAGACCAGCAGCTGAAGCATGTAAAAGCATCATGAATAATCCACATAATTTAATAATCTTTGAAAGAAAAACAAAGATACATGAAGTGCAGGAAGATGCAAATATAAATTTAAGTATACCTCTAAAAACAAATCTGGTTCCTTCGTTATGTTTCCAGAGTTACCAAGAATTGATCCTACACCGAGTGTAAATATTCCTTACTATAACAGACTTGTTTATATTGATCAAGTCATTGCCGAAAACAGAGATGTTTCCTCTTTGATGTTTATAATCGGAACACACAGTAGGTGTCAAACATTGAATCCCTCAGCGCGGAGACATTGCTTATGAGCTTCAATCCATTTTGTACAGGCAGACTCACCATACTCCACAATGCATTCATCTCTAAGCTTCTTTGTATCAGGACAAGCACAGCAGATTTTCTTCTTTCGTTTTGTTTCTTGTGTAGCAGCTGCCGACGCAGCTTTGCTAATGAATCGCGACTCAGGTGCAGCTTCATAAGGCTCAGGCTGCACCACAGGTACCACAACTTTCCCAGCATTCATTACTCTGTAGATCCCTAGAGGAGTCTCTACTGTGGGAATAAAGACATGCTAATATTAGGCACAACTAGTGTTGCAAACCGTGTGGGCCGGCCCATATTAGGCACAACTAGTGTTGCAAACCGTGCGGGCCCGGGCCGGCCCGCACGGTCTTAAATGCGGGGCGGGCCGGCTCGGCCCGCCCCCCTAGTTACACCGGCCTAAATAATAATAATAATAATAATTTAAAAAAAAACAGTATATTTGATGAACACAAGATAAGTACCTTTCATATGTAAATAACGTCCAAAACTGCAACAGGTAGCCTCATCCAGCTCAGACAAAGCATACAACTTAGTAAGAGCTAATCAGGTTGACAGCCTATTCGACGAATGACTCTCGGGCAAAAAGCCTATGCAGTCCCAAACATATATATAACCTTGCGACGCTGACTGAATGACATGATATTCAGCCCCAAGCATATCATGGTTTTATGATATATTTAGGATTGAATAGTGTGCATGGGAAGGGGGAAAAATCTAAATACTCCTACAATGCGTTATAGATACAGAGGGAAATCAAAATACCAATAGCGGAAAAGCACGAAGAGTGTAACTACTCAACTGCGGCAAAAGCACGAAGAAGTGTAACTAGCTCCTAGGCGCCTAACGTTGCAAACTTGGCCGTAGCACTGAAGGTAGTACTTTAGCGAATGGCTGATAAACAAAATTCTAAAACTTGGCTAACATTTTAACTTTTAAGAATCACACGGGTCATCAAAGAGTTCTTATGGGCGAACCTCCACGTCAGAGACCTCCATGCTTACCATTAATCAGCTAGCCAAACTTTTAGTTCAACAAAAAAATAAATAAATAAAAATAACGAAATGATACATGGTATAGGTAGGGAACATTATATATTTGTTGGAATGATAGGACGGAGTCCCTTATTCTTTATTATTATGAGCAACGAGCCTGCACCAATCACATCAGAGGAGACATCTCGACATGAGGTTTACAAATATATGGTTACCATAGTGCAAATGAGAGCTATTGCTGCAGTATATCCCCCATTTACATAATCTGTATGAAAGCTACTGCCACACTGTATCCCTCCCAATCTCTATGCATACTCCACATTTATGCAATTGTATTTGGTAAAACTTAAATGTTGAGCGTATGGGACAATTTTACACTTGCAAAGCAAAAAAGAAAATCTCTTTCTACACCTTTTTCTCCTTACAATGCCCTTGTCTTGATGAATACAACTTTGTGCAGTATGTCAATTAACTCTTTCACCATTTTGGTATACCGAGTAGAGAGAACATACACTAAGCACATTAAACCATTTTCTGACAAATCAACAGCTGCCTTGGTTGAGGAAAAATTTGAAAAACAGACTATTCAATTCGCTATGGTGACAAACTAGCAAAACAATCTAGAAGAATAAAATACATCTGGATTCTGGTCTTGCACAGTACTTGAGTAGAAGAAAAAAAAGATAGCTATGTGATCTTTAGATCAAATTCATGATTCATGCTGTAACTGATATATTCCAACCTTCAGGAGCTTTCTCACCAATAGAGTACCAACAAATCACAAAATAGCACAACATCCATATAATAAAATTCTAATGACGTTACTACTTCATATGCAAAGAAAGATCTTGGTCTTACATTCCCTGGTAAATTTACATTCTTCTATTTGCAAAAATATATACTGCAATTTACTTTATTTGATTTGCATAACAAAATTGAATAGGAGACTCCTTTTTATCCTTCCACCATAAAAAGGGTAATTCTTTGTTATATGTGCAAAAGAAGTTAGTATTTGCGTTTTAGGTTCTTACAAACTTTATCGACCAAACATTTCTCATTTAGTATTCACCTGTAAGGAAACAACGGCAAACATATTTGTCCAATTCATTCCAAAGTCCCTCACTCTTGACAATTTATTTTTCTGGTATCTCGCCTTCATGCACAAATCTAGAGATTCATGTTTCTGGTAATATTTTTCCGCTTCATTAAAACTAGTCCTACTACAGCTTTGTCTTTATTTTGGACAATAGTCTCCATTGGAGAACAATGTATATCTACCCGTTCTTGAAGCTTTCTTTGAGAAACTATTAGTTCTCAGAACTTGCAATTTACATCAATTTTTTTTTTTAAAAGTATATCATCATTTATTCAACCTCCATTTTGATTTCGCAGAATCCTTTTCTGCTACATCAAGCATCTTTTTTAGTAAAGTCATTGTATCATGGTCAACTCATAATCAAACTACTAACCTCAAACTCCAACATCCTAAACTATAATACGCAGATGAATTATATAACCAGCTGGATTAATTGATTGCATTCAAATCAATTGATATCAAAGTAGGATAATAGAAAAGATTTTTTGTATAACAAATTAAAAACAAATCAAAAGGAATAGATCTGAGGCGATCACCGTGCTTCAAACGGCGGAGAACATACCGAGCTAGGCGTCGTGATCAGAATCCGGAGGTGGTGCAGATCACCGGGAGGGATGGTATAGAGGCACCGCAGAGGCCATCGAGACGAATCAGCAACGGTTGTAAAAAATACAGTGAATTATGTGATTATTCAAATTTAACTCATTAAAATTTATAAATAAATTTCCATTTTGCTTTAGCCAGTAAAATATTTAAAATTATCGTAACAAACTCTAGGAATAATTGCATATCGGCCCTCTTTAAAATCTTTTGTACTAGTAAATTGCTTCTTTATAATTTGTTATTTTTGACACTTTAAAATATTTTTATTTAAAAATAATTTTTAAATTTTTTTGAATATAATGGCTATACATTACTATTTTTTTGTTTTAAACTCCAGAATTTTAGTAGATTAACAAATTAATTTTTAAATTTATTAAAATTTTAAAGTTTTAAAATATTTAGAAATATTTTTTTTTAAAATTTTTAAATATAAAAAAATAAAGCTCACATTGAAATTTATTATTGTACTCAAAATATTTTTAAAAAATATGTCCAAATATTTCGGATATAACTTTTGAAAATACTGTTGATTTATAGGAGATTTTATAATTAAAGGCTAATATGCTATTCCTCCAAAACCCATTTCCTTAACCTATTCATGGTTTTTTTTGGCTTTTGACAGGTATCACAGGATATAACTTTTGAAACTACTGTTGATTTATAGGAGATTTTATAATTAAAGGCTAATATGCTATTCCTCCAAAACCCATTTCCTTAACCTATTCATGTTTTTTTGGCTTTTCACAGGTATTACACTTCCATAACGGATGAGATTTATCTAATCTCATTCGAAAATTAAACAATTTTGATAAATTCTCTTCCAACAAATACTTACAGCAAGCTTAAATCTCTGATCATTTATTAAAGCCACTCAACTGCAGAAACCAGTTTTATTAACCAACTGAACAAATACTTAGTTACCTAATTCACTTTATACAACCATAATAGATAAATTTATTGTAACATTAATTCATATATCAACCAAAAAATTACATCTTTCTTGTTAGATTTGAGGGTCGGTATCAGTCTATATAAGTATAGAAAAAAAAACTATTAACAATATTGAAGATAAATTTCACCAATGGTATCATGCATGTCCAAGTGCAATCACACAGCACTAACAATATTTCATAATTTTTATATTCTTCAAATTATGTACACACGCGCAATAATTTAACGCGAGAGATAATAAGTAACATTTTTATTCAGTCAACTTCGATGGGCCAATTTTTAATCTGATTTATTTAAGTATAAACGTATTATAATTAACAATTAAATGGAGAATTCAGTATTTGTCGTTGCACATAATGATTAATAATCTAAAATCTAAACTTATATTAGTATTGAAAAATGAACAGTAAAAGCAAATAATTTGTCAATAATTAATACTGATTTTCAAGAGCTATTTATAATATCGGATAATTGATTGAGTGATAACTATGAACCGAACATTTAATTTGAAAAATAATTTAATATACGATTTTTCGTGCACCAATTCTGAGACTATTTTTTTAATTTTTGATACAACTCACCATGCGCATTTTTTATGGCATTAAGTCGAAATTCAATAAAAATTATTTTTCATGATAAATTAAATAAAAATTGAGGTAATTTTTAGAAACTTATTTCTACATATTAATTTTATAATTTACATATATCAATGTAGGAGACTAGAAGTTAACACCTCAACGGCATATTCCTCGATCATGTACATATAATTATATAAACATATCATGTGTTTGATTTCTCATTCTTTCTTCTTCCCTCACAAACAAACAAACAAATGGAGCTGCGAATTCTGATTCTATATTCTTATATAGTGCTCCTCGCGGTGTGGTCATCGCCGGCGGTGTCTCGTTCTCCGCCGCCGTCGTCGTGCAAGGCATGGCTGGTGCAGTCAATCCCCACCGACATGCCCGACCTACCCCGCGTCACCGGCGTCCTCTCCACCGGTAATTCACTAATTCTTGATATCATATCACCCTTTCCTAATTGCTAAACTGCATCTAATTTGAAGACATGTTGATGCTCGTCTTGTATCTTGATGTTGCAATTGATGATTTCTTTGATGCTAATGTAGTATTATTTTTGTACTGATGGGAATAGGGGATGTGATGAAATGGCTGGCTGGGAATGCTACCAGGAAGCTGGATTTGCTTGTGCAGTACTGGCAGCTATTAGCACAGCCTGAAAATCCTGAGTCTGGTGACTATGGATATTCGGAAGATGATATGGCTCGCTTCGGGTCCAATGTAGGTCGTGAAGTTTATAACTCACTACTTGATGCAGCTGATCGGATGGTCAATATAAGGTTATCTTTCTGTTAGATATTCAATTTCTATGCGATATTAGGGACTGAGTATCCAGCGCTATAACTGAATCCATGATAGGCATTTATCTTACTAAGAAAATATTGATGCTCTGAAGAATAGTCTCTGCATTTCACATATAGCTTTAGTATTGTTAAGAATACAATTGTCCTTATAAATGTACTGAACTGACGAACGGAGAGACTTTGTTTTGACTGACATCTCTGTCAAGTACCCAACAGGAATCTTACTTAGGTGAATACGGAGAAGTTCACCATGAAGGAATTCTTTGATATGGATGTTTAAGCTGCATATTTGATTGTTTTTTATTCTCTCTCTCTCTTTTTTTTTTTTTTGACATATGGGGAGCAGGCTATTTACGTGCCTATCTGGAAGGAAATGCACTAATACGAAGTAGCAATCTTGGTTTATCTCAATGATTTGCGATTGCAGCTTCATTTTGACATGTTCTATGTAATCTATGACGTATTCCTGCTTGTTGGCTGCTCTACATATGCTTATAGTGGTTGGACCGCAGTCATGTTGCCGATAGGGATTACAAGATATTGTTGCATAGGGATTTATACATGACAGTCTTGTGACTCATAGAGGTTTCTAATCCCTAACATCAATCACGGGGAGGGTTAAAAGCACAAGAATTTCTGGTGGCCAAACCCCAGCACAAATAGCAATAGATAGGGTTTTTGCAGGTCGAGGCATGGTGTCCTTTACTCCTTTATCAGGACAGCTAAACCATCTGGCCATATTGATGGAGTTTACTCCTATTTTCTTGTTTACACAATCTCTTCACCAGATTGAGATAATGAGTCATGCTACTATAATTTTATTTGGGGCTTTCCTTGTTCATTTACACATCTATTATCTAAGCAATATTTGATTTATTGACTTTTTGTCCTCTATGGACTATCCTTTCTCCCTCATTCAGGATTGTTCAACATTCTGGTGTCTATCCTGATTATACCCAAGAGTCATCTAAGCTTGCAGCTGGTAGACCAAATGTACACAATGTAACTTTACTTCTCGAAGATTGGTGGGGCTCTGGCGTTATCCATGCAAAAGTTTGGATATCAGATAGCAAAGACATCTATATTGGTTCAGCTAACAATGACTGGAAGTCTTTAACCCAGGTAACCAATAATTGGAAAAAAAAAAGAGATCACAATTCTTGACTAATATACCATTAGCCGGTAAGACTAGAAGTTATGAAATACTATTAGATCCCAACAATACAAGATGGTGTCAAACTGGCTCAAGTTTAATCCCAACTGTATATGTCTGGAGTACTATGTAGATCTGTTTAGGGACGGGAAATTGGACAAAGTGGTTTTTAGGGTTTGAAACATCTTGCAAAGTGGTCTGGTCCATAACATGTGAGCTTTTTTCCCACTTTTCACTAGGTGAAAGAAGTTGGTATCTATCTTGTTGGTTGTACCCACGTGGCACAAAGCTTGGAGGTCTACTTCAACAATCTGTTGAAACTTTCATCACTTAATGCAACTGAGTACACAAGAACAATAAGGGATGAACAGTGGCAAGCTAAAAGAAAAGTCCCATGTTGGTCGCATTTCATATATCAAAAACAGAGATGCAGGTATTTACTCATTGTGATGTAGGTGTTATGTGTAGTTTTGTACTAGTATGATTGTGATCTTTATCAAAACATGAGAGAATTTATCTGTGTTAAAAGCTTTTGTATCTTTGTAGAATCTTCGTAAAGATAAAGCCATTTATATGAGAAGTGAATTTTGGATATACTTGGGTTACTTAAACTCTGAAAACATGTGGTTACTCAGCAACCTTTTAATGGTATATTGGTCCCTTTTTTTATAGAAGACCTTTAGCATAACTTATTAAGCTTCTGAGTCACCAAGGAATTTTGATCCCATTGGTCGACCAAACCGTATTACACTGCGGACGGCCTACATCGAAGCATTATTTGAAAAAGTTTTATCTACCAATAAATTAAATTTTAGTGTGCTCTACACCTTTGATATTCGAGTTTTTTTCCTGAAAAATGTCTCGAAAATTGGTGTTTTGTGATCCAAAATCTTAGTGGGTTTAAAAACATTGATCCAATGTAACGGTACACATCACCAAGAGAAGTCCCATGTCCATCACACATTCTACAATTGAGCGGATGTAGCGAAGAGTTGTTACTGCGAACTCCCAATACTATTTGTGCACCAGTATTTTGAGCTCTGTCACAGCATGCGTTGTGCTATTATGTATTGTGTTTAATTGAGCATCAATCATATGTATTATTTGCATTAGATGTATCATTAATTATACAACGACTACTGCTCTCATTGGCGTCTGGATAGTTGAACTCCAACTAAAGTATTATTCACTATGGATATATCTAGTATAACTATCATGCCATTAAGTATTGTGATGTACAATTCCTTTCCCGTACCAAGTGATTGAGCAGTATGCGCAGCATGCCTGTTAAATCTAATTAAGCATTTACTTTTTTTTATAGCTTTCTAAGAGATGCCAACTTTCAAACAGTTTGATCGCACGACCTAAACAAGTTTAACTTGCCTTTTGTTTTTCAATAGGTCTCCTCTGCCTCGTTCTGTTGAAGTCCCACATACGACTGGCTATCCGGTTTTGTCGGATCCCTCTGAGTTTCATAATCAAATTGTGACTCCTGCGATAAATATAACCACTTCGAGGCATTATTCAAGCTACCTATCTTTTGCCCCACCAGAGGTAAACTTCATCAACAAATTCTGAAGTGGTCAAGGAGAGATCTCCACTTATCTTGAAAGATGATGATTGTGGGGCTTGCGTGACTTCAGAATTTCCTGCTATCTCAAGTGAATGCAGACCTGCATCCTTAATTCTCTTTTTTTTTTTTTTTTTGCATCAAGCTTTGGCCATCGATTGGAAAGTACGAATTCAGCAACGGGAAGGTCACGATCCTCAATCATGTGGTGTTTGTTAGATCCAAAGGAGAAAGAAACGAGAATTCTTTTCTGTAGTAAATATAGGAATGAACATGAGCATACTTTACAGTTACAATATTTGTTGTCCTTGAGAGTAGATCAAGATATCCTTGGGGCAATAGCAAAGTGATGATAGCATATATCATTATCTCATCTATATATACTCAGTGATCTAACATGCAGAATTTCTATGCTGGTTGCTAGTACATCCTCCCCTATTACTATATAGTGGTTAATCATCAGTGTTTGTGTTGAAGTTTCTTCTTAAGTCCGTCACAAGCTGTACACAGAAAAGATATAGTTTAAGAGGATTATATTTTGTATATATCCTAATGTGTCTTTGTCAAATATCTTTTGTGGTATTAGTTGCTAACTTCTGGTAATAATTTGCAGCTATCGTTTGATAAGTTCCAGGCAGATGAACAAGCATGGGTGGATACAATTAAGTCGGTTAAATCAGGTGGAATTGTGAGAATTAGTACTATGGATTGGCTTGGTCAATCACAGTATCTAAAACAGACTGTCTACTGGTCCTCCCTGTCATCAGCAATATCAGAGGTGAGCAGAGACGGCTATGAACTTTAAAATGGTTGATATTTGCTTGGTATAACTTAAATTTCTAAACAATTTAATTGGTAGAGCTTCAATTCCTAAAAGATAACAAAACATACAAATTATTGATATTTGCTATAGGAAGGATTAGAAAGAGCCTCAGCCAAAGGGTATTTGTTTTGACTTTTGAGTTTAAGTAAAACTGTTTTTGCAATAATTACTGATCGAACTCTGATTGCCCTTTACGGCATCTAGTGCAAGACAGGATCTGTCTTGTGTATGATTCTAATTGCATCATGGCCATCAGAATCCGAAGAATTTTTTGTTCTCATTTGTCCCATTGGGATGAAAATGATCAAGAACAGGGAACTCTAAGAAATTGCTATATGGAAGAAATTAATAATCCAACTAAGCAGCTCTACTTGATGTGACAATTCTTTGCAAAACTTATAATGTTCAGTTGGATCCTAAACTTATAGGTGAATGCAGTAAAAATTCTTTCCTTCAAGCTTTTGCCACATATTTATTTTTGTTCTTCTTCATTACACTAGTTGTTGGACTTTAATTAATGCAAAATTTTCCTGTTAAGTAGCATGACGCAAAGTCCAACCATAACTAGTTATTGGAATTTCTTAAGAAAAAAAAAAACTAAACTAGGTATGTAAGTTTCTGTTTTAAGATAATAAGGCGAAACCTTCCCTGCAGCAAATACTAGATTATTTCTCTGGACAGTTTTTAACCATAATCCTCGGCATGGCCAGGGAGTAAAATTCCGGACATACTTTCCTTTTAAAAAGTAACTCTAGAAACACTAGTCAAGCCACTTACATTAACCGCAGATTTCACAGGCAGTTTACCAAGATCAACTGTTTATGAACATGCAGTCGTAGTCTTTACACTCTTTTTGTAAATATACATGTATCTCTTTCCAATTTGATATGCTTTCAAGTCGTTCCATTCTTTCCACAACTCTTATTGTAGATATGAGGATTCTTATCCATGAAATGTTTCTGGAACAGGTCATTTTCTCCAAGAATGCGACGGTCAACATATTGGTAGCTTATTGGGCTCATTTTATCGAAAACACAGACCAATATCTGAAGTCTCTTCTGTATTCCAACATCTTGTGCACATCTTCGACATATAACAACTGTGGCGGTAAGATCAACATCAGATACTACAAGGTTCCTGGGTATGACAAGACTGGACCTGCTATAGTCGATGGAACCACTACAGAAAATAGGTATCCTGGATACACTCGCGTCAACCACGGCAAATATGCTGTCAGTGATGTTAGGGCTCATATTGGGACAAGCAACCTCCTGTGGGATTATTTTTACACCACAGCCGGTGTGAGCTTTGGAACTTATAATCCAGCCATTGTAGCTCAATTGCAACAAATTTTTGATGCTGACTGGAACTCCCCGTATGCCATAGCGGTTCAACCACTGCCGGGATCTTTAGAAACACAGTCTGCATAAATTACCGTACTTGCGTGTAATTTGGATACACTTTATGGCCATCCTGTTTGCCAAGGAATTGCACGTTTCCAGTTGCTCGTCTCAGTCAGAAGTTCAGTACTAAGTCTTTATTCATCCGTTGACGTGGGCATTGTCTCATGTTATAGAACAGGTCAGGTACAAAATATATCTTGGAAAATTGAATGTGCAAAATAAGTTGTGTGCTAGAACCCCAAATTCTATCCTAAACGTCAATGGAGTTCAGTTTGAAATTTCTCCATTCGGTTATGAGCATCATAAGGTTCGTATGCGATTGACTTTTGGGAGAAATTTGGGAGCTCCAGCGCTTTTTGTTTGCGAGAATTTGATGCAGGGTATGGCATTTGCAACTGAATGATCACTGTCATGCACTAGTGTTCAACTCATTCTTGACGCTGATTTACCTTTCTCTTTTCTTTTTTTTTTTTTGGGCAACAGTATTAACTATATTTGGCTAGGGGACGGTGAAGAACGGTGTATTTAGATGCTGCCACTGTAAGTTACTTTGACTATACTCATGTCTTGGCAAACACTTTAGTTCTTAAGTTGATGTAGCATCAGATTATTTAGTTCTTAAGTTGCTTTCTGTAAGCATTTAATCTGCAACTATAGCAACAAAGTGATGATATCTACTGTAATTCAGGGAAATCAGGTGCATGCTGCTTAAATTCAGCGGGCCAAAAAAAAAAAAAAAAAAGATGCAATGCTTAATATGAAAAAAAATAAAAAATAAAAAATAAAAATAGAAGTGGAAATTGGTGTATTCTTTAACTTTTTTCCTCCTATCGTCATATTTGTACATGTTTTGATGCTTTACAGATCTAACTAGCTGATGCATAGTAACTTTCTCCTCCTTGATCGTACTACTGAAGTGAGCAAAACTTTTCCATAAAGCGTGGAGAATCTCCAAATGTTTTACCCATACACCTTCTTTTATGTCGCTTAATAAAAAATTAAAAAAAAAAAAAGAAAAAACTTTCTGTTCTAGCAGTTTTTATCTCCGCATCTATAAACACCACCAAATAAATTATACTATGAAAGCATTGCTGAAATGGAGCACTTTTTCTTTCCATTTCTTCATCAGGGTCGTTCTTCAAGAACCAATATGTTAAAAACATTAAAGGGCTATTTACTTTGGAGAAAGTCGAGCAAGTAAGTGGGAGAAAAATAAGAGAAAAGTGGAAGAAAAGTGGTAGAAAAGTACGTTTGACTTTTATTGTTTACTTGGAATTGGAAAGTGAGAAAAAAATATGAATAAAATAATTTAAATATATTATAATTAATAATTTTATATAATTAATATATTAATACTATATATTATATTAATATTATTAATATATAATTAAAATATAAATATATTTTTAAAAAGTAATAAATTAATAATAGGATATTTTTAATATAATATAATAACAATCTTATATTAGTGTAATATATAAATAAAGTTTTAATATATAAATATATAACTAAAAAATTAATATAATATTAAAAGGTCTATTAATAATATATATATATATATATATTATATTAATAATTAATTAATTTTTATTGTGATTATTATATTATTATTAGTAATATAATATTATTTATAAATACATATATTAAGATTTTGGTAAAATAATAGTATTAATATTAACATAGAATATCATTAAAGTTAGGTTGCTAAAATTATGTATAATAATATTTAATAAAATGTTAATAAATAATATAAATCATATAAGATATTGAATAATAGTATAAATATTAAAATATAATAATATATCATTAAAAATATATATTATTAATAATAAGTATATTAATATATTATTAAAAATATGTTAATTATTATTAATTAAAATAATATTGTATAATAATATATATTATTATGTATGTATTAATTAATAATAAATATATTATATATTAATAGTTACTAAGTATTAATAATATAATTTTTAAATACTAATAATTTAAATAGTATATTTTTATTATTAATAATATTATCTTATTAATATAATAATAATAATTAGTAATATTTTATAATATCATAATTTATTTATTTTAATATATATATATATATATATATATATAGACTTTTTCCACTTTTCTCCAATTTGAAGAGATTGGAGAGAAGTGGAGAAAGTAACAATTTTATATAAAAAAATAGTAAATAAAAGGTGAGAAAAGTCATTTGTCTCATTTTTTTTTTTTTTAAGTAAATAAAAAAAAGTAAAAAAGTGAAGAAAGTGACTTAACCACTTTTTTCACTTTCCTCACTTTCCTCCAATATAAACAGGCCCTAAGCAGACTGTCTTTATTCAAGCATGCAGCTGCTAATGACCACTCCAAAGCACGAGTGAACAGGAATCGAACAGTAGGAGACCATTGTTCATTTTGTAAATTGATGGAAAATAAACAATCGAAACCCTCGCTAAACCAATACAAGTATCCTCCAATCGAATTATGTTGGCTTGAGCAGTCCCTCCAATTGGATGAACAGAAGGTATGCACCAGAAGACATCGGTTGTCAAAAAATTGTTTCCTTTCTTCCTCACTCTTAAACGAAGGTTTCTCTTCGATCTGAATAATGCAGACAACCTTGAATGTCCTCGTCAAAAAATAATTTCCATCGAGGATAGGGGAATTTATCTGCAAATGAAGTTAGTCGCCACGATGAACCTGTGTCCGGATTGTCAACGAGCGACTTATCTTCAACAATGTAAAGAATCAGACCGTAACATGAATGGGCCGCTATTCCATCTTGAAATTCATAAAAATGAGGGGATCTTCACCCATCGGGATAACCATAGAAACATAACGCGAGGAATAAGTAAACTCTGCAATCTTCTAGACGAGTAGATTCCTCCAATCCAATCTTTTTTAACTGAGTTTCGAGCAAGACTTTGTTGTCATCCAAGAGAACGTCGGACAGCATATCACCGAAACAACATTGGTTGATTCTTATTTTTCTGCTCAAGTTCCTCTCATTTTCGGTTGTATTAGTTTCTTTTTTGACAATCTGTAACTCTTTAGATAGCCAAGTTAAACAGCTCAGCTCCCTTGGACTCTTACTTGTGGTCTGAAATTCCTTTTCGACAACCCCAAACATTTCAGTTGCAAGCAAAATTATATAGTGTTGGTAGACTCTGATTTATCGGTTCATGCTCATTTTTGGCAACCTGCAGCGTTCAAACAAAAGAATATTACAGTAGCGTGGTGGATCATTTTTAGCTCAATATTAAGTAATAGTGCGAGATAACAAATCCTACAGAAATTCGAAACCTAAACACGATATGTTGATGGCACTAAGCCAAGTAAGGTACTGTCATAGACGCAGCAGAAACATTAGCATAGAGAAAATTGTCCTTGTTTGCCGTAGTATGCCAAATGCACGTATGAACATCAGAGAGCAACGGGAGCGAGGCGGAACTGTGCTAGCTCCGAAGGATGAAGCAGCAGCAGAGTGGAGTAGGGCGCGAGCCATTTTTTCTTGAATTGATTAAGATGGTTGTTTTCAACAGCCAACAACAACAGTTCTCATTCGGACCTAATAGTGCTTTTTTTTTTTTTTTGGAGATTAGCGTGGAGAAAATCATATCCGTAGCCGGCCCTCTTTGAGCGACCGTCGTAATAGGTAAACCCATGGGTAGCACCGATCAATGTTCCACCAATCGAGGAGTCCCATCCTTACGGATAGGGCATACCACAGTACACGCCCCAGAAGGGGCCTCCAACCGGGTCCATTTTACTCCACACGAAGTACTGCAGGGAAAACCCTCTGACACACACCTACGGCGTGACGCCCGTGGAATTCGAACCTGGGATGCGCGGTTCCTCGACCGCGCGCCCAACCATCTGTCCCACGGGCGCGGGACCTAATGGTGCATTGTAAAAGGAAGAATATAAAGAGCCCGGTTATGCATTCATGGTAAATTATAGGAAAGATGTATATGGCAGTATGACGCTTACCAGCAGCTTGAAGATCCATCATCTACTTGGTTGCCTTCATGTTGCGTCAATTTGTCAATATTAGTATCCTTCAGATAGATAAGAAAGTACCGAACAGAATCACGTGTCCCTCAAACTGCACATGTCCTCCAAATCATGCTAGGTAAACTAAATGTGCCTAGCCAGCTTGCTTCGCCATAATTTCATCTAAATCTTTGAGGCTCTAAAGAGTGACTATGTAGTGTCTCTCTCCCTCCTCTGTGCCAATGGTCCCTGTTCTTCAATGTAAAAGACTTAAAGATCTTCTCTATCCGAGGATCACCAAGCAAGCCCTTAGATTTCATTTCATTATAAAGTTCCATAGCTTTTGCTATCCATCCATGCTTTGCCAGTCCTTGTACCATGGCAATATAATGTGAAGAGTCCGGTGTAATATCAAACCTCCTCATTTCGAACCAAATTCTTAGTGCATTACCGCATTCATTCAGTTTAATGAATTTATCAATGGCCAAGCGAAAAGTGCGCCTATTAGGTCTATATCCGGCATGTCTCATTGAATTAAGGAGATTCAATGTTCCTTCTAAGTCCTCTGCCATCATAAGCGCATGATAAGATTCATAATTTGGAACAACACCTTTCTGAACCATGTTATCCATCATCTCCCGTGCTTCTTGCAATCTATTCCCTTCACAGAGCGGGTATATCATGGAGTTGAATGTCCTAACATCGGGTTCCAGGCCAACCTCAACAATTTTTCCAAAAATATTACGTGCCTCCTCCAAGCAGTTTTCTTTAGTAAGTACATAAACGAGAGAGTTGTATGTTTCGATGCCAGGAGTCCAGCCCCGTTTCTTCATTTCATCATAAAGCCGCACCGAATCAAAGAGATTACCGGCTTTAGAGAAACAGCTGATTAAATGAGAATAAGAAGTGCTGTCTGGTGTAACACAAAAATTTGACATCTCCTTCCAGATTCTTTTTGCTTCAGCCACATCAACAATGACATTGCACCAGCAATCAAGAATTACATTGAAACCCTCCGCTTTAAGAGGAAAAAATTTACGTTTCTGAAGAAGCAATTCTTCAGCCTCCTCAACATTCTTATGCTTGCACAGAGCTTGAAGAAGTGCATAAAAGACTGTTGAATCTGCCTCTATTCTAAACTTCTCCATGGCATCAAAAGTTTTAATTGCTTTGTTAGCTTCATTTGCAGCTGCATACCTGATAACCAGAAATCTCTGTAGTGACATCTCAGCTTACTATAAAGCAGTTCTAACTTAAAAGCCAAAAATAGAAAAAAAGCCAAGAGAATATAGACAAAGATTGCCGAGCGCGGCTAGCTCAACTGGATGGGAGGCGCCTCAGGAAGTGTCACCACCCAGGTTCGAGTCCGCGTGGGGTGAAATCCCTCACAGAATTTTCTAAAAGTTCTATACCCCGTGGCAGGAGCCCACGTTTATGGAAGGTCTGTACTCGGATCCCAGAGTGTCGGTAGGGGCTTGGCATGGGGGTTTCCCATGAGTTTGAGGTCCCTACGGGGGCGTACGCTCGCATTACGGGTTCCACCACGATAATCTCAAAAAAAAAGGAATATAGACAAAGATCTAAACACATTTTAGTGATAATGATGCAAAACCCCTACAGATTTCATGCTTTGTGAAATGCAAAATACCCCTACAATTTTCATGTTTAGTGAAAATGGCGCAAAATAACCCTACAATCTTCACTATTCATGAAGTTTTAACCAAGCTACAATCTTAGTCGCACGTGTTTCCGCGTGACAAGAACCACAGTCCAAACTCCTACTTCCATTGGCCAAACTTGTTCAAAAGTAGAAACAATAGCACATAGTATAGACATGGAGATGAATTCAGGAGTCAAGTACTATGTTTCTTATCGAAGTTGCAACTGGAAATCAAAATATGTTTGCCCTCAATTACAAAAAAATAACAAACTATTCATCTATTCAACCTACAAGAATGCTTAGTTCTTATGTACTCAATGTCATACATATAAAACAACTTTATCTTATCGAGCCATCTATCTTGAACAAAAAATAAAAAGTTAGTCATGTTGCAACTCTCTCTCGAACAAGACGACCAAACTTAATAAAAAAAAATAACTTAGAATGCAGAGCTTATAGTTACACCCGAGTACAAAAGTGACCGAATGTATTACCGCAGTCTATAAACACATACTGTTAATATGTGTTTGGCTGCAAGCAAGCTTCTTTTCCAACTTGTGAGCACTTGTCACATCTACAAAGTACAAGCTAAATTTAAATACATGTGTATTTGGTTGCAGTTTGTTAAATAATTTGTAGATATTAGATTGCAAAACAATCATAATTTCAATTACAAGCTACGTTGAGCAAAGTAGCTTGTTCATAATTTTATAACTTGAATTAGCTTGTAAACAGATAACTTCTAACTTGTACTCACATGCTACATAGAACATCATACAATTACGATAAGCACAAGCTACAAGCTGCAGCCAAACACAACTCGACCAGCCATTTTACGAATTCCAGCTTGTAATTTAATTTATATTCTTACAACCTGCCATCTAGAGACCATCCAACAAGCTATATCCAACACACTCAAAACATCAGAAACTATGCATTCAAAACTATTTATAAAAGAGCAATGGTCAAATCACTACCTCTCCATTAAGACAATCATGGTTTCCTTGGTGAGCAACGACTTCTTATGCATCTTTCTAACAAAACTCCAGGCGAGGTCAAACCTTCGCTGCTTCCCCAACACCCAAAGCATCAATTTCCCTGCCGCTGGGCAATTCCAAGCGCAATCTCCGGCCCACCGGAAAACCAGCACCGCAGATTCCCAATCTTTCCTCAGCTCCCAAATCGCACCGCAGATCAAATCCCACGTAGGTTCGATCTCACACGAAGATTTAAGAATAACCAACGCTTCTTCCGAGGCTTTGGAATTCGATCTAGCTTTAGATACAAGCTGGAGAAGATCACATAGTTCTGGATCAGCGCGACTTGAGATGAGGCGGTGGAACTCAGGCTCGGAATCGCTGAGGTCTGAGATGGGTGAATAGTGGGATTGAAATTTCAATGGTAGATACGCAACGGCGGCACCGCTGTGGAGGGCGGAATAAGAGAAGACGAGGGGAGGCGGCCGTGGCGACGGCCGCCGCAAATGGCGGAGGAGGAGCCCGGTACCCCGACGGGAGATGTTTGTAAGCGCCATTCCGGTTTGTCTCAAGGAATAGATTTATAAAGGGTTTGAAATGATAATCTTATTAAAATTTATAATTTTTTATATATATTATAATTTATAATAATTTTTTTTAAAAAAATATTTTTAAATAACTACGATAATATTTTTAAGAAAAAATTAATATAAAAATTATAAATCTAATCAAAATTTATAATTATTATATTAAATATTATTTATAATTATATAGTAAATTAAGATATTTATGAAAAAATTTATAAAAAATATGATTTGTAAAATAGTTTACGAGATATGTGCTGATTTGTGATAAGTCTTAAGTAGGCTTTTCCGCGTCAATCATTCTCCACCAAAACACTTCCTCTTTATATAACTTTTTAAAATATTTTTTGATATTATTGCGAAACATAAATATAAATATCTATAAAAAAAAAATAAAACATGACTTATATCTAAAAATTTTCATAAAAGTACTCTTTAATATATATAAATATTTTTTACGATATCAAATATTTAATATCAAAGAATGATATTTATTAAAATTGTTAAAATCTTTTTCTAAATAATATTTTATAATTTAAAAAATTTTAATCAGGAAAGATTTTCATAATCTTTTCAAACAAAAGTAACCGAGTACCTTAAATATTCTTTATGATATTTATAAAATTGTTTAAATTTTTTTCTAAATAATATTTTGAAATTCAAAAAATTTTAATCAGTAAAGATTTTCAAACAATTTAAAATAAGAAAGTACCTAAAATTAATTTTACCCTATAAAATGGTTTGTTTTGAATTGATCGAGGATCGACAAGTTAGGTTTTTAGTCACAGTGCCGATTCGGGGGTTTCAAATTTCAAATCCATGGAATTCCCCTTCTCCTCCGATCCATCACGAGGATCTTCCTCATCGGATCACGGCTATTTTACAGCACAAGCCCTTCGTGGTACGATCATCCACCAATGTAGACTTTTTTTTATTCTAAAATCTATACATATGCTGCGACTAATGTTGTGGATAGTGTTGGATTTTGATTTAGTGTTTGATGATGATCTTTGCTGGCAATATGTATCTTTTAGATGATAATTACTTATGATGCGTAATAAGTATCGCACATATTTTGTGTTTAAATAGGTAGATGGGAACTCCAGCAAAAAGTATTCATTCCTTGCATGCTTGAAACAATTAGAATCAGGGGAATATTTGTCTTAGAAAAACTGTATAAGCGCAAAAGTTTTCAGCAGCGTTATTCATGTAACAATGCATTGAGTTTGGAAAAATGCTACTTATTAGTCCGCCATTGCTGTTGTTGGGTGCCTTCTGCTGAGACATCAACCAACTACTTATTGCCATGCTAGTCTTGATGTAAATAAACGGAAAAATGCGTTATTTGTGGCTGTTGCTTAAATGATATATATAGGTAGATACTGGAGTTTTGTTAGTACAGCTAGTCATAATGATAATGGTTCAGTTTAAGCTCTACATAATTATAAACAACGCCTTAGTGAGTTACAAAGATTATAATGAGTTTTCTGTTTCTTTTTTTTTTAAGCTGGGATGTTTGGTTATCGAGGAGATTTTCCACCGGTAGGGATGTTCCCGCCGTTGTTTGGGATGAATATGATCGAAAGAGAAATGATGAAGGAGAGAATTCGAGAAGAGATCATTGCAAGAGAGATGATTGAGAGGAGGATTTTGGAAGAGGAGGTGAGAAGGGAGCTTGAGTTTGAGCGCGCAATGTTGGCTCGCCAATACACTGAGAACGTGCTTTCTGAGCGAACATCAGAGACTGGCGTGCAAAAGGTTGAAGTGGAGTTTGGGAGGAGTACGCCTACGATTTTTGATCTGCCAGCTAGGAGAAAAGATGCAGAGTCTTTGCCAATTGCTCAGGTGATTTCTTAAGCCCTTTAGTTGGTTTAATTTATAAACTGGTATCATTGTTTTTCTGTGCTTATTCCTCATTTTTTGTGTTTCTCTTGGTTGATCGTACTAGTTTCTTTGGCTGTTGTCATAAAATCTCTAACACCTGAGACACTTTGGTAACTAGAATAAAGTTTTGTTTTAGAAAAAGAAAAATATGGGATTCCTCATACGAATGCATCTTTTAAGTTGATGTATTATAACATGCTTACAAAATAGCAGGGGTACAATTATTGGCTCTGAACTATGTCTAAGGCTTTGAGAAGCAGCTCAGAGCATAATTTTGCGGCTTTTATGCTTTATATTTAACTTGCAATAAATTGCAAATTTTACCAGGTTATGATTTGTAACATTGAGCTGGTAGTGTTGTAGACATTCTTTTATTTATTTATTTATTTATTTTTGGGTAAGCAAGTAGCTTTGTATTGATCACTATGAAAAATTACACTTTTATGTTTAAGAGACTTTTGGAACCATATTACAGAAAAATTTCCACAAATAACAACTAAACCAGATAGACCGTCCCTTGATTTAGCACAGTTAATTTAGGCAAGATGGGGCTTTTCCTTTACTTTCTTCAACACCAGTAGAGGAGAGGTCAAGACTCTTCGAAGTTTGATTCAGACGACAAGGGCAACTTGTAGACACTCTTTTGCTGCTGAAGAAAAGGATGATTCAAACACCATCGAAGCTTGGCCTAGAATATCTGTTGCTCCAAGTTGAATTACCATATGAAGCCTACAGTTGTTTACTATATGATATTATCCTAATAGCCTCTAATTCAGTGCAAAACTTTCCGTGTCGAAGTTATCTATTTAGTTGTTCCCGTTGTATACTTTGCTGTCACATTTTTCCATGTTTTCTGATGACAATGTCCAAACCGATCGTTTAATCAAAATTTCCAAGCTTTCTATACATGATCTAACAAAAATTGTGTTAAATAAGGTTTTGTTGTGCCTTGCAGGTCAATCCATCAAAATTAACTGGGATTAAGAACAAGTCTGCTTGCGGCGGAGTTTTTCCCCAACCGACGGCCTGGGGTTGTGCTTTGTGTCAAGTGAGTTGCACCAGTAAAGAAGCCCTAGAAGAACATCTCAATGGTAAAAAACATAAATCCAAGGCATCTCAGCTTGCCGGCAGTAAGGTCAGTGCCGTAGTTGATAAGCCTTCACCCCCTACAACCAAAGATGATGATGTTCCAAAAGGAAAATCTATTGATCTGACCAACGGCAAAATTATTAAACAGCCCAGCATTGACATTTCGGGTCACCCTAACAGCAAAAATACTGTTCATCCCGACAGCAAAACTACGGGTCAACCCAGCAGCAAAACTACGCAACATGTAAAGAGGAAAATAAGGACGGAGTCGACAGCATTTAAGAATAGGAGTTTTAAGAAGCAGAAAAGTATTTGGCGGTGTGAGCTATGTAAGTTGGAATGTAACAGTGCAACTATGTTGAATGAACATCTTAAAGGGAAGAAACATAGCGCCATGTTGGAAGCATTCGAAAAGAAGAAAAAGGAGGCTAAAACAGAAACAACTTTGAATGCTACTGGTGACGTGATTGATAACAAGCTCGATGAGGCGAAGGAAGGTGGAAAGAAGGAAGTATATGCTACTGCACTACAAATTACGGAGGAGATCAAAACGCTAACCACCATGAATGCAAATACTATGAAGGTGATTGATAAGAAGCTCATTGAGATGAAGCAAGTTGAAAGGAAGGAAGCAGGCAATACCGAAGAGATGAAGAAATATAATGATCAGGAGGAGGAATCAAACAGTACGGAAGTGATAAAGAATGTGTATGAAGCGGAGAAGGAAGATGAAAATAAGGAATCAAACAATAACGATGAGATATTGAAAGATGATGGAAATCTAGGCTCATTAGATAACAACAAGGAAGAGAGAATGGAGGAGGGGGATAATGAAAAGATGCTGAGCGAAGAGGCTGAGGCTGTTGCAGTCGAAGATGACCGAATGACGGAGGAAGTCAAAGATGTCGAAACTCAGAGTTGACCAACACATTCCTCTTCTATCTTAAATGATCTGGAGTATCTATTTTGTTAACGGTGAATATGTTGTAGTATGTGAACTTGGTAGAGCAACTAGATTTTTGTCAGTTCTTCATTGCCATGTACTACAAACAACTTTGTTGTTAGCAATCTGAAGAATGTTAGATAAGTATGCTAAGAATCAATTGTTTTTTTTTTTTTTTTTTGAGATAACGAGACGAAATTTTTTCCTAGGTCTCCGCTAACTCGCGGACCACAGTTTCTAAGAACCAATTGTTTCATACTTGTATTTGCCGATCTCGTTGACGGTAAATTTTGCGTACTTGTATTTGCTGCCGAATTGGGCTGCTGGTACCTCATGAGGTAGTAGCATTCGGGTTCACAACATTCAATGTTTGTTATGCTTATTTTGCCCGCAAGATGTATTGAGTACTCTAACAGTTATACAAATGCCACACTCTTAAGAAGTCTAGCCATGACGTAATTATAATTATATATTGTGTAATAGAATATATACCAATTGTATGGTTATAATTATGTTAGAAGTTATGATGGACATTAAAAATACTATGATTAATTTTTTAAAATAAAAAATATATTAATAATAATAATTTATATTATTATGTTATATATATATATATATATATATATATATATATATATATATAAAGATTAATTTGTACAATGATTACTGTTAATGTAAGAAAAACAGAGTGCATAATGAGGATAATGTCCACAGTAACAGCGTCCTGTTGAACGTCATGGTCCATCCAGTATATCAGGATCTAACATGCATAGGGATATGTACCGCATAACGTGTTCCACGATTTTGCCAGCAAAGCAGCTTTCTAGACTTGCACTTTAATTCCACCCGTCTTCTTTTGTACTAGTTGTATGCCCGTGCGATGCACGGATGTTAATCATAAATAATAATATGGATCTTATAATTTTTATATTATAATTATATATAATTGATAGTTATTTTATTAACTTATTATATTTTATTCCTTCTATTTTATTAGAGTAAGAAAAAAAAATACTACATGCCATATGCAAAAATTATTTGAATGGTGGCATTTTATATATATATGATGGTGAATATATATATAATTACATTTTATTATATATAAATAAAATTGTATTTATAAAAAAAAATAATAATATAATATAATTATTTTATATTAATATTTATATATCTATTTAAATTATTTTTATTAAGTATTTACATATTAGACCTTTCATATTTTTTAAATAAGTTACATGACTTTATAATAAATTTCTATTAATTAATGCAAATGTCACATGGCTTTTTTAGAATAAGAGCAAATGTCACATGGCACATCAAAGATTATTTGAAATGCCACGTGGCGCAACGACTTTGATATGACAGTTTTATATATGTATATATAGATTCTGTAAGACTGTAAATAGACTACGGCCGAAGGACCCCGATTCGTCACTCCATATATCACACCGACAAGTAGTTAACGGTGTAGATGGTGTGAATTGTATATCTCGTGATGTGTGCATAGAGACAGATAGATGCTAAGATGCGTGACTTCATAGGTCATTTCATTGCTTCTAAAGCTTTCAATCTGTACCACCTTCAATATCTAAAACACATCGAAAAAATTTACTAGAAAAAGCGAAGAAAAGAACCGTGAACTGAATCTCGATGGCCTCGGAGAGATGCTGTGCGTTTTTGGAGATCATCTTGGCCATTCTGCTTCCTCCGCTCGGCGTCTTCATCCGCTACGGATGCTGCAGCGTAAATCCTCATTCTTCCCAAAAGTTGACTCGAACGATTCGATCTATTTCTCAGTATTATCTGATCGATTATAGCAATCGAAGCTCATTTCTTTACCAACATATCAAAAATTAGGAAACGACAATTCATTCGGTTATGTGCTGCTCAAAAGTGAACTTTGTGACATTCAAATTGAACTTGGTTGAATTTGGGTTGAATTTTAGGACATCCAGCACTTCTCCGGCCATTGTTATTGGGAAACTCCTTTTGATTTTTGTCCTTCTATCTTATTGCTGTTCTACCAGATTCAAGATATTAACTTTAGATTTTAGAGTTGTTATTCATTTGGTATTGTAATGATGCATCTTCTTACCTATATATATATATATATATATATATATATATATATATATATATATATATATATATTAGTTTCTATTGTTTTATTATGTAGGTATTTTTTCAACTATATTATGTTTTGAAACTATTATTTTCTTTGAATATTAATGTCTTATAGTCTATTTGTTTTCCTTTGAATTGTACTTGTTACATTTGAATTTGAATAGATAATTGTAGAAATCTGATGTTGTTATGAAAATTTTTCATTAAAGTTGTATAACTATATTTATCCAGATATTATTATTAATTGCTTACATTGTATAAATTAATATGAGTTAAATGTCACTGTCTGACCTACTTTGGTCACTAGGCTGTATGTATTAAAAATGTATCAATTAGTAATATTTGTAGGGATCAGACTAATATACTAATATAATAACAATTGTTGATTTGTTTCTTAGTTTAGGCATAGGCTTAATGCATATTAATGTTATATGTTGAATGTACGTATGCCTATGTGTGTTCTTTATGTCTTTTTTGCTTAATTCTGATGTATACTCATTTATATACATAATATTTTTATCTCTATATATTGTTTTAATTGATTCAAATTTTGTTACTTTGAAGTTGTTAAATAGCAAAGATGGAAACTGAGTGTTTGGTTAAGAAAATATAAATTTTGACTGTATCGATGGAATACTAATGAGCAGATCAATTATATGCATTGGAAAGATTTTAAAATAATGATAAATTAGTACGTCGAACATATTTACAATATATAATTTGTTTAACGTCTTAAAATTTAGTATTTTGCATTATTTAGATCTTACTTTTTCTCAAAGTGTCATGATATGTTTGTAAGTCTATTATCTTTGATTAGCATAGTTCAATCTTGGAGATAACATATATTAAGAGATATGCTTAATTTTATTTTTCCACCTTTTATTTTCTGGCTGCATATCTCAACCTTTAATATGCCTTATCCTCTCTAGCAACATTAAATATCTAGATTAAGCTACAATATTTATTTTATTTTTGAAAATATATACGCAATGACGGCATTTAGCGAATCGAAAGTTATAGTGAATTTCTGACTGTTTATTTCTTGCAAGTTTGCCCAAAAAAAAATGCTGATAAGCAGAAGTTGAACGGGGTTTGACTAGAAACATTTCTTATGGTCTTTCGAATTCATAAATTTAAGTTATACGATAAGTAATACATCGCATAACTAAAGCTAATAGAGCTGAAACGCTGCACTATTAGAACTAATAGAAGTGAGATGTGGCGTCTAAATGGTAGCCACGCGGTTATTAGATTGCATTTATGCTATTAAATTCTTGTTTTCCCTGTGTTGTACAAACACTTTTGAGATTTGGGATAATTTTATAGCTGATAATCATATTAATTTATTTTGCGATCAAACAGCTGGAGTTTTGCATCTGCCTTCTGCTGACGATCCTTGGATACGTGCCTGGAATGATCTATGCAATTTACGTTCTTGTTGCTAACGACAGCGCTCGTTACCGGAGGGACTATGAGACTCTTGTTGCATAGGGGTTTGATTCTCTTGGACCTTTTAACTTTTATTTCAATTCACTAATATTTATCTTCTTCGTCTGAGATCCGTTACTATACTATTGTTGTAATACTACGATCTTAAGCATCTCGAACTTCGTTCGCATGGAAGTGTAAAATCTGACATGCAGGGGAATAGAACAACTGCAAAGTAAATTATTTGAAGTCCCTTAGCCGACTTCCGTATCTCGAGATCAGTGTTTTATGCATAAATATTTGGACATTGAGATTGTATGCTGAATGATTCCAGTGTAAAGTGTTTTTTTTTTATAATTCTCCAAAAAAAGAGAACAGTAAGAACAGTAAGAGTACTCTGTGTGCGTTTCTTCTTCATTTTTATTGTATCAGACTGTACATTGTGTATGATATGGTGTTTATGGGATTTTCTTTTTTTTTTTATTCTTTTAAGAAAATGGCGGAGGGCACTAGGGCTCGAACTCAGACCTTATGTGGCGGCATATATTTATTATAATGTATTTCCGTTGCATGGGAACACCAAAATGGGAGACCGACGTTCCTAACAATTTCTTTTCTTATTGCAGTCATACGATGTTTCCTCTTTTTATTATAATAATAATTATTTTTTTTATTAATACCTAAAGGGGTCGATACGGTAGTCACTCAATTTATACTTGCTGTGATTCTTCTGATCTATCTTTTATGAGAGATAAGCTGCGGTCGTTCTATAGCATTCAATTTCGTTAATTAACTGGATAAATACTGATTGGTATTGTTAAAATAGCAAACTTATTATTAAAATTATACTTTCCTTTTGGATATTAAATCAACAATGCAAATGTAGGATTATGGTTCTTCTTCTCAGATGGGTAAAATTTATTTTTTGAGACAATTTTACAAGTACTTCAACTGCATATCATGATCTAATTCACGATTTTTGTATATCACGATCTGATTCGTGCGTTCGTAGAATTTTAATTGATGAGTCTATAATCAAATTTACCCAATTTAATCCCACGACAATTTTCATGCGATCCTGATTTTTATAGCCTAAAAAAGCTTCCATGTTTTCTGACCCCAAAAAAATAAAAAATTCCATGTTTGCAACCCGATCCTAAATTAGGTAATCATATTATAGATTCTAATGTAGGACCTTATCAATGCATATGAAGTATTTATCCTCAAAGGCAAGGCAAAAAAAGAAAAAAGAAAAAAAGAAAAAAGAAAAAGAGCGCTTTCACGATCACCGACTTTTTGTTGGGCAACAAAAATGGAATGTTAGATACGAATCAAATAAACACCTTTTTTGACCTAATTATCAATCCGACGGTCATAACTTTCTGATATGGGCCTGCCTCATCCTACGCTATGATCTCCTTGACTTGCTAACAATTTAATTAGTATCTTTATAAAAAAATAATATTACCTTTTTTTTATAATCTGCAGATTTTTCTCATAATAAAATTCCCAATTTATTAAACTCTCTCTCTCTTTCTTTTAATACTATATATATAAATAATGGCGTTATTACTAGTTATTATTATTAATAAAAACGGTAAGAATTTGGCGTTGCAGTGCATCGTTATACAAAATAAGTAAATATTCCTATTTCACATTTCACCCCCAATATACTAGTAATTACAATTGAATGCCACCGCCGCAAGAGACGGCACAGCTTAGCTCGGAGACAGCCAAGAAAGATAAATAAGAAGGGGGTGATCTTTGCTTAATTCTCATCATATTTTTTCCCCTCTATTCTCAGAGAAGCAAAGAAAGGAGGCGCGCAATCTCTTCTTCTGTCCGTCGATCGGAGCCAGAGGTTGCAATCGCAGTCTATCTATCTTTCCGAATACAGATCTCGAGGCCTCTTCATCAATCATCGGCACGATATGCAGGCAGATCCGACGGTCATCAGCCTCCGTCCCGGTGGCGGCGGCGCTCGCGGTCCTCGTCTCTTCGCGCCTCGCTTGGACTCCTCCGCCGCTTCTACCGCCGCCTACCCCTCCGCTAAGGTCCCTAGCTTCTTATTTCATCTATTTAGATTTTTAGTAAAGCTGATCTAGTCTAATTTGGGTTGAAGGATACGATTTTATTTGCTTCGAGTGAGGCATTTGTAAATTTCTAGTTATTATGTGGTCTGTTACTGTTACAATGAAAGTTGTGTTCATTTACTAGTTACTGCTCCGTTTATGAAAGCACAGATAAGAAGTAGGTTAATTCGATTCTTTAGCTGTGCAATCTGAGTTTACTGCTACTGTGCTTTTAAGATATGCAGATTTGATTTGACTAGTGATTGATAAAGTTGTCTTGTTTCCCTTTTAAAGTTGGATCTTTTAGCATCTAACTATTTTTGTAATTGAGTTTTCGGAATTACAAGAATTTGAATCCTTCTGTGACATACCTTGATTATAACATCGAGGAATGGTTTGTGCCTGCGGCCTTGAGCATAGAACTTAGAGTTCATCGCTGCACTGCCACTTTTGGCAGGATGACGCGCTTTCTTTGTAGTAGCGGTTGTTGTTGTTGTGGTTGTGGGGTATTCGGATTTTATATGACTAGGAAATTTGCTGTGGATTTACTGAGCAACGGGAACTATAGATTCGTTCAATTTGCTGATTCGTCAATTCAATCTTCTATGTAGTCATGAATTGTTTTTTGGGGCCATTAAACAGCTATATACTTTTCAGGGTGCTTTGGTTGGAGTTATCTTGACAGGAAACCCTGGTTTTATACATATGGGAATATGATTCCCATGTTTGGGCATTCTGATGAGATCAATATTCCACCACTGTGAATCAAGATTACCATCGGGCAGTGGTAATTAAGCTCGCTAGCGATCTTGTGCAAAATTGTTTATTATACTCAATATCCCTATTTATGCAGGATTCCTGGTAATTTAAACAATTAAGAGAAATTAACAAAAAATGGAAATGTGACATTGCTCGGAATTGGATCCATGGGAACTTTGCAAGAATTGAACCAAAGGCACCCACAAGTCATAGTTCTTGAAATGCTTCATCTTTTGTAGATTCCTCTTTGTTCCTTTTGGTACTTCAGCGAATCTTTTTGCTACTTTGCTTTCCAACTTTTGTCTTCTGCATCTTAATAAACTGTAATGCCTAGTTTGGTTCTTTGAAATTCGTCATAACCTCTTACTGTTATTTCTTTCCTTAGACTGGAGATTCACGTTTTGAGTTGCGCGAGCGGGTTCAATACACAAGGGATCAACTACTAACTCTTCGTCAGGTACAAGAAGATGCATTAACTTTTGTCTTTAATGAGATGAAATCCAAGTTAGAAACAATGTATTGCTTTTGACTTGATAATTTAATGCAAAAGGTAGTTTAATAAGTTTTCAACCATCTTTTCCATGCATGCTTCAAGTTTGATAGCCATACTTTTTAGCCCCAACAATAACTTCATTGCATTCTTCAGCTTGTTTTTTTCTTTGTTTCTTACTGTTCCGACACATGTTTGTGCTAATTATGTCCTTTTAGGCTGCTGATATCCATGAAGATATTCTGAAGATTAAACAAGAAATTGATTCTGAAATTCACGGCGAAGATCAAGCTTGGGTTCGTGGTGATGCCAATGTGAGGCATTCCCTTTCTTCTTGAACCTCACATTACTTTCTACTAACCTTCATATCTGCGTGTGTTTCATTATATTCTATATGGTTCCATGTTGTCCATGTAACTAATTTAACATTTCTCCCTTCGTTAGGTTCAAGGTCAATCACAGAGCCGTTATGCTGAGCCTGATAGTCGTGACTGGCGAAGCCGTTCTACTCACTCACATTCCCTTGGAGAGGATAGGTGGGATGCACAACATGATAATAAGGAGGCCGTTGCTTCAAATATAAGGCACCAAGAAGCGAACCAACTTTCTTCTAGAAGTCAAGTCTCTTCTTCCCAAGGGGTCACTCCTTTATCTTTTCTAGTACATGTAGGAGCTTCTAATTTTGTACAATTTTTTTTATAATTCTATTTTTGGAACAATCAGGTAGGACCTACTCCTGCTTTAATTAAGGCTGAAGTTCCATGGAGTGCCAGAAGAGGGAACCTCTCCGAGAAGGAACAGGTTCTTAAAACTGTAAAAGGGTAATGAACTTTGTAGGTCTTGATCTTCATGTATTTTGCTATTATGACTTTATTAGAAGTATCATTTTTATATGCTGATTTTTTTGATGTTTTGTAATTTGTAAACATCTATTGTGCAGTATATTAAACAAATTGACTCCAGAGAAATATGATGTTCTTAAAGGGCAATTGCTCAATGCAGGAATTACAACAGCTGACATTCTAAAGGTACCTATGTGCTTATAAGTAGCTGAGTGTTCCTTAACGTGCTAGGGTTTCATGTTGACATTTTAATTAATATGAAATATGCAGGGCATAATCACACTTATATTTGAGAAAGCAGTTTTGGAGCCAACCTTTTGTCCGATGTATGCGCAACTATGCTTTGATCTAAACGACAAGCTGCCTGTTTTTCCTTCCGAAGAGCCTGATGGGAAGGAAATTACTTTCAAGCGGGTGCTACTAAACAACTGTCAGGAGGCATTTGAAGGATCAGAGAAATTACGGGCAGAAATTGGAAAATTGAATGGTCCAGACCAGGAGATGGAACGGAGGGACAAGGAAAGATTGGTGAAGCTTCGTACTCTTGGTAACATCCGTCTTATTGGAGAACTTCTAAAGCAAAAGATGGTGACTGAGAAAATAGTTCATCACATTGCCCAGGTTTGTTATTTATGCACTCAATATTAGTGCAATATACTAGTTCGAACGCTTAATAATTTAACACTGGAACAGGAGCTGTTGGGATCTGATCCTAAAGCTTGCCCTGCTGAGGAAAATGTGGAAGCGATCTGTCAGTTCTTCAATACAATTGGGAAGCAGCTGGACGAAGGCTCAAAGTCTCGTCGCATCAACGACATGTATTTCTTTCGACTCAAGGAGCTCCAAACAAATCCCCAACTAGCACCACGTTTGACGTTTATGGTTCGTGATGTCATTGATCTGCGAGCTAACAATTGGGTGCCCCGCAGAGAAGAGGTAAAACAACTGTGAGTTTGTTTTACTATCGCTAGTTTTTGGGGTTTATTCTGATTAACTATGGTGGATCAAGGTTTGAGGTGCCGTCTCGTGCCGTGTTTCAACCAAACCCAAAATCGAGATGTGCTAAGTGTGCCTTGCCGATGTATTTAGTTGTTATTTTTAAAAAAAAAAGTAAAAATAAAGATTCAAAATTAATTCCAAATATAAGATTTTTGGGCATATGCCGTGCCGATTCGTGCAGGGCCGACAACTGCCGGAACAGACACGTGCCGTCCGGCACGGACTATGCTGACCGGTACCTAAAACCATGGGTGGATTAGTAAGAACCAATTGGGAGTTTTAGTTTTTAATAGGATCATTCAATGTTGGGTACCCACTACTGAATCAGAAATCAACATGTCCTAATTAGCCATGTATTGGTATAAACAAGTCTTGGATAGACGAATAAATTTACATTAATCGATGTTTCGAAAATTCATACATGATAAATGTTTGGTCCATGAATGGCAACCACCAACAATGGCACAAATTTGTCATGGTTCAGTTTTGAAATAGACCATTACGAACAATGGCACAAATTTGCCATGGTTCAGTTTCGAAATAGACCATTACTCCCCAAAACTTGGACTCTGGGCAAACAACAATGTTTTAAACTTGCGGGAAGAAACTCATGATAATGTTCAATGCCTATAAACAGTGTTCTTCATACATTTATAATATGTGAATAAACTAGGTGTTGAATGCGTGGATCCAGTTTTACCTATAGGTAATTACATGTTATTACTATGCATCTCTGCCCGTGTTTATGTCATATTTATTTCCCTTGCATATACTCACTAGTTAACATCTAAATGTTTTCAGGTCAAGGCAAAGACAATATCAGAAATCCATTCTGAGGCAGAGAAGAATCTTGGATTGCGTCCCGGAGCAACTGCAAACATGCGAAATACTCGTGGTCCTGGAGCTTTGGGTAGCCTTAGTCCTGGTGCTTTCCCTATGAACCTTCCTGGAGCTGGAGGCATGATGCCTGGAATGCCAGGGGCTAGAAAGATGCCCGGACTGCCAAGCCTCGACGATGGTGAATGGGAAGTTCCACGTTCAAAATCAATGTCCAGGGTTGCTCATAATTCATTGGCAGGCAAGCCATCTCCTATCAACTCAAGATTATTACCTCAAGGTACTGGTTCTATTATAGCCGGTAAGACAAGTGCATTGATGCAGAAAGCTGGTGTCGGTGCTCCGCCGACAAGATCATCCAACATCTCACCGATCAATTCAAAATCTCCTATTAAAATTGAAAGTCCAAAAAGTGTTAGTATCGAGAAGAAGCCAGTGGCTGCCCTTAAATCTAACCCAGCTGAATTGCATAAGAAGACAGTCTCACTTCTCGAGGAGTACTTCCAAGTTCGTCTGCTCGACGAAGCATTGCAATGTCTAGAGGAACTGAAGAGTCCGGAGTACCACCCGGAGGTTGTGAAGGAATCCATTAATGTTGCTTCGGACAAGGGCGCGTCTTATTTGGATCCACTTCTGAAGCTACTTGAGTATTTGTTTAACAGAAAAGTTATTTCACAAAGAGATCTAGGAACTGGATGCTTGCTTTACGGGTCTGGGCTAGATGACATTGCAATCGATCTGCCGAGAGCTCCGACATTTTTTGGTGATATTATCGGGAAATTGATTTTGATTGGCGGGTTTGGATTCCAGGTAGTTGAGGAGATCCTCAAGAAAGTAGAAGATTCCATGTTCCGTGCAGCAATTTTTGACGCTGTCATTAAAGCTTTGGAGGCGGATCCATCTGGACATGCAATTCTGAGATCTCATGAATCGGATGTCAGTTTCTGTAGGAATCTGCTGTCGTCAGATTAGTTGCACTGGTTTCTTCTCTTCTGTACGAGTGTTGCTGCTGTCATTGAAATTTTTTTGTGTATTTATATAGTTAAAAATAATATTAAATTGAAAATTATATTAGTATTTGAAAATTTTCTGAAGAAATGATATTAAGTTAAAAATTTGGAATAAAAAATTAAACTCAAGAAACTAAAATTTTGTATTTTTACTGATATTGATTAGCGTATGTGAGAATCATGTACAAAAAGGAAAGCAAACGAGATGGATATTTGAAGCCTTACAAAGAGTTATCATTCTCAAGTTCGCTACAGTTTGGTCGCATATTGACAACAACAAAAACGCACGGCGCGTAAAGATGATGCATTTGGAGTCATCAACAGCTGGTGCCTACTTATGTTGAAGTTGCAAGACATCGAGCTCAAAGCTGGGAACTTTGAAGTGGTATGAATTTCTGATGGCTAACTCCATGCTGAAAAATATTATTTGCAGTCCACTGAACACATTCCATATTATGCTGCTGTAAAAGGTTATTATTGTCATCCTGTAACCTTTACCTTGAAATAGAAAAGAATATATTCTCATAGAGAACAAAATATAAAGTTTATTGGCATATATTCCCATAGAGAACAACATATAAATCGGCATCCAGTAACCTTTACCTCTTGAATAGATGTTTCGTAGCTTGCAAAATGGAACTCAACCTCCACATGCGCGCGATTTCTGTCAAAAGGCAAGAGCACCAACTTCATATAGCCTCCTCTACTAGGTGGAGGAGATGACTATCCAAAGCAGCCTTAGAAATGAGGGAAGACAGGTGGTGCAATGGATTCTTCTCATCTTGTTTCTTCAAACCATCTGGTGCAGGGCTAGCAAAGAAGAAGATAATAATACATGCACAGTCCAGGTGCATGGCCAACAGCATCAAGGTGAAATTTTTGTTTAAAATGAAGCCTCTTATTTCATTTTTCATAAGCTCTTTAAATCAAGATGAGAAGAACAATTAACAATTAGGAACTTATTGCAAATTTTCATTTAGAAACACTACGGGAAATATCAAATATCAGCTCTAACTTTTTTTTTATATCACTTTTAGCCTATTAGAGTTTTGAAATATCAGTTTAGCCCATGTAACTTTTAGCCTATTACTTTGTGATAACTGAAAACATATGTTATAGCTCATCTAAGTTATCCAAAGTAGCAACCAAAAAGAACTTTTTTTTTTTTTCGTTTTCAGCTCATTTCTAGCAACTTTTAATGAGAATGAGAATAGTTTTAGGTACTGCAAGATCGAAAGTAACTGAAGAAGAAAGCATCCCAGCAAAAGGAAGTGTAAGAAGAAAAGGGGGAAGAGGTAGAGGTGGAGGAAGCTCAGGTATACATCGTTCTCCGGCTTCAAAAAGCAACGACGCTCCCTCCATGCTAGCGTTTGGTTCATCCTGTCTAAACATCATCCTCCTCAAAGTAGGCATCTTCTACGTATTAATCCCTACTCTCCTACTGATGTTTGCCTGAAACTTCTTATGTACCATCTGTATTTCTAGTCTCAGTTGAGATAGGCCTTAACACCCCTTTTTTACTTTTTTTTTTTTTTTTGTGGAGATAGGGCCTCCTCATACCCATCTTGAGATAGGGCCTTCTCAAATCCGGATGCAGATCTGTTGCCCCCACTTGCTGCACCTACATCCGAAACACATACTAACTTATAGTTTTCGAAAAATTTTAAATATAAATTATAAATTTTGATAATATCTACAACTATAATTTCTGATTTTTTTTAAAAAAAATACTTTTAAAGTGGTATGTTTAAGTTCCAAAGTTAACCGGTATAACGGATTCAGAATATATTTTAAAACTGTTTAAATTCTGTTAATTTTGAAGCTCTAAAATATTATTTTTAATTTTTTTTTTTTTTTTTTTTAAATATAAAAATTATAAATAACATCAAAATTTATAATTTTTATATTAATTTTTTTTAAAAATATATATATATATAAATGGGCATATATTTCGATACAGTGAGTTGGTGAGTTGGTGCAACATATTTGCATCGCTTAAATCCTAATGCGCGTGCCAAATCGCAATCATGCCATTAGCCGGTGCCGGCCACGACCTCCCGCATGTTGTCAGTTTGACTTGCATATATATGCAACACCATCCGTGTGACATACCATACACCGAATACGTAAATCCACCAATGCAAAAAAAATCAGCAATATATTAATATCATCATGAACTATGTATTTTAAAATCAATTACCTAGAAATTTAAATTTTATAGTTTTAACTTCTACTATCTAAATTGTATAGCTTCGTCAATTTTCGATAAGACTACCGCTGAGTAGGAAGCACATATAAAATTTATGATTATATATGATTGATTTTAAATACTTGATCATATGTAACCATAGCAACGATACAATATAAAAATATAAATTTATTATTTCAATTTCTATCCTATTTATATATAATTGATGTCAAATAGAAATTAAAATAAGATCAGAAATTTGTATTTGAATGTTATTTATATTATTGAAGAATTATACTACAAATTGTGAAAATAAAAACTAATATCGACATAATTTTTTTATCAGTAAATTATTAATTAATTATCTAATTATATATATATTTTTATTACAGACAGCTACGATTTACAATCAAATAATAGCAAAATTAAAAAGAAGATCATGATGGTCATAAAATAAAACCATATATAATTCATTAGAATATATATCTTCTTATACTGTATAATACTTTTGCTTACTTGAGGAGTCCTGATTAATAACAGCGTCGGTAAAATTTTTGCCTCCCAAAAAAGTTAAAATGATATCAAGTTGCCACGTGAGCTGATTGGATTGGTGGAGCTGTGTGAAACCGTGTTGTGTACCGCATATACCAAGGCTGTTCTAGCAGTGCACCACCTTCCTCGCGTATTTAGAAAGGGTTCATGCACTTAATAAAGTAGTTTAAAGAACAAGAAGAAGAACCTACTTTAATTCCACGAAATGGTCTCTTTGGGTTTATAGTGCACCACAGATTTTCTCATCTACTTTTACTTTTTCTTTCCTTGAAGAAAGACGGCATCTTTTCTTTTTATCGGCATTTTTTTTAGAAAGAAAAGCGTTACAAATCTTTTGATGTATTATCTTGTTGGATTCGACGACGGAAGCTGCTGTTCATCAGGTGTTCTGATTAAAATTAAACGAAGTTTCACAGATTGAGGAGTCTGATTAATCAGGTGAGCTCGAGTTCTCTTTTTTTTTTTTAAAAAAAAAAAAATCATTTTGATGTAATTAAGTTCATCTTGGCTATTGTCTAATTTGAGTTTATGTATCTGAATTTCTGTTAAAAAAGAATCCAAGTTATGATGACTTTCTCTTCTTTTGATACCTTTGACTGAAGTTGGAACCCTGGGAGAAAATTTTTTTCTGAAAGTGAAGACTAAGTATTTTTGGAAATGCTTAAAAGATGGAACGACATGCTCAAATCTCCAAGCTTCTATAATAAAATCTGTGTGTCCATCTCTATGTTGTTATAACTTGTTCCATATTTATACAATATATCACTAATACAGTCATATAATCTGAAAATTCCGAATCTCTCACAAGCATTTGCTTATCAATTTCTAATAGACTCCATTTCAGGTGCGAATTGTGACTTCTGTATGGCTGGAATTGAAGTTTACAACCAATCTCTCACCGTTGATAAGCTTTTCCTTGAGCTTGAAGAAGAAAGGAAGGCTTCCACTTCGGCGGTGGAGGAAGCTTTGTCGATGATCATGCGGCTGCAGGTAGTATTATGAGATATATACATCGTTTTAGGATTTAAATATTAATAGTTCTAGTTTGATATTATCATAGTTATTAAAAAAATCGATTTTTTATGACGCATTGTTATTATACCAGGTCGAAAAAGCAGCAGAGAAGATGGAAGCATCACAATACAAGAGAATGACTGAAGAGAAACTAAGGCATGCTGAGAATTCCATTTCTTGTTTACAGGAAATCATTCACCAAAAAAACATGGAGATCGAATTTCTCAAGTATAAATTGCTTGCGGACGATCACGGCGTCAGCTCTGAATTGAGAATGATCGGGATGCTCAACGCTTCTTATATTAAGAGAATGATTACTTGTAGTGCTCGAAGGAATATATCCATGCCGTCTATCCAGTTCGAGAAGTTGTGTTCTGAAATGGGCATTTTTAATGAATACGATTCTTCATTTGATAGGAAAAATTGCGAGAAAGTAAACTCTTTTAAGCGTTCTGTGCACGAAGAACAGCATTCTGATTCTGATCAGGCTGAAGCAGTCGATGTAGAAGCAAAAGACCAGATTCGGAGTACAAAATTTGGAAAAGTTGAAAGATTCGAAGCAATGCAAGTAGATGATGTGCTTGACTCCATATCTTCGAGTTCTTGTTCATGCTGTGAGATAGCAGATAATGTGCCCTTGTTTGATTCAAGAGAAATTTTTGCAGAAAATCGAATTAAAGGTATGACCTTATATGCTTATTAAAAGAAGCAAAGAAATCGAAAGAAATTTCTATCAGTTGAGGTGGGAGTCATCCTAACCACATATATCACTCCTACATTGCTTAGAAATTTCTTTAGATATAAGATTTAGAGGTATAAATCATTTCATTTTTTTTTGCCATTCATAAAAGTTTAAGACTCTGTGGAATGGTTTCATCAAGGGGCTTTTGCGGATATTTCAGATATCGAAGGAGGTAAAAAGATAATCCTGATAACATTAAACCAAGAGACTGAGAGAAGTAATCAGTTTCGAGAAGAAATCGAATCGATCAAAGGAAGGATAAAAAGGATCGAGAATGAGAGGAGAGTTATAGAAGATGAGGATTATGAGAGGAGTAAGGAGCAGCTGAAGTTGCTGCATCAGATATTCGAACATCTCAACAGATTGGAGGTTAAAGTAAACGATTTGAATGAAAAGGAAAACCGCCATCAACACGATGCTATATTTGTTTCTCTTACAGAGGTAAATAAAACTTCTTAGATTTTTACGAATACAAATTCCTAAAAGAAAAAGGTTTGTTCTGAACTTCTGATCAATGAGTTCGTCGCGAATTCTGTGACAGGAAATGCTGTATTTCTGGATATAGCTCGGCCAAGAAGATATCTTTTCCTGACAATGCAATGTCAAGGAATTTTTTTTTTTTTTTTTTTTTAAAGTGATGCTGTACAGGAATTCGATGTAGATACATATCTAGTTTTTTTTTTTTAATTTTTTTTTTTTTGGTGTATGACAGTTTAAGTAGCTTGTGTACATAAATGATTTGTCAGGAAAGGAAGAGCAGAAAACTTGGTTCTCTGTAAAATGTAGGCAGAGGCTTCTATGACAATGAGATCATTCAAGCATTTGGGCTTTGCTTTGATGATTGGAGCTTGTTTTGTGCGTTTATCTGTCGATTGTTAGCACTCAGATCTGATTAGAAATAAAGTGGTCGAAGAGGGCAGACTCGAGCCGCTCATGAGCAGTTCAAGCTCGGCTCCAATTCGATCTAAACAAATAGAGTGATACTCGTGCTCGACTCAAAATATGCTGACGTGGCGGTGCACGTGCCGCCCTGAATATAAAATGGCTGATATGCAATCAACTCTAGATTATATAATACACCCTGATATTGTTCTCTCTCCCTCTGTCTTTAAAAAAAAAGGAAAAAGAATAAAAGAAGGTTAAAAAAAAAAAAAAAAACTTAATGGTGTGTGTTTGGGCCGCAGTATTAGCTAACTGGGCTTCTAAAGAGTGGGCTTGTTCAGCTAATGGACCGAGTCAACTGACTGGTGCGCCTCAGCAACCGAATTGAACCGAAGAAATTTTAACTCGTCTCCGGGGAGAGTTGCAGGCTTTGCAGACAGTTGAAGTCATCCGACGCCTGCCATTGCCTTTATTTTTTTATTTTTTTTTATTTTTATTTTTATTTTATTTTATTTTTGGCCACAGATAGTTGAAGTTATCAGACGCCTGCCATTGCCATTGGCTTTAAAAAAAAATAGGAATTTAAAGAGACTTTTGATGTGATTAAACAACTGTCGCATATATAGCATAGATATGAACTATCAAAAGCATGATATTAGCAGCCAGTTATTGCCTTATTTGTGACTTTCTGGAGAATTTAGCCCTTTGTGTACTTTTAACGAATATCAAATTGTCAGATTGCTTGATCGATCTAGTGTTACTTCTGCCTGATTATTGGACCATTAGTGGAAATTTTCACTTTCTGCTTGATATGGTAAATCAGTTTTTTTTTTTTTTTTTTTTTTTAATGGGATTAAAAGTCTGATTAAAAATGTTTCTGTTGGTCATGATTTATTGCAATTTTCTATAAAAGAGGTTGTCTTGTGAGTTATCTTATTCTATAAAGAGATTGTCTTTTTCAGCTTGTTCAGACAATTTCATAGAAGAAAAACATGTACACTGAACAGTTAACTATGTGATAGTTTTAAGGTGCAACATCGACAATAATAAGCGTACCACTTCATGTTCCTATCTGTACAATTTATTTGTTTAATCTTTGCCTCAATTTATTGTAACTTTGCATGTTTAGTTTGTGGCCTCTTTGAGTTAGTTGACAGAATATCATTTGTATCACTTCTTATTTTTTCCAACCATCTGCTGAATTTGAGGACTTTGGAAATCACTGATGCCGACTCAAGGTTCATAAGATCCAGAAAACCTGTCGATGATTTTGGAATTTTTTTTTTTTTTTTTTTTTGGGTCTAGAATGATTTTGGATTTTTGTCGTAAGGATGTTCGCACGTCTGTAATGGATAGGTTCCATTCATAAGCTTTTTTATAATATCCTGTACAGGAATCTGCGCGGTCTGTATGAGAGAAAGATTAAAGAGATTAATCCAGGATTCGGAACATTACTTACGATATTGCTGATATCTACAATTTCATAGACGGATTAAACGATCTAAGTGCGGTTGTGTAAGTACAATACAAACCAGTCGAAATTACTCCATTTCCGAAAGAGATTAGTCTCGGCCCCTATGGGGATGTGGATCCTCGTGGAAAAACCAAGAAAAGAAAAAATATTTATGGCTTTTGTATCAAAGCTGTGATTGTTGAAGAAGAAGTTTACTGAAACCTGCTTTTTAAATCAAATTTATTTGATATTTATCAGTGAGACAGATGAGTTGAGCTCATACAAGAGCAAGAATTTGAAATAAAGCCTTCTTCTTCTTCTTCTTGTATCTTAAAAGCTAGAGCTCCCATAACTTATCCTGAAATGTCTGGCAAAAGCGAAGAATCTCCTGCATTAATCTTCTTCTACAACTCCGAAACATCACCATTCTGATCTCCAAAAGATTGGGTGATTTCAAGTAACATAACATCACCATTTCTTGGAGGCCATGAGATGAGGAAGAGAAGAAAATAAGTCAGCAAGAACAGGCAGACAACTGCTAAGCTTGACGAAATCCTGTCTGGACCTCCCATCGTCGACGATGGATCTGAGTCTACAGCATACATTTTCTTTATCCTTTTTTTTTTGTCTGCTCGATGTTGAAGCAAATTGTGGAGAATGTTGTTAAATTTGCAAATTCTGGTGAATATGTGTTGGATATTTATATTGTTGAATTTGCATTGGGTGTCTATCAATACATGTCAAGACTACTGTTGACAGAAATCACGCAGCCATGCAAAACATGTTCTCAAGAATGTTTACAGAAGTTGTAGTCATTTTTATGGAGCTTTATTTGTTGTTAATAGTTGCATTCACGTGCGATGCACGGATATTAGTTATATATTTTATATAAAGCATAACAACTAAATATCTTTTTATTTTTTATAATTTTAATTTGATTAAAAATTATACGTGACGTGAAGCGATGGTAATACTTTTATATTATATTTTTCTTAAAATTAAATAAAACTTATTTCTTATTTTTTAATTATTTTTACGTTTATATATATTCAAAATATTATATTTTATTTAATTTTAATATTAGACTTTCGTATTTTTCAAATTAATTGTATGACTTTTTAAATTCTTACTGATTAATATGATTGGCACTTGTCTTTTTTAAAATAAGAACCAATGACATTTGTTATACTTAAAATTACTTATGGTGGCATGTGACATAAGTCTTAACGATTTTGATATGACAGTTTTATATATGAACATATATATATATATATATATATATATATATATATATATTATTAATTTTTTGGGTATTTGTGGTTTTAAATTCTTCCGATAAATTCAATTTTAAAAATGAGCTATCTAATTTGAAATGATATTTTTATATCCAAATTGATTATATGAAATGACGACATTAACATCATTTTTTTTAAGAAAAATGACAAAGAAAGTACTTAATTTTACATTCAAGGAGCATAAAAGCGACATTTTGAATTAAGAAGGGGCATAAAAAATACAAATTTGAATTCGGAGAGCCTTTTATTTTTCTTTTTCTTTTTTTTTTTAAGAAGAAGAAGAAGAGAACATTTTATTGTTATGAAGCTTTAACAGCTAAACAGTTAGGTATTGACATGTTCGCCATCAATATAGTCTGTCAAAAACGATATTATGTACCCGCTAAAGGTGCTAGATTTTTATTCTTTTTAGCTATTTGATTATAGCTTTCACTATTTTTCTTTTTTCTTTTTTTTTTTTTTTTTTTTTTTTTTGAAAACACTGCAGCTTTCACTTATTGTGATTTCTAAATTGCAAGTTATAATATTTTAGGCCAACTAACTTAATTCACGAACGATGGGACTCGAATCCATCTCTTTCCCGCTTGAAATTGTTGATTTAGTCGTTTTTATTACGGATACCATCATTTTGCACCAAAAAGTTGTTCGCATGTGAATTATATATATCATATATTGCATTAGCTTATTAGGTGATATTGTTAATATAAGATAGCAAAGTCTTCATAAATAACTACAAGGAGATGGTGATGGTTTATCAAAGGATAGTGTATGAGAAAAAATTATGAGATGCAGACTAAGGTTGCAGTGGTTATACTCAATTTATCGCCAAAGACAGAAAAAATTAATCGGAGGACAATCTGGCGTTTGAAATTATAAAATTATTGTTTAGAACATTTAGGACGGACAGTCGATAAAGATATGAAGCTAAGATTTTAAGTCCATGTATGACAAGCATCATCGTAAAAATATTTAAATATATCTTCTTTGTATTTTGTGGTAATAAAATAGACGTTTGAATCTGTTTAGATTTAAAAGCTATTGCCTCATCGGCTAGTGAAATATGTGCTAGTATAATTCTATATTGACATGTTATATTACGCAAGTGCGACTATTACTGACATAGTTGAGTTTTTTCAAAATAATCTAAAACAACTATGGCATTGTTTGTCGGTGTGCATCCTATTAAAGTTGATAAAACCTTTTATATATATATATATATATATATATATATATATATATATATATATATATATATATATAGTTTAATATTGGCTGTGTGGATACTAAGATACTATACGAACCCTTCGAAGTTGTTTAATGCTCATTTTGTCGACTGATTATTGGTGTTTATTCAATATAAGATAGGTTTGACAGAAACTTATTCCGTCAACTTGGGGCAGACCGATCGAGCATCACCGCCCTTGACAGGAGAAGAGCCGACATGATGAGCGTACAGGATGAGCAAGACAGGATGAACAGGACTGTCACGGCGTTTAAGCAGTCGCTATTGGCAACGCCAATATTCTCCACCACTCACAAATGGTTGTCATTATCTGTTTTTTTTTGTAAAAAAAGTCGTTCAAATTCCTGCTTTTAATTTACAGAAAATCGACCCCTGACAGCCTGATGCAAACGAAATCATCTGCGGGCCTCGGACGGTTCCGATTGTATCAGAACCGTTAGAGGCCCTGATGAACAGCAGCCCTCTTAATTTAAGGATTTTGTCCAAAAAACCCTGATTTGTGTATATATATATATATATATATATATATATATATATATATATTTTTAAAAAATTTTGAATATGAAAATATAGATATTTATATGCGTTATAATTGTGTATTCTTTTTTTTTCTTCTAGATAAATATTTGGATGTTTCAACATTTTTGAAATTAATAAAATTTTAGAGCCATAAAATATCTATAAATATTTTTAAAAATTTTTTTGAATATGAATATTACAGAGCACATCAAAAATAATTTGTAGTATATATATATATATATAATATATATATATATATATATATATTTGAATGATTAATAATTATTCTGAAAAAATAAAGACACATTTATAAGAATTTTAAGAAATAGAAAATATTTCGACATTATTTCTTAAAATTAAATTTTATTTGGGTACTTATTAGATCGGCCACTTATTTTTTAAAGACTGTATAAATAAATAAAAAAATAAATTTGTATGACAGTTAATATTCTTATATTAGTGTATTTTTTTTATATTTGGAAATTGATTCGTAAAATTTTGAAAAATAGGAATAGGTAGGTAACGGTTTTTTTTAGATAATCTTATATAAATGTATCATAATTGCTGGAGATAATTTTTTTTTTTTTTTTTTTTTGTGGTTTGGTCTAAATGCTGGAGAATTTAACTCATCTCCCACTACCGCCACTACTATTCCTCTTTTTCCGCTCAACGAAATTCTCTCTCACACTGTTCTCTATTATCCAATCAAGCAACCAACAAATCAACCGAGATCATCATGGAGCTGACGGCGGCGCAGCTACAGAGCTACGACGGGAGCGATCCGAGCAAACCGATCTACCTCGCCGTGCGCGGCACCGTCTACGACGTCACCTCCGGCCGCAACTTCTACGGTCCCGGCGGGTCCTACGCCGTCTTCGCTGGAAAAGAGTGCGCCCGTGCCCTCGGCAAGATGAGCAAGGACAACTCCGACGTCTCCGGCGATCTCGATGGCCTCTCGGAGAAGGAGATCGGCGTCCTCGAAGATTGGGAGAAGAAGTTCCAGGCTAAGTACACCGTTGTCGGTCGCCTTGTCTCCTCTTAAACTTAATTACTACATAAATAACAATAATATGTAATCTCTAGCTTTAATAGTGTCTCTGTGAAGTATCCATCTGTATCGATCTATGATCGAAAATGGTAAGAATAAAATGATATCTAAATATTTACTCGAGTTGGGTGATTGTTACAGTTTGATATCTAAAAATTTATGATGTGATCTGTTTATGTTGAAAATTTATGAATTTAATTTATCAAAACGTACAAGATCTAAAGGAGAATGATGGGTTTAATTCAGAAGAATATGTACAGTAGTCTGAATATCTTTGATCTGCAGACAAACTCGATAATTTGTGTGAATTATTTGGTACCCTTTTTTAAAGAATTGGTGTAAAGAGATCAACTAACCAGCTAAACAGGATTCAAGAACACGATCAACTCAATCAGAAAGATTCGATATGTCAATGAACAATAGTTTGTTTACAGTTAAAACTTTCTTGCCAACAATATAAATAAAATTAATACCTCCACATCGGAATTAAAATTTTTCTCTCAGGTTGTTAACAATTTCAAGACAAATGTGTATCTAAATCACAGCAGATTTCCACAAGCACCAGTACGTACCTGTGTAACGCTGGAAATTTTAAAATGTTCAAGGTCACAAGAATTTCAACTTCCCCTTGCGCAAAGATTTTGCCTGGCACAAAGCCTTCTCAGCTATCGATAATCCGGAGCATGAATTAGCACCGAGCGTGACGGCAAAGTAGAGATAGACCGTGCACAGGAACGCCAGAATAGCTAGCATTGTCAGAGGAATCGATGACGCTCGAACAACGTAGACCAACTGCCCGACTCATCGCGGTGCTTCTTCTGCGATCTTCTGTGAGGAGATAGAAGAGAATCAAGACTCATTGCACCCCCCAAGTTCTTTTTACCAGAAATCCTCCTACAATAAAGAGTTTCAAAATGAAAATCTGTACAGATGAAAAGTTAAAGTTTGTTCTAAAATAAGTAGAAAAAGAACATCTCACTAAGACTTTTCAGAGACTAATTAAAAGAAAATAGGAAGCTGCATTGTAGATAAAAGTATCTTTTTCTTTTAAAAAGAAGGGCAAATCACCATTAAAGGAGCTAAAATAGCTTAAAGCTGCTATACATGTAGCTCAAATTCCTAGTTTATTTTCTTTGTTCCAAAGAATTTTCCCCTATTGTGATGAAAAATCTAACCTTTGATAATTGATACTGTCCCTTAGAAAAGTGTGTTTTAACTACCAACTTACTATTTTCTAACCAAATAAAATATCATAGAACAAGAATTGTGTTGGTATGAGGCGCAAAATATTTATAACCTACCATACTAAACATGAAACTCTTAACATGTTGCTAATTTTTTATTTTTAAAATAACACCTAAAAATATCAACACGGCAATATCGGCATGTCTCAAATTTAGAATTTACCGAAACGCAACATGAAGGCATATATATATATATATATATATATATTATATATATATATATATATATATAATATATATATATATATATATATATGATTTGTCTATATATGTATCTGGCTCTCGATGATAATCCAGTGATTTATTTATGTATGTATGTATATATGTATAGATATAAAAATTTGTGTATCTGATTCGTATATAGGTCGGAGGAAAACAAATAAATAGGCAGCAAAACAATCTTTAATGCACTTTTCGTCACTGGTTGAAAGAAGATCTACATTCATCTTGTTGAAACTTTGCAAGCCTCAATGCCGAGATTATCATCATTCATCACTGACATTATCATCATCCCAATAACATTTTCTACCACTCTGATCTCTCATACCTCAAAATCTATGGGTTTATGCACACAATTCTTACTAAAATCCTCTTCCGGTAATAAATCAAATGACAATTGGGATCATGCTAAAGCAATTAGAAGAGCTTAGCTATTTCCCAAGTTCGTTCTTATCTAGCAATTGATCTCGGAAAAGAAAATCAGTACATATCACTATTGATTCTCCTCGATCTACCACAAATAAAAAAGGAAGAAACTACAAAAACTTCAGCAACTCCGCAGATCAAATCACATCCAACTCTATCGATATAAAACAAATTCGAAATGCTTTAACTATAAATTTTAAATCAGACTTGTTTCCACACAAAATCCACCTATATAAATATAGAAAGAAACTGATTGCATATATCATGATCGTTAATACACAAAATAAATTCATAAATCACATATTATCAGATTCATCTTGGTACCGTGTCAGCTCATAATCTCACGCCCTTTAAACAATTAAAATCAACATCCAACAAACATTCGTGTATTGATCTGTTACAACAAACCTCGGAATAACCCAAAAGATTCAGATCCCGCTTAGAAATATTTTCCAAAACAAATTGCCCAAAATGAGAAAAATAAAAATAATTCAAAATTGCAAAAATCATCAGAACCAGAGAAATCATAAAAGATTAGAGAAATATACAAACCGAAAATCTGGCTTAGAAGCTGTGTACTGTAGGATTGGATTGCGTTCCTGTTCGTTTTGTATTTGTTGTATTCTATTCTTGACATGTACTCTCTATCTCGGTTGAATATATATATATATAAGATAACACGAAACAGACACGGGAACGCGCTTTGACGGTGGGCTCCATTGTCTTCATCGTCTAATTGCTTATATTTACCAAAATAACCTCCGCTTTGGCCATAACTACACGTAGCAAATATGAACTTAGTTGGTAACTCTGGTTAATTGCATCCAGCAGGACCAGCATCTCCTTTTAAAAGTTGAACAAATCAGTCCTTAAATTTATCCCTATTTTGCTGAGGTTGGAAAGGACTGATTTGTTTAAGATTAAGAAATTGATGATGAGGGGGCTGTTATGTAAAGTCTCAACTTAGTTTAGTTGAAAAACTTCACTGGTTGATCGATAATAAGGACAGTTTCGTTATTTTACCGTATCAATAAAGATATAAAAATTCATTCTAATTTAAGAGAACATAAAAATATAATTTTAAACTATATACGAGAACACCCGACTATATTAAAAGTATGTTACAACTATCTATTAGAATTTCTCAGAGCAAACATGCAAAACTAATTTAAAATTTTTTGTTCTGAAATCAACATAAACAACTTTATATAATCAGAGAGAATTGAGTTAAAAGCTAGCAATTCATACAATTCGAGTTATGATGCTCATCAGAGTTACCATATGATCCATAGTTTCCTCATCCACCTGCTACATTTTATACACGTTAAAATAACTTGAGATCTAAAGAAATCTCAAAAGTGCAGCCCAAACCATCTCAAAACCATGTATTCCAACATATTCGGTTGAGATAATTCCCACATCACTTAATAGATATCTTTATGTTTCACTTAATAGATATCTTTATGTATAAGTTAACGTACATTTTGTACCCCGTTATAGCAACCTCCGTTCATAGAAAATATGTATTCGGACCACATAGCGTCGTCAGAGCTGAACGTGAAGATTTTTTGCGAGTTTGAAGTTTTTAGAAAAGTGCGTTGGCATTACGGATTTCACCACAATAATCTCAAAAAAGTATTCCGTAATACTTCAATATACAACAAAATAAAGCAGGCCAAATTACCTATTACGTACCCCGACTTATCGCTGTTTTGGACTTTGACACCCTGTCTTACGAAGGAGGCGTTGCGCATACCTCCGTCCATTTTATCACTGACGGCGTTAACAGAGCGCTGACATGGCACAACAAATGTCTCATCTGGGTCAAATTACATATTATATACCCCGACTTATCGCTGTTTTGGACTTTGACACCTTGTCTTACGAATATACTCCAGACCAAAATTACAATAGCTCCACTACTAACAGTTACTCCAAATGATCTAATACCTGCATTACAAAAAGATATATGCTTCTAAATTTTACAAACATTAACAAATTACAACAAACAACGACATCTTATACAATTTAGCTGAGAATGCAATACAAAACCAATTCAAGACTTCGATTCAACATTCTTTAGTTTGTAGCTAATATTGTAAATAATATGTCCTTATCTCTGGAAGGTCTGATTTAGGGCTGAAAACGAGCTGCTCACAAGTAGCTTGGGCTCGAACTCGTTTAAGCTCGGCTAGAGCTCGAGTAGAGTTTGAGCACAAATTGAAGCTCGAGTAATTAAACGAGCCGAGCTTGAGCATTGTGTTACTCGCTCGTTAGGCTCGCGAGCCTAAACGAACTTTTCTATTTTATTCAAACAATTTTTACAACAAAATTACTTAAGCGAGTTCGAGCTCGAGCTCGGCTCGAGCTTGGTCTAATTCATGCAATCGAGCCGAGCTTGAATCGAGCTCGGCTCGAATCGACTCAATCTCGGCCCAGTTGATATAATCGAGCCGAGCTCGAGTCGAGTTTGAGCTAGAGATTTTTCGAGTCAAGTCCAGTTTGAACCGAGCTTGAGCTTAGTGGTACTCGACTCGAACTCGACTTGTTTTCACCCCTAGTCTAATGTGTCTATTTTGTTATTTCGAATTTGAAGTTTTAACCTCTTGACCTTTGTGGTTTTTTCGATGGATCGATGATCGAACTCCAAAGACATAAGAATATATCTTTTACAATCTTAGCTACAAATTGAAAAATGCGGAATCGAAGTCTTGATGTGTCTCTGTATTACATTCTCAGCAAAATTGTATCAGATGTGATAGTTTGTTAGTGTTTGTAGAAGCATATATCTGTTAATTGTGGAGTTGTTTGTATTTTTGTCTAGAGCATATTTGTAAGATAGGGTGTCAAAATTCAAATTAACGATAAATCGGGGTATGTAATATGTAATTTGACCCGGTCGGAATATTTGCTGTGCCACGTCAGCGCTCTATTAACGCCGTTAGCGATAAAATAGACGGAGGTATGCGCAGCGCCTCCTTCGTAAGACAGGGTGTCAAAGTCCAAAACAGCGGTAAGTCGGGGTACGTAATAGATAATTTGGCCAAATAAAGCACGTTAGAGAACATCTCAATTTGAAATTCACAGAACAAATAATATTTACAAGAGAATCTATGACGATTACATAAGCAGATGAAGATAATCAATCACACCGTCATATGGCGCCTACAACACTAGCAGAAAGGCAAGTATCCACAAATCTTCCCTTGGTAGTTTATAAACAGAGGAGATGAGATTGTTATGATCATTAGAATCAGATTATCATGAGATTTACGATCTTGACCGATTAACTACAAAACGATTGTATGATTGAAGCATAACAAGAAGAAAACATGCATAACAAAAACTAAAATATGCGTCAGAAACCAGTTAGAAACTTTTAAAAAAAAAACATAATGGCCTTCCATTGTTAAGCTGTGAAGCTCACAAGGCCTTTGTAAGGACATGAATGAAATACATAGCATCACACTACATTCTCCATAGTAAAATTATGTCCGATGAATCTTTTTACAGATATAAGTTGCCCGGAAACAACAGCTTAAAGGCGATTTAGTTGCTACATAGGCAAGAGCTAGAAGAGATTTTTAAAAATCCTGACCTGGTTAACTCGATACACGCAATTAGAATGAAAGCATCCTTCTATCTTCGCTTATCTGAAAACATCAAATTTCTAACTAGCATCAGAGGAGTAAGCTCTTTTCTCCTGCAGCTAGTATAAACATCAAGGTTTTTGTGCTGACCCGAGCCGAATTTCGGTAAACTCAGATTCCGGTACGTGCCGACTGTGCCAATATATATATTTATTATTTTAAAAATTAAAAATATAAATATAAAATTAATTTAAAAATTCAAATATAAATTTTTTTAACACGTGCCGTGCCGACAACTGTCAGAAGAGATACGTGCCGTCCGGCACGGGCTGTGCCGTCCGGCACCGAAAACCAGGATAAACATATTATTTTGTTCAGTTATGAAAGAGGTCACGAAGGCAAGAAATCATCCACCAAAACACAACATCGAGATCTAAACATGACGATTTCTCCGATCTATCGAAGATCGGAAATTCCATGTCATCAAACCAATCAGCATATGAAGCTATGACATGTCAAAGCAGATAACAATTGCAATGTGCCATAAGGCCTGCAATTTCAAATGCAATTGTGAGCCCAACATACATAACTAAGCAATTGCAGTGATGTGCAAAGATATATTGCTAAAACAAAAACCACTGGTATAGTTTCACCTGACAATACTAATATATTGCAAGATATGTTGACGGAGATATTATGGAAGAAAGAGTGTAGACGTAGCAAAATAACATGTTTGTGTACCTTACGGTCAAGGTTGTTTTCAATAGAGGTGGAAGTGATGGGGGAAGAGTATGGTTGTGGAAACTTACATTATAGATTTAATTTTACTTAATTATGAAAAGAGTTATACATTAGTAAAATTGCAAAGTTAGGAATTTATTGTTTTAGAAATCTTAAGTTCTCGAAGTCATGTGTTGTGAGTCTATGTACATTCAATATTCTACCGTTTTACCAGGCAATGAAAATGTGAGTTGTTTAATTATTTATTCTCGCATTTTTAATTAAAATTTAGAAGTTGAGTAATATAGTCTTGACAAAGAACCGCATGTGTCTTGTGCAGCCATCAGTCCAAGCTACTTCTTTGCAGGTGTCATTGTTTCCTTCAAAGGACCAAATACCCAAACATGAGTGAGATAAAGTTGTTTGTTTGTTTTTCTTTTTTCTTTTTTTTTTCTTTTTTTTTTTTTTGAGAAGTAAGGACATGCCTTCATTGATAAAAAGTTGATTGTTTTTTTTTGAGATAAAGTTGTTTGTTGTCTCATTGCTTATAGACTTGCGGAAAGTAAACTAGCAACAAAGTTAATATCTCTAAGAAGAAGAAAGATTATAATCTCTAACAATCTGAACCTACAAAAAGTGAATTACTCAGTTACTGAAATGTCAACGGACAATCGTACAAAGAAGCATCCTTAAGTCTTGAACTACAGTAAGAATCTAAGAAATAATAAGTGTGGAGGTAGGAGGTATGAATCCATAAAACCTTGTTAACATAGATGAATCAGGATCATGGAAAAGCTCAGAGAAAAATTGTTCTATAGGTTCTTTAGATGCCTAAGTAGATATAAATATCATAGACAACAAACACTAACTCACCCAAATGACTACTTCAGACACATCAACAAATCATTTTCCAATTACATGGTTTCTTCAGTTATTCTTTTTTAAGAAAGCTAACATAACACAGTAAGGCTAGTCATAGAGATGAATCATGGATGTAAAGAATTGCCTTCTTTTTTTATAGATATGCTTGTTGTCATAGAAAAAGTGTCGAGGAAAAGCATACCCGAAATCCACAAGGAACTTCTTTTCCCAAGATCCTCAAGTCCTTCAGTGCATCAACGTGATGAATGTCAGCATCGACACCTGAAATATGCTAACTTTGTTCAAAATCCAGATTTGTATGTCCGTGTACTATGTGTGTGTAGGAGAAAACTGAAAATTGACCTTTTAGAAAGATGATGAACAACCAAAAGCTGCAAGAACTTTATAAGAGGACTTCTGGTGTTCGGTTTAATCATCTATAACCAAGTATAATTTGTTGCAGTGCTAGAGCAAATATAAACCCATGCAATGCATAATTTAGCATATCCTGTCATATTGAACACCAGTCGTGAGACTACGCACATGATATAAGAACCTGTTAATTATGCCAACAAGTAGCAAATGAACTAACTTTTACCTGGTGCATAATTAATTTCTCATTGCTTGCCTTCATCAGAGCTTCAATTCTCTTTTCTCCAATTACTTGGTACTTTCATAACGCCTGACACAGATCTTGTCAGCAAGATGAGCATGAAGAGCAACCCAAACTTCTGAAAGGCAACGAATGAATTGATAAAACTAAATCGCTCATCTTTGTGAGTGTTCGTGTGTGAGAGCAAACTAGCACAATGAAATCTTACCCAAGATTTACAATCAAACATAAAACAAAAGCATGAGATGAGAATGGACTAGATAAATGATTAATCAGCCACTTGATGGATAATACAATGAACAGAAGTCGCATAAACAAAATTCATCAATGCAACAAGACCAATGTCACCAATCTCGAGTCAAACATTTTCCAAGATTCCACAGTCTCAACAGTTTAAAGATCACAAATAGCTAGGATAACTGAACGAAATCATACTAAAAGACATAAAAACCAATAAAAAAAGGATCAATCCATTTCCCACCTCAACGAAAAAGCTAATTAACTGCCAAGTCTGACATCTTATACTACGTAATCTAAAGAGCAAACTACAGTTTTGCATAGACTAACGTTGATTACAACAATGGAGAAATAAAGATTGCTAAGAGGGAGACGGAGGAGTAGCAGCAGAAGAATCGTCAGCAGATGATGATGGTAAAGGTAGTAATCCCCAATCCGCTGCGTGGAGGATGCTGAGTAACGAGACAGCGGGGGCCTGGAGGGACGCCAGGAGGTGCGCGTGGATCTCGGCTCTTGTAGGCATGTTCTCGAGCTCCTCGAACTCGTGCGGCCCGTATAGCCTTCCCTCGAACACCGCACCGGTGAAGTCGTTGAAATCGAGGGCCCACTTCTTCTGGAAATCACGGCAGGCTTTGATGACTGGCGGGATATCCTCCCCATGGACGAAGAGCCACGCCGTCATGCCGCGGCCGCACTTGGACAGCTGCTCCCACTGCGTCCCCTCCACCGCCTTGGCCATGATCGACTTCTTAGCAACTACTAGAGACGACGAACTCGAAGGGATGGCGGCGCGAAGGGCCTCGAGCTGGCGGACGCTGAGGCCGTTGCCCCAGATCCCCGCAACGAGAGAGCAGCCGTCCAGCTGCCGACGCACAGCCTCCTCGCGAGCACGGAGGACCGCGGCGCGGATCGACGGAGCTGACGAACCCGCCCCTGATCGCAGAGAAGACAGAAGCGACGTCATCTCAAGCTAGCACACGGGCTGCGGTGCTTGGCGGCGACGATGTGGAAGAGTGGATGGGTGGGCTGCAATTAATGAATCAGAAATTGTATTGGGCCAATAAAATAGTTCAAAAATAGTCTCAATGATATTTGCGATTTATCAATTTTAAAATACAAAAAAAATATAAATTAAATTATTTTTTAGATTAAATATTCGGACATAATAATATTATTACGCTAAATGAATTGGGTATTTAAGAAACAATAGTGAATGATGATTTTCTGCAACATAGTCTATAATAAGCACTGTAGATTGCACTGTATATTTAAAAAAATAAAAATAGAAATAATTAGAAATGTATATTAAATCTAATTAAAATATAATTTTGAATAATAATTATTATTATACCAAGCTAATAAAATTAACAATTAGCAGTTAAACAATTACTTAGATATTAGATATTCTCAAATTTTTACTTAAATTAAACTAAGTGACATAGCATATTGAAGATTAATAGAATGTAATATAGGGCATAACAAAGATAAGGGTGATACATGGTACGACTATTTTAATAGTATAATTTTTTATATGTATATATAAATAAGCAGAAATATTCTAAATTAGTCTTTAAGAAAGTCTGTCATCACAATTTTTAAAATTTCTTTAAATTTATAAAAAAAAAAAAAAGAGAGAGAGAAAGACCAGCAGCTTAAACATCTGAACCATTTCATCAAGAGCAAAATATGTTTTAAAAGAAAAAAAAAAGAAAGCAGAAAGTATAAAATGGCTATCAACATATAACTTCTAATATGGCTTAGAAGAAGCCATGTGATTATCTTAAATTTGCCACAGGACTAGAAACTGCTAATGATCCGAACGGTATCTAGACTCCACATGGTATAACTTCAGTTTGACTCTAAAAAAAAAAAACAAGAGAAAACTTTGGCAAAATATATATTTTTTTATTTTATAAAAAAAGAGTGAGAGGTGTCTAAACTCTCTACAAGGCAACACATATATACATATTACATTGACAGCTATAAGAATTTTAGAATCACTAAGAGGTTTTCAAGATGAGTTAGTACTGGCTCTTAAGTTCCGTAACTCCTGAAGTCCTTTAAGTTATGTAACTCTTGCATTAATACTCTGTAGTGAACAATTGTAACTTCTATCATTTAATTAGGCTAGTGTGCTGACGAGTTTTGATCGATTATGGTTCGGCCAAACTTTATTTCTTGCATACTCTCCCACCTAATCCTGCCATGTCCCTGTCTTGGACGGCTGGATATCGATGTCGTGTCAGAGAGAAAGCTCGCCGCCGGTGAGGAGTTTGCCATTAAGGCGGCGGATGTGTTTGGTTGCTGTCGCGGATCCAGCGCGGTGGAGAAACGCAGGCGTGTATATGTATGCATGTCTGTACGTCTCCGAAACCGAGAAAAAATCAAGGGAGACTTCTTGTGTGCCCCTATTTTAATAGACTGTATTAAAATTTATTATTTGTATTTAAATTTAAAAAATAATAATTTGAGACTTTAAAGTCTTAGCAGTTTATCGAATTAATTTTTAAATCCGCTAAAAATATAAAATTATAAAATAGGTATTCAAAAATATTTTTAAAAACTTTTAAATGTAAATATTAAAATTTATATATATATATATATATATATTCATTTTTTTCAAAATTACTTTGATCAAGGCAAATAGATTAAAGTCTACTGCGGTGCTATAGTCTCAATGCACAGTGTCTTGAGAATTATGGCCCAGCCCAAATCCTTCGATCAAGGCAAATCGTGATCTTCGGTGGGGAATATACAGTCGAAATGGGAAAACGGGGTCAAGCCACGGCAAAAGGTTAGAAAAGGTACATCAATCCTGCAACAAGTTAACACGCCCACGCTCAAATTTGCATGCACGTTGAACAATTAAGCGCTGTCATCACTCATCACCTTTACTGAATTTGCACTCAGGCCTAAATCCATAATACCAACAAGCACATCATATTTACTAGCGAACGAGGCACACCAAACATGTGTACCAAAAATAATTAAAAATTACTTTTAAAATTTATAACTTTTTAAATAATAATTAGTAAGTATTTTAATTCTCTTAATTAACCAATAATTTTTATATTATTTTTTTAATATAAAAAGAATAAAAAATAAATCTTTATAAAAAATCTAACCTACGAATAAAAAAAGATCTAATATAAAAATCATATAATATAAAAAAGAAAAAAATTGATGGTTTATAAATTCTACATAAGATAAATCACATAATATTTATGGTGATAACTACTTTATATATAATTTAAACATAATTTAACTATTAAATAATTATATTAAGATATAAGATACCACCAAATCCGCTTCTTACGCTTGCTTTATGCGTGTGTGTGTGTATATATATACATACACACACACACACACACACAGACAAAAATCATCCTGCTATATAGATCTGTGTAGGCAATATGCGATTTATTATTGTTGAAATTGAAACAGGTGAAACAAGTAATACGCGATGTAGGGTAGCAGCATAAATCAGTGACAGTAAACAACTGAAGCAATGCCAAGCTGTAGTTCTTCCATCCTACTATTTACATCAGACGCTGTTCAATCAACGTTTTATTATATCTATCATATTAGGCACTTGGTAGAGGAAAGGGGACAGCATTTGCCTTACTACTTTCTGCTTGTAGCTTCAGCAATTCGTCGTTTGCAGAATGAAGCCTGCAGTGCAATCACAAAATCAATTCACACATTACCAGTTTCAAGAGTAAGGGCTGCTCTTGATCTAGAGCGATGTGATTTTAGAATAGGTTTAGATGCCTGTATCGAGCACCATGTGCATGTTCCGGTAGTTATCGGCACGTTATAAACCATGTGCCGAAAAAATATTATATTAAAAGTTTTAAATTAATTTTGAAGTTTTATTTTTTAAAAAGTGATGCTTCTATTCTGCGAAAAGTTTCGGTGTGCCATATTACCTCGACTTCAAGTCTGCTATGTTTGCTTTCAATTCCCTTTCGCGTTCTTTTGCTGCAATTGACTGCACAGCAAAAATGATTCTCTCAAAAATCTCATTCCAATATGTGCAAAAAAAAACTTTCATTCTAACAGCTTGTAATTGTAGGACTCCGAAAATGCTCCAATAACTACTTTGATCATGAGATTAGAGATGATTTGGTTCTAATTGCCTTAAAATTACTTTGACAGGGAACATGTATATCTATAATCGAAACCAATCCCATGGGGTCGACTGCAACGGTGCAGTCGACCCCTTAAAACACCTATGTGCGTTTATTTTTTGCAAAAATTTTCAACATTAAAGTTGTAAATTTTGATGAAATATTAAACTTTCATGTTCAAAATTTTTTCAAAAAAATACTTCTAAATAGGTTATTTGAGCTTAACGGGTTTTGATGTGACGTTTCAGACGTTAAGCTTTGGAACCCCAAAACACCTATTTAAAAGTATTTTTTTGAAAAATTTTCAACATAAAAGTTTCATATTTCATCAAGATCTACAATTTTTATGTTGAAAATTTTTGCAAAAAATAGATGTATATGCAAGTGGGGGAAGTACGGTGCAGTCGACCCCATGGGATCGGAACTCATCTATAATATGACAACATAAAAGATACTTATTGCATATTAAAACTGACCTGACAATTTTGATTGCTTGGCGAGGCATTTGATGAAACAGCCTGTAAGAATGAAAATGGTTGACAATAATTAAATTCGACAGATAAATTTTGACAGCAAGTAAATTTGACATCAATTGACAGGGAACATGTATATCTATAATATGACAACATAATAAGATACTTATTGCATATTAAAAGTGACCTGACAATTTTGATTGCTTGTTGAGCCGTTTGATGAAACAGCCTGTAAGAATGAAAATGGTTGACAATAATTAAATTTGACAGATAAATTTTGACGGCAAGTAAATTTGACATCAAGCCTTCTAACAATCGTAATACTTACCTTTTCCTTATCGACATTTTCAGATGTCACCTTAAAACGACCCTTCTGCTGTACTACTGGAAGTTTCGGTTCTTCATCCAGAACCGCAACTGCCAAGGAAGAGAATTTTGCAAAACATATGGCTTATGGTCAGCTTGTGAACACTAAGACTGGACACCATAAAGCAAATTTTAAATATATGAACCTGTCAATTTGGGAGCTTCACCATTATGCCTGCTCGTTTCAGGACGAGCTGATGTGCTTGCATCCATGAAATGGTCATGTTGTCTGATAGAAATTGAACATTATAAGTTTCATTGAAATTTGAGAAGCACCTAACTATTATAACTGACCAAACAAAAATACCACAAAGAAAAGCATGAAAAGTGCTTATTTTTAGTAGTGTAATAAATGCTTTATGACAAATCAAAATTCATATGCATGATGCATTGCTAAAATTAAAATGTTGTTCATCAGAGTCCAAGCCAAACAGCATATAGAATGATTCAACAGAACTACTACGGCATTTGCAATTTCTATTCCTACCATGGAACATTTTGTCAAGTCGATTGTCATAATAAGAATGGGTTTGATTCTCGAAATAAAATATAAATATGTAATAAAATATAAAATATAAATATGTAATTAACATTTTGCCCCTTAGTTCAACAATGGGAGCTCTCGCATACAAGTGAGGTCTCACACTCTAACTCTGCCCTACAAGTGAGGTCTCATACTGGGGGGCAGTGCGAAACATACTAAAGCTATTGTTATGGATTAGGTCCAAGGAATTCGAGCCGCAAGAAGGCATGTCCTTTTCTTCTCAAAAAAAAAAAAAAATTCGAGCCGCAAGAAGATATGGATCATGAGTCGAGTCGCGAGTTGAGTCAGAGTTTAAGTTCGTATTAAATTTATATTATGAGTATTATTTGGAGAACATCTAGTAGAAAATATTTGTATTAGGAATGAGTACTATTTGAAGATTGTATTAGGAGGAATATAAAGTAGGACTTTAGAAAGATAGCATCTATAAATATGCAATGTATTCTTTATTTTTAATCATAGAAGAATAATAATTAGTTTATATATTTTAGTTTGTAGAAGTAGGATAATTGTTGAGCCGCCACCGGAGCGCCAGTGTTTATTCTCCGCATCCGGGCCGCCAAAGGGATCCGACCTAGTCGGTTAATAACAGTTATATGCCGAAGGTTCTAAACAGCCACGAATGTGATAAGGGATTGAGTTTGATGGTTGAACACAAGTTAGCATAGACCCTGGTTGTGAGGTCCACAAGGTGGTTTCAGGTCCCCTAGTTATCTAAACAAAACGTATAACAATTCTTACAACCAATTTTGAGCTATTCCACTTTCAAAACCGAGAAAACCTACTCTAAACAACGGATTACAAGGTTATGCCTCACCACAATCCACCTCATCATCAAGTTCCTCCATTAGTCTCCAAAACACTAATCTTTAGTTGTTTCCTCTGTCCAACTTTATTTCTACCCAGAAAGTATACTATTGACAACAACCTCATAGGAATTAAGGTGTGCAAAAGCCTTCACCTCAAACTGATATGAATAAAAAGAACAGACTGTGCTGCATTTGGGAACAGTTGACAGATAAACTTTGCAGCGGATTTTAACATGAAGTGATTTATGTGACATACTATAATGTACGTAAAGTACAGTTCTTTTTAACAATTACTAGAATCTGAAACCATCACAAGGCAAAAACAATTGGAAGCTAAAACAGTCGCGTCGCAAAAACAATCAGGGGTCACTTTCTATATAGACTAAGAATGTTTTGAAACTAATCAGGGGTCAGTTTATGGTGGCATTAATTGTAAGTAAAGGTCAAACCTTTCCCTTGGGGATCGGAGAACTCCTTGCTCGCAAGAATTTAGTGAAACATTATGTTCGGGCCAACTGGTAGTAAGCACATTATCCCTATGCTTCTCTCTGAAACCCAAGCCATTTTCACTTGAATGATTTCCCCTGCAATTAGCATGGAAGTTTGTGCCATTTTTCTGAATATATTGAATGCTAGGACCACTCACTGTGCCTCCAGTAGAAGCCGTAAGTGATAATGTCCTACAATAAATATAATCCATGTTCACTATAAGTGAGATGCAACACTAGTACAACTTTGCAAAACTCTTAGCATTTTCATGAAAAGAATAACTTGAATCAAAAGGTCGATTATTCATGCATGATGGCACTGTATGTAACAACCAGAGAGAAGAAATTGAAGATTAGGATTACTGAGGTCTCGAAAAATTCATAAGCAAGAATATCTAGTAAGTGCAAGGCACAAGAGAACCTATGCAATTTTGCGGAGGGATCTTGTGAAGCATGGATTGCAGGTTTCTTCTGCATACGTGCATTGTTTTCCTGCCACGTTACCACTGTGTTAGAAAACTAACTCGTCCTGAAAGTTAATACCATCAAAAGTATATTCAATTTACCCTGTCACCATCATCCTTCAACGAGAAAGTTCTTGCAAGTGTTGCCTGCCGTGGACTACTAGTCTCACAAAAAGAATTTGAGCAACCTTCAGAATCTTTACCTTGAATAATGTCGTCGATCTCAGAAATCTGAGCAGATACACGAGCAACAAGAAATGATAATCGGAATGGCGATAAGAATAATTCAAAACCATACAGAGCTTACATACAAGTGAAGCTTCACTCTTTAAGTCCTGAATATCGAAGTTCCAGTTGCTAATTCCAAGATGGTATTCGCTCTACATAAGTAAGATTCAACTTTTTTATTAGAAAGCAAGTTTAAAGAAACAAACTGTCAACATATTTTAAGAAAGCGAGTATTATCTGGTAATTAACTGCGAACAAAACAAAAAGCTACATCCGGCATACATAATGAACATATAAATAAATAGGCCTATTGTTATGGGTGGTTAACAGATAATTTGCGACTACATAGTTCCCAAAAACCAAGAAAGATCAATACATCATAAACAGCCATGACAAGGCCTCGTATGATCTGTTAGCACCAGTGCTACAATTTGCATACTTTCCAAAAACCCAAAAAGAAATGTAAGCTACACCACAAAAAGGCCAGTTGATGAACTTGGTGTTACGCGTTAGAGAGTGGCTGCAGATAGGTACACAGGGTACCTGGTATATTTTTTTTAGATAATTGCAGATTGTTCCCCTTAGAGGACGACACAACCTCAAAGCACTTACTGTGGCAATTATAACAAGGAAATTAGTTAACTCAAACTATTATCTATCTACAAAGAATATGTAGGACAAGAATACATAACTACTATCCCCACTACAGTAAAACCATGAAAAGAAAAGGCCTTTGTAAGTCAGAGGATCACTTAGACATTTGTCAATAGATTTTACTTGCAACATAGTAAAAAGCACAAGTAAACTTGGACTCCTAATTGGAATCCAATGTCCATACTATCTCAACATGGAAGACCCAAATCTGTAAATATCAAATTTGTAAGAGGGGAAGGGCATGCCATGTAAACTACACATGCACACCTGACAAAAATATAGGCCTCATAATATAGAAAGCTAAACGTTATATGGGGACCAGTACCTTCGACTTTTTCTCCTCCAGATCATGTATTTTCTTTTGTGACAATAGTTCTTCATCTTTTAGCTGTGATTCACACAAAGATTGAACTAAGGAATTACAGTCCTTCCAAATATGAAAGCAAAGACTTACAAAAAAAAGAGAAGCATACACAAGCATGAGGGATGCATTTCAATACCTTTAAGGCGTGAAAACGTTCACCAAGAGATGGTAATCCTTGCAGAATTTTTCTGGCAAAATATTCTTGGGACTTGGCTTGTTTAAAAAACTGTTGCTTCAGCAGTTTTGCTGCAGAAGGCCTCTTTGAAGGATCTTTCACTAAACACATGGCAATCATGTGCTTAAAAGCCTAGCAAACAACAGACCAGTTAGTAAGAGTCATAAATGCAGATTGATGTCCAATTTACAGGAGACCTACCCTTGAGAACTTCTTGTCACTTTTGTTATCGAGGCTTGGTGGAGCATTTTGCAAGGTCATTAGAAAGACCTACAAAAGTTTATATGTCAGTGTAACCTTAAAATATGTGCAGCACTTACCTTCTGTTTGGGAAGAGAGAAAGGGATGGAAAATAGTGGGAGGAGAAAGAATTTAGAGGGATTATGATTTGTTTCCTCCGTTTGGCTTGCAGGTGAAAAGATGGAGGCAAGGAATATGAGGCAATATTTTTCCATGGGGCCCACCAAAATGTTTTCCCTCCAACATTGGAGAGAAGAAGAGGAAAACACGCTCTTTTAGACCCAAAAAGACAATAATTCCCTTGTCTATAATATTTATAATTATGAGAATGTTCTATACGGAGGGCATAATAGTAATTTCATATAATTTTGTCCTTATTCATAATTAATTTTCTCTCCACTTTCTTTCCTCCTATTATCCAAACATGATGAAGGAAAAATATTATCTACCACTTCTACTCCCTTAACTTTCTTTTCTTCTATTTCATTCCTTCCATTGTCTTTCTTCCCATCCAAACAAAGCTTTAATGTTAGCTGCAAAGTTTCGTGGTTCAACATATAGACGCACTCCCCCATTTATGCATGCGTTTCAAAATAATAGTGTTTCAGAATGATAGAATTAAGTGTGAAAAATTGAATCAACATAAACACCTTCACAGGAGGTTGTGATGAGAAAGGAGCATGTCCATGAGCAAGTTCTAAAGCAGTTATTCCAAAAGACCAAATGTCGGCCCTGCAAATTCGGTCACCAGCTATGTTAATAGAAGAATTAAGAAGAATATCTTAGTAAGCTACAAATATTTTAATTCTTAATCTTAAGTACCGAACTTGAAATCATAACCACGTTGTGAATCCACCACCTCTGGAGCCATCCTGGCAAACAAAGGAGAAAATCGTTATCATCCAAGGAGACCATAAAACATGTATAAAATATGAAATCAAATGCCTGTGGGATTTGAATTACTACTGAGTGTTTATAATATATACCAGCAAGGTGTCCCAACAAAGGTATTCCTTGTGCGCTGCCTATCGCCAGAATCGAAAAGGGAAGCAGACACCCCGAAATCTCCAAGTTTCACACGTCCATTAGAATCAACTATGATATTACCTGCCTGATATTAACATATAGAGAAATCTATCAACAAATGAACAACAAAAGTCCAACGGATATCGACCAGGATTAATATAAATTCGTAATATCTCTATTAAACAAAAAAAAAAAAAAAAAAATCTATTACATAAAAAAAAAAAAAAATTGAGCTAGCCACCATAGGACTAATATCTAAACACACATAGAGCTCTCATATGCGGAATGAACGTTCTGAGTGACGCAAATCTCACCAGATGATCAACGCACGGGCACAACACAAAATGCTTCGACTTTATTTTTATGAAGTGGGTAAAAATATCACCTAGTAACCTTAAGTTTTGTCCAATCATCACAATGAATCCTGCAATTCTAAAATCAACCACATAGAATCATGACTTTTGACACTTTGGCATGGAATCAAACTCCGCCTGTGTTACTCTAAAATTCAACAGAGGGTTAAACCATATCAAAGAGTGAAAATCCATAACTGTATGCAGTCAAGTTAAAAGTTTAGGGTTCAAATATAATTTGTTACAAAATCTAAGGGAATCCAGGTATATTCTTTACACAATTGAGCCTCGATGAGCTAGAAAACACAAAAATACTGCAAATATCAGGAGTATGTCTACATGCAATACCATTGATGATCAGGGAAACTATCACCTGGAATTGCCACGTACAGCATATATAATGCATATGGTTCAAATATGTTGCTTCTCAACATAGATTGATCCAACTAAAAGACGATTAGTTGTGGTATCAACTGCTTAAATAAGGCTGCTCATACCGATGCTAATAAAAAGGAAATAAGACTCAAACATATGAGTCTAAGCATTACATATATTCTCAAACAATACTACCTATAAAATCTGCAAGCCAACGTATGAGCTTACCTTTACATCCCTATGGATATGCCCATGCTGATGAAGGTATTCAAGACCTTTTAATGCTTCACGCAATAAAAATGCTATGATACCCTCTTCAGGGAAACCCTTCGGGAAGGCCCACTTCATTAAATGAAAGCAAGATCCTCCAGCCAAATAAGGCATGACAACCCACAAATAATGGCCATCTACGAAAGAACAATGTGCATTCAGAAGATTAGGATGATCAACCAAAAGCATAGTTTTGGCCTCCTGCGAGATGTTATTCTGCAGCATAGGGAAAAACCACAACAAAAGAGTAAGTAAAATGAATTCCAGGCCAACAGATAAGTGAATGCGGAAAAGTCAATCATAAACTTGTTGACAGAGAAGGATAGATTATTACAATACTGGCTAATGTGCCAACTTGATTAAAAACATTGTCGCGGGTTTGTACAGAGAAAGGAATCACATATAATACTTGTAGGTCGAAGCAAAGGTGAAAGCATCAAGAGATGTTGGATAAAAAAAAGAAGCTTTTGAGGTTGGAAATGAGGTTAACGCAAACACTTTCCAATATAATGCTGCTGTACAATAAGAGTTAATAACAAACACTCTAGCAAGTCATTAGCTGATGGCTTCTAGAAGAACTCTGCATCAAAGGTAAAAGATATTTTGCAAACCAGACCCCAAACTAAAAATCAACACGGCTTCACAAAAAGAACAGCGTAGTTGTATATGCATATAAGATGTTTAGATTTTCACATAAAACCTGCATAAACAACAAAAAAGACCCATTGAAATCAAGTACGACCGCCATTCAGTAACTAGTAATCCAATTATAGTAATAATTAAAAATCCCCTGTTTCGGGAAAGTAAACTATGCCTTAATTAACTGCTCTGTGTGCTCCAAATTTAAACTATTGCCAGGCCTCAAAACCTCTTAAAGAAGAGAAGGATGAATGCCGATTCAGAATTCATGAGAGAAAATTCATGGACATAAGATTAACAAAAAAAAAAAGCACGATGCAGAAAAAAACTTTCACCAGATCGGTTTTGTCTCTTTCGCAGTCAGTGATCTTGATCGCGACAATCTCGTTAAGGGGTACGCATCGCGCTCGATGGACTGAAGCGCTCGCTCCTTCTCCTATGATCTCGTAGAGTTCATAATCTACTGCTCTGATCGAAAAATTCTTCTTCTTCGCCACCTCCATCACTGCCGCCGCCGTGGGTAATCAACAATTCCTCTAACGAAGTAGATCGCGATTCTGCTGATCGAAAACTGATCGGGAACCCTAACCCTAGAAATCAGCGATAGACTAGAGCTGAGTCTGAAGTCTGAGGGTTTTTCGCCGGGCTTTCTCGTGAAATGGAGAGAGAAATTTTCGGAATTAGTTGGGGAATTGAGAGCGCGCCATCGGCGGAAGCAATAATACTTATTTATAGTTTGAAATCGAACCGAGCGGATCCACAAACACGTGCACATAACGTCCCCCGTGAGGCCCATAATACGGCTGCCTGTCACATTGGGCCCATGCCTAGGCCTTAGGTGGCACGTGTGAGTTTAGGCTTGGACTGCCATATATTACTGCATTTAAATAAAATATAAATATAATATCCCACCACAAATATAAAAGATTCGGAAAAATTAAATAAAAGAAAATCGGCCTTATTACAGCAATATATTAATAACAGTGCTAGTATAATGGTATATGACAGTTCAGTGACAATCAAGTTTAATAAAACAAAAGCCATGCATTTTTTAGATTTTATCCACACATCATGAGCTGTAGCCTAATTTAACCATATATATATATATACATATGAGAAAGGCTATTCTCAGCTCGACCTGAGAATAGCCTATTCTTAGCTAACATCTCAGCCGTTAATATGTTTGATCCAACGGCTGAGATCTAATTTTAACACTTAACGGAATAACGATTCACGCCGTTAAGTGTTAAAATTAAATCTCAGCCGTTGGATCAAGCAGATCAACGGCTGAGATGTTAGCTGAGAATAGACTATTCTCAAGTCGAACTGAGAATAGCCTATATATATATATATATATATATATATATATATATATATATATATATATGTAAAGAAAATCTTCCAAATATTAATACATAGTAATGTGCTGGGTTTATAAAAATAACTCAATTGAATGGTTTATTTACTATCAAGATAAATATATATATTATAATGGACACTTAGTTTTACAAGAGTAAACAGCAGCATACAAAAGTTTTATTACATGCAAGCACGTAATTTTGAATAATAGTTTGTATCTAACATCTCTTGCATCATCTATTCACATTATCTCGATCTTCACCGTTCATCTCCTAACACTAATCCTACTTTTTTTTTTTTACCACATTTTGGAGGTGTAGCACTTTATTAAAAAAAAAAAAAGGTGAGTCACTCCACACACTAAAAAAAATAAAGTAAAACTTTTTTCCTTGTGGAAAGGAATTTGAAATTTTTAAGCATATATATATATATATATATATATATATATATATATATATATATATATATATATATATATATATATATGATAAAAAGAGCCGAAAATTATGAGGAGATGTTTGGATGCCAATAAATAAACATATAAATAGTGTCACACCACAAATGCCAATAAATATAAATAATATCACAGCACGAATGCAAACTTTGCATGTTTTTCTTTGGAATTGCGTATCAAATTTCTTTTTTTTAGAGGCCATATAGATCAACATCTAAAAAAGAAAAATAAATCTGATATGGCGGTGTGAGCGCGCTGCCATGTCAGCACATTTCTCCATTTTTAGTAATTAATTTATACGTTTCCAAAAAAATGAAGTACTGATACAAACTATATGTATTTTTTCTTTGGAATTGCGTATCAATTTTCTATTTTTAAAGGCTATATAAATCAGCTTCTGAACATAAAAAATATATGATTTGGCAGTGTGTGCGCGCTGCCATGTCAGCACATTTCTTCATTTTCAGAAACTGATTTATACTTTTCCCAAAAATAAAGTGCTGATACATAACTATTTAAAAAAAATAATAATAATTGTGGGAACACTACCAATAATCAGTCTATTTTTTTAATCCGATTTATTATGGAGATGAGTTAAAGAATTGCTTTCCAATTGGAATCATAGAGGTATAAAGTATGCTTAGATAGCATGGGGGTCATGTGATATAGACAAAGATTGATCCAATGTATCTCCTTTTCTTAAATGCCTCTTCCTTTTACTTCATAAAAGGTATTTCTTCACGGATTATAGTGTGGCTGATTCGTTATGAGCATAAATATCTTAGTTCGGAAATACTTACCGTATCGTTCTATTTTCAATGGAGATATATGATAGGAATCGTTTTTTGCAAATGTCTTTCAAAATCAGCCCATTTTTATCTGAAAAAGCTGCTGTTTGATCATGTCGGCATGAACTGATTTATAAACGGAAAGCTGATTTGAAATTTTTTTGAAAAGTAGAGATCGATATATCGATTGTCATTTATTTTGAAAAGCGGTCGGAATCGAGAAACGGATTAATAATGCTGTGAATAGATAATGTTGTATTACACTTGTAGGGGTTGCTTTTGACCATCTTAGTGCATGTTATTGGAATCCGAATGTCAGAAATTTGTAGTTGATCATAAATAACAAATAACAAATTAGAGACACAGTGTAATGTGTAGAACGGGCTGCAGACGGCTTCTCTATATTTTATATATATATATATATATATATATGCATTAACATTTTTTTGTTCTTTTTAGAAATTGCAGAAATGCCTTTTTTATAATCAATTATAATGCTCTTGCCAACAGTAAAATTAAAGTGGATTATATATATATATATATATCAACACCTATATTAAATTTATGTAAAAAATATTTTTAATTATTAAATAAATAATTTTTTTCAAAAGAAAGTTTAAATATTAAAACATATATTTCGATGTGATCCACAAAATGCAATATTCAAAAAAAAAAATTTAAATAAATATTTTGACAAAATCTAAGTAGATTTCAAAACTTAATTGACTAATATAATTAATCTTTTGACAAAAAATTATTACATTTTGACATTTGACTTAAAATTAATCGACTAATATAATAAGTAGATTTAATTATTATATTTTGATAAAAAATTAATCGGCTAAAATTTTAGAGTTTCGAAACACATAGTTGATAGGCCAAATACCACCATTCTCTTTCTCTATATATAATTAGAAAAAAAATTACTCATCCCCAACAAACTATCCAACAAACCACATACAATTAATCTCCACCACACTTGTGCCTCATGATCCGTACAATTTTCTCGTAATCCGTAAAAAAATCAAAATTATATATATGCTAATCATGATGTGTGGTTTTAATTGTGCGACGTTAGCATGTATAATTTTTTAGAAATATATAGTAAATCCCTTATAATTAATTTATTAAAATTTTAGAGTCTTTAAATATTTGATACAATGATACTGACTCTCAAGAGTTCCTCTGGTCGTGAGTCTTCCAGGGCTGGACGATCGCTCCGTCGCCCGCGGGAAAGTTTAGATAATGTATTTCAATTTATGTTAGGAGAGCAACCCATCAAATCCGTTGTAGTCTAGCTGGTTAGGATATTCGGCTCTCACCCGAAAGACCCGGGTTCGAGTCCCGGCAACGGAATTTTTATTTTATTTTTTTTTAAAAATTTGTACTTTCTTGTTTGCTTTTCTTTGTTTAAATTTTTACAACGTTGTTACAATGAGTTTCCATGATTCTATCTGTTTGTATGGTCCGTAGGTTCATCAAGTTTTTCGTACAGCTTATTTTAGAAGGCACCAAGCCACGAATCTAAAAGACATTATAGCGAAAAATCTTTTATAAAATTTGTTAATTAATTTAAACTCAATAACCTCACTTTTAAAAATGATGAATAAGAAGACAAATTTATTAAAATTCAGCTCGATTTGGCACTTAAAATATTAGTTTAGTCACGTACATAGTACGTTGATGGATTTCGACACAGGAGCTATGTTGTAGTTCCAATACATGAACTTTGTCTAGTTCTTAATTGGTAAAAATTCCAAGTATGCCTCCAACTATCCCCGTAAATCAATAAAAGCAGAAAAAAAAGGAACGGGGCGGTGTTTTTACCTGATGTTTCTATGTTTAATCAAATGTATTATTAACCATATTATAATGGACGCATATCATATTTGAATTGATTAAATAAAAGACTACAATTGATCAAGTAAAACAAAACAAAGAAATATTATATCAAAACTTTGGACCATGTACATCTCTGAAACTGCAAACTGGTTGATTTGGTTCTCCATCCTCCACTTTGCAATGTATCAACAACAATAAGCGCGAGCCTGCGAATGAATTTACATGAAACCTGTATACGGGTTTTGTTGCTGGTAAGGTGGCGGGTAGTCATGAGCTCCGAAGGGATTGCCAAAAGGATTGTTCGCACCACTGCCCTGAGCCGATGCGTGTTGCTGTTGCTGTATCATAAGGGCCTGTTGTTGAGCCATCGCCGCCATCTGCACGTTAGCAGGCGGAGCTACAGTACCTGATGCGTAGAAGGGATCATGGGGATATACTGCAGCCTCGAAAGGGTTAGGTGCCACCTGTCCCACGTAGTATCCACCGCTCTGGTTCGATCTTCTAGCAATGGCATCATCGTATAAGCTGTCTAGAGTTAACTTGTCCAGTCCACCAACCTAAGAGGGTAATAGGAGAAAATTGAATCAATTTGCAGTAAAAAACATAATCACAATTTCAAACATGTTCAGTCCACCAACCTAGATGGTAATAAGATAAAATTAAATCATTTTGCAATAAAAACATTCAAACTGGAACAAGCTGATAATTCACTTCGTGGTATTTCACAAAGACATGCCCATACCACAAGTTGCACGAGTTATTAAAATAAAAAAAAATGAAAAAAAAAAGAAACCAACAAACTCATTATGTGTGGTTGGCTGCATGGATCATTTTATGACACTAGGATATATTATTAACCATATCTTCCTTCAACATCATCTATACTCAATGTTGACACATAACAGGCTTTTTTTTTTTTTTTTAAATAATGAGGCGAAACTTTCTCGGTGCACCACATAATAGGCTTTTAACTTTTGCTGCTTGAAAGTACAGAAAGTAGAAACTATCCGGCAAGTCCAAGCATGCTAAGGGGAGATAAGTGAGGAAAAGTCATATCGTAAACAAAATAGTAATGGGAAGAAGCTTACGAACATGAAATTTGCTAGCACCAAACTATCAGCATAGCAAGTATATGATGTTTTAGACAAAGATTTGTATCAATTTCTGAAATAAGCCACAACTATAGGACAAGTAACTGCATTACCAGTTTGCTCTCCGCAATAGCACTTCCATTGGAACTCGGTGCTCCAACGAGTGCAAGTTCCCAACCGGTTGACACACTGGTCTCATCAGGAGTCTTCGAGCTATTTGAGGAACTGTCTGCAGAAGATCACAATGGACAAGACGTAACAAAGTGCATCTGACATCTCTTTCCAGACACTTATGCAAATAATGCTAATATTTGGTACCTTCACTAACTATAGCAAGCGCTTGGGCGTTCTTCTCATCTAGCTCGGTGGCTACCTGGTTGACATTATCCAATCCCTGTAACAAACAAATAAAACAGCTAATATAGACAGCTCAATTTTGCTTTCCAAATCACAAGAAACGAATATCTTACCAAAAGATCAGTGACGGCTGAGGGTGCTTCTTCTGGTGCTTCAGTACTCCCGGAAGTAGATGTTTCAGCTTGTAATGGGGCTGACTCTTGCTGCTCATCATCTGCTGGTGCTTTAGTACCATCTCTATGCTCATCAGTTACTTTATGTTCGATAGCAAGGAGAGGCTTTGGACCTTCTAACCTCATAGTCTCTCCCTGAACAAAACCATGGAAATCATCATTCCAGAACAGCCAAATCATAAAAGTTCAAGAAATTGCTATATATACTGTAATGTAAAAAATAGAAGAATCATTTTGCAACTTGCACCTGCTCCTGGGGAAAAGCAAATGGCAATTATTGTTGTCGACAAGTTCAAACTATCATCATTACCACAGCTATTCCTATTCATAAACATAATGACAGGTTGGAAAGGGCTTCATGATACCTCGTACGCTTGTAGTGATCTGAACTGCCTATGAATAACAGCTTAACAAGACCAAAAAATAAACTGTTTACTGGTACAAAACCTCATGTTTGTTCTTCACTGGATATACTAAGAACATAGGTACCGCATTTTTAAGCTCATGGGCAACTTGATCAACCATAAGATTATGACAGTACTGAAAATCCTTCCTATGATCGCCAACCTTTATCAAGGATCATCACCAATTTCACCAGCTTCTTACCTAACCATATTTGAAATCGGATCAACAAGGTCTAGGACAAGCTTAATGTGTTTTGGCGTCACATAGTAGTGAAGGGATTTCATTGTCATGCTCTACACCTGATGACAACTTGTATTCTTAGGTTGGCATCTGATATAAAGTCCCAGTTTTACTTTATGAAGATTTTAGTAGTAAGTTCTTTAAGGTTATAACTAATTTTACAAAAAGAATGTGCCCAAATCTGGAATATTACATTACTGTTATTTCTGTTTTGTGGTGTGATAGAAGTTTCAACTCTAGATTTTCTGTATCGTTTAACATTATTGTTGTTTTTTGTTTCCTTATGAAGCTGAAACAAACAATTTTAACCAATTAGCAGAGCCCCATGTGAAAAAAGAAGAAAAAAGCTACTATTTTGACTCTGCTATCTCTCTCTTTAACTCTCTCCTTGAATATGCACCACGCATCCACTAAAACATCATCCTAAGCGGGGTAATCTCATCTATTCTCAAATTAGAAATATATTATCTGATATTTTCATCCGAAAAAGAAACCTAAATCCACTAACAGTGTCTCCTCAACTAAGAAAGGCAAAAAAACTTGCATGATAACTCTGCGGGTTAACTACTACGTACCGCACTCCGACTAATCATTGTTGGAGCATCCTTTACATACTCTTCCATTGCAGCGATAAATGATGCCGGAGGCTGGGACCAAGAAGACAAGCAATATGAATAATCAGACTGAAATTCAATGAACTATCTATCCACCATTCAAAATAGAACTTCAATACAAGGATGCAGCGCACCTTCTCAATTTTAGAAAAATTTTGACCCCGCCCTAGATCAAAGCCTTTACATATTTCATAGAACTCGGATAGCCTCTCAACCTGCATTCACTTGAAGAACATATTAATGTAAGTCAAATTCCAAATGCATCATTCCAATTCCAAAAGTTTCTGCACAATGAACAATAACATGAAATGCTCATGCACCTGTTGCCCTGCCCTCCGATAGATCTCAAGTGCTCGGAGGGCATCATGTCGCTGCATCTCGAAGAACTATAACAAACGAGCAAATACTTATTACAAGAAAGAAAGGAAGCACAGTAATGCACGTACTATTTTTACATATGAAAAATCAAAATTACCTTATCAACTAGATTTAGTGTGCCGGCATTGATGGCACTGTATATCTTTATACTTTCTCCAGCAACCTGCAAGAAACTGTACATGATGAGACTAATATAACTTAGAGGTAATACAATGTAGTAAATTAGTAATCTGATATGGCTCTGATTGAGACTCTCCTAACCATTGAAAGTGCATATCTGATAACAGCGTTATAAAGGGCTGCTCCCTCAGGCTGAAAAAGGGTGAAAACATAGAATGTCATAAAAGGTAAACACACAACTCCCAATAACAAACTACAAAAAACAGACAAGAATAAAAGATATAGGTTAAGTACATATGTGTGGTATCTAATTTACTAGAGACAGGAAAGGTGCTGCTAATCCAGCAATCCAGATAAGTCATGTACCTGGCAAGCAAGAAGACGGAAAAGAAGCTGTTGGAGAGCAGGTAAATGCTCGAGCAAGCCAACCGTGTCCAGTTCAGAAGTGGTCTATTGATGAAATACTCATTTTAGTATTTTTGGAGGAAAAATAATATAAAAACTTTCTTATCTAATTAAGAATAGACTAGTTGTAAGAACCTGAACGTCATAAGAGTAACACAAACGTATAAATTTGGCTTACTGAATATGACAGAATAAAATGTAACCATATATGTTCAGCTGGCAACTTAGCTTGAGAAATTTAATGGAGAATAGCACATCAGTCAATGACTGATATGGTAGAAGTAACATATAGGCACAAAACTGAAGATGCTGCAAGCCTCACAGATGCTTACCGCATGTTCTGTCTCAACATCATATCCAAGTACACGGAAGCATTCCAATCGCTCCTCCAGGTAGAGAGCATACATACGAACCCAAGCAGAATAATCCCATGCTGGGGAAAAAATAATTATCAGGAACTACGAGTTCACTTCTTTTTAGCCATTTAAAAGATATGCAGCTCTAATCACAGTGACCATACAGATTTGTCATCTTAAATGAAGACCAGTAGCTTCGAAGGGGAAGTTTACAAAAGATTAAAAGTGATTCTATGTGAGCTAAGAGTTAGCTAGTAAGTATATTTGGAGTTTGAACAAAGTACCATTTGGACTGGAGTCATCCTTGAAATGGGATAAATTCAGCATAAGGCCTCTGCTCCTGGTATAATTGATGAGCTCTTCTCGGAATGTGAGATCAACTTCTCTTAGAGCTCGATGTATGACAATCAAGGTTTTAATAGCAACCTAATCAAGATTGACAAATACATATAAAATGCTGAAGTAAGCTAAATTGCAAACATGACAATGATGATAGAAATATCTAAAAAATGTATGGTCATAGAAATACAATCCTCGTGATAGCTTAAACCAAACAAAGCTTGGAGCTTAAAACCATAGCTAAAGCAATTTCAGCCTATGTAAAATAGCGTGATGTAATTTGCAAGACGGTAGTCTTCAATGGAATTTCTTGAATACTTACAGCCCAATTGTGGGTTTTTGCAAGACGTCTAGCAAGCACATTTATACAATATGCTACATCAGCTCGAGGTCTTGAAGCAGAAACAGCATCGAAAATAGCTGCAATGAAAACATGGAAACAGCAAATAAATATTGAGTCAGCTAGTTCAGCCAGAATGTCGACAAAAAACCTTCAATCAAAAGTTCCATAATTCTTAAAAAAATACACCAACAAAACCAAACTGTTCTTGCTGATACATAAGGAAGCATGATAATGTTAACCCAGTCCCAAGGATGGGTGCCCATATATACTGCTCCATAATGTATGCTAATGTATAATAAATCAAGGAAATGAAGCTAGTCACTCACCACGCATATGCTTCTCCTTTGCCAACTGCTCCTCATGATTAGTGGCTTTGACTATTGCGATATCTAACTCCTAAGAAAGTTTATGCAGAAACAGCATCAACTAGTAAGTAGTATACTACACTTCGACGGGGGCGGTCCAGCGCCCGTGACGAGAGAGAGAGAACAAAAAACAAATAATAAGTATTAAACTTCAACATAGTTAAGGGACACCAATTTAAATCTGTAGAAGAGTAGAAGAACCAGACCTTGTATTCACTGTTTACTTTTGCCAATCCTAGTGTCGTTGAGTCTTTTATTGCTCCAAGAACCTTTCTTATGCTCTGTTGAGTACTATCACTTCCCGCCATCATTTCTTCAACACCTCTACCCATAGAGGAAGTCAAAATCACTCATATACCATCAGACAAAAGGTAGCAACATACTGCCAAGTTAATGATATGGTGTGTGTGTGTGTGTGTGTGTGTGTGTGTGTGTGTATATATACATAGAGAGAGAGAGAGAGAGAGAGAGAGAGAGAGAGAGTAGAAACCATGAAAAAAGGGTTCTCCTCGTCAATAAAACAGTCAGGCTGCTAATTCCTTCAGAATTGCACTGTACAGTGTCAACTGGCACTTGTTACAGTTTAACTTTTCAAGTATCAGATTGTCAATTTCTCTCTCAAACAAGGTATCAGATTGTCAAATTCACTATTATGGGACTAGCTATATCATTTTTTAGCATGTGGACTGAATGCTGTCGCTAAGGTGGCAAAGGATCCTTACCCCATATACAGACCATTAATACATATCAAAATTGTACAATAAGTGGCATTTTTAGTCTCTAACACTAAACATTTGCAAAATCTATGTAACACGATCATAGTTATAAAGTTGGAGAAAGGTTCTTCAATTTGATGCAACCTTTATCATCATTCTTGCTTCTATTAACACATGAATATTATGAAGGATACTTAGAAATGGATTGCATTTAACTAAAAGCTCAAAATAAATACCAATTAACAAAATCTCAAGCAAAATGAATAAGATACTTCTGGATAGCTAAACAGAACACAATACCATATTGTTTTCAAGTCCCAAGGTGTTGGCACTCTGCAGCTTGAGGAAAAGGCGTGTTCCCACAGCTAAGATATTCTGAACAGCCAAGTAGATCTCCTGCTAAGGTCAAATTTGTTGGTTATACTCGAAACAAAAAATAACAAGAAGTATGAAAATGTTTGCCGAAAGGAAAGACCGGTGCCGAAAGTTTGCCATATAAGGCTATAAGCTTCAAATTCAGAAGTAATGGATAATAAATAAATAAATAAATAAATATATATATATATATATATATATATATATATATATATATATATGTTTGCCGAAAGGAAAGACCAGTGCCGAAAGTTTGCCATATAAGGCTATAAGCTTCAAATTCAAAAGTAATGGATAATACACACACACACACATCATCTGCGAACCAATCACGGAAAATGATTGCTAATCCAATGTAAGGTGAAACTGTTACCTAAAAAAAAAAAAAAACCAAACTGGCAAATGATTTCAACCATTTCAATTAGTACTAAGAAACTTTTTCTCGTATGGCTTTTGCTCAAGGTTTCCCCTATAACTTAACCTGCTACATATTTCGCTCTAGATACATTACTTTGAAACAGATAGAATCATTACCGAGGTAATATTTCCTATAACTCAGGAACTTCTTTCACTAGTCCGTTTCAATCTTATTACACATTGTTACTCATAAAGTTATAGTCTTTTCTCTTTTATACACTCCACAGAGGGTAGCTCCTTTGTATCTAATACACTAATTTGATGTTTGGTTGGAGGCCAAAATAACATTTGAGAACAGATCTACTGGAATATGAACAAGAATGGACAATACCCTTATTCTGTTTGGTTCTACCAAGAATGGGATTGAAAATGATGTCCCTAGACAACTCCACAGATGCACTAGGGAATCTGAATCATAAGCCCATAACTACCAGAATCTCATACTATCAAATGGAGTAATTATCCTTCCTGGTGATTTTTTTTTTTCAACCAAATATCATATTTATTCTTGAAAAATGTGTCTGCACTCAGCATTCCCTTGCAGTATTGCCACGAACCGACTTGGTGTCCTAATGGTAGGAATAGATCTTGATTCAGCTTGTCATGTTCCATCCTCCAGTCTCTGAGTGTGCTTGTGATTAATACTAGTCTAGAATGGAACGTTGTCAACTTCTTCTATTGTTGATTTGGAGGATTACTTTCTTGTTCTCACTCACTCATTTGATGGTCCATTCTTGTAACCTGAGGCATCATAAGCTCGCCAAATGCTCTCTTCCCCAAAACAAGCAATGTGTTGATGTCAAAACGTAATTATCACCCTAGTGATGCAAAACTGTTATCAATCTAATAATCAAATTATTAGTATAAAGCAATCATTGGTTTCTCAGTCCATACTTAATTCAGTAGAATGCAAGTCTATTATCACACCAATAATCATATCAGTAAAAAACACCTAGAGGAAGCTTATGCATTCATTCCCAATGGCACGATTAACACCTGGAAAGGCCATTCCATCAAGCTGATCGTCCGCAAAGAAAAGTCAATAGAGAAGAATTGCACTAGAAACCGACTCTCTAATAAAACTACCAAAAAAAAATAATAAATAAATAATAAATCAAAGAGAGTTGGCCACAATCAGGTGATTAATCATGATCAGAAAAGAAACAGGGAAAAAAACACCCAAACACGCAAAAGCACAAATCAATGGAGCAGGAACATGAACGAGTGCAATTAAACACTGGATTCGAATTGAACTTGAAAGAAAGAATTAGGGTTTAACCTGTTTTATCGAGACGTATTAGATTGAGAAATAGGAGAAAGAAGAATGAGAAAGGAATCGAGAGAGGAGCGAAATTCGCTGGTGCGAGGATTGAAAGTATTTATATGGTGAGGTGGGGCCAGCCGTACCAGCTGTTATGTCCACGTGGGTGTTATTTTTATCAGGACGATGGAGACGGAAATGTCCAAATGACCAACTTACCCTTAGTAATTGTATACATGAGCTGATCAAATAGAGCAGTTTTTTACCAAAAACGGCGAAAAGTCTTTGTTAATAAATTATTATTATTATTCATATATATATATATATATATATATATATATATATATATAAGTTTTACTCTATTTGAAAATATTGAAATAAAAAAAATTGAGATTTTAAAATTTTTATAACCATTATAACTTTTCGAGTCATAAAATATCTATTAACATTATATTTTTATTAAAAAGATTAATAAAAATGATGGAGCAAAATTTATTTTTTTATAATAATTTTTATAAAGAGATATTTAGACAAAACTAGTTGTGGCTTAGTTTAAATATTAGAAATATATTTATTTGAAAGGATAATAAAAAATGAATTTATATATTATATTATGTAAAAATATGTTACACAGTGATGATCTCAAAAAAAAAAAAAAAAAAAAAAAAAGTTATATAGCGGAACTATTGACTTTGTTATAATCTGATAAAGCTGACTTTAAGTTTAAGAATGTCCACAGGGTCATAGAATTCGGTAGAAGAATCCAAATCGCCATCGTATAAAAATGTGTTGACATATTTATGAATATATTAAGCTTGTGAAGTACATCTTTGGGGTATTTAGACAAAATTAGCGGATGATAAACACATGATGTCTATAACAACAAAATTTTAAAGTTTATTTTTAAATTTTATATTAATAAAAAATATTTTTTAAATTTTATAATTATAAAGTATTTTAATTGTTTCAATTTAACTAATCTATTATATATCATATCTTTATTAAGATAATAAAATAGTAGGTCTTATAAGAAATCTAGAAATATAAACTTACAAATAAAAATAAATTTAATCTGAAAAATTATATAGATAATTTTTAGGAGAGAAAAAATGGATAGTTTTATAACTTTATACTGTATAAACAACATAATATGATAAATATCATATATAATTTAAATTTATTTAAAATATTAATTAATTAACATAAAAATATAAAATACTATTAAATTTCATTATTTTGCTTTAGTATTATACTATTATAGATATTGAATTGTTTCAAAAAAAAGGGGTAATACTGGTGCTACAAGGGTAGCACCAACAAATCCATCAAACCAGTTAATTCGTATAATCAAAATAAAAAAATAGACATATCTTTTGAAAAAGCTTCTATCATAAAAATTGTTGAAAATTTTTTTAAGAATATTTCTAAATAGGTTTTCTAGGCCTTAAATCAGGTTCGTACAATGCCAACAACTATCAAAACATGCAGGTGCCATCAGACACGAGTTGTGCTGACCGGCACCTAACATGGCCAAAAATAGATGATCAATAATTTCCTCTGCCGCTCCACATATAATAGACTTTTATGGAGCAACCCAACATCTTTTTTCCTTAAATTGTCTAGTGTCAGGGGTTAGTTTTTGACAGCAAGCCAAACGAAAATTTTTACCTTTTGCGGAGAACAAAATTTCGAAATTTTTGAGGAATAGATACATCTGGTTCCACTGTAAAAGACCCGACTGTAAAAAATTCTGGTTAGCTTCCAATTTTCACTGAAGCAAGTCATGGTGTTGCATGAATTCCACATTTGATCATCAATCCCTGGATGAGTTTATACATGCACCATGGTCATAAAGCTGTTGGGTTTGAAGAGGCATTAGAAGCAATCAGGTGAGCAGTCCAAAGTGGATTTTTCCATGGCAGAAACCTTATATACTCGTCACCAGATCGTGTGATGTTTTCGAGCAGTCGAGCTTGGCGCAGAAAAGGCTTTGCTCCCATCGTATTTTTATGAGGTGTTTATGGAGCTTTTAAGAAGCATTTGGATGTTGTATCTTTTGGTCTCTATGTTACCTGACTGCTTTTTCGCTATCTATTGTTTGCCTGTTGTGTATATCCTTGTATTTGTTGCGCATGCTTGTATTTTGATATCTTTACGTACTTTTGCTTTGTGTACGTACATGCTGCCTACTTGAGTGTTTACTTTGAGGCCAATGATACTACAAAAACAGCCTCCTGCAGAGCATAGCTGATTCTTACCCTCCCCCAACCCGAGCCTAGGCAGGACTGCATTGGATTGTTGTTGTCGTAATGGTTGCTTGCAGTAGTGGTGATCTGTATTTTGAAGCGCTTGCTCAAGTTTAGAAAGGCATTTGACCCTCTATGACTTGGGATTTAATCTTCAATATCCATGTAATGAGAATACTTGCTTTGAAATGGATTCAGTGGAACGAAATTTGCATCTGTCGAGCAAAGACCGTTCTCCGATGGTGTTTCTATAAGCCAGCACCCGCTCAATTCTCAGACTAACCTTACTGCTGAAATGATGAACATGAAAGTTCATACAATTTTTAGGAATTCAGCTTCCTGAATGCTAGTACTCGACTAGTCCTTCGATTTGGCTCAATCCTGCATTCTGTGTCAGTCTCATTTTCTTCAACATTCTATTGACCCTTTGTATCCCAGTCCAATTACCAGTCTCTGCATATAAAGTAGACAACAATGCATAATTTGCTGAATTCTCGGGCTCAGAATCAATCAGCCATTTTGCTAACCTCTCTGCTTCATCAAACATACCATGAACCCTGCAAGCTGATACCAGTGAGCTCAAGATCTTCGGGCTAGGTATCAGCCCTGAATTCTTTATGACGTCACAAGCATCTTTAATAAGCCCATGTTTAGCTAAAAGATCAATGTAGCATGCATAATGCTCAAGTGATGGGCCTTTGTCGTGCTTTTTGGTCAAATAACTGAAGATTTTCTTCCCATCATCCACCAGTCCAGCATGGTTACAAGCAAATAACACTGCAAGATAAGCCAAATCATCGGGTTTGACTTTTTTCTCTTGCATTTGGTTAAAGAGTTTCAACGCTTCATAGCCACGGCCATGAAGGCCATAACTCGAGATCATGCAACCATAAGATATCGAATCCTTCATAGAAATTTCACCAAAGACCTGAAAAGATGACTCAAGGTGCCCACATTTTGCATACATATCTATAAGGGAATTCCCAACTTTTACATCTGAAAGAAGGCCATATTTAAGAATGCACCCATGAATTCCTCGTCCATAATCAAAAGACGCAATCCATACACAAGCCTCAAGAACAGCAAGCATAGTAACAACGTTTGGTTCAACTCCATTGTCCCTCATGGACTTAAAAAGTCCAAAGCTATGAAGATAATCTCCATAACGCGAAGAACAACCCATCATTGAACTCCAAATCACAATATCCCTTTCCTTTGTCCTTTCAAATATAGACAAGGCGAACTTGTGACCTCCCTTATGTTTACCATACATATCTATCAGTGCACTAACAGCCCGAATTTCCAACTCAATCTCCTGCCTTATAGCATAACAATGAATTTCTTTCCCATTTTTTAAATTGCCTAACTCACTACAAGCGTTCAAAGTGGAAATCAACGTCACCCTGTTCAGTCTAATCCCTTCAACCACCATTCTTCGAAACACCTCAAGCGCCAAACAATACCTTTCGTTCATAACACAGCCTGTAACCATTGCTGTCCAAGACACCACATTTCTTTGAGGCATTAGATCAAACATTATCCTAGCATATTCAAAATTATTACACCTTGAGTACATGCCGATGACTGATGTAGATAACATTACACATTCTAACCACCCACGACAAACTGCAAGAGCATGTACCTGCTTCCCATACGAAATATTTCCAATTTTTCCACAAACAGACAACAGAGCCGCGACAAGTTCCGGTTTTGGAATAAACCCAGCAAAGTGCATGTCTTTAAACACTGAAATCGATTCGAAAAATTGTTTATTTTTCATGTAGCAGTTGATCATCGAGCTGTACGAGACTGAATCTTTTTCGAGCATTGCATCGAACAGTTTGCGAGCGTCGTTAAGAAGAAAGTGTTTGGAGTAGAGGGAGAGAAGGGAGTTATGGATGGCGGGATCAAAGGAGAGGTTGGATTTGAAGATGGTAGCGTGGAGTTGAATAGCAAGCGGGAGAGGAGAGGACTTGATGAGGGACGGGAGAAAACGAAGGGATTGTTGGATGATGGTGCCGCCATTGCCATTGGAGAGCTTCTGTGAGAGAGCTGCTACGGCTTGCGAGATGCACACATCCGGCAGATGAGGCATTTGGACCATTTGGAGATGTCGAGCAAGCTAAGAGAGAACTGTAAAGTAGTAACATACTAACATAGTGCATTTAGTTGTAGCTTCTTAAATAATACATTTATAATTTTTTTTTTTTGTTTTTTATAAATATCCTCATAATATGTAAATACTCATTGGAATACTAAAATAATAATTTTAAAATAATAAATTATAGAATATTAAATATTAAAATTAGAAGCCGGTTTAGATGTTTCTATTTTGATTCACAAAGAAGAAATTTGCACCAATCAGCGTTGGTTCAGTTATTAGTAGAGCTGGATATTTAGGAAATATCGGAGTCGAATCGCAGTAATATTGTTGAGAGGGTCTACCCACCGCTCATTTTCAGTCGAGATTAGGATATCAATCGAATTCGGTGGTCAAAAAAAAAAAAAAAAAAAAAATAAAGAGCTTAGCCCAATTTACATGGACCCTTTATGCAAACTACTTGGGCTTTACTCAAAGTAGTTAGGCCTCCAGTTGGCAATTGAGTAGCTCAATAGCCCGGCTTAAACAGTCCAGTTAGCCCATCGCTGACTTGCTACTCTGGCGCCCGGATGAAACTCGAAGGTGGTGGTGGTGGTGGTGCGTCTTCTTCCTTCCCGACTGTGGACCGCTGGCTGCTCCGCCGATGCGTTCCCGAATTGATCAATTAGATTTGGTTTTTCTTTATCCAAATAGAAATTGGTATTGGTTTCAACAATCATCTGATCGTAGGTAGAATATTAGGATTTGATTTGTTGTTTTGTGATTAGATCGGATCGTGGAGGTTGTGAGTTGAGAGATGGGCAATATATTCGTGAAGAAGCCGAAGATCACGGAAGTCGACAAGGCCATTCTCACGCTTAAAACTCAACGCCGCAAGCTCGCCCAGTATCAGCAAAAGGTTACACCACTTATATTTTCCTATTTTTTCCCTTTTTTTTCCCGCTTTAACAAATCTTGTTTTTGTTATAACTTATAAATTGTGTTCTTTATGTGTCTGTCTATGTTTCGCGTGAAATTCTATTATTTGTTCAAATTTAATTGTTTTTAATTGCTTTTAGGTGGATCTTTTCGGCTTCCACAGTAATGAAAATATTGTTAACGTACTAATTTCACACAATGAAACAGTCACAACAATCAGAATTTTGCACCTTGCCGTGTGGTTGACTAGTTTAAGCGCGGCTAAGCAACTATGGTAACCCAGGTTCGTTTTTCGCTCCCTGCAATAGACGTGCGGGAATTCTTCGCAATTCCTAAACAGGTGGCCAGGAACCCTAACAGGGGCTAAATTACTCTATTGCTTGGGATGGTGTGGACCCTGGCTGAGAGTTTCCGAGATCATGCAGACCCACAGAGAGGGCCCGATAAAGGAGGAACGTTAGAGTTTCTAGTTAAAGTTTCAAAAAAGCAATATCAGAAGTATTTCATTCCTTCTATGATCTACTTTGTAATCGTTCGCTAAGAAGTATAGTTGCATATGGAATTTCCATTCAGGATTGATATGAGCTGTTTATTCAAATCACAATTGAGAAGTTTAGTCAAATTTAAGATATAGAGCACTGCTAGAAAAGATTTGTTAACTAATTAGACTATGCATTATATGTCGATATTAGTTGTCTAATTTTCACTTTTAAGGATTATATTTATGTATTTTCCCTCTTTGGGTTATCATGCAGTTCTCCTCTCTCACTTCCGAAATTCCTCAGTCCAAGTAAGCGTGGGAAATCTCTGTGCATATATAATTTTCTTATAATAAGGACACTTTCTTCTTAAAACAATGGGAAAGAAGCTAGCTGGTGGGCAGACTTTTCCCTACATGGCAAAATTTTTGCATTAGATCTATTTGTTGCTTGTTGTGAAATTGTTTGCTCTGTCTGAAGGCTACCCTGTTATGAAAGATAATTTGGTTGGGTTCTAATATCATAAATAGTTCACCTGTGCACCTATTTCTGATTATTAGAAGAGATGAGGGAATTTTCAGCACTTACATTGTTATTCACATTCTTGTTCTGTTCTAGCTTGAGGCTGTAATTGAAGCTGAGAAGCAAGCTGCTAGAGATCTGATTCGTGAGAAGAAGAAAGATCGAGCCTTGCTTGCATTGAAGAAAAAGAAAGCTCAAGAAGAATTGTTGAAACAAGTTGATGCATGGCTTCTTAATGTTGAGCAGCAGGTATCACTTCAGACCACTCAGAAACCAAAGGAAGATATTGTTGTAATGTGTTATCCTTGTTTGACTTGTATTGTTTCCTTTTCTTTCAGTTGTCAGATATTGAATTAACTAGCAAGCAAAAAGCAGTCTTTGAAAGCTTGAAGTCGGGGAACAATGCTATCAAAGCTCTTCAAAGTGAAATTAATTTGGAGGATGTCCAAAAGTTGATGGATGATACAGCTGATGCAAAGGCATACCAGGAAGTGAGTTCCTTATTAGGTTATGTTTTAAGATGTTTAGTTTTGTCAAAAACAAGCATCATGTCTTAAGATGTTTAATTTTGATAGTACTTAATGTCTTTTTGTTAAGACTGCTAACTTTGGTTATGTCGATTTTCCCATCCGGGAACATTAGTGGCATCACCAGTTTACACAAGTTGTAGAGAATCACTGAACAAAAGTCCTGTTGTTGCGGTCCACTAAAAATTTGGAGCACCATGTTATTTGAGCTCATTATAAAGTTGTTTTTTTAAAAAAAATTGGAGCACCATGTTATTTTTAAGTTGACATCATTAGTTTACCAAGTTGTGGATATGACTAAAGAAGGCTCACTGGTTGATGATAGTTCACTAAAATTGGAACGGCTAAATAGAACACAAGTTTAAACCATATGCTATGAGGTCTTTTTTTTTCATATAAAAATATTTATGGCCATCTACCATTTACTACCATCATGATCCCTAAAAATATACTTTACCACTCCTTAACGCCCTTCACTATTGGCTATGGAACTTATTTACTTACTCTTTTAATATTGAGCCTCCTTTCTTTGTTGATTCATAACATTGGTTTTTGGTTACGTGGTGAGGCTGTTCTACTTGAAGAAGGTGCTTGGTATTTTAATGTTCCCACATTATTAATCATAGTCAACAGCTAAATTTCATTGCATTTGATATTGCTTAATCATCCTGTAAATGAATTTATTAAAAATCATAGACACATTTGCTGTGGTTTTATGTACATGGAACTCTGCTTTTTATTTCATCTTTTCATTTTCCATTATCTTTTGATGAACGCTGCTGATTTTGTTGGGTCATGGCTTCTTTGATACTTGTTCATACAAATGCATTTTGGTGACGCTATATCTTTATAGTCTCAGGGCAAAGTTGTTTTGTATATACTTGGAAAAAGTTCATTCACACTATACTCTGTTCTTGAAGGAAATAAATGCTGTATTAGGAGAGCGTCTATCAGCTGAAGACGAGGAGGCAGTCTTGGCTGAATTCGAGAACTTGGAAACTGAGGTATTTTAGTGTGCTATTTGACTGCTGCTTTTAATCAGAGTATGTTACATTCTTTTTGCTGGATTACTCGGTATGTCTGTGTCTCGTTGCTTAAAAGCGTTGCAGTTTTTTTTTTTTTTTAAATGCTTTCTGCCAACAAATTCAAGTCCTCTTCAAAGATAGACCAATGCTATATTGTGACCTAAAACAGCCCAAAAAATCACATTTATGTGATCTGATCTTTTTCGCCCATCCCAGTAACTGACTCTTTGGGTCAAAAAGTTTTGGGTCAAGTAACTAAGCCCATTCTTCCTTACCAGTCATCTAAAGGCCTTCAACTGATTCATATCTGCCATACAGCCAATATTCGTATCTCTATGCGTATCTCTTTGAGAGTGCCTGTGCCCTAATAGCATTGCTTGTCTTGCTATTAGGATCAGTGGTGGTGACCATTTTGCGTATTCTTAATTATAGACATCATGGAAGAATGTTCCCTGCTCAGTCCTTATGATTAGTGATTACACTATTAATTTTATTGCATAAAATATAATATCAAGTATACCCTCATCTTGTTTCTGTCCCTTCCTCAAGCTCCGAGTAAAGGGACATACTTGCAAAAGAGGATCTTACATATTGTAGATATATAGATATACTTGTCGGCTTCCTTTTCTTAAAAAGAGATACTTGTCTTATTTCCCGCTCTAGAAATGTCAAAGAGAGAGAGAAAAAAAAAAGAGAGTGAAAGAGGGTAATATGGAAAAGTATGTTGCTGATCACATCATTGAGTTTTTCATGGAGCCATGAATCCTCAGTATTGGATGATATCTAACATTTATCTTCCCATAGCTCTCGGTGCAGGACATGCCAACGGTACCAGCTGAAAAAGTTCAAGATCAGCAGCCGGAAGGACCTGCAACCCCTGCTATGAGACGAAAGCGAGAAAAGGAGATAGTCGAAGACGGTGAAGAGGAACTTGAACTTCCTGATGTGCCCACAAAAACTCCCGTCGCTGCAGACGGCTCGAAGAAACAACCCAGCAGAACAAAAGGTTCTCTCTCTCTCTCTCTCTCTCTCTCTCTCTCTTTCATATCTATAGAGAAAAATGAGAACTTTGAGTGATAAAAGACTTGTGATTGCAGCATTGGAAGAGCCATTGCCTGCTTGATGAATGGAGCGATGAAGGGTGCAGATCTGCGTCTCGTTTCAGTTTCGTCATATTACGGTTTACAGGTTTGTAAAGTTTAAGAATACAGCTCCAAAAACTATTTATTAAGTTTCCTATTTCACGTATCTTTGTGTATACTTACGTTAGGTAATCGAATTACTATTATCTGGTCATGAGATCTTTGTGAATTGCTGCAAGTGCTTTGGGTCTGTGCCTCAAATGATCTTCCATAATCAAATTGACAATTGGCTTTTGGATTTTATATTGTAAATTGTGTAATATTTATTTGTTGAAGTTTGGGTTCTTCTGTGTTTTCTTTTCGTTCCGATAATCAATTGACCATACATGATACATGTCTGTTACATGAAAGCCATCCCATTTTGTATATACAATGAAAAGGTAACCTTCCCAGATACACATCACTGGTTCTAGGGCAAAACTCGTCAACAGGACGCCTGAATCCAACACATTCTTCGGCTCGTGGGTATTTTGTTTGGTTTAATCGCTGAATTTGATTTTTATCCTATATCTCGATCGAATATTGAACGATAGATTATAGATAATTTTAATCAGATGTTGCTGGAATTCGAACTCTCGACCTATTCTTCGTAGGAAATATGTTGCGGTGTCTTTCCAATACTTAATCAACTGGGTCTGATTGGTGCTTCTGGTTATCTTTGCTAGCTTTCCCAGTATAAGTTCTCATTTTACAAAATACGCACCATTTCAGCATTTTTACACGCCAAAAATCAGGAGAACTATGATTCCATACACTCAAATGTATAAGAATAGAGTATAAAAGACTCTCGAACATCATTCCCAAATATCATTTTCAAAAATTATCTACAAGATTCAAAACATTTTTAAATATGCTAAGATTTTAAAGTTTAAAACATCTATTTTGAAACATCTTTTAGGAGAAATTTAAATTTTAAAGTTAGAGATATTTCTTTTTTTGTTAAATCTATTTTTTATTTTTATTTTAAAAAAATTTGTTGAAGAAGGTAATCTCCGCCAAAGCATTATTAGCCTGTGCATCTCCTGTTAATTGTTATGTGGCCTTCAAAATACTGCATTATTTTAAAAAGGAAATTACAATAAATAGACAATAACATAGGAATTTAGGATCCTTCTCCCATGTTCTACTCAAACCATGTTGATCTAATCCAACTTTAACTGCTTTCTCGTTAGTGGCGAATCTCCTAAAGTACTTCAGCGGGTAAAAACGAACACTTAATCAAATTCCGAAAGTACCCTTCTCCTTTAACCTATTAACCACTAAAATAATCGAAAAATTATGGATAAATGCTTAATTTTTAGAAAAGTTATTTTTTAATCCTTTTAATTTTTATATTTAGTAATAACCCATTAATTTCAAATTACTTATTATTTAGCCCTTTTATATATAAAATTGATTCTAATACCTTTAATCGTTTGCTAATTTTTTTGCTTAATTTTAGGGATGCAACTCGATGACCGGGGCGACGCGATGAACTCGTTTTCGGTGGTACGTAAAAGCTAAAAAAAGTACAATAAGATAATTTTCTAAGTAAACCTGAAGGGTCAAAAGAAGACGTTTGCTATGGCGTTGGAAGAGAAGATTAGATAACAAAGTAAGAACAAAATATGAAAATATGAAAAAATTACGTTGACTATGAAAGACGGCGCGCCGGACGACGACTAACAAACAAATAAGAACAAAATATGAAAAAAAAAAAAAAATTATGTTTGTCATGGCGATGACGGTAGAAGACGGCGCGCGGACGATGATTATGGAAAACGGCGCAAAGAAGATTCAAATTATTAAAATCTTATTAGGAAAGAAGAATCGAAAGGGTATTTTCGTCAAAAAATTAATTGAGTTAGTTATTAGGGTTAAAAAATAAGAAAGCTTAAAAATAGGGAGTGGTTATCAAAAATTAGATCTGGAGGGGTTAAAAAATTACTTTTACCTAGTCAAGGGGCCAATCCATAATTTCTCCTAAAATAATTTTATTATTCTCGTAATAAGCTACCCTTCAGAGGGTATTTTTGTATTCCTCGTCGACTTTCCCTCCATTCCTTGCTTCAAGCGCTCAGCTTCACTTTTTTTTTTTTTTTTTTTCAAAAGAAACGGTTTCCTCCTCCAAATGTCTCATTTTCACTCCTAAAAAGCCCTAATTGGATCGTCAAACAAGCTTAACTGGGAAAATGGGGAACATGGTGGTTTGCGGAATCGCCGGCGGTCGCGACGGTGGACGGAGGAGGAAGGCGGCAGCGGGCGCTGCGGAGGTGGTTGATGATAGATTCACACGCCCCCGGCAGCTGATGCGGCTTCCTTCCGGCGTCGATTACGGCCGTCTCAGACGGCTGATACTCGCCGGAAAGCTTGCGCCCTGCTTCGATGGAGCCGACGAAGACCCTCTTTCCAGTGAGCTCGAAGAATGCCCCATTTGTTTTCTGGTATACTGCAAACTCTCTCTCTCTCTCTCTCTTCTTGAGAATAAAGGACTTACCTTCTTCTTTCTTTTTTTCATTTTTGTAGTATTATCCGAGCCTTAACAGATCTGTATGCTGTGGCAAAGGGATCTGCACAGGTGGGAAATTCCGATCTGTAATTTCTTTGGCAATCCGGTGGATTAATTTCTGTTCTTTAAAATTTCTGTTTAAATTTGTTTTCGCAGAGTGTTTCATACAAGTGAAGCCTTCGGATATTGCAGGATCCATAAGGTATTCCCCTAGTCTTTGCACCTCTCTACGGAAATACATAATCATATTCATGTCTTATTATCATCATGTATAATTTGGTAAAATTAATTAATAAATACTTCGTATCCTCAATTTGCATGCAAAATTACTCTTAAAAAAAGCATGTAGCTCATGGATATACTTTCATGTCGTAGTTTTACGGGCTCTTTTTTCTTTTAAGCTGAACTTATTGTGTGTCAGGTGCCCATTCTGCAATAAATGCTTCTACGCGGTTGAACACCGTGGCGTAAGGTCTGAGGAGGAGAAGGGGCGAGAGATAGCTGTACGATACTTATATTCTTTTTTGTTGATCTCGTAAGTGGAATTATAGATGTTAATCGGTATCATATCCTTGTACAGGAACAGAAGAAAGTCATGGAAACAAAACTAAGAATGCAGCTGGAGTCTCAGGAAAAGGAAACAGCATCGTCAAAAACTGAAACAGAATTGGATGGTGATTATTAATTCGGTTTATCAAAATGTCCATCTACTGTTGCACCGGTACTTTAAATTTATCTTCGTGTCGATTAACAATCTTTTTGGCGTGTTATTTTGTTTTTTCATACAAGCAGGTGAATTGAGAAATATAGAATATGGGATGGAGAGTTCACTGCAGGAGGGTACTAGGCTGGATGATTCCGCGAATCAAAACACCTGCACGATAAGGTAGCTAAATTCTAATACTAAAAAATAAAAAGTTTCATTCATCTGAAAATTTTGAAGTAAACGCCTCTTAATACTTGCTAGTGGAAGATAGCTGCTGACTAACTTTCTCAAACCAAGGGATGGGTAATGCTAACTTTTCTATGGCCATTTTATTGATTGTTTAATCAGGCGATACAAGGTTTTAGAGACTTGAGAAAGAACACACCGCTACTATTAGAAGGGGGGGGGGGGAATAAATCGGTGTTGTCCTTTATTATCTCCTCTTTTTGTCAACTGAGGCCAACACGGAGTCATTTTCAATGAAGGCGATGCATTTTCTCAAAAAAAAAAAAAAAAAAAAAAAAAAAAAAAAAAAAGTCCTTGCAAAGATACAGGCCTAGCATGTTTACGAGCGCATTAATGCGATAGCTTCCCAAACAGTTTCTGATAGTTTTTTTTTTTGGTGAAATAGTAGGTCAGAAGAGTACAGTCTGGGTCTCGAGCAGATCATGCTAATGGAAGCAATGTGGGAATCCCTTCAGGTACATTGGTGTTTGCTTGATGTATTCGCCAGGTCTATCCGTTATTTTGCCTTAACTTTGGATTGAGCAATGTCGCGACCTAGCGGATTATGGACTCAATCATATATTCAAATTCTTTTCAGGATGTAAGACTAGACATGATTTGATGAAGAAGCCTGGGCCGGACGAACAAATACACGGTGAAAATGTCGAACTCCTTTCGTCGTCAGAATTAAGCTGTTCAAGCAATCGGAATATTTAAATGTCTTATTCTGGGGACTAATGGAGCAAAACAATTCTGGTTTAGCATTTTTAGCTAATTAAGAGAAAAGAAATTCATTCTGCAGCCACATTATATGAGCAATGTGATGGTGGATGTCTTGTTGTCTTTTTATTTTAAAATATAAAAGATATATATTTTGAGGTGTTTATTTGAAAATATGCTACATTTACCAGTAACTTTTGGCCTAAATTATAGAAGAACTCTCTGGAAGAACAAGGATTAGATTGTAGCTGGTCAGATTCACATGGGTTTATATTCTCTGCTGGTATTAATCCATGCACAACACTCCAGCAGATTAAGTAGAACTCTAATTAAGAATCTAATAAACTCAGCCTTTTCAAGTTCACGAGAGCTTCATTATACTTAATCACATGCATATGTTGGGAGATTAGAGCCTATAAATACCCTCCCTTAAATCCACTGATAGTCTATCCCTCTCTCGTAGAGATTATTCATGGCAAATCTTTCTAGGGTTCTTATTCTAGGTCTATTTGTGCTATCCCTAGATGTTGTTACTACTTGTCATGCAGCCCGACTAGCCAGGAAGAATCTTGGATTGGACTTGGGTGGCGGGGCCGGGGTTGGTCTGGGACTCGGTCTCGGTCTCGGAGGTGGTACTAGCTCAGCGTCTGGCTCGGGCTGCAAATCTTGCGCCGAGTCTGGTTCTGGCTTTGCTTCTGGTTCACGTTCGGCTGCTGGGTCTAGCTCCGGTGCAACATCCACTGCTTGTCCAACCCCTAATAGTGGTGGGGCCATAGGGGTTGGAAAAGACAGTGGGCGTGGTTCGGGGTCGGGTACCGGATCTGGGCGTGGATGCTCTGGAAGTAGTTGTAGAGTGGGCTCGGGCTCAAGTGTGGGTTCAGGGGCCGGGTCCGGTTCAGGATTTGGATCAGGATCAGGATCAGGATTTGGTTCAGGTCAAGGTGGTGGGTTTGGGAGTGGTTCTGGTGGGGGCTACGGTGAAGGTTCTGGTTCTGGCTCAGGCTTTGGATCTGGTTCGGGCTCCGGTCAGGGTCAAGGGTTTGGGAGTGGTTCAGGTGCGGGCTATGGTGAAGGTTCGGGGTCTGGTTCCGGGTTTGGTCAAGGTCGTGGGTTTGGGACAGGTTTCGGATCAGGTGGAGGTGTAGGAATGGGATCAGGATTTGGCTCGGGGTTCGGCTCTGGTCGGGGTCAGGGTATTGGAGGAGGTTCCGGGTTTGGGTCAGGTCGTGGTCAAGGATATGGGTATGGAGTTGGCTCGAATCAAGGGCAAGGTGACGGGTATGGATATGGTGCGGGTTCGGGGCAAGGCGAAGGTGAAGGTGATGCGAATGGATCTGGACTCGGAGAAGGGTATGGGTTCGGGTCTGGTGCGGGTGGCGGGCACGGTTAATGACATCTTTCTACTTGTGGGCTTTGATATCAAGAGTGTTGTATGAATAAGATTATGAGACAAGTCATCACTAAATAAACTGTCCAGCGATTCCCTCTTATGCTAAGTTTGTTTCTTTGTTTAATTTTTCGCATAATTTTTTCGTTGATTATGTGAACTATTGAAACCAACATGGCGTGGCTCAGTCAGTTAGCAAGACTGGATTAATCGATTATCGGACCTTCGTATGGTTAGGAGTTTGAATCTGTACCGACACATGTTGGGAGGGAGTACCGTATTAGCTCCACTTTCCGAGCAATATTACTCTTATCATGTAGGGTAGGGATACTCGCTGGAAAATCATCAAAAAAAAAAAAAAAAAAAAAAAAAAAGAAAAAAAAAAGAACTATTGTAACATGTTATATTTATTTCTAAAGGCCCATTGAACGGATAACATAGAAATAACTATTACTAGGAAAATAATCATATAAGACCAATGTTATTAAATTATGAACCATATTAATACATAATTTAATATTCTTGTGTAAGCTTATATAGAAGAATTGTATGGATATTAATAAAAAGTATGAGAGTATTTCTAGAAATAATTTATATATATTTAATACATCATGAGATTTTTAAAAATTATACTAGAATGACTAAATTATATTTACAATTGAAGCCCATGTGTTTTATAATCAAAATCTAATAATGTATCGTAGGTGGACCCTGCGGATGACATGGACACCGTTCCAAAATGACTAACTAATGAATAACGTAGCAAATATTCAAAATGTTTTCCAAAAGTGCACGATATATGCGTCTAAAATAATATATATATGCTAAATTGTGGCAAATATGATGAATATTATGATGGGAAATTATATAGCAAAATCTCTTTCATGGTTTATAAGTTTACATAATAATATTATCTATTATAACGATCATACTAAATAAATTATTTAAATATAATATTTTTTTCACGTAATCTTTAAAAAAATAAAGTTTGGAACTATAATAAATAATTAAATAAGCTAAAAGTACTAATAGAGGGCAACCTTCAATCGTTTTGTCATGATTGGATTTCAACTTTGAAGTCAAGCAAGAAGGGAAAAAAATTGGGAAAAAAAAAATATTAATTCCAAATTATTTGCATTGTTTATATGTTGGTAGTTTTCTTGTCTCACTTCCAATTGTATAAATATTTCAAAACGAAGTCCAAGATTGATGCAACGGGCATTGAGTTTCTAGATAAACAGACTCATCTTTCAATTTAAATTAAAAATTAGCGCAGTTCAATCTCACAAAATATATTAAATAAAGACCGAAATCGAATATGTACAGGTGACATCGAAGATCGACAAAACAATACGTATAAAAACATAAAATTGACAAAAAATGTGCATAATAAGTTATATGATGTGTACAACAAAATTGATATAATTTTGGGAAAAGATTTGGGAATTCTTTAATGCTAGCATTAATGTTTCTTTTAAAGATATTCAAAATTCTTGAAGATTTCGGTATCAAAATTTCCTAAATTATGCGAATGCGTACAGAATAATCAAATATTTTTTTTGCGTTTGGACATAATTTTCTTTTGATTTAGTAGAAATGTTGATAAGTATTTACATTGTCCTACAAGCTTGTTTGGTAGCTTGTGCTTCTCATAGAAATGGAAAATGTTCTTGGAAAACTTATTTTATCATCGGTCTAAACCAACTGTGATAGAAAATAAATATAAAACATGCATAACTTTTAAAAATAAACGTAAAATTAATATATTTTTTCAAAAAAAAAAAAAAATCTTCGACTACGAAGTCATTTTTCATGAAAATGACGAAGAAATTTTCGTCGAATTTTGACTTCCCGAGTTGGATCTTGCTTACCAAATATAACACTGATTCCCTGTTGATTATATCCAGAATGTCTGCATAAAAGTTGATAGCAACAAATAAATAAAATAAAATAAAATAAAAGTATTACTTGCACTTCAAGTAAAAAAATAAAAAGTTTTAAAAAACTCAAGCTACAACTACTGTTATTATAATTATTGTAATTTTATCGTCGCCGTCGTCAACAGCAGCGAAAAATAATATTCAACGACCGCAGTAATCCGTAGCTAATATTGTCATTCACCGATCAAATTACAAGTAAAACTTTTCGAATAATTTTGGAAAAATAATGTATAATATAAAAGGAAAATGCTATAGTATGTGGTCCATTTAGAGCACCAAATACTTGTGCAATAAAGATTTTGAGATATTTAGGGTTTGAATTGTACCATACTTCTTTTTTGTTGAGTATTTTGAGTACTTGATTTAATAAATAAATAGAAATATTTAGGAGTCTTTAGTGGCCAATTTCACATCCATTGAATTTTCTATTAATAAACTCATCAATACTATGTATAAATGGTGAATGTCTCCTTAAACAGTTGCCTGACTTCGGAGCCCGAGCAACTATTTAGAAATATTTTCTGTAAAAAAAAATTTAATATTAAATTATAATTTTTATTAAAATTTATATTTTTTATATTCAAACTATCTCCAAAAATACATTTAGATATATATTTGGCATGCATGTGCATGTCGAAATACTATTTTCATTCTTTTTAAATTATTAAGACTTTGGAGTATTAGAATACTACTTTAGAAGTAATTTTTTATGAAACTCTGAACATAAAATTTATAGTTTCCATTGAAATTTATAATTTTATATTAAAAATTTTACTAAAAAGTAACTATAAATATATATGCAGTACGTTAATATATACCGTCATATACGAGTTTAAAAAATAAATAAATATTGGAGGGGAAATTGAAAAAAAAAAAAAAGCCTCTTTAAGAAGAGTTGTTTGAACAATGATTTTGTTAGATTTTTTCAATCTCACAGCTATTTTTTGTTTTTTATTTTTAAATCCGTTAAGACTTAGAAGGTAAAATATCTATTTAAAAATATTTTTTAAAAATTTTAATATTAAAATTATAAATTTTATCAAAATCTATAATTTTTGTAATAAAATTATTCCTAAAAGATACAAACACATACACACACACACACACACACACACATATATATATATATATATATATATATATAATATATATATATATATATATATATGTTTCATTTGCTTGTGTGTTTTTTCCATACGATTTTCGTTATTTTTAAATCTGTAAAAAATTTAGAATCTGAGAAAATTACTTTAGATGTAATTTTTTTAAAAAAAATTAATAAAAAATTATAATTCTCATCAAATTTTATAATTTTTTTGTTTGAAATTTTTACCAAAAAATTCCTAAGTGTATCTTTAGTATGCTGATTCATACTGCAATATAATGATTTAAATTTGTTGAACAATGCTTAAACAGTTGCATTAAAATTTTCAATTTAGCTCCTATATTTATTTTTTTAGATACATTAAGATTTCGGATCTCAAATAGTTATTTAGAAATATATATATTTTTTAAAATAAATTAACATTAAAATTATAGATTTACTTAGAATTTACAATTTCTATATTAAACTATTCTTAAAAAAATACATTTAAATATATATTTGGCGTACTTGTGCATATCGTAAAACGATTTTCGTTATTTTTAAATATTTTATGAATTAGGAGCCTCAGAACAATAATTTAGAAATAAATTCTAATATAAAAACTAAATTCTCATTAAAAATTTTAAATTTATATTAAAAAAATTTAATAAAAAAAACCCATGCATATATATATATATATACATATATATATCTGCAATTCTAAAGTCTTAATAAATTTACAAATCAAAATGAAAACAAAACTATATTACGATACCACGAATGTACCAACTATATATGTAGAAATTCTTTTGAAAAGTTTTTTAATATAAAAGTAGTAGATTTTCATAAGGGCTATCATTTTCAAGTTGTAAATATTTTTCAAAAAAATACTTTTCAAATCAATATTCTGAAATTTCAAAATGTTAACGAATTTAAAAACAAGCTACAAAGTCATAAAATATTTAAAAATAAATTTCCTTTTAGATTTCTAATTTATTTGTTTTGAATTTTTTTGTTATCGATAAATGCACAGTCGCACTCGATGGCGCTGTCGATGGTCGACTTTGCCATCTTTCATTCTGTTGATGTACGGTATTTATTTGACAGTAAAAAATATTCAATATATTTAAATTTTTATCACCTATTCATACATATTTCATAATTATAATTTATTATTATTTTTTTTAAATATCATCATCAATCTAAATCAATATACAGTATTCACGCAATACCAGTCAATCTTAACTAGTTATATGATGAATTTTCAAATGAATAATACCTTCACGAACCACAATTAACTTGATTTTGTGCTTTTAAATGATTTTTTTGAGAAAAAGAACCACTTTCAGCTACTTCATGCTCAAAATTCCGAGTCTTCATAGACGTCAACTTTTTTTTTTTAAGTTTTGATCGTCGAGTTTAAATTTTATCTTATATATCGACCCAGATACTGAACTTTTCAATCAGATATTGTTAAAACTCAAACTCACGATTTATCATTCATGATAAATAGAAACTATAAAATCATTTTTTTTTTAAAATTTTTTTTATTATTGAGTTCAATTTTTATTATGTATTTTAGTCAAAAAATATAAATGTGAAAGTAAGATCTCTCCTAACTAAATATTATTGAAATTAAAAAATTTAACTTACCTTTTGTGAAAAGTAATAGTAATTTTTAATATATAATTATATTTATTAATTACATCAATACTGGTCGGTAGTATAAGGTCGCTTTAGGATGTTTATCTCAACTGCTTTTTTTTCTCAGTCAACGCAATGGATTTTATGGTAGAGTAGTTACGGGCCCGGCCGGTCATTTATGGTAGTTACGGGCCCGACCGGTCAAACCAGGTAGTTTTGTTAAATGGGAATTATAAATATGGCAAGAAAATGTGGAAAACTTGAAGTGCAATTCATTCACTAATAACCTGCTACTGTACAAATGAATAGACACGTCGTACTTGTGTACAGGAATATAGTTTTGTGATATTTTCTCTTCCCCTTTTTTTTTTTTTTTTTTAGATTTTTTAATAAAATTCGTAATACGAGCGTATGTTCTTATAGAAACTTCAAATTCGTAAAAAATTTTACATTCAGCCCCTATCGATACTCTGGGATCCGAATATAGACCTTCCATGAATGGAAGCTCGTGCCATGAATTAAAGAGAATTTTCTTCAAAAAATTCTGGAGAAGATTTCACTCTATACGGTTCCGAATTCGGATGATGAGATTTTCTGAGGAGCTTTCCAACCGATCGAGCTAGCCGCGCTCGGCTCTTCCACTATTAATTAATCATATAAAGCACGGATAATAATATGGTATGACGATGCAATACGATACAAATTTAAAAAATATAATAATTTTTTTTAAAAAAATATATGAATATAGCTTAAACATGACTATAACAATATAAATAATTAAAATAATATATATTAATAGCAATAGAAAATATAACTAAAAAAAAAACTTATATTTAAATATTTAAAAATATAAGAATATATATATATATATATATATATATATATATATATATATATATATATATATATATATATGACACACACACACACACATGCACACACATATATAAATACATAAATACACATTTGCCAACATAATTGAAAATTAGTTCTGAAGTTATAATTGTATCATTTATACTTAGTAAGTATTTTTTTATTCTCTAAATTATATCGATATATTCACATGATATTTTTTATAAGAGGAATAAAAAATATATTAAAAAAAAATCTAATCCACAAATAAAAAGAATATAATCTGAAAATTATATAGAAAATATAAAAAAATAAAAAAAGGACGGTTTATAACTTTTTACAGAAAATAAGCTGTATAATTTTTATGATAACTACCGCATATATAATTTATATTTAGTTTAACTATTATATAATTAAGTTAAGATATAAAACACCATCAAATCTAACTATTGTGCTTTAATATTATATTATATATATAGATATATATATGGATAAATTATCGGATATTTTTGTTTGGCATGTTTTACACGTATATCTAAAAAAAAAATTTTAATACTTCCCTAACATGTCGATACGTATCAGGCTATATTTACGGAATTTTTATATTAGACATTGCTTAGAGCAAAAATTTGTCTTGCTATACCTATTAGAAAAGGAAATTAATTAAATATATTAAATATGAGACTCAATTATTCAACATATGTGTCCTTAAATTCTTAGATCATATAATCAATTCTATGGCTCCCCAATTAAATTATGAAATGACAATTAGATGGCTAATAACACGTTAAGCAATTGTATATCAACACCAAACTGCAACATAATTAACGTGTCAAATCGAAGTTCAATCAATAATAATATCCATCTGATTACAGCTAATTGACCTAACTCGTTTATTAGACTGGACCCAACTTGCAGATTTGGGTATAATCATACAGCCACTTGGATATGCACCCTTTTTCTCATTATGATTTGTACAACACCATAACAATTATGTGCCACGTGGCGACGACATTAAGGACGAACGGTTGGAATTTCGATGCTTGAATCGCCGCCTTAAATATATTTTGTGGAGATTAAATGAGCATTTCCACCTTCTAGAACCAAAATTTTGAAACTGTTCATGAGTATGGTTCGATGTTATCATTGAGTTTATATTACGACGATTGTATAAATGGCCGACTAAAATAGAGGTTTTTCATGTTAATTTTAAAAATAAAAATTTAGTAAATTGGTTTAGGATATTTTACGTTTTTATGTCTACCACTAATTGAAATTGGTAATTTTATACCATCCTAATTGCATTTGATATTTTTGTGCTCATTATCATGTAAAATGATAAAAATATTTTTAATTTTTTATTTCGAAAAAAATATTTGAAAATAATCGAACACCACGAACACCTGCGAATATCCCCGAATACTATAGTAGATTTTTTTTTTTTGGTGTACATAGTGTGTTCGTGGATATTTGTTGGTATTCATAGATGTCGGTGGGTGTTCGTAAACATTCATGAGTGTCGTATGTGTTTACAAGTGTTCGTTGGTATCCGCGTGTTATTATATATTTTTTTTAAAATAAAAAATGGAGAGTATTTTTATCATATTACATAATAAAGGGGTATAAAAAACTAAATCCAATTATATAGCAAAAAAAAAAAAAAAACCAAATCTAGTTAGTACAGGCACAAAAACATAAAATGTGCATTGGCTTATTTTGTGGTGAAGAGTTATTTGTTGAATTTAAAAGTTAGCTGAACTAAACCTGTTTTAATTAATATAATAACAAAACGTAGAAATATGCGATGTGATAGCGCTGACAGTACGAAAATATATTTTTGGGGATTGAAATATAAAAATTAAACTTTGAAAGGGCTGATATACAATTATCCCAAACAAAATCTTCTATTTGAAGCGTACAAATTTTCATAATTAGACCCAAAAAATATACGAATTCGATTGCGTTGCCAAACTTCAGACCGGTCGGGTTAACCTTAAAAATTACAATTTTTTAGTTTCTTTTTTTAATTTGATATGAAGCCGAACTCGACTCGATCCGATAAAAATGTATAGACCAATTGAGTCGGTTCAAATTGGCCGACAAATGCTTCAGATGGCATCGCCATGACCGTATTATCGCCTCGGGTTGATCTAGATGTACTACCATAGCATTATAAGACAGTATGTCAAGAATCCTTTTCTCTCTCTCTCTCTCTTTTTTTTTATTTTAAATAAGGGGGGCCGCACGAACACGAACCCGTGATGTCAACTCACCCACTTAGGGTGACGGTAGATCACGTCTACGTAAGTATGTGAAGAATTTAGTTGCGTCGTATGTTTCAAAATTTGTTTTCCATATTTTTCTTTATATTTTTAATCAATGAAATTAGACAGCTTTCTAGTACACTGTGACAGCTGTTCTTAAGATTAACGATACCAATTCTGTCCAAAATAAATCTATTTAATAAATTCATATGACATGCAAATTTTCGAATAATGCTCATTCTGATTTTGCCAACAAATCACCGTATCCGTACACCGTATTGTTTAAGCTCCGCTATTTGTCAAGCTAGAAATTGTATATTTCTACTATCACTTAAATCTTCCGTAGATAGGCCCACTAAAGTGCATTCCACATAATCGAAATTGTACTAGCAACAGGGTAGGGCTCGAAGTTGCGACCTGACGCTCGCCGCGCAAGCGATTGTGCAACCCCGCCTTATAGGAAGTTATCTCGGCCTGCAAAAGTTATACAAAAGGTTTTAATGATTATTAAAGGTTTCAATGATCATCAAAAAGATTTCAATGATAATTTTGGTTTTAAAAGAAAAAGTTGCATAAACCTTTTAATAGGCTAAAGCCTGAAAAAGCACTGCCGTTTTCGATTTGGTTTGATTTGGTTCAACCCGCACATCCGGTCCGGTTCAGCCCGCACATCACGTGTGTACATATCTCAAGAGGAAGCATCTCACCCATCCCAATACACCCTAGTAAAAGGAGTGACCCAAGGGGAGACCCATGTAGTGACTATTAATGCTGGTGTGTGACATTAATGGAGGCAGCTAGCTGATGAAGGGTGGAGGAAAACAGATCCATCAGCATCCATAACCTGTGACTTTTATCGTTTCTTTTGAAAGAAATGTTCAACTCCAATCTAATAAATCACAATTGCTCCCCCCCACCTACAATTTGCCTCATTGATTGGGAGGTGTAACACAACTCCATCCCCATTCCTAGCTAAGCTTTCCTCCCAACACTCATCCCGAACAAATGCTAGTTGCACACGGACGCGACGCGGATATTTTCATCGATATCCAGATATAGTTGTGTAACATAGCGGTCAGAAACGAACGACAAAATCGTTTATAACGTCAGCATGCAAGGTCTTTGTTTTTTGAGGATCCAAGTATTTTTCCGGAGCTAAGAATCTGAACGTAACTGTTCATATATTGCTCTCCAATAAGGTTACTTCCATCCCAAGAATATTTCATTGTACCTGAAAGGGCACATACGTCCCTTTCTACTGTTCACTTTTTACGGATTAGCCATTCTATTTTTAACCCCTTGCGTTTTTGTACCAAAAAATATTTACGTAGAAATATCTTTTAAAAATACTTTGAATATTAAAATTATGGATATCATCAAATAAACTTTTCATGTTGAATATTTTTTCCTAAAATACTTTTAAATAGATATTGGAAGATTTTAAATTCTTTATGGTTTAGTAGATAATCCATTAAGAATATAAAATTTTATAATATCTAGTTAAAATTATTTTTTAAAAAAAAATTTTAACAAAAAATTTGTAAATCTAATCAAAATCTACAGTTATTAAATTTTTTTTTAAAAAGTACTTATAAAAATTGTAATCAAAATACTTACCAACGAACTACGAAAAATGAGTTGATTTGTAAAAAGTTTAATAGAGAGGAACTGCTTTGTGATAGGTTTTAAAAGTAGAGGCCGATCTAATATTTCCCCTTGAATGTAAGAAATTTGAGCCTTTATACATGTTTTTTTTTGGACTTTAAATCAACCCCTTTGTTGTGGACCCCTCGATTATATACTTTTAAGATAGATATAGATATATATATATATATATATATATATATATATATATATATACTGAGAGAAGTTCCCTCCCAGCATCTCCACAACCAAACTCCAAAGGAGGAGAGATATCCCATAAGCTCTTATTTTTCTCTCCTTTCTCTCATGGCTACTGCAACTCCATTATCTTCATGGCCATGGGATAACTTGGGTTCTTACAAGGCATGCAAAGGCTACCTTTTTTTCTTCTTTTTTTTTTTGTTTGGCTCTATATGTGATACTCTGAATGCTCTTCTAATATTGTTTTTGTTATTATTTTGTTTTGTTGCAGTATGTTCTATATGCGCCGTTGGTGGCTAAGTCCATGCAGTCATGGGCATATGGAGAAGGTCACACGCTAGACTGGTGCTTCTATGTACTAGTCTTGTTTTCTCTGAGAGGCCTTGTTTACCAGCTTTGGCACTCCTTCGTCAGCATGCTTTTCCTCACTAGGCGGCGGAGGATAATCCCAGACGGAATCGATTTTAAGCAAATCGATCTCGAGTGGGACTGGTAAACATCTTTTTTATTTTTTGGTACTTATTTTTTATATTTGTATGAGAACATATGTATGAACGTGTTTGTGGTTATGTGAAACAGGGATAACTTTCTGATTCTGCAAGCTATGTTAGCAGCCATGGTTTTCAGTTCCTTCCCTTTATTAAGAGAAATGGCAAGATGGGACCTCAGAGGTGGTGTAATTGCACTGGTGCTCCATATTTTAGTTGCAGAGCCATTGTTCTACTGGGGACACAGAGCCTTCCACTCCTCTGACATCCTCTTCAAAAACTACCATTCAATCCACCACTCCCCTCCTGTACCTCACCCCTTTACTGGTAAGTCATTCATTACTTGAGATTAAAAACTTAAATTGTTTTATTAAATTTCATAGCAGTTGAAGTACAAAAAAAAGAAGGATCTTAATATTTTTATTTTTTTTGTTTGGCAGCTGGATTTGCTACACCACTTGAACATATATTTCTGACTGTGGTCATGGGTGTTCCCCTCCTTGGGACCTTCTTAGTTGGCTGTGGTTCTATTGGGCTCATATATGCTTATGTTCTAATCTTTGATTTCTTAAGATGTTTGGGACACTGCAATGTAGAAGTATTCCCTCACAAACTCTTCGATGCCTTCCCCGTCCTTCGTTACCTCATCTACACCCCTTCGTAAGTAGTTCTAATATACATATATATATATATTAAAGCAAAAGAAGGAAGTTTGATGTGTTTTATATTCTAATATAAGTAATTAAAATAAGTTTAAACAATATATGTTGGTTATCTATTTTATAATACTAAAGCGCAAGGGGGAGGTTTGGTGGTGTTTTATATCTTAATATAATTATTTAATAATTAAAATTTAAAATATAAATATGATGTGGCTTATATTCCGTATGAAATTATAAAACCGCTCACTTTTTTCTTTCCTCTATATTATACATATGATTTCATATTAGATCATTTTTATTTGTGTATCTGTGTTTCTAGATTTTTTTTTTTTTAGATATTCTTTTCAAAATAAATATGATATTATAATCGGTATAATGGAGATAATTAAAAATATATTCTAATTTAAGAATTAAGAAAGTAAAAATTTTACTAATTGTAAAATTTTAAAACAATTTTTATTTTTTTGCACATGCAACGCGGGAATTATCCGCTAATATATATATATATATATTCCAAAATATTCTTTATGTATTTTGATTAGATATGACACTCTCAAGCACTCCATGATAACTCACCAAATTCTACATGTAACATATTTATTTTCATAACTGGACAATTAATGAATGGCATCGATAATATAGTTGGACGTTAATAGCTGATTGAAGACAAGGTTGAATTTGTAGTGTACATTGAGATGTGATGTCTACATCAAACAGCTATCAAGACATTAACGTTTTCTCCATCTCCCCACCCCAAAAATAGAAAAACAAAAAGAGATCATGAATGATTGATTATTATATGGTTAGCTTCAGAATGATCAATCAGATGTCAAAAACAAAGAAATTATCAGATGAAATTACCTGTACAGGAACTTTTTCCTGATCTCTTAAATCTTAATCACAATATTGAATTTTAAGAAGCATAATTGACTTGTGATGATTATCTTTGCAGTTACCATTGCCTTCATCACAAAGAGAAAGACTCGAATTTCTGTCTATTTATGCCTCTGTTTGATCTGTTGGGAGGAACTCTGAATAGCAAATCATGGACGCTACAGAAGGAGATAAGCTTGGGTGAGTCACATTCCGAATCTTATATAATGCAATCATATATATATGCTTCCAAGATGTTTTTTTTTCTCAAAAAAAAAAAAAGAAAAAAAAATACTTCCATGATTTTAAACAACTAAAACTTATCATCCGGCAAATAAACAGAAATTTGATAAACTCTAGACATATAAATTATAAAGATGATGTGCTTACTTTGGTTGTTGACCTAATGCATTGATAAGAAGATGCTAAATCTGTGGCCACTTATTGTTATTTCCCGATCGGTGTTTAATGCTACGTCCATAAGCCGATACCAGTCAGATGATTATCTAGTTGTATGTGGTCCCATATTCTACGCGCATTTTGGTCTTTTGATTCAAAACAAGTGATCGGAGGACGTCATCTATCTATATATCATATATGTTACTTTTATTTCATCTTGTTAATTAAATAAGTTAGCAGCCTTTCATGCACTTCATTTAAGAGAAGTAGGCCATATGGGTTCAGAGAATTTTCTAACAGTAGTAGCACCACATCATTTGTTTCATAAGATAAATTATCTTCCTTTATTCTTGTAACAAATCACATAAAATAAATAATATTTCAAAATTAAAGTGTTATATAAATATTATGGTGAAAGTTAATTTATTATGGAATTACTGCAGGTAAAAATGAGCAAGTCCCAGATTTTGTTTTCCTGGCGCATGTTGTTGATGTCGTCTCATCCATGCACGTGCCGTTCGTATATAGATCGTTCAGCTCGATGCCTTTCTCAACTAAATTCTTAATATTGCATGGTTGGCCAGTTGCTTTCCTTATCATGCTTGCAATGTGGGCATGGTCTAAGGTATTCGTATCGTCCTTCTACAACCTCAGAGGAAAACTACACCAGACATGGGTGGTTCCTAGACATGGATTTCAAGTTAGTCCCTCTGCTCCTCATCTTTGAACTATTATTACGCGGAAACTAATCATTTTGATGAAACCTGATACATAAAGCTCAAAATTGTTCCAAAATGCAGTATTTTCTGCCTTTTGCGAAGAATGGTATTAATAAACAGATTGAACTTGCAATTTTGAGGGCAGACGAGATGGGTGTCAAGGTGATCAGTCTTGCAGCACTAAACAAGGTCAGTTTTTACTATCCAAAAGAAACATAAAAGAAAAAAAAAAATCATTAGCTAAAAATTCAAGCTAAAAACTTATTTCATGCAGAATGAAGCTCTAAACGGCGGCGGTATGTTATTCGTTCAAAAGCACCGAGACTTGAGAGTTAGAGTTGTTCATGGAAACACGTTAACTGCAGCAGTTATACTTAATGAGATCCCCAACGATGTTAAAGAGGTGTTCTTGACCGGCGCGACTTCAAAGCTTGGAAGGGCCATTGCATTGTACCTATGCCGCAATAAAATTCGTGTTCTGGTATAATAATTAATCATTCATAAAAAAAAAAAATTTAAAAAAAAAAAACTAGTTTTTTGGATTCATTTTGACTTTTGAATTGGGTGATATGCCAGATGCTCACTCTATCAATAGAGAGATTTCAAAATATCCAAAAGGAGGCCCCCTCTGAATGCCAACAATATCTTGTTCAAGTAACAAAGTATCAAGCTGCTCAGAAATGCAAGGTAACATCAACCAGAATACATAGTTCATAATATCGATCTTTTTTTTTTTCTTTTTATTTCTTTTTTTTTTGTGATATCGTGGGAAACACTGTCCATTATAGACATCCGCTTCAGAAGGTGAAAGTCTCACTATCTGTTCTAGATGCTCCAGGCCATAAGATCGATCTTAAGTAGGAAATCCTAATATATTATGTATGCATTAATTTCAGACATGGATTGTCGGCAAATGGCTTTCGCCGAGGGAGCAGAGTTGGGCTCCTCCTGGAACACATTTCCACCAATTCGTTGTGCCGCCGATCATCGGCTTCAGAAGGGACTGCACGTATGGAAAGCTAGCTGCCATGAAGCTACCTGAAGATGTTCAAGGGCTTGGAATGTGTGAGGTAATTTCGACAAACACCTCTAATCTATGAAGTGAACTCAAAAGAAATCTCTAAAGTGAAACATACATTTTAAACATGCTTGGAAAATGATTCTTTCAGATTTCTATTTATATGTAAGATAATGTTCATTATTAACACCAAATATGACTGCAATGGAACAGTACACCATGGACCGCGGTGTGGTCCACGCTTGCCATGCAGGCGGTGTGGTCCATTTCTTGGAGGGCTGGAGTCATCACGAGGTGGGCGCGATCGATGTGGACCGGATCGATGTCGCGTGGAAGGCCGCAATGAAGCATGGACTGAGACCTGTATGAGTATGATGTTGATAATCAATCACACTATAAAAATGAAGCCATCAAAGTCAGGAGCAACCACCCACATATAATCTTTCTCATTTTAATTTCTTCTTGTTTTTGTTGAAATGTTACAGCAACAACCAGCATAATTTGTATATGAACGGATGGGTTCAGTGAATGATTGATTGCAGGGATTTTAATACCTGGTCACTCTTATATAAATTTAAATTTATCTTCTTCTTTTTTTAAACTATAACAATGCCTAGAAAATAGAATTTATGCATAAAATAGAAAAACATATCAATTTTTTTTGTTTGGAGAAAAGCATCATATATAAATAAAGAATTCGAGACTATATGTTATACCGGGCAAATACTCTTCACTATGTATCCATTAAATTTACTCCGATTCACGATTAAAATTAATATCTAGACGTATTTAAAAAAAAAAAAAAAAACTTTGAATATGAATTGTAGATTTTCATGAATTCTATAACTTTTATGTTCAAAAATTTTTTAAAAATATTTTTAAATATTTATTTTGTGCTTTAACCTCTTAACGCGTATAAACGGTTTTATAAGCTGTTTTCAAATATGTTACTATTTCGGGCTCTAAAATATTTATTTAGAAGTATTTTTTAAAAAATTTTAAATATAAAAGTTGTAAATCTATCAAAATATATAACTTTTGTGTTCAAATTTTTTTCAAAAAATACGTCTAAATATTAATGTTTATTATAAAATAGAATAAACTTGATAAATATGTAATGGAGAGGATCTGCCCCCATGTTTATCATGTATGGCGTAGAGCAGGGACGAAGTCTTGAGCGCCCCCACATTACTTATTACGATGGATTTTATGCCATTTCCAAGCTCCGACAAAAAAACGGTTGGGAGTGATATTTGTAAAAGAAGAATGCTAGGAGTCGAGTACGCAAATTATAACGACAACACATAAAAAATATGTTTTCGTACGTAAAATATATTTTTTATATAATTTTGTAAAAATTTTCGTGCTTGACTCCGTGCAGCCAAGCACTGTCCTTTATAAAAGTAGGAGTTTGATGTGGGTGCAATGTCTACTTCAAAAATTAAGGGGGAATTGGAGATTGTTGAAAACAAAGCCCTAACTTATAAATGGGACAGTTGGGTATAGAAATTATATATCAAACACATGTGCATGAGGGCGACACGTACCCGTACAGCTGTCGCTTTGGTCGAGTGGTTAGGGCGTATGCCTGCTAAGTACACGTGGTTTCCCCGCGAGAGTTCGAATCTCTCCGGCGACAAGCTGTTTGTGTTTTTCTAAAGAGCTTTGCTGACGTGGCACAATTAAGACCACAAATTATGATAGGTATATTTATAATTTTGATAATTTTTAGAATTACGGAAAAATTGTATGGATCACGAGATATGTGTGTAGTTGAAATTGGTTGTGTGTGATTTATTGAGTAGTTTGTAGAGGAGAGTAATTTTTTCTTTTTTTAAATTATTATGGTGAAATTCATAATACAATAAAGCATGTCTCTATCGAAACTTCAAAATTACAGAAAATATTTACATCCAGTCTTGACCGATGCTCTGAAATTTAAATATAGACTTTCTATGGATGGTAACTCCTGCGATGAGATTAGAATTGAGCTGACTACACTCAGTTTTTTTTTTTTTTTTTTTAATGTTTATCCAAAAAAGAGAGAGACTTTACAACGACCCAAAAAAGATAAATGTATCTTACTTTGCGATACTTGTATTTTTATTATGATAATTTGAAGTTATACAAATATGTCTCTATTTCAAAGTAATATTTTTACGCTCCATTGAGCATGTAAAACAATAAAACTATTATTATCCGGTTAATTGTCTTTTTTAAAAAATAAATAAGGATAATTTCGTTATTTTATATAGTCAATAAAGCAGCAAAAAAAATTATTTTGGATTATGAGGTATAAAATACGATTTCGAAAAAAAAAAACAAGATGATAATTTAAATAAATAATAAAAATATACAAGACGATAGTAAATCTTACAAAGTTCAAAAATATAAAGTCTTATTGTTCAAAAATACATTAATATTTATGAGATGATATTAACCCTAATTTTTTTTTAAGACTTTGCCATATATTCAAGTTCACTCCTCTGCCTTCACATTGTCAGTCATGCAAATATAATTGTAAATATTACTGCAAATAAAAATGTACTTTTTATATGCCTTCATATTTACACAGGCAAGAATTAACAAATATGTTTTCAGAAACCCTTTTTAATGCTGATTTTCTGATATTTGGGTGAATAAAAATTGTGTTCATGAATAGAATGAAGCTAAAAAATGAACAGCTTATACATCAGAATTTGGTGGTCAGGAGATCAGCCCGGAGAAGATACCGTCGAGGTCTGTCCCGTAATTTAGCTTCCCAAATAGACTCTTCATTTTCGAATATAAAACCGGTTTTCTCATAGAGCTTTTGCGCGGCTTCATTGTCCACGGCAACATGTACATACAAATCTGTTATGCCTGAAATGAAAGCATATCAGTAAAGTTTAGAACTTTTCAAGTTTGGAAACATATGCTTTGGATATCCTAACTCTTTCTTTTTTTACCTCTAATTTTGCACTCTAAAGAAAACTCAAAAAATGCGGTTTACGTAACTTGCACCACATGTTGAAATGTATTATCGTTTCAAACGTGTGGTGGAGAAGATTAAACCTCGCAGCGGAGATTTCTTTATTGTTTGATACTAACTACGAAAGAAACAGTTTGAGATTGGAAAGTATCGGTACCCCATCCGCGAGCAACTTTGAGAGACTTGGCAACTAAAGCAAAACCAAGACCGTTCCGTTGGAGCTCAGCCGCGACACAAACGTTGGTCAAATACGCTCTGGCGTTGCTGCCTTCTGCATCCTGTTAAAATTACTTAGCTATAAAACATTGCTACTGAAAATAATAAATGGATAAACTACATTAATTCTAAAGCTAACTCTCAGAAGACATATCGTTCTACCAGCACGGAATGATTCATAAACATGCACACGCCAATAGCAACTTGGAATTATTATGGGCAAGAAAATTAGAAACGAGATTAAGTTATCGAATTAGTGCAATTTACATTGGAAAGGTTTGGTCAACAAACCATGACAAAACAAAGGAGAAATATAAGTCCGAGGGATATATAATGTACCTCGGGCATCTTCCCAGCCAATTCATTTGCCAATCTAAGACACTGATTAAGATCCAAGCTCCCAACCACTATCCGATCTTCTCCGTTGTTGGAGTACTAGATATTCAGTTCAAAGTAGTAATTGAAGAGATAGTTGATGCATTATCATAAACATAAAAATGGATAAACACAAAAAAAAAAGCCGATAAAATTAAGAAGGGATGCATTAACCATTCCCCAATGACAATGCTAACTTATTTTATAACATCAATAGCCAGCTATTTTGATTTTCTTTGTCATGCTCGAAGATATCATAGGCAATTCCTGAGGTAATTTCTGCTGCTGAGTATGGTTTATCATCATACATGGAGTTATAACTTAACAATCATACCTATCTTCTTTTTTTTTTAAATAGAAATCATTTGCTCGCTATCATTAAAAACACAAATAGTGGACAATAATAGTCTCCACCAGTCTATGACGTCCACGAAGTATGATTTCGCAAAATTCTTGCAGAAGTTTTACTAGAAACTTGTAAATTTATCTGTAACATTCCTTACCCAATATACGATCATCAAATCTATCCATGCTCAAAAACATGTATTCATGTTGTTTTCATTTAGTTGCTTATTCGGTATGATTTGTGTTTACAAAACACAATTTGCCAAGTAACAGAAAAATGAACACGAAACAGGAATATAAGTTCACTAAATCTTAAATGAAATCGTTTTACGAAGATGGTGATCAATCATCACAAATCCAAATTGCAATGAAACCCTTTTAAATTCTGACCTTGCATGAAGAACTTAACCCACCAGATGCTGAATATGGTGATACGGACAGTGTTGCATTTATGCATGAAACCCTTTTAAATTCTTTTCTTTTCCCTTCAATTCTATATTTTAGTGCTTCAAACTCCCGTCTCATCATGTACTGCTTGTAATCCTAGGTACACTTGACAAAGAAGAACTACCATCAACATCATGTTCATGGAATTTGAAAAAGAGATCGAATTGAAAGTTATAGGAAACATTGTCCATATTGCTGATGAAATAAATTACCAATTTTTTATCTTAAGGCAATAGCATTTGAATTCAATACTATATGAGCAAGAAGAAAATGGATGCTATGAAAATTCCTTACAGATATTATTTATTCGAGTCTACTATCCAGCTGAAGCTGGTCGAGATTCTACTGTTATTACAAAGAAGGCAATGCCCAATTCTTAAAAAACAAGTCTTTGTAAAATGCCCTGGTGATCATATGGAATTTCTAGGATTCAAATCATGAGCACAGCCCGCTTGAATCCGATGAAAGTAAGCATAAAGCATATGAGAAACACAAAGGCTAATTGTAACAATAGTGCTTAAATAAGGAATATGGATTCTTAAATAAGAATAATAGATCTTAAATAAGATGTATCATGAACGGATAAATCCCAACCAGAAAAACCAAGAAATCAAGATATCTAAAGTGTAGAATCTACAAACCTCATTGTAATACCACTTATTGAACTCGTAGAAGGTCCGAGAGCGCAGTCTAACAGCTGCCCACAGTTCCTCCTCTGACCCAGCCTCGCCCAGCTCGACGTCGGAGCCGCAGAGAGAGATGCGGCGGAGGACACGCGGCATATGCTGCTCCATCGCGGTGCCGGCGATAGAAATAGAGATGACGGCGGAGGAGCGGCGGCGGTGGAGGAGAGCAGCAGAGGCGCCATGGATGGATGAACTCGGAATTTCTTCTCAACCACACGCCCGCCAAGTCTTGCCGTTAATTGCTTGGATTGAATCCATATAACGTACCGCAGGAAGTAATTAGCTAAATTGGTGCCATCCAATTAGCGAATTTTGCACGTAGAGACTGTAGAGTATCACACAATCACTTTTGGTCGTAACCGGATCCCTCTTTAGCATATTAGCAGAACCGAGCCCATAGGCCCACAAGAGCGAAGGCAATAGGCCCATACATCTCTCCCACAACACTGTAGAAAGAACTGTAATCTTATTTTGCCAAAAAAAACATCATTCTACAAAATATTTACCGACCATTATTGCCCAGTCAGCGTGGCTGGGTGTTAGAAGAAAATTATAATTTATTATTCGTTAAAAATTAGTTGAAAAGTTTAAATTCTAAAAATATCTGATTGTAGGAGAGTTTTATCTTAACGCGCTTTATTTTTAGTTCGATACATAGAATAGAAATAGAAATCGACGATAAAGACTAAAAATAAAAACTCTATAAAGTTTACAAAATGCTTAAAAATAGACTTCCATAAAGGTTATCTTACGGTTATAGGTATAATAATTAACTAGATTTGGCAAATTGAACAGCTATTATTAGAAATAACAAACATCATTCCTTTAAAAAACTACAATAGTTATTTATATTTTTACAGAAGTTGATTAATAAAATAGGTGAAAATAGTTATTATTATCGTAGTTTTAAATGCCGGACAGCGTGCCACGAGACATGTCAGATCTGATAAAATTTGGAGAGGAGACGTGCCACGAGATAGAGAGCAAGAGAGGCGAACGAGAGCGATAGAGAATTAGGATAAGAGAGAGAGAGAGAGAGAGAACATAAATAAGAATATTATTACCTGCACGTGTTGATGCACACGTATATCCAAAATAAAATTTAAAATTTATAAAAATTGGAACGGCACGGAGAACCTCGGATTTTAGCCCATATAATCTATACATACTCGTTAAAATATAAATAGATTTTTGCAAATATGACTTGAATTAAAAATATAATTGTTTGTAGTTTATTTCAAAATTTTATAGGTATTTTACTTCATTGTCCTGCAGAATTTTCTCAGCAATAGGTGTAGAATAATATGTTTGGTTGTTCTAAGTCAATCGGTTTTTTTTTTTTTTCCTTTAAAAAAAATCAAAATCGATTTTTTTTTTTTGGGAGCAATATATATTATATATTATATATATATATATATATATATATATATATATATATATTTCGTCCATGGTGGACGACAGGTGGGTGTTTAATTGATTTTTCTTTTAAAAAGTGTAATTATGGATTAAAATAGTGGATTTGGACTTCACAAGATAGTATCAATATAGCCTTTTCATAGGCAATAGGCCAATAGATTGTAATTTACAAGGTCTAAAAATGTGTATAAAATAAAATAAAAGCTAGACTTTGCAAAGTGTTTTTTTTTTTTTTTTGGTGAAGTCCATAACATACTATTATGGTCAAAATTTGCATTACTTAGGTGAAGTCCATATCATACTATTTATCAATGTTTTCTGTATATAGGACAGCCGAATTTTGTTAAACAAGCTAATGTGCTGTGCCAATATTAATTTTTTTTTTTTTAAATAAAAATAAAAATAAAATTTAATTTAGAATTTTAAATATAAAACTTGTCAATATTTATCGTACGTGTTGGTTTTGTACCATACTGATGACTGTCGCAATATAAACGTATCGTTCGACACCGACAAAACAATTATAATATTTATAGTTATTTATCGTATCGTCATATTATACAAATATAATTTAAAATATAAGTGCGAACATTAGAGACAAAATAACGATATTTTCAAAAATTAGGATGGAGAATTTACGGTTTTCTATTTTTCAAATATATATATAAATTAGGCACCGAAAATAAAAAAATACATGATATGATGATATGCGTCGGAGTTCATCGATAAATTGCGTATCAGCCCTCCTATTTTTGGAGGCTTACAAATCGCCTCCAAAAATACGTTTTCGGATGACTGATTTGAGAAAAAAAAAAGCAAATTAATTTCTAAAAATATATTTTTGAAGGCTGATTTGTACTAGAAAAAGAAATAGGAGGCTGATACGAAATTACCCCTTGGTTCATACAGTTCCCCAAAATAGGGATAAATAGGTAATTAACCCATTTAGGATTAGGATTGCTATATGGAAAGATAATATAAATTAATATGGATACGGTCCAAATCAATTTAGATTTCCAAAGTCTTAAAATATCTACACAATAAATAAAATATACTAAAACATTAAGCCCACCAGAATATTCTTTAGGTGTGTACTCGAGCTTTCCGATCTCCTATTTCCTAACATGAGCAACCAATAGATTGTGTACACGTGTGCGGCTGGTTTTAATTAAGGATAAAACATGTTTATTTCTTATCGATACTGTCATCCTTTATATTTATTATTGCAAATATGATACCCAAGTTTATTTTTAGGGATTTTTGCGCATCAGCCCTCAGTTTCCTAACTTCGCGTATTTCAACCCCTAAAAATATATTTTTAGGAATTAATTTATTTTATTTATTTACAAATCAACCCCCTAAAAATAGATTTTTAGAAGCGATTTGTGAAACCCCAAAAATAGTAGCGCTAATACGCAATTATTCGTTATTTTTAACCAATAATATGATACTGCCATTCTTTACATAATTATTGCTAATATGATCTTCAAGTTTATTTTTAAATCTAATATAATATTTGATATAACATAAAATCGGATCGCTTTTCTAGCGTAGAATCAATGCAGTGTTCAATTAAGTTTGGCTGAATATAAACTTTATAGACTTCGATGTAGATTTCGACAGATCTTGAGAATATCAATCACATTTCATCAATATCGCTAGACATCTTCAACCAAGACGATTACCTTATCTCGAATCAAATCAACAAAACGCTTGCCAATTTAGTGTCCATATAATAAGTTGTTTAATAACTGCTTTATAACAAAAAAAAAACACGATTTGATAAGAAAAGCCAGTAAATATAATAAGTCTCCCATATAGACATTTGTAGACTATATTTAGCATATTTTAACTTTTTTTATAATATTTTTTAAAAGAAGCATTTGTTGTCTATAAATAGAAGAATTTTGTAATTCTATTCATCTTTGTAGATACTTTGAGCCGGTGACGAGAAAAAAGTTCATAATTTTATCTCATTTCTTGATGATTTTCACGTAAAAATATTATATTTTATGTTTGTTTGATTCTTATTTTTTAAGCTAATCTCTACATTCCATGATTCGAACATTTATTGACAGACCTACGTATGACTCGATCTATACTGTTATCCTTTGTATTTATTATTGCAAATATGATCCCCAAGGTTACTTTTTTTACCCATAATAAAATTTTAGAGAGAAAATTAAACTAAGTTATTTTAGATTTAGCTTCATGATCAACTTCTAGATATAAAATACTGCCGATGTACTCAAATTAAAGGTAAAAATTTGAAATTTAGAGCTTGTGAAATCTCCTATGTCTTGTATATTTTCATTATGTTGAAATAAAGTAGTTGGTATTATACTTCAAATTATAAGATTTAATCTAAAAACACAAAATTTGCAGGTCTAAAGTACAAAAATACACAGTGATATAATTATAATTCCTTGAGATATTCAAAAATATCTCCGTAGTAAACTTATTTGATATTAATTCTAATTTTTTGATATATGGAAACAAATTTGAAGTAGTTAAGCTCATTGTTATGAATTCTAAATTAAATTTATTGAAATATTTGTGTATTTATATTTTAATAATTCAACGTTTAAAAAAATTCACTTCAATTTAAAATACTATTTTATATATTAATGATTATTATTTCATAATATTTTTAATTTTATTTAAATATTTGTTTTTGTTGAAGATTAGAACAAGAGTTTAAATTCAAATAAGATCTTATCGAAAAGATCCTACTAGTTATCGCTAAATATCTAATTAAAATATAAAGTAAAAATTGCTAAATATCTAATTAAAAGATAGAATAGAAATTAAATACTGCGATCAAAATATATATAATACAAATTACGTAATAATCCTAACAGGAGAGGAAAAGAAAACAAGGGGCGGTTGTTGTGCCGCCATCATGAAACCAGGCTCGGTCAAAAATCTTCTCCACCTCTTTCTCTCGCCTATCTCACCCATTATGTCCCTCACCCACATTTTATTCTTTAACCTACTCTGCCAGTTCAACCTTTAATTAACATCTATATTTATATATCTAAAAATAGATTTTGTTATTTAAGAAAATAAAAAAATAAATACATTATTCCCACAACATTTACTTACTAATATCTATTTAGTTTACCTTATTTCCATTACTATGTATCAAAATTTGATGAAAAAGAGGTGGATTATTAGTATAAATGAAAGAGTTTTGTTAGTAAAAACTTATTTCTCTGCGACTTTTCATATTTTTCTTTAATGTCAATACTATATCTTTCAGGCCTTAAAATTATATATTATAAATAATAAAAAATACCATTTACCAAATACCCCCATCGATAGAATTTATAGTGTTTATTACATTAAAATATTTACTACACTTATTTGTATGGTCCGATTGTATTACTATCGTCAGAAACTTGTAATTAATAACAGTGCTCAACGAAACTTAAATTTTTAATAACAATTTATACTTTCATTAGTTCTAAAATTATATTTTCAGTCAGTAATGAATTTTGGATGTAGCCTACATCCTATATTTTAATCTAGCACAAAGCAAGAAAATTTACATCCTATATTTTAATTGAGCACAAAGTAAGAAAATATCCATTTGTAAGTAATTAAAAAAATAGTTTATCTCAACATTAAATTTACATAAACCTAGTTAAAATTAAAATAAACCTACCTCAATTTCATAAAAGTTAAATGGAAATAATAAGAAAGATGGATAGGTATAGTTTTTGGTGAGCTGAACACTTTTAATATTAATAAATAAAGAAAAGAAAAAGGAGGTGATGGGTTATTTTAGATGACTAATCTCTTCCGCGGCGCATAATAAGACATCCGATTATACCTGGTCACCGTCTTTCCGCTGCTATTATTTCTTCTTCGTGGATTCAACGATGGACGCGAATCTCGAGACTACTCTAATGGAACGCGAGCTTCGTCTCGATCACGACACCGCCACCGCCGCCGCCGGCGAAGATACCCGACGCCGAGAGAAGCCACCAGAGATCAGAACTTGCGGAGGAGCGGTGCGTCTGCTGACGGTGGTGCTCCGAGCTGCCGTAATGGCGGCTGCTCTCTCCCTCTTCCTAATCTTCGCCGGCGCCGCCGCCGTCGCTCTCATCCACCTTCTCTTTGCCGCCCGCGCTTTCCGCAGGCCCCACCACCGCAGCCGCCGTCACCGTCGATCCAACGTCGCCGGTCTATCCGCCGGCGAGCTCCGCGGGCTGCCCACCTTCCGCTCGACGGAGGCTGTGGCGGTGGATGGCGCTGGTGGTTGCGCTGTCTGTCTGGAGGGAATTAGGAGCGGTGAGCGGTGTAGGAAGCTTCCGGAGTGTGGACACGTGTTTCATTCTAATTGCGTAGATAGGTGGCTGGTGAGATCGCCGTCGTGCCCCATGTGCCGCCGCCTCGTCACCGCTGAACGCCGCCAGACTCTCTGGTGCGGAGCATGAGCTGCTGTTATTGTAAGGTATGTCGGAAGTAAATTAGTAATTATGTAACTTACTGACCAATAATTACCGTAGTATCTGATGTAAAAAATTTAATGAGCAAGCGAAAGCAAGCCAAGAGTAATCTTTCTCTGTATTTCCTATTTTCCAAGTGTATTTTTCTTTTTTTCTTTAAGATATTTTATCTAAATATCTATGATGGCTAGCGAAAAGTCTCCGGTTTTCGTTGCCTTTTAACGTTAATTTTTTTTTTTTAAAAACAAATACTAATTCAGTAGTTAAAAAAAAAATATTACACAAAAATCTATAAGGATTAAAAGAGAAAATTGGACAGTCCATGGTGAAAGAAATTTGCCTAACTAGGGGCTTGTAAAGAAGAATCCACTTTTATTATTGGAGTGGTTCTTTTTATTATGAAAAATACTTGTTACGTTTAAAGATTTATCAATTAAGTGGTTAAAATTTTTTAAAAATATTTGTAAATATATATTTTAGAATTAAATTTTAACAAATTTAAAATATATGTTAAAATTATTTTAAAATTTATTAAATTTTAGAGTCCAAACAATTATTTAAACTATTTTTTAAAAAATTTAATATAAAAATTATAAATTCTATTGAAATATATAGCTTTTATATTAAAAAACTTTTTCTCTAAAAAGATTATTCCAAAATTCTTTTTTAACCATTCGAATTAATAAATTTTGTTGTAGATTTTTGAGTGCCACTAACACTGCTTTTTTTATTATAGGGGAAAAAAGGACTAGACTACCTTACTAGAAGTAGAGGAAGATTTAATTTTCGATTGCATAAAATAACGGTGTATAATTTTTGTCACGACAATATGATCTAAATAAGATAGTGAAGTACTTGCGAACAATTCAAGCTCACCAATTCGTGTTGGTAATGTTAATGCGGAATGGAAGAAACATTCTTCTCCAAACACATATAGAGGAAGTGGTCTCGACCCTTCGCCACCGAGCCGTATAATGCAAAGTGCAATAAGACTGACATATATTACATTTTTCTTCTAGGAGCATTTGTGTTTTTATACTCCTAAATAATCCGATAAATACATTTTTATGTCTCTCTCCCTCTTAATTCAAAATAATTTCTTTTATGCTGTTCTTGACTCTTGGAAATTATAAAATTATATTTATTATTATTATTTAAAAAAAAAAAGACGAGAACAGTTATTTTGACGGAAACTATTTTATTATTTTACAATCGATGAGCGTAGAAACGTTATTTTAAATTACATGGTATATTTTCATCATTTTAAATTATAAAATATATAAATACCCCATTTGTTTGAGGTTTTCAACATTTTATTTATACCCCCAACAACTTCGGTTTGTCTCTCGAACATCAAAATTTGAAGATAAATTACACAAAACAGACGAAACAGATACTGTTTGTATACAAGAAACAATTTGAAGACTTCTTAGAAATTATTAAACAAAAAAAAAAAAAAAAAGTCGCAAAGCCTATTGAACTTTCTTCGTGCATTTTATTTTCTCAAACTGCCATGGAGTTGAACGACGACTTCACCCCGTTTTCATTGTAACTTCTCATGGAAGTGGAATCCGGGCTGCAAAAAGACCTATTTTTCTGAACGGAAGTGCAAGTCGAGACCTAATCTATCTACTCCTATCAGTTTTGCATCCGTCACCTGCGACCGCAAGAAACCAAACGAGTTGTTGGTTCAAGAACAAGAAGATCAAGAAGTGAACTTGTCCAGGAAAAAAACAAAAAAAAAAAAAAAGACATCTTTCTTTGCTATTAAAATTCAACACCTCTGAGTAAAACCTCCAGAAACCCACTTTAATAGATATCTGATACTGTTTTCTGACTTTCTGTTCAGAAAAATGTCAATTTGCTTGATTTTCTAAACATAATTTCTGTATAAAAAATTGATTTCATTGAAATTCAATTTTACTGTCGTAAGGAATTTCCATACGTAAGTGGATCGGCGAGGGACCTTTTAAGTTATATATCTGTTATATCTGAATAAATGGGCCAGCCCAATATATCATGATACTAACTTAATTGGTCTCATGTCTGGCCCAACATATTTGCGTTCAGCATAGCCCCAAGTCTAGTCACCATGAAGACAAAACATCCTCGGACTCGACCGTCTTTCTTTCTGAACCGCACATCTAGGATTTTATACCGACATATCAGTGACACGTGTCCGCTTATGCCGAAGGAGGACAGGCAAAATACACGGTCGGACGAAGTCGGCGTCGTTACGCGTACTCCCCGCAGCCTCGAAGCACGTATATATAGACACGTGTAACTCCTCAAACTTCCAAATCCCAATCTCGATTTCTTCGACAAAGAGCAAAGTACCCCACAAACACGAGTCCCAACTCTCGAATCCTCTCGATCGTCAATCTTACCACCAACTCCGGCTACATCTCCGGCGATGGGTGCCGGCCACAGCCGCGACGACCTATCCGAATTCTCGGATTCCGACCGTGATGATGAATCCCGAGAAGACAAAGAAGAAGAAGAACATGAATCCAAGGGTTATCATCTTTACCGCGAAGAAGAGTCTCCGACTAGCGCCGCCTCCGCTGATGAGCTCGCAGACATCGGAGCGAAGCTCGAGTCGCTCCGTATCGGCTCCGGTGTGAAGCTGTATCGGCACGTGGCAGGCAAGTGGGTCGTCGCCGACAAGCGCGCCTCCTACTCATTCAGAAAACACAGCAGCACCAGAAAATGGTTCCTAGGCGTTGAGCCAAGCGTTGACGCCGAGGTCGGGCCGTCTCTTCAGGTGAAGCCGTTCCCCGACCAGCGGCGTGTTGACTTCGTTGCTAACGGCGCAGTCTGGGCCCTGCGATTTCCGTCGCCGGAATCCTACCGCCGTTTCTACCACCGTTATCTCGACTGCTCGTTCGAGAACACGCACGGCCTTGAACCCACTGACGAGAACAAGATCCGAGTTTTCGGCGCTGACTTTCTCGGCTGGGTTCGCCCTGACGCCGCTGACGATTCTATCTGGGAAGATGCTGACGACTCCTTCGGTTCTCCGGCGCCGCCGCCGCCGCCGTCGTCGAGGAACCTGTTCGATGAGTTCGAAGAGGCGGCTGAGGACGTCGGGATTCAGAGCCTTACCCTCGGTGCTATGGACAACAGCTTCTTGCTCGGCGACTCCGCCATACAGGTAGTCAGAAACTCGCAGCATGGAATCCACGGCAAAGGTCTTACCGTCCGGCTCGCCGGAAAAGAGGCCGGCACCGGAATGCAGAAGGGCGTTCTGATGAAGGGTGAGACAAACATGATGGTGATGGGCCCCACTCACGGCACTGGCGTCGACCAGGTGGACATCGAGACGGGGAAGATCGTGGCCGAGTGGAAGTTCGAGAAGGACGGTGCACCCATCTCGATGCGCGATATAACCAACGAGAGCAAAGCAGCTCAACTAGACCCGTCGGAGTCAACGTTCCTAGGACTCGACGACAACCGGCTCTGTCGGTGGGACGTCCGCGACCGCCACGGAATCGTCTCCACTGCATTCAACTCAGCGGAATCATCACCGGTGCTGACATGGACGCAGGGTCACCAGTTCTCCCGTGGGACCAACTTCCGCTGCTTTGCGACCACAGGGGATGGCTCCATCGTCGTCGGATCGTCCGACGGGAAAATTCGACTGTACTCCAAATCTTCAATGCGCATGGCGAAAACTGCTTTCCCGGGACTCGGATCGCCGATCACCCACGTTGACGTCACCTACGACGGCAAATGGATTCTCGGAACAACAGACACATATCTGATACTGGTATGTACAGTTTTTAAAGACAAAGATGGGAAGGAAAAGACCGGGTTTGCAGGAAGGATGGGTAATAAGATCGCAGCTCCGCGGCTTCTGAAGCTAACACCGCTGGATTCTTACCTCGCCGGAACAGAGAACAAGTTTCATGGAGGTCAGTTTTCATGGGTTACAGAGAATGGGAAGCAGGAGAGGCACTTGGTTGCTACTGTGGGAAAATTCAGCATTATTTGGAATTTTCATAGGGTTAAGGACAGTGGACATGAGTGTTACAGAAACCAGGAAGGGTTGAAGAGCTGCTACTGCTACAGGATTGTTCTCAAGGATGAGTCCATCGTTGATAGCAGGTTTATGCACGACAAGTTCGCCGATACCTCTCCCGAGGCTCCGTTGGTCGTCGCCACGCCGCAGAAAGTCAGCTCCATCAGTTTGTGGAACCGAAGATGATCTCCTGAGTACTAGATTTCTTAGTAGTCACTTGTTGTGGATTTGTTCCTACTTCGTGTAAAGTCTGTTTGATGTATTGTGTATGGTCAACTTACATTGTTTGTGTATATTGTTTGTATCTTTAGTCATAAAATTGGTGTTTCTTAATCAGAAAACCTATATATATATATATATATATATATATATATATATATATTGATGTTCTGATTGTTTACAAGTTCTGATGAATAGTAGTAGTTTTTCTGAATTGTATCCTTAATCTACATATGTATTATGTCAAGAAAATGTTCTGATTGTTTACGGCTGCTTTGAGCTTTCTAATTATGATGTCAAATAGTGCGGCTCATGAAGCGGCTACTTGTATGTCAACAAAATGCTAGAACACATGTTGTTATGTTACACAAGAATATAAAATCGGATATTTGAGTACATCAAGTAGTATATATCAAGTTCGAAAGAAAATTTAGTAACAAAGCTCAAAAGTCTTGACTAAGAACATAACAATCTATGGGGGGATTTATTTTCTCTGTAAGCCTAAATTACAAGAGTTCAGACATGACATACTATCTCTTATCCCAACTGCACTTTTGGAACCATTCCAGCAGGGTCCTGTGATGCAGAAATCCCTGGTTCTTTCTGCAAAGAAGGAAAAAAAAGCACAAATAAGTAATTTCACTATAATATCTTTTCCTAACATGCTAGAACAGTTGGTAACAAAAGTTTTCAAAATTTCCCAGTATGTCTAGGACGGAGGATAAAACTTCCACCTCATCAAGACGGACTTCTGGCCTATCCAGATTAAAAAACTTGGGACTCCTCCGATTGGTAGAACATGGATGAATTTGTTTGTTACGGGAGAAGTTTCTCCGAGATAAATTAAAAAAGAAGACAAAAGTCTTCAAAGCACCGTAATGTCATGGATCATTATGTCGCAATTATTCGCCACTGATAGTGCTGGCAACGAAGCACTTTTGAATACACAATGTATATCAAAATACAAAATTAGAGCATGATTCTCTTGGAGCACCATTGCAAAGGGTTCTCTTGCGAACACAAAGATCAAACCCTAGCACTCCCCCTGCCTTGCCGTGGTTCCAACTATTTGTATTCAGTTATCAGATTTTCTCCTTAATACAAGAGAACATATCATATTGAATGTTCTGATAAAAAGTTCAACAAAAAAAACAAAAAGAAAAAAAAAAAAGAAGAATGACAGTCTGAAGGATCAAAAGGTTCATTCAAGTCCGCTGTAGAGTAACTATATTTTCCTGCCTTATCATCTTCGCACAGATGTCATGTCTTTACATATTCAAAATGGGAAATAATGGTTAAGCCCATAAAATGATTTGGATATCATCTCAACCCAAATTTTCGAAATGTCAGTTTAGCTCATGTCAGTACTATAATGTAATACCCATAGCAGTATAGCACTAATTAGTATCAAGAGCACCGCAGTTTAAAAATGACCTGACTTTGTGCCGTGAATTAATTCCCAGAGTTCTATTATTTGGCTGTATAGTAATGTGATGTACCCCACTTCAACAATGTAATTGAACAAGAAAGTACTTTAATACTGTCACTTATAGGGCTAACTGATATTTGAAACCTAACAAGGGCTGAAGTAATAGAAAAAATATGTAAGGAGGGGCTGAACTGATAATGCCGCTACTCAAACATGCCATCCAAGGTAATAAATTTCTGAATTCTTCTAATCCAAAAGTGTTTAGTGAATACATTACAACAAATTCTTGACTGCACGTAAAAAAAGAAGTATGGTAGGGGCTCAAATCCTTGATCAAGTTATAATGATAAGTAAATGTAGCACATGAACTTAAATTTGCATTTCAATTTTACACATGAAACTGTGAGTAAGCTTTTTTATACCAGCAAATGATACAAAAGCTTAGTCATACGAAGTGAAACACTATTCAGTATACTAGCTCAATCATAGCAGTTTGCTAAATAAATAAAAGAAGACATGCTATTTTTGCTAGTAGAAAACTGCCATATATCAAGCATTAGCTACTAAGCTCGTAACACAAATTTTGAAAGAACTCTACATGTAGCATCAATAAGTTGATATATCTAAATCTTTTATTGATTACATGCAGCCACTAAAACTACTTAATTTCCTTCTTAAATAGATCATGAGTTTGAAACTCCTTCCTATAGATGCTCATGTGATTCTCTTAAACTAAACCCAACTGATTCCTTCAATGAATATAGCCATGGCTGAGACTTGTCATCCTGCTTCGTGCCTTGTCAAAATAAACTAAAGCTACGCAAATATTCATGATGAATTAGAGCGGATATAACATCAATTCCCTCTTGCTACTTCCGGTGATTAAAAATAAGTAAATCTATAGGGTCTTCAATTAATCAATCTTCAACTGTACTATTTGATCCTATCTACATGTTCTAGATTCAGAACTCAGTCACGAATCAGATCATGCTAATTGATAAGAATTCATCACAAATTCTATTAGTCAGCATCATTTTTCACTAATCAATAACAGGACCAATTACAGATTAAAAAGTGATCAGATCTAAGCTCACCCGCTATCAAGATCCGACGATGATGTTGTTGATGGGGATAAAGATTAATTTGACAAAAAATCCAACGAATCCCATAACGGCGAACCCGATTGCTGTTCTCAACGCCACCTTTGTAAACTCTATTATCGTCGCACAATAAATATAAAATCAGCAAACGAATCTGGAAGGCATGCACCAAAAAGATGAAGACAAATCTAGAAAATTGGTAAAAACATCACAGAACCTTTGCGATCGGGCTTGTGGCATCGTTTAACGAGGCGAACACTGTCCTTGGCGAATTCTCGGAGAGGATCCACGGCTGAATCCAGAGCATCCATGACGACCGAATCAAGGAAGGAAGGAGAGGATCTCAAGTTATACAAAAAATGCTGGATGTCAAATAAGTTGGGCCTTTATTGGACCTGAATACCATCTTTCGGCGAATTCCATTTGCCAGATAGGATTGCGGTCCGCAGAGCTCGGCTCAAATTATGAGCCTGGTAATTTCCGTTCAGTCACACTATCATACACCGTCATCGTACCAGCTCGTAATAATGGGTGATTCGTAACATATTTGAAGGATAATTCCATATCATCCCCCTATTTTTAAAGGATTTTCGGATCAATATCTGAAAATACGTTTTCAGGGGCTGATCCGATAAATTTAAAAAAAGGGAGCTGATATGGAATTATCCCTTTTCAAATTAGCTGTGAGCATTTCGGGTTTCTCCGCCATATTCCCGTATGTTTTTTTATTAGCGAACATCATGATCTTTTTGCTAAGATTCTCATAAATCCTAGGTAGTATTTTCCCACCAAGAAAGTCTGAAATATCATACCATGTGCATGTGCTGTATTATATCCACTCGAAAGATTTCTCACATTTTTTAAAAACATTCAAGACCTATTGCATATAGAAATCCACCCGCCTAGGAGGGTTTAAAGCATCAAGTGCCCCTTTATCCAATAAATATGGCATCAAATGAATCATTCTGAAACTAGAAACAAGTACAGGGTACATAGTTAATGACATATACAAAATACCCTTTATATGGATATTTTGTATTTGTAACGAAGGTCATGTTCTTTTGGATAATTATAATAAAAATTACAATGCATAGCTGTTTGTTTCTGAGGAAATAAAGTCCTACAAATGCATAAATAGGCCGTATCTGAATATGATGGAAAACCAACTCATTTCACCAAAATTTACTATAAAAGAAACATATTTTGTGGAAACAAAAAAAATGGTCTCCCACTTTCTTTTGTTTGTGTCTCCAAATAAAATAACTTCGTAATCCCTAGAGTTATCTATTCCACTCAATTTTGTGCCACCAAAAAGAAAGAGATGAACGTGCGGACCGTGCCGTGTTGACCGTGCGGATATATATTTATTTATTATTTTTTAAAATATAAAAATAAAAAATTAATTTAAAAATTAAAATATAAATTTTTTTTATACGTACAGTACAGTGCCGACAACTGTCAGAACACGTGCCGTCCGACACCGAAAACTATTAATTGAAGGCAGGCCAACAATGCTATATGCTTTCCATGTGCTTCTGTAGTTGATGTGAAGATACAGAGCTAATGAAACAAAAGATTGCTAGCTGTGCAGTACACACTCTAGAGATCTGAAAACGTTAATAGAACCATCATATCATATTTTATACATCACCAACATCAAAATCTCCATTAATCTCCATATTTGCTATAATTTGAATAGATATTGATAAAGTGTGGACAGATGCATGTGAGAACCAACAATGGAGTCCCCAGATAGATTGAAGAACAGCTACATAATTGTGATGCAAGTGGATTTCTTCTCCTACTGCTATTGAAAGTTACCAGATGGTGTCGGTTTTCTGTTACACTTCGATAGAAATCTCATCAGGAATGGATCATTACGTCCAGAACGAAGAAGAAAGATCGATCGGCGTTCAAGTACATAGAACAAATGGAACATGCATGGTTGATTTTTAATATTCAAGTACACAGGTGAATTCAAGTGAAAGAAATTGAATTTTCTTGTTGGAAAAAAAAAAAAAATATCAACAATATTACAGTACAAGTAATAATCTACTGAAAAGAACTTTTATGTGGTAAAAGATGAAAATCAAAAGTAGGAAAAAAATCTGGATCAACTCTATAGGAACGAACAACATCGAAAGCTTATTTTTTGAGCAGGTGCTTCGCTTCCTCGCTTCGAAATCCCAGCAGATTTATGTTACTATTTTTCATCAGAAAACAATGTAAAGAGAATATTTTCCCAGAAAATTCACGATTTTTCTGTCTTTTATCTTCACTCCATCTGCTCTCCTATCAGATCCAAACCGACAAGTAGAAATGAAACTCCTTGGAAGAGCAAAAAATAGAAATGGATCCCTTGGGCCGATAAAAGACTTCTAGCCGCGGCAGTAAGTAAAAGAAGAGCTAGGGCAAGCTCTTTCTTGTAAATCTTATTAGTCCTTTTGACAGGAACACTGGATTCTTTATCTCGTTCCTCGATTTTGCTCAGTTCGATCAGCTCGGTGTCGGAAACTCTTCGGAGGAGTTGCAGATTATTAATTTGCTTAGAATCTCTTTCTGCGGCGGATAATTCTGGTTCGGATAATCTGCCGGCTTTCTTAGTAACAACCCACTCGTATGAACTGCCTAGTTTGAATAATCCAGCAACCATTGCATTGAACTTTGTTACTGACATAGTATTTTCGAAGAGAAGATAAGGTATGATGAACGGGAACGATCCCGGAGCGGGGAGTATGTTAAGAAATGACATAACTACGGGTATGTAGCAGATAACCCATAAAGGGAGCTCTGCCTCCGGCACGAACATCGTCAAAGGAAGAATTACGCAAAATAATGTGAAGGAATAGAACGGAAGGACGAGCTTTCTTAATAAGAAAAATAGTAGGATTAAATTAGCTTTCTTCCATTTCGATATCTGCAAGAAAGAATTCGGTAGCACTATTCAAATATTGATGGAAAAAGAAAATTTATCAAAATATGCTCCCATCGCTTATTACGCATTATCTCTTTAAGCTTCTCCTTGTTAGGTTTAAAAATGAATCATCATTCGAGCATTTCCTTTTCTATTATTGGAAATTTTCATGTATACTCTAGAGGAAAAGAATATGTAACCTCGCCGAAAAGATAGAAATAATTAGTAGAATAACATTATCCATTTCTCGAGTGCATCGAAGAATTCGTACCTTGGATGTTAAAATTGCTGGAAGGCAAAGGCGGAAAAGATGCATTGGACCGGAATGCCATCTATGTTGTTGCTTGCGATAAGCTTCATAGGACTCTGGAACTTCACACAACACCTGGAAGGAAATAATTTCAAATTTATATTGGCTCCCAAAATTCGTCCCAAAATTTATCCTAAACATCGTGCATGAACAGATACCTTCACGTCGTTGAGGAAGATGAACTTCCAACCGTTCAAGTGCGCTCGAACAGCAATATCCATGTCCTCCACTGTCGTTCTCTCCAGCCAACCTCCGGAATCTTCCAATGCTTTGATCCTCCAGATGCCGGCGGTCCCATTAAAACCAAAGAAGTTCAAGAAAATACCATTAACTTGCTGCTCCACTTCAAAGTGGAAGCAAAGATTGATATTTTGCAGGCGAGTTAAGAGGTTCTCATCCTTGTTTACGAAGCTCCACCTCGCTTGAACTAACCCGAGTTCCGGATTTCCCTGAATCATACAGAAAATTATATATTTACGATAGAAAAAAAAAGAGGAGTCTATTAAAATTGTATATGTACCTTGAAGTGGGGAATTGTTTGCTTGAGAAAATCAGGATTTGGTTGGAAGTCGGCATCAAATATAGCAACAAATTCATAATCCTTAACATATTCGCAACTCATTGCCGAGTTTAGATTTCCCGCTTTATAACCAGTCCTAAGTAGCCGATGCCTGTAGAGGATGTTAAAACCCTTTTGGCTCCACTTAGCAACTTCTGTTCGTATCAGGAGCTTAATGGCCTCATCATCAGAGTCATCAAGAACTTGAATTAACATCCGATCTTTAGGCCAATCAAGCTGGCAGACAGCAGAAATCGATTGCTCGTATACCTAAGAATGGACATAAAAAGAAAAATAATCATCGTACCAGCTAAATCTAAAATGGAGGAATTTAGATGCATGATAACTTTTTTAGAACAACGCAGGTTTTCTTTATATAGCATATCATATAATAAACCTCCATGTTCGTCTTATGAAACCATAGCTTTTTTTTTTTTTTTTTTGAGATTAGCGTGGGGAAACCCTGCTCGTAACAAGTCATCTTTGAGAGACCGTCGTAACAGGTAAACCTACGGATGGCACCGATTCGTGATCCACCAATCGAGGGGTCCTATCCTTACGAGTATGGCAGACCCTGGTGCACGCCTCCGAAGGGATCTCAAACCAGGGCCCATTCTACTCCCCACGAGGTATAGGGGGGTGAGGTGAACGCCCGAGCCGCTCGCGCTAGGGGCACGGGACCATTGAAACCATAGCTATTACCTTCTTTAAACCACTAAAAGAACACATTGCATACCTTTTCAGTTGCAAGAAATTAAAAAATCGGATCACATTATGACTTCTAAAGAAACATTGTTTCCTACATACATCTATCACACCATTACATGTATAATTTGTCCTAAAAAATCATAGCTATAACCTTTTTAAACCACTAAAAATGACAAATTACAAACCCTCTAGAAGTAACAAAATAGAATGCATAAGAAATGCTCAAGGAATACTAAAACTAGCATTATAATTATACCTCTTTCTCATTGCACATTGGAATTTGGACTAGAACCATAGGATATTCTTTCCCCGGAACCTCTGCGTCGTCCGACTTGAACGGGTCACCCTGAATCCTAGGTTTAATCTTCTTGAGCTTGATCCAGAAGCAACCGAGGCACAGCACTAGACGATCGAGCGACTGAACGATGAAAAGAACAATGCAGAATTTCGAGAGAACCTGAATCGGATACGCAATGTAGTCGGCACGGAACGAAAGCCAGGAGAGGTAAGCTGATTGCATCCACCCTCGGATCTCTACTGTCTGTGGAATATGAATATTCTCGGGTATTTGAAAATTAGGGTTCTTGAATTGCCAGCCATTCCGATATGCAATCACTTCAAGAACAAGTATTGCGAAAGAAATTATTAAAAATCCTCTGATAAATTTGAATAAAAATTTTCCTTTTCCTGGTTTTTCAATCTCCATTGGGGCATCACCATGGATGAAGCTTAGTCTCCTTTTCATGGCTCCAAGCAAAGCCCAGAGAGCAGCAGCGAGCCAAGCAATGGATCCAGCAGCACGATGAACCTTGAGAAGCAAAACCCAAGTGAATTGCTTGGCATTCTTCGCCCGAGATCTTGTATCCGGCCTAAAATCGAGAGAATCTGGGCCGTCGATCTCAACTAGCGAGTAATTGGGATTCTCCATCATCACCACCACCGGAGTACCGTTCTTCGCCTCCCTCGCCCACCATTTGTAAAGCTTCAAGCTTGGAGCCATTAAAAAAAACACCCGAAGAACTTCTAAATTTCTCACAATGTACTCCCAACGAGATTGTACGAACAATAATTTTCCACCGACATTACGATTTCCAAACCAAATGCTCTACTTATAAACCTCTAGGTCTACCAGGATGCCCTCAAAACCTCAAAGCACCTGGATTACAAAATTACAGAAGATAACGCCATAAATAAATGAACTCCAAATAAGCACCTCAAGCTACTCTCTCTCTCTCTCTCTCTCTCTCTCTTCTCTCTCTGTGTGATCACTGATCACACTTCACAAGAACAAGACAGCAGTTTGGGGAAGGTATCTATAGAGTTGTAAAGCTCCATGACCATGTGGGACTTGACATGTCCACAAAATCAGTCATAAACGAAATTACTCTGGGGTAAATGTCAAACTCCATCTTCTCCCTCCTTTCTATTTTTTGAACTTAAAATTAATAATTAATTAATAATAATAAAGATAGATCATATTAACTAAATAATTAGCAAATTTAGAATTTAATTTTTAGAGAAGGGTAAACGAAGGAAGCCCTCTGGATTCGCAGCTGACTTCCATCTTGCAGGCTTTAGATCCAAGTTAAGAATGATGGAATATACTTTTTTTTTTGGGGATTTTTTTTTGGGTCATTATTTCTGGGTATTTTAAGACAAGTGTGAAAATTCTGGGTGTTATGTGAAAATTCTTACGGCAACAAACAATGATCGTAAGGGCTTCCGCCCCGCGAGGATGGATAGTGGGACTTTAATTTTACAAGCGCTATATCTACAGATACAAAAGATTTATCTTTTATGTATTTTTAATAAAATAAAATGGATTTTCGACTTGGACAAATTAAAAAATTATGAGTTATCTGTTGGTGACATAGATCGGTGCTTACTAAGAGTTTATATTATGAAGCCATATAAAAATGAACTAACTACGAATAAATTATTTTATTTATAATTTTTTTAAGAAAAAAAAAAGACAATAAACAACAATTGAATGTGTTGCTCTGTATTATTTTTTTTCACCTGTATTTATTTAGTTTTGCTATTTTGAGAAAATGTTTATTAATTATTTAAAAGAAACAGAGAGCACCCCCCCTTTACTTTTCTCACAAGTCTTAACACGAAGGTACTGACACGTTGCCTTACATATATCATATTATTCTGTTCTTAGATCTCTGATTTGTAGTAAAACTTAAGTAACAATTTTCTTTTTTTTTTTCTATTATCGAATTGGATTTTTATTTTATATTTTAATAAAATAAATTAATATAGTAAATATTCGCAACTCATGGTTGTAAAAATTCGAACTTAAAAGAGAGATATTAGTTTTTTTTTTAATATTTTGTTATGCTAACTAACTGAAATATTGGTTGATGTTATTCAATACTAACAACTATTAATTGTATTTATGTTAATCAGGGTCATAATATGCAAAGAATATTTGTTACGATTCCAAAACTAAAATTGAGGAATAATATATTAATATGTACAAAGTATTACTGAAATTATACAAAATGTAAGATAAATAAATACATATAAAATCAACTAAGTCATGAACTCATGATAATCATTCAAATAGAAAGATAGACTCTATAGTTAGTAAAAATATAAATCTGCTATTATTTATAAATTTACATATTACGATAATTTATAAAATATATTATGTAAATAGAATTTCTATAACATTTAAAATAATAATAATCAAACTATAAAGGAACCAAAGAATGCTTTACGCAAGCGCTGATCGAGAGGATTATCAACCTCAATTTTTTATCGAAATATAAAATAGAATCGAACACGATAGTTATATACCTTAAAAAAGAAATAAAAAAGAAAAAGAAAATTGGGAAATATTTTGCTACTTTCAAACCAGCCTAGCAGCTGAGCCACCGACAGCCGAATCTCTCCTTCATGGTTCCACTACACGTAATCTGAACCGTTCATCTTAACATTAACATTATGAGGGAGGAAAATGAAGGTTACTTTTCTTTTGATCTCTTTGAATTTGCATTTAAAACAGTTTTTGTCCAAAGACTTTCTTAATCTTGTTAATAAACATGTATTAGCTGGTTTATATCTCCTTTTATTTTTATCAATTGAACTGACAAAATTTATTTAATACAAATAATATTTTATTATAATTTTTTTTAATAAATATATATATCTGTTCATCAATTTTGATATAAACAGGAACAAAAAATATAACTAATATAATGGTTATATTCGAATATCTTTAAAATGGTGATATTTCAAGCTTTATTATTGTAATTAAGTTCCGAACAGGGAATTGGATGACAACACTCCATGATTTAATAAATAGTCTGATATACATTATATAGAAAAATTCACCAGATTCTTTAAAAAAAAAAAAAGAAAAAAAGTCCGAAGCTCCACCGACACAGTTGAAAGAGGATCCAAGGAACCCTGGACAGAGTTAACCATCCTATGATTCTCTTATTATTTTTATTTAACATAATATAATAATCATCTATATAATATTCTGCATTGATAATTGTATATATATAATATATATAATAATACTACTAAAAGATACTTAAAGATCCAACACAGCCTTTAATGGAAACGGGCATTTGATTTTGACCTGAATACCAAACTCAATCTCCAACACTTTTTTTTAAAAAAAATTACATATTTACTCAACCTATTTTTGGAATATATACCATTCAGGTTCATCTAAATATACCTTTTACTGTGTACACTTTTATTCGTTAACTCTTAAGACTTCATTCGGCAAGCAAACATTAATACAGAAAGTTAAATCTTTTAAGGGTTTTGTTTAAAAAACTCCTACTTTGCAAAACATTGACAAATTTTTTTTTTCATTTTTTAAAATAACTTCTAAAAACACTATATATATATATAAAGTTTGAATAATTGTTTTTTGTGCTCTATAATTTTATATTTAATAAATATTTTTAAATAGATATTTAAAGCCTTAAAAATTTTATAACCAGTAAAGACTTCGGAGCTATAAAACACATATTTAGAGTCATTTTGTGAAAAAACTTTAAATACATCAAATTTATTTGTTGGTATTAAAAAATCAATCATATATATATATATATATATATATATTAATATTATATATATATATATATATATATATATATATAGGATTGATTTAATAATTATTATGAAAAAATAGGACCTGATTTGTACAAAGTTTGAGTATTTCCTTTTTTTTAAAAAAATCACATTGCATATAACAAGAAATAGAGTAAATTTGATTACTTGCAAGATTAATCTAGTTAAAGTCTTTATAGGACAAACAAACAGAGCAGGAAACTGCAACCAATCTGTTCAATGGGGACCTACAAATGAATGTCATTCACAAGATGATGATGATGATAAATTTGCACATTAAAACACAGTTGCATTCTTGTGACTTGAATGGACTGCAAATAACAGACTGGAAGACAAGCAGGTGTTTGCAGAAATCCGCTAACAAACACCGAATATGAAAGAAACGAACGTGCCTCTGTTCATGAATCCTGATTGTAATCGACTCTCGAGGGTGCTTTTGGACCTCAAATATTAATAATTCATCTAAACTAAATATACTTAATTCATTTCGAATAAGAAAAGAAAGAGAGAGAGAGAAAAAAAGATACACAAACACAACAGACATAGAGTGAAAAAGCCGACAAACGAATAGCGCAATAGTTGGCGATGTTTGAAGAACAGATGAATTATTTTCATTTGTATTAATGTTTATAATGTTCTATTTTTTTGAGAACATGTTTATTATGGTCTATAGCAATCACCCAACATGAGTAGAAAGAAGAAAATAAAAAAAATTCACATGGAATCAGGAAAGCATCTTTGTACCTGCATTTTGCAGAAACGGAGATACGATCCACCACCCCGTTACGTCTATTCGGTGGGATCCATGAAAACAATTTCCTAATAGGAGCAAAATCTTTTGAACTGCTACTTCTATCAATGTGAGCATTACTTGGATCTCATCTTCTCAAGACATTCCGAATCTTCTGAATCATCTTCGATCAACCCATGATAATACTGAGCAACCATATTGACGTCAGAATCCTCCGTAACAGCTGCAATTTTGTACATTTTTTCAGTATGATGCCGTAGAAGTTGAAAATTCGAATGTTACTACTGAATAATGCTCTCATGTAATCAGAAGTTAAGAGGGGCCTGTCATAATTCGAGCCAGCAGATGATGCCAACTCAGTCCATCTGTCCATTGATTATTCCTTCATTATTTAATTTGTTCATTAACTGTAGTTGGCCACCTATGTAACTATATCTGCTATTCAAAAATCCTTCATGTTCATCACAGATTTTGGTACCCGCACCATTGGAATCCTCATGAATACCATTTGATTTCTTCGGGAATGGTATTTGATGATCACAAGCACTTGCTGTAGTTTTCCTACCAGGATGCGTTGCTCCGTCTAATTCATCACCATATCCAGATGAAACCGATGACATTGGTGGACTTGGAAGTCTATCCTTGTTAAATAAAGATGACGGAGAAATCATCTCCTGGTTACTATTAGGATCATAATCAGCAGATTTGGGTACTAAGTGCCCATTGGAATAACCATTCACTTTAGGGTACAGTACGGCACGCTCTTTTATTAAATCTTCTACACAAATAGACTTCTTTCTAGCCGCTGCATTAAGAAAACCGGGAGAAAGAAATGGCTTTGGTTTTCTCTGATGACCATTTGATATTCTACCTACTGGAGCAATGACATCCACATCAAGCGCTCCATCTGATGACAAAACTTCTTCTGATTTGTTTGAATTGATTGTTTTAGCACATCCAGACGGTTCATCTGCATGACAACCAGAACTGGGACATAGTAATCGATTGCATTGCTCCATATGGAAGTCCGAGAAAGATGTAACTTTAGAGGAGTCGGAATCCATTGCTCGTGTTGGAACAGTGGATAGTTTGTCTAGAACAACAGAAGCCAATGCACATTCCTTAGGACTTTTGTTTTGCACTTCAAGAACCTTCTCCAGATCTAAATTTTCTTTGTCGTCACGGTTAGGCACATCAACTACTTCGTTCGACAGAAGAGAAGAGTTTACTTCGAACGCCACATCTTCCATGCTCCCTGAAACCACTTCCTTCAGAACATCACTTGGCTGGGAAGTTGCTGGGTTAGTACCCTCTAGTTCGCTTTCTTCTACAGCGAACGTAATATTTGACTGGAGTACGGAATCGGATGAAATTCGACCATCATCTGCCGAAGTAGAAATACCTGAAGGAATAGAGCCAGGTTCACTAGACTGATTATTATTACCAGGCTCCAGGTGCTTCAACAATGGGTACTTGCGTGCATTTACCCTGACCATTAACAGAAAATAACAAACTAGTCAATTTGATGCAAATCAAAGTGAATATACTCTTATGTTATATGATTTTATGGATGTTGCTTTAGATTACCAGTGTTTCAAGAATAAGAATGACAGGATACTAAGACAAGAATAACTTCTTTATGAGTTATCTCAAGATCCAAAATTATGGCTTTACAAGAAGCAATCTACCATAACTTGAGATCCCAGTGATCTTACATCTTTTTAGCAACTATGCTTGCTAAAATTGTGATCAAAATAGCATGCTTCTTGTGCTGTGTTTAAAACTCCTTAACTGAATATGTTTTGTTAAGATTCTTGTCTGAACTTTCGGGATCTAGAAAGCCAAAATTTGTCAGAGACTCCAAAAGTTAAAAGATCCAAAGCTTTTAGAGATTTTAAAATTTATTATAATTTTTGCATTTTAGATTTTACACAGCGCAAACAAAAAAGCCCTTAGAAATGAGAATTTCAGCACCGCATAGTGCTATTTATCCAAAGTATTGGACTCTAGTAAACAATCTGAAACAACGGAATTAGGAACGAGCAATTTGTACTTTGGTATGAGAGAACCATGAGCATAATTTTTTTTTTGGATTATATGAACCATGTGATAATTAGTATATCACTAATTAAAAGATTCCTAGGATTTGCATTACCAGCAATTTCCTACAACTAAGATGCCAAGAAAGACAAAGAAGAGTTGATTCTGCAAATGTTTGCTAAAATTGTCCGGGTTCTGAAAGTTTGTTAAATTGTATCCCTTGATTCCCTTCTACCAAACAAAAACATTACTTTCTTTTTTTGAGGTTCAAGATCTGGTTTTGTCTCTGATCAGAATACTAATACATAGAATTTTGAACGAATATATTTTGTTCGACTCTTTTTATGCTTCTAATGGGAATGTGTCATTCGCTTGGAATAGAATACTGACGTAACTCCAGGAAGGCATTTTGACGCCATAAAGAATATAGGAACGATCGCTTACCTGTTATACAACAGCATATATGCACTCTGGCCGAGAACCTCCTTCACTTCAACATTCATGACCTGCAATTTTCACATAATAAGACAAAATTCAGCATTATAGGTACTTGGATTAAACTCTGCATTTAGGTCAAAAGGATCACCTTGTGGTCATCAATCATATACCAGCTGCCCTTATAGTCTTTCGTGTAACAAACATAATGACCATAATATGAAGCATTGGATACATCAAGATGCACGACAACAGCATACAATGAATACAGGTCTGTACCATCTGTATGCCCACTCATGTATGGAGATAGGTTCAAAATTTCTGGATAAGTAATTCTTTTGTTAAGCTTCCCAAATCTACCATTCTGAAAAGGAAATAATGCAGCAAATGAGTAAGAGTGGATGCAATACTGAATCAGGCAAATTAGAAATCAACACTAACCTGGAATCTTTTTAAAGCAATTGTGAGAATATTGGGAGCCTGACGAACAGTAAGTCTTTTCTTTGCTTTCACATAGTCATTGCATCTATGGATGGGACAACTTTTACATTAAACCCATCATATAGTGAAAAGAAAATACGTCCTAAAAAACAACTAAGCACACAACCAAACCAAGGAACAATTCAATTAGTACACTGTAAAAAGCAAGCTAATAACCATGTGCAATGAGGCATTTTGAGTCCTCTATTGACTAATAGTAAGCCTGCCTTCTATCCTACATCATCCAAACAATAAGTTGAGTCGACATCTTAGTAATTGCTCATTACTCTCAAGTCAAACAAATATATCAAAGCCAATTATCAAGGAAACATACATGGTACCTAAACTAGTGACTGGAGGATAATTTATTTTACCACAATTATTGGAGATACTATTATGGTTCTGTCTGGCAATTAGAACTTATCTCAATTGTCATTGAATTATCATATTTGCTTAATGTGAGCAAGTCCACATCTCTCGGAACAACTTTAAGTGACAGCTGAAGTTACAGTTGGCAGTCCTAAAGATAGGATCGCTTAGAAATCTATCTTTGGCATTTCCTTGGCCTATATAAGGGGTGAAGCTTTTAGAGCTGCTTCTTACAACCGCTTACATGAGCAATGTCAGAGAATCACCATTCATAAATAGCCCTAGTTTAATATGATTCCGTTTTAATATTCTTCCATAGACTTTGCACCCCATCGGTATTAATGATTGAAAGCTTTGTCAAAATTTAGTTCATTTAAAGATCTGCTTGCTGCCATAAGGTTAAAGAAAATTCCGAAGAATTGAAATTCATCAACCTTCCTTTTTTATCTTTCTTCCCTAATAACTTCTCTTTTCATTTCAACATGTTCAGTATTTCAGGTTCACCCATTTTCCTGAAGCACAAAATGTAACCATTTCTGGAGGACCAGAAAGACAACGCAACTCCACCTCTGACAATGAAAATAAATTCAAAGAGTGATGAAGACTGGAAGTGCCAATAAAGAGAATAAAAACTTGGGAATAAGCATGCAAACGTGATGGTTGGAACCCTAAGCTTCCTAACCTTCCAACACAATGTCTTAACCCAAACATAATGTCTAAGCATAAGTTTAAAAGCATTCAAAAAGAAATGAAGAGGTGGTTTCTGCACTGCACCTATGAGCATCCAGAAAATAAATAATGACATATTTAAGCCCATATATTCCATCAAATTGCATAAATTTTACAGCAGATGGATCGGCAGAATCTTCAGTTACTAATTACAACTAATTCATACTTCTATCAGACATGACGCGATCCTTTCAATGAGTTGCTAACTTTTAAAAGAAATTATTCTTACCCGTCACATTTGTACTTATTGTCTCCATCAAGCCACTCTTTGGCAGTGAACTGATTGAGGCATTCCTCCAATGATTCTGCCTCTCCATGAATCTCTACAGTTAAATCCATCATGTTTTCATAACGATCTGAAACCATATTGCATCGTGTACACGTGACCTGTAAACAGCCGAATATATCGGCAGCAGCTATCACTGTGTGACATATATTGACACAATTACATAAAATAAATAATTGGCACAATCACATAAAATACGTTTGACGGAAATAAAAGATTAACAACCCCATAAAACTATAAACTAACCTGTGATAGGAGAAGACCGCCAAATGTGTACTGTATGAGAGTCGTCTCCTGAGAGCTAGGTGCCACAAGTTCTTCACCACCGTACTCCCCAAGGCAAATTGACTGCATTTTCTCAATTGCAAGCCTGCACATAGAACTATCTCACATAAGAAAGGAGTTCTCAATAGCAGATATTTTTCTATATTAGGAGAGGATCCTAACATCTTAATGAAACAAAGAAATCTACTACTCAGAATTCTTAAATAAAAAGTGAAGCAGTGTAAACCTCATAAATTCATGAGCATCCTCCTGTTTTGCATCTTTAAGGAGGTCAGGATCAATACTCGAAATTGCATTGGCAGGTGAAAATGTGCATGGGCTTTCACTGGCCCTTCTTATATAGGTTTGGAGCTCACACATGAAGCACAAACCTTCCTGTTTCAGGATACCTATTACATCATTATAAAAATCATCGTCAACCAAAGATTCCTGTTGTTCAATGAAGAAAATCTGTATGTTTGTTCTTTATTCCACACTTACATTCTCTGTTATGGTCATCCTTCAACATATAGGCAATAAGTGGTCGAGTGCTTGCAAAACACTGTAAAACAACATTAGCATAGCAACTGCACAATAAAGCGACACTCTTTAGACTTCAGAGTTTCCAAAAAATTACCAAAATGCTTAACATATCGGATTGTTGTAAACAAATATGACTTAATCTAAACTGTCTTCAAGAGATTTGTGCAAACCTGTTTCCACAATTTAGAAGTCCACAGGGTGGAAATCCAGGCTTGTCCCAGTGGAAAAGTTTCACAAATTGATCATAAGGGAATAGCGTCTGCATGTAGTGGATCAAATTACTCAATTATAGTAAAAAACATGAGAATGAATAAAATAAAAAAGGATACAGTACGCCAACCACCTTTTTGGGATCGTGAATCTAAACTAAATCAGAATGAAAACCATAAAAAATCCAGAACAGGCTCCAATCTTCTTCGAAACAGTTGATAGAAACTGAACTAAAATAAAAAGGATACAGTAAGCTACCTCTTTTGGATCACGAAGCACCCTACAGATCCCACGGGAAGGGACCAATGCGACTGAGCTAAACCCAGAAGATCTACTCCTTCCTGTGCTATTCTCACAAGATACGTCAATTGCTACATCCAATGATCCTATTTGTTTGCATTTTAGTTTATGTACAAGCCAATGCTTTGACTGACATGCTTGCGAGCTGAAAGCATATATAAGCACAAACTTTAGTATGTAATAATTAGGGATGTGGCTTTAAACAAGAACAGACATTCAAAAAGGGGTCCATTAATATCCGTGGAGAAAAGAAAATTAAAGTTACGCATACAAGCATAAGGCTTTAAACAAGAAATTAGATGAGGGCACTATTTATAACTAAGATTTATTGCTGAAATTATGTTGCATAAACATTTACAAAATAATGAAGAAAAATTTTGGACAGGTGCCTTAACTCGGTACAGAAACATGAACATACGAAGTGTACAGAAACATCAAGAAAGCTGCATTTGAATATTCTTCTAATCTAGGAAACTATCAATTGAACTCAGTACAATAACATCAACAAAGCTGCATGCATTTGACATTTCTTCTAATCTAGAAAACTTCTCATCAAACTCAGCAGTAAACACAAATTTGTCAAGAAAAAACCTCCACATAGCCATCCAAAATGTAAGTAAATGAAAGAATATACAGATCTTCCACAATTTATAACTTCTGAACATACATCATGAATATATCCTAATATTCCACAAAAACACCAGTCTATCACAATCACAAACATATTAGGGAACAATAAAAGAAAGGCTGCACTAATTAGGAAACTACATTCTTCCATCAGTCTTACAATACCAGCAACTGCGTCCTCCTAAACATCAATCAGAACAAAAGGTTGATAGAAACGGAACTAAAAAATAAAATCAGAATGGAAACCGTATAAAATCCAGAACAGGCTCCAGTCTTCTTCAAAAAATTTTGATAGAAACTGAACTAAAAACTAAATCAGAATGGAAACCATAAAAAAATCCACAACAGGCTCCAATCTTCTTCGAAACAGTTGATAGAAACTGAATTAAAAAAAAAAACAAATAAGAAGCAAACCATAAAAAAATCCAGAACAGGCTCCAATTTTCTTGAAACAGCTGATAGAAACTGAACTAAAAAATAATTGTGAATGAAAAACATAAAAACTCCAGAACAAGCTCCAACCCTCTTCCAAAAAGTTGATAGAAACTGAACTAAAACTAAAACAGAATGACAACTATACAAATTCCAGACAGGTACTTACAATCTTCTTCAAAAAAATCTTGATAGAAACTGAACTAAATAGTAAAATTAGAATGCAAACCACAAAAAACCCAAAACAGGCTCCAATCTTCTTCGAACAAACAAAACCACCACTTCAAAACTTCTAATAAGCTCCGTGCTAGTATTAAGCGGGGTGAAACCAATGGGATAGCAGATCTGCAAAGCGTCGTCATAAGAATCCATATTGTTTTTCATACACAAGGTAATACGCTAATCGCCGAGCAGGTGAGGAACAACGTGATCAAAGCTTAATCTCGCAAAATAAACATTCCCCTCCCCATCTTTAACCGCTAATACCTAACCTAACGGTCGATAACAGCATGCGATTGCAGAAAAACGAATACCGTTATAAATATAATACTCACCAGTATCTAACGCTCTTACACCGCGAACACTTCTTGCTCGCCGCCACTCCGCAGACGGCGCAGACGGCGGCGGGTTGTCCTATGGTTGCGACGTCAGCAAAGCTTGAGGCAAAGTAATTGGCGGTGGCGCGTCTGGCGAGCATGGCGGCACCGGCTACGAGCAGGAACAAGGTGAGTGCCCACTGCGCGGCCAACGACGAAGGATCGAACACCATCAACACCGCCGCCGTCTCATCGATGGCCGGAACCCTAGCGCGTAGGACAGAAAATCGGGGGTGGGATTAGCTGGGAGCCTACAGGGACGTACAATATAATTACGATAGCCGGAGAATATCTTGAGATGGCAGCATCTCGCATGTCAGCGTTTTTTTTAGGGATTTGTTTTCTTTCTTGAGAAAATTTTCTTGTTTTCTTAATTTTCTTTTAGTGGTTTCTTAATTTTCTTGTCAGCGTTCTTTTATGGTTACAATTAATGCAGCTCAGCTGTTAAAAAAATATTTTAGATCATTTTATAATTAATATATATATATATACAGATGACGGATTTGTAATGTATATATTTATAATTAAATAAAAGAATTTAAATTAATATTTTTTTTAAATTTGCAATTTTACGTTTTTTATTCTCTCAATTATATATATTTATTATATATTATATTTTTTTTAAAATATTTTAAAAATTTTAAAAAAATTATAAATACAAATTTACAAATAAAAAGAGAATCTAATCTGAAAATTATATAGTTGATATATAGGAGAAAAAATGAATAGTTTTATAACTTACTATAAATTATAAGCCATACAATATTTGTTAAAATTAATAAATTTATATTTATTTTTAATTATAAATAATTAAATTAAAATATAATTCACTACTAAACTAGCTCTTACGTTTTCATATTGTATATACATAAGGTATATTTTAAATTTTACTGACTAAATAAATTTTAGAGTCTAAAAATACTTACTTTTATAAAAAAAGCATAAATACAAAAATTATCAATCACATTAATTTTTTTTTTCACATTTAAATTTTTAAAAAGTTATTTATACGTATAAATTTCAGGCTAATTTTATTAAAAACAATCAAAAATTTATTTGAAAATGTTTATTCAAGAAAACTCGTGGAGAGCTGACGCTTAAATTTAATTCAAATTCCTTTTTTTGTTTAGATAATTCTAAAAGAGAGTATTAAGTACAATATTTACTAACATTAAGTAGTATAAAATAGTTATATACTAAAATACCTTATCTTTCTTTATTTTTGTGATATAATTAGATTCATGATAAATAAATTTATCTAAAAACGTAAAAATAGTATATTATGTATGAACTTTATTATGAAATATTATTGTAAGATATTTAAATGTGATATAAATTATTTTTTTTATTATCATATTCAAATGGTACCTATGTGCTATTTTTATAAAAATTATTGTATTTCATATCTGTGTTATATTGTGTTCTTATAATCATACCCAAATCTGTACCTTTTGCTCAAAATCATACACACATATGATGAATAGTAATAAATCAAAGAAAAGGAAATAGATCCATATTCACACACACCCAATACACTATGTCATACGTGCACCGGATGAATTTACAAGTTTTATTTTTAAAAATTTTTAACATAAAAATTATAAATATTGATGAGACATATAACTTTATATAGATTATTTTGGACTAAATAATTTTAATATTAAAAAAATATTTTTAAATTCATAATAATTTTGGAGTCTAAAAATATTTATTTAAAAATATTTTTTTGAAAAAATTTTATTATGAAAGTTATATATCTTATTAATATTTATATTTTTTATATTAAAAAAAAATTAACAAAATTTTATAGATGCATATAATATACAGAATGACGTGATAAATAAGATATGTGTAATAATTTCTCCTCTGTGTGGGAGTCAATGTATTAGTCAACAGATAAATGGTGACGCATAAATTGGATATATAATAATTTTAAATTCATCATCTGAAGTACAATCAGCATCAGCGTGATCCCTACCACCAACTGCCTCCGAGGGTTCCGGTGGACAATAAAACGGACTATCTTGCCATCCTCCGTACGCTCGCATCCACCAAACACGCTTACATCCAATCGGAAATTCCCACGTCAGTACAATAGTCGGTCCCACCATATTCTCAATGGTATTTTCGAAATTAATTATTGTACCAGGCCTACTTCTGACGGTTATCCACGCGCTGGGCATGTCGCCGTGGACGCTGCGTCGTTCGCTCATTAATGCTTCTCCTCCTCTTCATCCTCTAATTTTTATTATTTATCTAATTCGGTGAATGGCGACGGAGGCGGCAGTGCCGGAGCCGGCGTCGCCGGCGGCTTCATTGACGGAGACAACTACTTCGACGTCGACGGCGAGATCATCGACGGCATTGTTGTCAAGGTCGTCGATAGCGGACTCGTTGAGGACCTGCGGAATCTCCGCGTCCAGGGTTGACAAAGACGATCTGCGGCGCCGAATTCGGATACCTGATCGATTACGCGCCGCCGTCTGGGAGGCAATGCGGACCCACGACGCCGTTGCCTGCTCCGCCGCCGCGGCCGAGGCGGCGGCGGCAGCGACTGAGGACAATGAGGAATTGGAGGGCGCTGAGGCTCCGATCGTCGTGTTCATAAATTCGAAGAGTGGGGGAAGGCATGGACCCGTGCTTAAGGAGAGATTGCAGCAGCTCATTGGGGAGGAACAGGTGAGGTTGCAATTTTCTTAATTATACTCTTTTATTTGTAAAACAAATTGTCAGATTGTCATATGTTTTGTATACGAATTTGGAAATGTATTTTGTAGGTTCTAAGGTATTAAGAACTCAATAGCGATGATGGCACTATCAATTGTAGATGTAGTATTAGTATGTCATGACGAGGTGTCCCATCGAAAGTTAAAGACTAATCCCGTCCGACAATTGCTATACCGACATCTTGATTAATATAAGACATTCGTGGTTATCCTGGGCAGCTTGCATTGCACTAATCCAACCAAAGGTAGCCCGAGCACACATTGCAATGCCAGCGGCACTCCTCTCCCATGGCCAGTGTAACATCTTCTCCAAATTCCACTCCTAGGTTGTTCTTTAATTTTGATCCACCAATACGTTCAAAGGATCAATTTTTCGGACATCACTATCATATCCTATAAAGATGCATTTAAAAAACCACGTGATAGTGGTTGGTGTGTCTCCGTGTTATAAACATGTCCCATCACCTGTAGGAAGTAGAGGATTCAAGTCATGACACAATTACTTGAGTTTTAAGATTCATGAATTAGATTTGGTGATATTACTTAGATTTGGTGATATTACTGTAGTGAATGAACATTCTCCTAGAGGCAAACTGAGCTTTTGAGTGGATAGGTTTTAATTATTATATTTACAGTGCTATGTGAGGAAGATGGAGAAATCAAATGTAGCTGACATAAGATTTATGATCCATTGCTGATTTATTTGTTTATTGCCACATATGCTCTGTTTAAGTGATATTAGAACTTTGTTTATTATATGTGGTTATATACTTCTAGATATTCTTGTGCATTAGAGATTACTTGTATAAATGTGATCCATATTGTTCTTTTTTCATATGTTATTTAGTGCAGGTTTTTGATCTTTCTGTCATCAAGCCATCAGATTTTGTTCAATATGGCCTTGCTTGTATGGAGAAGCTAGCTAGTCTTGGCGATGTTCATGCAAAGAATACGCGTGAAAGGTTGAGAATAATGGTATGTGATAAATCATCTGTGGCTATAATATCTTTGTGGCTTATGATCGTAGTAGTCAACAAGAAAATGTTTGATGTTGTTTCAAAATTTTCCTCTCAGTATCTGTATTTTTTAATTGCTTGAAATTTTTTGGTGGGCCACGTTAAGTATTACTGCTAAGCTTTTCGAATTATTTGGCGGCTTTTATCTGTTTGTTAGGTTGCAGGAGGTGATGGTACAGTAGGTTGGATATTAGGAAGTCTGCAAGAACTCCATATGCAGAAGAGGGTACCAGTCCCTCCCATAGGAATTATTCCGCTTGGAACTGGAAATGATCTTTCGAGGAGCTTTGGTTGGGTAAAGTTGTTTGTTATATCTTCATCACTTGTGCTTAACTATAACACTAAAACTTACATCTACGCGAATTTGTAGGGGGGTGCATTCCCTTTCGCATGGAGATCAGCAATCAAACGTTCTTTGTACAGAGCTTCTGCAAATCCAACTTGCCAACTTGACAGGTAACAGTATGATATGTGCCATACTATTTATATTACAATGATTAAATACATACATACAATGTTTAATACTTTGATTTTATTGCCAGAACTTTTTAAAATCCTTACCTTTACCGATAATTTGCATTATTAATAATGTTGAAGAAACAAACGACATCCCGATGTCTTATTCGGTATCGAATTTGTTCAAAAGAGCTCTCTTTTTTTGGAAGTTCAGGTCTATTTCATATAATAATTACTCTGTGGTCTCCTACAAGGCACAGCCTTTTCTTATCCTTCCTATCTTTGATCTGACCTATTTTATTCTGCTCTATGGTAATATAAGTAAATGAGAGTTCTGAGATGTTGGTGCCATGACGGTGAACTTTTGGCTGATTTTTACTTTCTGCACAGTTGTACTAATATGCAAATTTTGTTTGATCCTGAAGATAAGCAGATCAGTATGACTTATAAGAAAAGAAAATTCATGAATCTATAACTGATACATGCTACAGGAAAAAATCACGGACGTTGAAGTGATAAAGTCTGAAAAAAAACTTCTTCCAAAGAAGATAAACGTCTGAGAACACATGCTATTGTAGAACCATAGACCAAACAGACTCTAAACCATCAAATTAATCAGTTTATTGTTAATTGTTTACCATGGTATCGTGCTTGAAGCATGTACTTCCTTTTATCTGAGTTACTATATTTTATCGAGAAAGTTACCAACTTACTGCTGATACTGTAAAATGACTAATCTGTCATGCAGTTGGGATATTGTTGTCTCGATGCCAGCAGGAGAGGAAGTAGAGCTTCCATATTCTCTTAGACATCTTGAAGAACACGTATTCAATAAGGTCCCAATTTCTGTTATTCTATGATCCAGAACATGCTTTATGTATTGTTTACAACCTGAAGCTTCTTAAACTTTCTTTTTTCTTTTTATCTGATTACCATTTCTTTTCTTTCTTAGTAATCGGCATGATTGTTTTATGTTGCTGTCCTATGTGGGTAAAATTGCAATGTTAAAAAGATTCGCTGTCTGACTGTGATTCTGTGCGAGAGGCTTGCTATACTAGGAGATATAAATCTCGATTTCCTTTTACTATTTTGATCTAGTGATGTTACTGGCTGGTGCATCTGACATCAGATACTTACATCTTTTCATCTAAACCTTTGCCATTGGAGGTTTCAAATCCTGATAATTTCACATCTAGATTTTGATTGTTGCAGCTTTGCTAGGGAAATGTTTAGCATATAGCTTCTTGTTTAATATTTCACTGCAATTTCCTTAACTGATGTCAGCAAGGGGATATACAAGGTGCTCATAACTAGTACCACCAAAATGCATCTCCCAACTTCTGAAATGGAATTAATGATACTCTGTTCATTTAGAACTGACTGACCCATCGACGAGGGATTTTCCTCTTATGATGTGTTGCAGAAAACAAATTTAATAAATGGGCCCACCTTTGCTTGTCCAAATCTATTCCTCATGTATTACCAACATCACTGGATGTTATGAAGCTTTTGCATCTAATCAGAAACTTTTTAGCATAGTATCTCTTATGTTGAGAAGTGGTGATCCTGTCACAGGAGGGAGATACTGAAGGGCCAATAGCTGAAAAAATGTCTTTCTTTGGTGGAGCATTCTATAATTATTTTAGCATAGGTAACATCTTTAACTTGCACATTTATTATTTCATATATCACAGCGCTCCAAGAGTAAGGTTTCAGCCTGATATGATTTGGAACAGCTCTCGTTCCTTTTCCTTTATGCACGAATATAACTATGCTGTGTATTCTATAATTCCAGCCCTGATTGTTCAATAACATATCTGTCTTATTTTCGTTAAAATGAAGGAATGGATGCACAAGTAGCCTACAGTTTCCACCATTTACGAGATGAAAAGCCATATCTTGCCCAGGGTCCCATTACAAATAAGGTACAGACTCATAACCATTTCATTTTGTTTTAGAATGGTAAGATTATGTGGACTTTAAAGCTTGTTGATTATTTCTAAATCGTAAGATGGTCTAACACTTCATACAGTGACACGGGCAGATTTTCTTTTGGCTCCTTGAAATGTCCTGATTTTCAGCAAAGATTAATTTGCACATTGAATGTTCTATCCTAGTTTTACTTTCAGTTTGAATGCATAAATACTCTTTTTCATGCTCATGGAACTATTGATGCAACTGATTTCTGTTTTCTTGGTTCGGCAGTTGATCTATTCTGGATACAGTTGTGGCCAAGGCTGGTTCTTTACACCTTGCATGAGCGATCCAGGTCTAAGGTCAGCCCATTATCTACGTTGAAGTCTCTTTCTCCGGAAAATGAAGGATATTCACACCTAACTTAGTAACTAGAGCACAGACTTTAGAATATTTTAAGTAAATACTGTATGCAGGGGTCTCAAGCACATTCTGCGGATTCACATTAGAAGGCTCAACTGCTCAGAGTGGGAAGAGCTTCATGTCCCGAAAAGGCACGCCCCTTATCTCCTTTTAACAAATAGATGATGCATCATTTCGCTGTAGACTTGTAACTTGAAAGGAAAAATGAATAAAATCCTACAGATTACACTATTACAGGTTGATAGGCTCATGAATACATTAAGCAGCAAGTGTCATTGTTCTTTTGTGATTTAGAATGAACGTAACAAGTATATGTTCTCTGAATGCTTTGATGTTCTGTATCTGAGGGGTGTAATAGACCATATCAAGGTTTTATGTTCCGTACCTAGTTTCGGTAAACTCAGATCCCGGCACATGCCAACCGCGCCGATAGTGCCGTGCCGATATATATTTATTTGTTATTTTTTTAAAAATAAAAATAAAATATTAATTTAAAAATTCAAATATAATATTTTTTGATACGTGCCGTGCCGACAACTGCCGGAACAGGCACGGGCTGTACAGACCGGCACCGAAAACTATGAACCATATAACAGAAGAGCAAGCCCAATTTATTAATATAATCATACATGAATGCTAATAGTGAACCTGAGTAGTCTTTACCTTTAGTAAGAGAGCTATCGAATAAGCTGGATGAGCACATGGCGCATTTTGGACGTCTCGTTCCCATGTATTCTGTTAAATCTGATGTGGTCATTTGGTGCAGTGTCAGGGCAGTGGTTGCTTTAAACCTTCACAAATATGCAAGTGGAAGGAATCCGTGGGGTAATCTAAAAGCTAATTACCTAGAAAAGGTTTGTACAAGCTCTTTAATCTAGACTTCATATGGTTACGGGCTCTACGTCATGCATTTAATATCAGTAATTATGCTCAATAACTTAGGACATATGAGTAATATGCATTTGAATTTTATTATGGTTGTATGAACCTCGAGTGCTGTACTTGTATGCAAATTCCTCTTTATGCTATACTTGAACTAAAAAACGACATTGTCTCGGATAATGAAATAACTAAATTTAGTTAAATAAGTGGTAATTTAGCACCGAAATATCATTTCAACATCTTAGAGAAAATTAATTGTTCCTAAGAAGATGAAGATTAACATGAGCACAACATATATATATTTGCTTTTCATGAGCAACGGATCTAGGACGTCTTATTTCTTCTCTAAATTCAGTTATACAATTATAAATGGCTATTTCCAACTTTCTCAGCGAGGATTTGTTGAGGCCCATGTCGACGATGGCCTTGTTGAAATCTTTGGTCTAAAGCAAGGGTGGCATGCATCAATGGTTATGGCTGAGCTAATATCTGCTAAACACATGGCTCAGGTAAACTTGCCTCGGACTAACATAATCTCTGCAAACAGTAATGCTAACCTGCAAACTTTTTACGCTATTTCGTTTCGTACTTAGATCTCAGCAGAAGTTATTTTCTTAGATCACAAACTGATAAATGTTAAGAGTCATTTTTAAGGCTGCAGCAATCAGATTGGAAATTAGAGGAGGGCAACTGAAGCAAGCATACATGCAGATGGATGGGGAGCCATGGAAACAACCATTACACAGTGAGTTTTCGACATTTGTAGAAATAAAACGGGTTCCCTTTCAGTCGCTTATGATAAGCGGAGAGTGGTGACTGCTGCCCGTTAAAACTATTTGTTCAAAAATATTTGCCATTTTAGATTTTTTGTAAATATTTTGTAAAATAGAAAGTATTACATAATCAGGGAAAATTTTGTAAGTGTCAGTATCTAAATGTATTCGCCGATTGTCTGGTTCATTCTCTCAGTTTACATGGCTTTCATTATACAGAAATTCATTAACTTTGTGCCAATTTAATGTGGTCTGCATGATTTAAGGGGGTAGAGTATGATATAGGATGTGCTTTATCATTTTTTCATCTTGTTTATAAAATGTTCAAGAACAAATAAATCAAATGTAGCTCTTACCTCCTCATGTTGAAAATTTTTAAACTTTTATGGTGAATTCAGTCCGTGCCGCCAGTAAGTTTATCTGCTATGACGCTCAATTAGGAGCATACTTTTTCATAATAATAAAAAAGATAATATCAAAAAAGCAACATGGTATCCTCTCATGTGAGATACTAAGCCATTCGGAAAATTTAGCATATTCCAAACGGGAAAAGGCTAATTTATTTGTGAAGTAAATGGCCGAGTGAACAAATTGATATCTTTCAACTTTTCTGTGGGCTGAGAGGATTAAAATCTTGGTATATGAGCCTAGATCAAGATAGCTACCGATAGGATAGATGGTTTATGAACTATCATTTATAAATTTGAGTCACGTCCGTTGTAACGCGTATATAATTTCTTCCAAATTTTCATAACGATATTTGATTGTACTCAACCATCTCTCAGCGAACGATACACAATTAGAATTTTATTTTTGATTGTTGTTTAGAAATTATGGTTTAAAAACTATATCTAACGAAATAAAGTGGTTTTTGCGGTAGAAGAAGTTTCTCATGGTTATCTAAAAGAAAACATAGATTATAATATGGCTAATAAAAAAGTCAAAATCCATGATGGTGCTGATAACTTTAAACCAACTACCGTTGATTAAAGGCAGGAGGCCCTCACTCCATTAAGGTGCGGTCTGACGCGAGACTGGTCCCAGTCCGGACCACCCGGTCTGTATGTGGGACCCTGAACCGGACCCATGCGTCCACTCTACTGGTCGGTTCAAACGTAGGAAAATAGACCGAATGTTCGCCTAAGGGTATTTATGTCAATTGAGCTGTCGCGTGCGGCGATTTGCCGCCGTGATCGTGGCTGTGGCTGGCAGTACAAACACTGTACTTCAAGAAATCGAGACAGCTGGCTGAAAAGGAAAAGCGCGTTTCCCAGTGCTTTGCCACGTAAGATGATAGCACTGCCAGCGTAAACTTACTAGGAATTGCCTGGCCATTCTTGCAATTTTAACAAACTCTTCTGGCGTTATATTATTATAATTATTTTCATTTTTTTGGGATTTTACATTGTATATTGGCTGATTTTATGTTGAAAAAAATACTCTTACTTCCATCCGTGGATTGTTTGGATTGGCCTATGTATGAATTTCAGACTATCGATTGGACTAGAGTAAAGCATTTGTCTAATGAATTGTCTAATTTCATTCCACACCTCTCTCTCTCTCTCTCTCTCTCACTATATATATATATATATATATATATATTATCTCGGATAAAAGACTTTAGAGCATGAAATGATGGACTCTATGGTTTAGATTACTGTATACATTCTGTTATATGAAATGGGAAAAAAAGGGATCATTTAGGCCTTTGAAAACTTGGCATTAGGTAAAAATACTATATTATTGATTAAAACTAGAGTTGTGACTATGTCACCCAAAAATAAGCATAATCTTAGGCTGGATTTTATGCTTTGACGCAAATATCCTTCTCGACATATAATATTAACCAAAGTCGTTGTTGAGCTATAAACCTATAAACACAAAAAAAATAGAAAGAAATAAACCAATTTTGCTATAAATTTTCAAATTTTATAACTTTTTCATAGCACGGGGGGTTGGAATATGTTCGTCCATATTAATTTTTTTTTTTTTATATTAATCTATTCAGAGCTTCCTAGGCGGTTGTAAGTGCATGGAGTATATTGTGCTTTTGCGAATAATCAATTAAGAGAAAAAGGAAAAGAAAATGATATATGTTTAGAACCCAACTTTTTTCTCTCTTTAAATTCAATTACTAGTACTCAATAGATAAGATCAAACCTTTAAAATAATTACTAACTAGAACCCCCAACACTAAAGCAAAACAAATCTTAGATCTTGATAGACGAATGATTTTTTTTATTATTATTTTTAAAATTCAAAGGCATCTGAAAATCAAAGAATTTTTTTTAAATTTATTTTTGTTGTTTCTGTAATTTTTTCGAACATTGGCCAAATACACTCAAACACTCCACTTTTTGGTAAAGTAAGGAACTTTTATATTGAACAAAACGTATAATTACTATAAATTTTTTTAAAGATTGGAAAGATTATAGCCAATTACATTATATTCTAAACCAAGTTGAATATTCTGGATGGCAAATATAAAATATTCTATGTTCATCTTTGAGATGAGTCGCTTGTTTATCTACATGATCATTCCAACTTCTATCAGAGGTTCAAACAGTCTACAAGCAATTTAATACTGGATAGTTATTATTATAGAAAAAAAAAACAAATTCCCAGATATATATATATATATATAAGAGAAGGAATTAACATTCCGTGACCCCCATTGCACTCGGCATCAAACTTGATTGATCACTAGCCAGTACAATTATGAATGCATTTTCGACCAAAAAAAAATAAAAATAAAAAAGACTACCGTAATTAAAAGCGACAAATATCAAATTAAAATACAAATACCCTCGTAAGTTTCACTAATCACACTTCTGCCATTCCTTCCACCTGGTGTATTAATAAATCCCAAACCCTCCGCCGCACCGCACCATCCCCAAACAAAGCCACCAACTTTCCTCCAAGCAAACTACCTCTACGTTCACATTCACAAACAAGATGAGAAACACAGCTATGCTCGCCGCCTCCATTCCAGCGCCGCCGTCAACGGCGACGGTGGCCGGAGTTCAACAGCAGAAGCCTACGTGGCATTCGCCTGTGCTCTATCTCTTCGGGGGGCTGGCGGCGATGGTATTTCTCATTGCCTTCGCTTTGCTTGTCCTGGCTTACACCTACTGGAAGCAGTGCCGCTCGGACCTCGCCGGCGCCGCCGAAGGGGATGAGATGAAGCCGACCTGCGTCGCTCCCCGGCCGTGGTTCCCACAGGGAGCGGTGGTGATCATGCCGGGAGACGATAAGCCGACGCATTTGGCGTTGCCAGTGTGGAATCACGCTCTACCGCCGCCGGTCGCAGTGAAAGAAGACGCCGCCGCAGAGGCAGACGGCGGAGACGATCACAAGCATGCATGTAGCTAATCTTGTCGTGAGCAGCGACGATCGCCGGCATGAGGAGCATGAACCACATTGAATTCAACTTTTTTTTTTCCATTTTTGAGATAATTTGTTGCGGCTACATGTATAAGTTAAGAGAGAGATTAAAAAAAATTATGATGATTTTGAACATGTTCTTCTGATATATAGCATTAGCGAACAAGTTCCATCATATTTTCAGCTTTGTTTTCCGACAACGAACGGAGAAGTCATCGATCGGAAGTCATTTCCCGGAAATCTACCAGAAAAAGGTTCTGAATGGTAGGACACGTGGCGAGTGAAGAGCAAGGGATGGTTTGCATTTAATTTTCTAATAAATAATATAATATATTTAACTAATTGTAGTGGGATGCGGCTACGGGAGAGCGCACCGCATTAAATTCACGCATGAATTATAAGAAGCTTCTCAACATAAACTTTGTGATTGAAGATTCGCGCTGATCCTTATCTGCACACCAGCACTCGGTTTTTTTTTTTAACCGAACCGTCCGGTTCAATTAATACGTTTGAACCGGTCGGTTTGAAAAATCCATGAATTTGATGATTTAATTCGAACCGAGTTGTTATTTTAGTACCATGCAAGAGAAGAGCTTTACATTTATTTTGACATTACAGGTCTAAATACACTCAAACACTTCATGGTTAGAAACATTGCAACCAAAATATATCGCCTGATTTTTTTATTTTTTTTGGAATTTGCTAGAAGAAGTATATATATATATATATATATATATATATATATATATATATATATATATATATATATATATATATATATATATATATATATATATATATATATATACCAATATAATTATTATATAAGTTTAAATTATATATGATATTATTATAAATATTACGTGGCTTTTATTTTAATAAAGTTATAAAATCGTCCATTTTTTCATCCCTTTTATATTCTTTATATGATTTTCATTAGATATTTTTCATTTGTGTATTTGTATTTTTAGAGTTTTTAAGATCTATTTTTATTCTATTCAGAAGAAATATGATAGTAATAGATCGGTGAGAGAATTAAAAATACTTTGTAATTATAAATTAAGAATATTATAAATTTTGCTAGTTAGAAAATTAAAAATAATTTTTTTTTTTTTGACACACGCATCTCGGATGCGTTGTCTGCGGGTATATCTTATATAGCTAACGATTTGCTGAGGCAATTAAGTTATATATCTTATTATATATGAGATACATGCATTAGATTCGGATACTAAGTAGTGGGCTTTTGTATTTTTAAGCCCATATATGATGTATGCATTAGATTTGGAAGTAGTGGGCTTTTTTATTTCTAGCCCGTATATATTCTCATGGACTAATCCTAATCGAGTTTGAAAACTTCGACGAGGCGGGTTAAACGAGCTTTTTTTTTTTTAGACTCGACATAAATGTTTTTCTTCCCCCTCTTATCCATACTTTTTGTTGCAGGGCAGCAAGCATAGTGCTGTCTGACGGATCCAGCACAGAGACAGCCAGTTTATGACCGTAACAGCATGTCTTGGCCGTGCCATCCTGCACAGACGGCCAATGCCGCTCGAGCTTCCTAGCACGCACAACACCTACGCCTTTAAGAAAAGAAAAATAATAAGAAGCCACTCCCGTTGCGTACCTCTACCGCTACCAATATTCTCTCTCTCTCTCTCTCTCTCTCTCTCTCCTCGCTCGTGAGGAGCGAGCAAGAAGGTGATTTTTTTTTTTTTTAATATGAACTGCTGCTCAGGAGAAGCTTTTAAAGCTACCCAGGCTGGGCTGGCCTAAGCCTCAAGCCAGCCCATAGATTTTTATTTACTTTTTAACAAATACTTCAAAATAACAAAAAAAAAAGTAAGGATTGATAAAGTCGATATAGCACGATTGGCATACTCTGCACGTCTCAATTTGAAATTTACCGAACTCAGTATGCACGATTTTTTAAAAAATTTATACGATGCTAGTACACATATAACTCAAACATAATTTTATACTCAGTCCGGTCCGGACAGATTGAACAGCGCTACTTGTGGTTTCTCATTATGTTCTCAGCCTCTTACATAGCGTCTATCTGATATGATCTCAGATGTTGATAATGATCAGGAAATTTTGCTTACTTAGTTTTTGGATGTATATAGATTCATAGTCACAAGTGCATCTAATAAACACTATCAAATGGTAGCTAATAGTTTAAAAGATTATTATTCGAAGAATATCGTAAGATTTATTTTTCGTAGAAGTTATTATTTAGTAAGGCTATAGTAAATTGGAGACTAAAAGAATAGTCTCTATATAGTGATTATTCGTTTATTTTAGTTATTGAAGAAAAAATAGTATTTAGTATAACATTTCTCTAAGGGTGTGCTTAGGGATGAAAATGAGCCGAGCTGCTCACCAGTAGTTCGGACTCAAACTCGTTTAAGTTTTGCTCGAGCTCGAGTCTGGCCGAGCTCGAGCTGATCTTGAGCAATGATTCGAGCTCGAGTAATTAAAAGAGTCGAGTCTAAATATCGTATTACTCGGCTCTTTAGGACTCAAGCTCGGCCTAATTGATGTAATTGATTCGAGCTCAAGTCGAGCTTGAGTTGATTCAAACTCGAGTTTGGCTCAGTTGATATAATCGAGCCGAGCTCGAATTTTTTTGAGTCGAGCAGGAATTCGAGCTCAGCCTTTGAAGCTCATCGAGTTGGAGCTCGAATCGAGCTCGGACTAAATCCATCGAGCCGAACTTGAGGTTAGTAATGCTCGGCTCGAACTCAGCTCGTTTTCACCCCTAGTTGTGTTCATTAAAGATGGAGCATCAATTCCATACATTTCCTCTAAGGATCAACTAATTGACTTCTTTACCAAATTCTTCTATTCTACATCTCTCTCAATACTTTATAACAAACTTTTTTTGTTTCATAAAGATGCTCCATTTTTAGGAGAAGTTATTCTAGAATATTCCTCTTTTTTGTATTTCATGCCCTCTATTTAAATGGGTTCCTTTCTATTAAATAAATTTTTTTTATTATTTTCTAGCCTTCTGCTCAGTAATATGAAAATACTGAATGTAATAGACCAAAACTTAAATAAATGACCGACCGGGTAACTTTTTGTAAAATTAGGGTACCTTACTAGCATGTTTTTAGAAGACTGAAAGGTACTAATAGGCTGAAACCTAATAGGTGGCCAATTTTCGGTGATAAAAACCAAATTTTACGGTTATAGATTAAAAAAAAGGAATTTTAAAATTCTAAAACCAAAAGATGAAAAATTTCCGTGAAAATTGCTTCACCAAAATAAAATAAAAAAATAATAACAATATATATGCCCCACCAAAAAAGTTCAAGTTTGTTTTGCATCAGAACAAGTAATAATTATTATTCCGCCATTCTCCCCTAAGCTATCATCGAATACCATTCCGCCATTAAAACGCGAAGCTCGATTCCCTGGCATTCACCGACCTCCATTCCCGGATTACCAAAACGTAGCCACCGAAGAAAATTACACTATATTTACAATTTTTACAGTGTTTGATTTACCGGATCGCACGGTAAACCATCATAATGATAACAACATGCAAGGATTCATCCTCCGGATCAGAAAGAGGGGACGACGCCGTACCCTAAATCGGCGGCGAGGAACGCCGCCGCAGACCGGTAGATCTGCGGCGCGGAGTCAACTGCGACGGCGGCGACGGAGGCTGTGCCGTCGCCGGAGCGCTTGACGAAGCGACCCTTGACGCGGGGCCTTGTCTCGGCATATGCTTTGCGAGACGCGTAGCGGATCGTCTTCTCGAATCGCCGACTCTTTCGCTTCTCGCGGTAGCGCATCACGCGCGCCTCCCGGTCGGCTCCTGTCAACGCCTCCGCAGCTGCGGCGACGACGGAACATGGGTTTGCTGAGCCTCCGTGGCCGGCGGCGTTGGGGTTGCTGACGTCGGCTATTCCGATGCTACCGCCATCTGGCACCACTCCCCCTTCCGACGAGGATACCTGCTCGATATTCAATCCAAAATTCAATTGAAAAAAAATTTAATAAAAGTTCAAACACTCTCTAATAATTTTTCGTTGACGCTGGAAAATTGTTGATTCATTTTTATTTAATAATAGATAGCGGAACAAGGCAGGGACAAGTTTGAGCTTACGCTATGGCTGATTGAGTAATTACTGTAGTTAGCGGGCTTGGCAAAGTCAAGCTCCAGGCAACCCCCCGTCATGAGCACCGGCGCCGCCACCGCAGCTCCTCCGCCGCCCCCGCCGGCGAAGTATCCCTGAGTTTGGACGGCGGGAACGACGCCATCGCCCTGGTGAAACCTCGCTGCCTCCATCGTCGACGCATATTCCGGATCCAGGTAAGGATCCGCATCTTGAAATATATTATAATTGTATTCCCCAACCGCCGCTGATTTCACCTCCGGTGCCCCCATCACTGACTTGATACTAGATCCACGGTTCCGGTCAAGATTCCACGGAGAATCGCCGTCCTCGTCGCAGTCGTCATTCGATGTTTTGAACAGCTCCGCCGCTGCGGCGGAAGGTTTCAATACGGCTGCTGTAAGCGCGGCTGCAGGGGAGTGAACTATGGGCAAAACGGGAACACGCTCGTGTCGGCGCGCGAGGGGATTTGCGGAGTGGATTTCGGCGTCACAGGTGGCGCAGAGTACAGCGGCGTCGGCCTTGCAAGTGAACGCCGCCGGCGCCGACTCGCAGACCTCGCAGACCCACACGCGCTCGTGCGGCGGCGCCGGCACTCTTCCGCCGCCGGAGTGGACACTTGCGTCGCAGGCGCCGCAGAAGTACGCTGCCTCCGTCCGGCAGTACACCAGAGCTGCTGCTCCACGGCACGTGTCGCACGCGCGCCCCCACGCCTCTCTTCCCGCCATCATCTCTCTCTCTCTCTCTCTCCCTCCCTCTCACTCTGTTTTCTCTCTGCTGTCGAGTTCGTTGAGGTTGCTCCGAGATGGAGCATGGAGATTGGGCTCGCCTTCTATTTTCTTGGACACAATATGTAACGCAATCCCCCGTACGGCACAATCATGCTACACCGAAACTCACAACATACAGAGCATAGAAATAAGCTGAACCTAAAGTGTATAAACGTGGCACTTTGTCCTTGCTTGATATTAGGTGTTTGCTGTGTTCGGTTACTGGGGAGCAGAGATTTAGAACGGTACAGTGGTAGGTTTTACGAGATACGTGGGGAGATGATGGCCACGAAATGAGGGGTAGATTGGTAATTAAAGTAGGAAGATTCATTGGCATGCTTAGCTGTTCAGTCGAAGTGGGACCTACATCGTAGAGGATTGGCCACTGTCGAAGCGGAAAACGATTCTGGTCGGAGCTGTTCATACTTGCTTGGCTCACGTTATCTTCAAGGGAAAATGGCATATTAGTCCCCATCTTAAAAGTCTTTTGAAAATCAGCCATGGACTTTGAATTGGTTGCATTAGCATATAAGCTCATATTTTAAATTTCCTATTAAAAGAAATTTGATTATTATATAAATTTATATAAATTTTTTTAGATATAAAAAATAAATTTTAATATAATCTATAATTTTTTAGTTAATGTTATTTACAAAAATATTTCTAAAATATATTTTAAATTTTAAAGTCTTAATGTGTTTAAAAATTAATCTGCTAAAATATTAGAACCTTAAAATAAAAAAAATTTGAACAAAAAAAATTAACGTGTTCTATAATTTTTGTATTTAAAATTTTTTTCTAAAAAATATTTTAAATAAATATTTTAGAAATATCGAAATAACATGTTGTAAAATAGAATTTATTCAAAAATCATAAATAAACTTTTAATTGAGGGACTGATATGCAAAGTCTTTCTATCTTCAAACTAAGTATCTAATGTTGTGGTGAGATTTGGAGAAAACTGTTTATTTTGAAAAAAAAAAATATAATGCTATAAAGCCAACGTAAAGTTTTTTGTTATTAAGTTTTCCACTTGCATATATTTTCTGAATTAAACTTTAACAAAACAGCCATAAAGTTTCAAGAAAAATATGATTGCAGATTGGAGCAGAATTAGATTTGAGATATGCTGTTCATCAGGGGCCCCTGACGGCCCTGATACAATCTGGACCGTCCAAGGTCTTTCGGGATGTGTATATACACATCCAGAGGGGCCTCGGACGGCCCAGATTGCATCAGGACCGTCAGGGACCCCTGATGAATGGCTTTTTCCTTAGATTTTGTGTTTTTGAAAAGATGGACTTGGAACTTTGCTGTGCTTCTTCGGGGATGTTTAGGCGCACGAATTTATTACAGATTTACGTATAAAAAATATATATAGACAGGCACAAAAAAAATATATTTTTTATGGATTTTATACATGAATTCGTGTTTGAGTGCGTACACCCAAGTACTTTCTGTGCTTTATCATCTCAATTCTCAGACTTAGAACACGAGAGACTAGCGAGAAATTGTTATACGTGTTGAAGGTGGAAAAAACTACTCATTTCTAATAAATTACTCAATAAATCATACAAAATAATCTCCATCACACATGCGCTTCGTGATCCGCATATTTTTCTCGTGATCTGTAAAAAATATCAAAATTACAGATATACCCATCGTGATGTATAGTTCTGATTGTGTCAAGTCAGTATATGTGATTTTTTGTGTGATTTCTTGAGGGTGCATAGCAAAACTCGTTGAAGGTATTGCAAGAGGGTAGTTACGTCTTTTTCATGTTCCATGCTGGCCTAGTGCATTTAAGTCTGAAGGTTGTGGAATGTTACGTATCATCCTCCCATTTTATAAAATTTTATAAATTAATTTCAAAAAAAAAAAAATCTACATATATGTCCTCTATTTTTTGTTTCGTACGAATCAGTTTCTGAAAACACCTTTTTAAGGACTGATTTGAATGAAAAAATAAAAACGGTAATTGATATATAGAAATTCCAAAAAAATATGTTGAACATGGTGACATAAATGTGTTGTCATGTTAGATTTTTTTAGAAAATTTTTTAGAACCCAATTTGTATAAGCCTAAAAATAGAGCGTTAAATATGTAAATAACTCATATAATTTACGGAAGATTTGTATATCAACCACCGATCTGAGTTATAGATATATTTTTTATTTACAACCAGCAATTTACATTTTATATTTAAAATTCTATAAATAAATGTCATAAAAGTTTAAAATCTTAGCAAATAATGGATTAACTTTAAATTTACTAAGACTTAAAATTTTAATTATAAAAATTATAAATTACATAATATTTTTTATATTTAATTTTTTAAAATATTTTTATAGTAGTCGAAATATTACCAACTAAATTTTGAGATAGAGCAATTTATAAAAAATGTGAAATCTGATTTGATTTGTCAATTGACTGAAAAGTAGGGCTGATGTATAATTTCTTTCAATCGACTGATCAAACTCCTTTAAATTACATTATTAACCTTTTGTTAGCGCACTGATTTCCGATTTGTCGATTAGCCGATGAGATGACGATTGAGCTGGCGTCATAAGCTGATAATACAGCTCCGAGGTCCGTAGACGAAACACATGATTTTTCCACTGTGGATCGAACACGTGTCAGAGCCAGCGAAAGAGAGCAATTTGGTAGCTGTTTTGTTTGATGACACTTTCAGCAATCAATCAATAATTTGACAAGTTGGGAGGAAGGACTGAAAAGGTCGATTTCGTTTTTATTGGGCGGTGCACGTGAAGCGTGCCGCCGATGGGACCCCACACTTCCTCTACCCAACACTAACTGTACGTTGGAAAACGTTCTTTTAAAGGGTCCCATCTACCATTGCATACCTCATAAATTAAAAGTTTCATTTTTATATTGACAAAATATTTTTTTTAGACCATAAATTTTAGGGATAATTACAGATCAGTCCTCCTTATTTTAAAGGTTCGCAGATCAGTCCCCCGAAACGCGTTTTCGGAGGGCTGATCAGCAAAAAAAAAAAGCAAATCAGCCCCCGAAAACGCGTTTTCGGGGGCTGATTTGCCCATAAATGGGAAACGGAGGGCTGATCTGCAAGAACCCCTAAATTTTATAAAAATATGTCTTTATAACTCTAAATTTTAATCTGTACTTGCGATAATCCTGAATTACGAAAAAACTAACACGATAATCTTGCAGTAAATTTTTTCGTCCGCTGTAGTTAATTTACTGACGTGCAGATTCTAAATTTTTTTTAATTTTTTTTTAATTTTTTTTTTAACTTTGTGGAGGGATAAATATGTCTTTGCACAGACCGAGAAGCCGCAGATCTCGCAGTGGTTTTGCTGCATGCAGTCGGAGGTCGGAGTTGACTCCGGCCGACGATCGTGCGACATTGCCTTTGCCCAAAGGTTCTTTCTAGACGCCGGGAGGACGTCGTTCGACGTGCCTAGGTTCTCTCGTTGGACGAGCCGCATGCGTCTTGGGATGGGTACTTGATCAGCGGAGATGGCCAGAAATCTCCACCGCCGGCGTGGGAAGCTCGACGGAGAGGAAGAGGATAGATTTAAGAATAATAATTAAAGAAAATAAAAGTAAGTGACGTTGTTGTCCTTTATAAAGTTAAAAAAATAAAAAATAATTGATCAAAATTTAGTACATATCCCTCTATTATATATTTTTGGGTACTCATATTTTTATATTTATTTTCGTAACTTTCATACCCCTTTATTGTTAATTTGGAAACGCGATAATCTTAATGATGATTTATAAATAATATGTTGATGTGGCACTAATTAAGTTTTTTAAAATATTTTTTATGCTGATGTGCCAGTAATTAAACTTTTAAAAATTTTTAAAAATACTACTGTTTATATTAAAAAATAATTAAATAATATTTAATTGGTGTCACATCAGCGTAATTAACACCTAAATCATATTCAGGAGTATCACGTTCTCAAATTAATAGTAAATAGGTATGAACGTCACAAAAATAAGTATAGAGATATAATTGTCCAAAAATGCATAGTAGATGGGCATTTAATAAATTTTGACCAAAATAATTTAAAAACTGTCACGTCAGCGAATTAACGGCGGCGGACGAAAAAATTGACGGCAAGATTATTTTGGGCATTTTTTCGTAATTTAAGGTTATTACGAGTACAGTTTAAAGTTCAGGATTATAGGACACATTTTTGTAAAGTTCAGGTGCTAAAAAAGATACTTTGCCTTTTATATTTTTGCCTCCGATAATTATATAGCAAACTCAAAAAAATAACAGTTGCGCATTTTAGTTTCTAAAAATACGTAAACACGCTGATGCGGCATGCGAAAACACATTTTCGGAGATTCAAATGTAAAAGTAAAACTTTGGGTACTGATATACAATTATTTCAATATTATATTATATTTTAGAATAATTATATTTCAGCCTTTATTTCAACAGTCGTAAGTTTCAGTCCCTGAAATAAAAAAATGTACCATATGACGGCTCGCGAGCGGGCCGTGTCGGTGCAAAAATACGTTTTCGATGACTGAAGTACAAACTGTAAACTATATGGAGCTGAAATTCAATTCTCTCTTATATTTTTCAATCCTAATTTGAAGTTATACTTTTATACTTTCAATAATATTATAAAATAATAAAATTATTTTTTTTAAAAAAAAAATATTTAATGACGATAATGTTTTTATCATTTCGTATGATAGCTAAAAAATGTTCTTTCAAGTTTGTAATTTTTAATTATTCCTAGCATAAAATCACAATGTTCTTTTTTTTTTTTTAATTTCTCATTTTTATAAAATTTGTACAAATCAGTCTTTCTTTATGCAGTCTCTCTTTACATTTCAGCCCATACTTTCTGTTGATTATTAAATATCATTTCTTTATATTTTAATCTTTATTTTCTGCTGATTGTTGATGAAGCAACTAAAATGTCCTTTAAAAATAAAAAAAATGGCCGATTTTATACCAACTTTAAAAAAGTAGCTGGTACGAAGTTATATCTATATTTTGAATAACGATAGGAAATTTTAGTTCATATATTATGTAAGACCGATGTAACAGATAAATATATATCGAATCATTCATATCTTTTTTTTATCAGTGAGTCTTAGTTTTTCGTCTTGGGAAACATATATGTGTTGAAGATAAAGAGTTTGGTAAGCAAAATATTTCCCCATTTCACTTAGTAATGCTGTAGAGGCACTTCTAGGCTAGCTAGCTTTTTTTTTTTTTTTTTTTTTTTGTGTTTTGATATATTAAAAGATAACATGACAATACGGTTAGTTAATTTCACCCTAGTTCCTAAATTTTTATATTTGCTACTAACTTTAAAAGTTTCTTCTTTTAAAATTATGGTGAGAAAATTTCACACGTAATCAGCCGATTTTATAGTAATTGTTATAATAGATAAGTTAATAAATGACATCGATCAATTCATACAACCAGAAAGTTACAGTCTTTCTGACTAAATATATTTGAAATCTATGTTAATTTTTTCATGGAATAAAGGCTTATCTTTGCTATTGATTCATTGTGTGCAACTTTTGAATTGTAAATGTACATTTTGCATAATCGACCACCAATAGGCAATAGTCACATGACGGAGCCCCCATAACTATTTTTGGCACAATCAAGTCTTGATAGTTCTGATAGACCCAATTCGTTCTTTAAGTCAAAGTCAGTCTTAAATCGTCAGCCCATGTTTGAAGGATTGTAGTATGTATTTTGGAGTATCTAGAGTTGTCAAAATTCTAAACCTCTATGACAATCTCCGGTTTTGCACGATATTTGGTGTTAAACTCTCGACCGGAATGACTTATCGGCCCAATAATCCAAAATACCGAAAGCGATTTGTCTAGAAATATTATGTGATGTTTGGTTGAAAGTTCGAAAAGTATGAAATCGAAATGAAAATTGATGATACACTGTCATATTTGGTTCAAGAAGAAATGTGAATGGAAACTGCAATCTCTATACATTACTATGGCGATATTCGAAAATCAAAAGTTCAAAACTACTGGAATCACATATCCGACGGAATATAAATAATTTTTAATTCCGACGGTTCTAAGATAAACTAAACACTATCAATCGGAATGATTCACATTCCTGATGGTTAATTTTTTCCGCCAAACACCACCTAAGTAAGCTCCTATTCCTTTAACTTTAATTTTATTGATGTTAATTTAAAATTGTCATTATTTTAAATAAATTTGATATTATTATTATTTATTATCATACTGGAGCAGCAATAATAAAAAATGATACTCGAACTGGATAACATGCGGATAGCAAATATTTATGCACCAGTTGATGGATCAAACTCCCCTTAATAAATGTCTAAATAATGATACTGCATGTGGACATGTGCACAACGAACTCGCATTGATAGGATAAGATCTGTCACTAACGTAATTAAGGCAGCGGACCACACTGCGAATGAATCCCACTCCTCGCCCGCCACAGCTGTGAACCGACGTGCTTCTTATCCGTGCATTCATATAATCTATTGTCCCCAATGTTGCCTCTGCCTTGTCACAGGGTTAGAATTATCGTCTTTGACTTTGTGCGGGAACCTAGCAATTTTTCTTGGCCGATGCCTTAAGTTGCTAAGTTCAATCTCCTAAATATGACATTTTTATGCGCTAGTTAAGAGAATGGAGAGACTTATAAATGAGGAGGAAACCCCTATTTATAGACTCTTTAGATCTCCATGGACGGTTATGATTTCACCAAATATATGACTAGGATATTCTCTTTAGAATATTCTTACTTCTAGTATAAGAAACTTAACATTGTACATGACTCAAAAAAAATCTAGAAAATTTTCAAGGGTGTGCTTGTTTTTGCCCACACGCAGCCCAGATATCCTGCCTGGCACGCTTCCTGGCCTAGACCCCCGCACAGCAAAGGTGCCTCGCACACTACTTAACAAGCACCTCGTATGCCTTCGCATCCTTATTGCTCTACGGTCACCGGATAAATGTCTTGGCCCGTGACACCAGTCACGAGCCTAAACATTTGGCCAAAACTATATCCCGTCTCCTTAGAGTGTCTTAAACCTTGACCGAGGCAAGGCCAACTTGCCTAAAATTTTTTTCTAAAATTTCATTCGAACCATCTTGGACCTTGACCAAAACAAGGGCAGGCCCATCTAAAAAAATCTCTAAAATCTTTTTGAATATTTGTAATATAATAGTTGGTGTTCAGGACATAAAAAAGAATACTCTAGAGACTCAATCTTAGCCGTTTATTATAATCTTAACTCTCTATAAATAAAATATAGATCCTTCATTTGTAGCCATTAAAACTTCAAAGTTTGAATAAGAGCTGTAAAAATGCTTTCTTTACTCTTGTTCCTTTTGTTGAAAATTTTCTCAACAAGCGGCAAAGGAAAGTCGCAAAGTTATTGTACAAGGTATTAAAAAATGTATAACGTTGTGACCCCGGTTATGCTAAAAATACATCGATTTAGCTTCACCAAACACATGTAGACATTTCCGTCCAACTTGATACAACAAAGTACACCCGAAACATTGCCATGTGAGACTCAGAAAACAAGATAATGACATCATTACAAGCCTCCTGTGTTATAAGTGTGATGCTATTTCACAAATTAGTCAAAAGTCTCACCACTTAATTAAGAAAAAAAAAAGAGGTAACATAAGAAAAGGGATCAATTTTCATGTTACGTAGGATAGAAGTTCGGAACGACGGCCATGTCATCTGCATAAACTTGGTTCAGCTCCACAGCGGCGAAGTTCTCTTCATCTAACTGCTGCTCTGAAAAGGCCCAAGTAACTAATGTTGTTCTACGGTTCAATGTTCATCCTGACTTGTGTCTTGTGTCAATCAACCTCCAGATTTGAGTGTGTTACTAAGCCTGCCCCAAAACCCCAAACTTAAAACTGGAATTTATTTAATCATAATAATTATCATTACAATTGGATCACTACATACGAAATATTACTAATTTACTCCTCTTATTAAGATACAATTGCAGGCAGCTATTCAAGGTTTCAAAAAATAAGGAAAGCAACTGAAAAGTGCGGATAGGATCGTCGGATAGTATCAAACTTGCACATTCAAAGGCAACATGGAAGTCTAATGAAATCTGGAGAAACTTACCAGTCCAAACCCTCAAAAAGCCCCTCCCCTTTTATAGCTGATGTTTTGAAAATAGCCCACTGACGGCTTTTAAGCTTATGAAGTTCCAAGGCCTCTGTTATCGCAGCATCATCAAGAGCACCAGGAAGGTCCTAATTAAGGATGTAATACAGTCCAACAAAGATGAGTGCAAGGATCCATCTACTAGACTACTACTAATTGTTTAATCACAGAGACATAAAGCACAGGAAATTTTTAGACATAAAACCTCCAAAAGCAAGCTATATGTGGTCTTCACTTTGTTGAAAATTATAAACATTACTATTATTTGAAATAGACACACACACAGACGTACCAGGCATGCAAATGTAACTCAAATATATATATATCTTTTCCTATTCTCAATTATCCTAAAACAATATCTATCATCTAGAGGCAAGCTAATAAGAAAAAGTTCTAACAGCATTCATTATTTTTAACCTTGATCAAAAGTAACAATTTGTAAGTTGGGTTGAAAATAGAAAACAATAATTAATCAGGAAGATTGAAGAATGAAACCGAAACACAAAAGTTTAGGTGCACGATATTATTTGCTCACCTGCTTGTTAGCATATACAAGAACGACTGCACCTTTCAATTCTTCCTCCTAGAGAAATCAAAGACAAGGCATTAGTGCTTTTTGATGAAAGCTAAACTAAGATATTAGAAAAGGGATAAATCTGAGACATCTGTCCATTTGAGCTAAACTTAAACCCCTAAAGGTATATAAATTGAACTTGCATCATAATATTTCAAATCTGGAGGGGACAACTTGAGTAGTCTTGAAGAGATAGTTTCATTGATATCAAAAAGGAAATTGATCTTTTATACTCCAAGAAATCGTCTCAAAATTAAAACTGACATAGCCACTGAACTCCTTATCAGTAAGAAAATCGATTCAGCGGCTTAAATATAATTTTCTAGCTGCTAAATCAACAGGGGCAAAGGGGAAAATAGTTGCTTTATGAAGTCACTGATGCATTAGCCAAGGGAGTCCTGTGTAACAACAGATTTACAGTGGAAAATGAACTGTAGATGATGATGAGGAATATAATCACCACATGAGATTTAAGAGCTCCATTTGTGTTTTTCACTATTATTTACTGCTATGATATCGATGGATGGTATGTTAGTTCGTACTCTCGCCTTAGCCTGTTCAAAAACAACTTGTTTTGGGATGCTTTGTCATGCAAGAAGCAAAAAGTCAGCTGAAAATTTCTTTTAATTCTGCTCTTGCGTCCATATTTGGATAGGTCAAAACTCATGCCTCCTGACTAGTTCACTCATTAATCTGAATTATGCTTCTCTCAAAGTTAATGAACATAAGCAATGAACGCAAACAATAAAAGTCAAACTTAAGGCTTCGCTTCCAACATTGGTAAGGTTAAGATTAAAACTCGAGCATGCTAAGCGGCTAAATGGATTAGCTTGAAGTTAGAAATGAGGACATAATAGTTACCAGCAAACCAACAGATGAACTTATCCTTTTCAGAAAATTTTGATAAGAAAAATCAAAACTATTGGGAGGAGATCTAACATCAGTTACACTTAATACCTCCAATATCGCATGAAATTCTTCTTTAGCAGTTACCAATCTATCTGTGTCACTGGAATCAACTACATATATGATTGCCTGAGTATTTGGAAAATAGCACCTCCAATATGGCCTGCAATTGGGACAAAGGAAAACATCTTGTAAGAAATTACAAACATCCTAACCAGTTTAATTATGCTGAATACCATTGTAGGACAACTGATTAGATTGCATTATCATAGCAGGTACTGGATTATATTTACAGAAACATTTAAAATAGCTTTTCATGGTTCTTCCAACTACTAAAATTCATGGTTGCATGATAGAGCTTATACTTAATACAACAGAAGGTTGCCTTTATAACCATCTTGTTTGTTTTTAAGCTTGATTGACAAACGCAAACATTAAAGGCAGATAGCCCCACCAAGATGCTATTCAAGGCAGGAGCAGTACTAAATTGCAATGACTTATAAGGGTGAAAACTAACCCACTATGCAACAGAAATTACTAGGCAACAGGGTCGATAGGTTGTGAAGGACTTAAGAGATTAAGAGAGCCAACTTAAGAGCAAAATTTTTAAGGAATAACACAAAGGCTGATCATGGATTATTCACAATTTTACCAGAAATACATGCTTCTAGTTCAAATAGCAAGCAATTATGTCAATTAAATTGGAAATGTTGTCTCCCACGATTCAATTTCCTATTACAATCGTAGCTTTTTTTCATAAGTTTCAAACTGATCAAGATGCAGGTTCGCAAATAGTACAATGAAAATAGGGCAGAGAAAGCCACGGCCTTTCTAAAGTGCTTTACCTAATTTTGCGTTGATCTAGTAGCGCCCCTTTATTGGTACATTGGACACAAAAGCCAAACACATCCAAAACCTTAAAAGCAATGGTTCTTTGTAAATGGGTCAACCGGTTGCACTCTTGAAGTCCGTCCCTAATGCCATCTAATCCAACAACTGAATATGATCACGAATATCCCTACATTTTAAATTCCAAAGTCTAAAAAACCTTGGTGGGTTGACAACTTAAACCTAACTACTTAAGCAGTTCCAAGACATAGAATTAACTTTGAATCCTATAAATTCCATGGGTGTTATTCATTGGCAACATCCACGTAAGAGTGGATTCTTAATGGACAAGAAAAGAAAAGCAATAAAGATTTGAAATGTGATTGCACATTAATAAATATGGCTAGTTTACAAGTATGTTGCAGGAGAACATGCCACTAGCCTAATGGTTCAATCACTAGGCACATGCGTATGGTGATGGATTTTACATCCTATGCCATTTAAAACCAATGGTTCTTTGTAAATGGGTCAACTGGTTGCATTCTTGAATTCGTCCATAATACCACCCAATCCAACAACTGACTATGATCACGAATATCCCTACATTTTAAATTCCAAAGCCTGCAAAACCTTGGTTGGTTGACAACTTAAAAACTACTTATGTAGACATAGAATTAACTTTGAATTCTACCAATTCCATAGGTGTTATTCATTAGCAACATCCATGTAAGAGTGGATTCTTAATGGAAAAGAAAAGAAAAGCATAAAAATTTGAATGTGATAGCACATTAATAAATATGGCTAGTTTAAAAGTATGTTGTAGGAGCACATGCCACTAGCCTAATGGTTCAATCACTAGGCACCTGCGTATGGTGATTGACTTTACATCGTATGCTCAGCAACAGTATGCAGCATAATGTAATCGAAGATTACGTGGCAATGTTTAGAAACATTCGCAACAAGCGAACATGTTATGAAGCCTAGTCTATACCATCAACTCTACAATCACATAAAGTAGCATAGCACATCTGCCATAAAATTGAATATAACACCTAACAGTAGCGCGATTAAAACCATCAAACATTAATAAGGCATGTCATTGAGAGTTTTATTGTTTAAAATAGCTCCTCAAAAGATGGAGCAAGCAGGAATAAGGTCAAAAGCTAGAGATTTAGAAATATAGTGGCAACAACGAATGAGACGCCAAAAAAAAAAAAAAAAGATACAGCAATGATTAACGCTATCGTCCACCCAAAACTAAAGAGCAATCTGAGCATGCCCAACCCAGAAGACCTGTACTTAAGGCCAAACTAGAAGAAAATATGGATGCAATACGATACCTATAAATCAAGATCTACGTAAAACCTAATCTAGTTTACCCCCTGATCAATGAACCATGCAGTAACAGTTCATCTACAACAAATCACAAGATGTTGAGAAAAATGCAACAACATACCCAACAAGCTTAAATTGAAGCATCCTCCAAACTAGATCGACTCAAAAATTAAGGACAATGCTAACTAAGTTTAGTACCTACATGACCTAGAATGTAACAGATAAGTAATTTTGCTTTCTATGCAACTCTTCCAAAAAATGTTGTCCCTAAATACTTAACGGTAATTTGCAGCTTAAGAGAAACTCCACATGCGATTAAGAGAAATTCCACATACGATATTGTCTGTAGGCATTTTTCTAACCACCTCATGTTTCAAGACCACAGTGCTTACTCAAAAATGAGCTTCTTATCTTCTAAAAAAATATACAGTTGTAATCATTTAGTCACTAAGCACGAGAGCAATAACATTCAGTGCTATATTCCCTAAGTGGAAAAAAGCCACCTTAGAAAACAGTGCATTTCAAGTGATCAGAGCATGCATTATGTAGAGCTTTTTAGGTTTCCACTCTCGGTCTTTTGAAATTCACTGAGCATGAAATAGCATCTTAAGACGTTAAAATAAATCCAATAGGACATGAGACTTGAATGCGATTTTCCTATGCTAAATAACATAAAATCAGAGTAAATCCAATAGAAAACAGCTAAAGAAGAGGTGTAATGAATTACCTTATACTTGTCTGCCCGCCTGTCCCATAGACAACAAATAGCATGAAAAACGGAGGAATACGATATTAGTTCTAAGTTTCACCATGAGAAAAATGATGTATGCAAGCAGATTAAACAAGATATATAGAAGTAGCTGATTATTCCTTTACATTCGTTCACAAAACCAATTCAAAGCAGTAGAAAACGTAAGCTTAGAAAAGTACATCTACAACTTATAATGTGTAGATGTGCATTATCAAATCCTAATAAGCATCAAGCTGTTTCTTAATGCCGACAAAAAGACAGAATGCTGGAGAAAGAAGCATGAAACTTCGTAAGTAATTCATGTCTTAGCGTTCCAATGTCGTTGCTGACTCACCACATATTACACGTGCTCACTACGTCTAGATCTTCCCTAGATGGATTGATTCCAAAAAAATAATGATTCAAACACAAATCCAACGAAGAAGAATGCAGACAAGTGAAAGCAAGATATAACCACCAGAATACTCGATTGATATTTACTGAATTGAAAGGAACATAAACCCTTGCTAGAAAATCATTACTAATATATATGTAGCAGTAAGTAGATATCATTAAACTTCAATCACAATAACATACCGAGATCCCAGACTTGAAACTTGATGTTGTTGTACTGCACGGTCTCGACGTTAAACCCAATAGCTGTATCAAGTCATAATTGAATCGATTCAATCTGATCGAAACACATCTAATCTAAACAATTGCAATTCAAATCAAACAAGTTAGATCTCACTCACTTGGGATTGTGGACACTACCTCTCCCATCTGCAACCTATCTGGAGCCGAAATTTCACCCAAAAAACCCGAAAAGAATATCTATTAAAATACTTAGAAAATTTCAAAACAAAAAAAAAAAACAAACAAAAACAAAAAAAAAAAAATCAAGGATGTTGGTATAAATACATAATATCGTGGTTTTTCCGGCATTATCGAGACCAAGAACGAGGATTCGAGCTTCTCTGCTGCCGAAGATTGATGATAACATCCGAGTAAACAAGATACCCATTTTCTCGGGATCGGATCTGATTTGATCCTCGAGATCCAGAGAGTGCCTATCCCAAGTAAAAGAGAGAACTAGACCGAAGAGAAAATAAGAGAGAATGAGAGTTAGAAGCTCAGCAAATGAGAAGCTTGTCTAATTCTTCTCTTCTTCTTTTTTTGGGAGATTTTACTTATCAGCCCCCCTAATATTTCATATTCACTGATCAGCCCCCCTATTACTTATAGGCCTCCAATTTACTGTTTCAAAAAATTTCGGACGAAAATATTCTCGTATGTATTATCAGTTCGAATATCGAAAACACCTATTTAGAAGTATTTTTTGGAAAAACTTTCAACATGAAAGTTGTAGATCTCGTCGAGATCTACAACTTTCATGTTGAAAGTTTTTCCAAAAAATACTTCTAAATATGTATTTTTGGGGTCCGAAGTGTAGACCTCGATCCGAAATCCGTTGAAAACAGTTCGGACATCAAAAACACCTATTTAGAAGTATTTTTTGAAAAACATTTGAACATGAAAGTTGTAGATCTCGGCGAGATCTACAACTTTTATGTTCAAAATTTTTTCAAAAAATACTTCTACATAGGTGACCTCGGTATCCAAATAGTTAGGAGTATTTTTGTCCGAATGCAGTTGAAATTGGTAATGATGGTTGATGTGATGTAGATGTGATGGGGGAGGAGTTGATTAGTAAGTTTTATAGTTTGATGGGAGGTGGATAGTAATTTTTTTTTTTTTTTTTGGTCAGAAAATTCTTCTCTTCTTTGATTGTGGAAGAGAGAGGGGTACGTTAGGTCTCAGCTGTCTGATTTATCTCACAAATACGGGCGCATTGTGCGGGCGTTTAAAGGGCCTTGATCAACTGTTAAAACCATCTCGAATCATATTTTGACGGTGGATGCATGGGCGTTTGGTGGGAGGAAACGTTGTGTAAGGATTAGAGGAGTTACAAAATAGAGCTGGCTGACTTGCTCGGTTAAAATCGAACTAATAAAAAAAAAATCTAATAAGTAATTTAATATGAATAAACACAAATTATTATAAATTTTTACTAAGATATAGATTACTATATTTAAGAATTAACTTTTACATTTCTTTTATTAATTTTTTTTTTAACTCGGCTCCTCTCTATACATATATCATCTAATATATTTCACCAATTATTATAATCCATATCGAATCAAACAAAATTAATACAAAAGTTTTTTATTTGCTTTGGTTCTTGAAGGCTATTTTGTTGATTTGGTTTTTTTTTTTAATAATATAGTTAGCATTTTGGCTTCCCTAAAATTAAATTTGTCCAATTCGGTCTGCAGCACATGCTGTATGCACGAAACAAAGTGGGAAATCCACGCCAAGGAAAATGATGTAGTAGCGTGCGTACAGTACGGGCAGGTTATCCACCGTCCATTGCTTAAAATTTGGGGATAAAATTTGGGGACACCTAATATAGATTTAATGGTTGACTAACCTGAAAACCAGACCGGTGTCACAATGTTACAGTTTTGTCTTGACCTATAACAGTTTGAGGATGCGATTCAACATTTCCACTCAAAGGACGCGAACAAGGAATCGCAAGTACAGATGGGAGAGAATGTCATGGGTTGAAGAACATTGGCCCATAACCACATATATTCAAAGGGGCCTTAGTCAGATCTTGGCTAGATCCAACTCCAATAATTCTATATAATTTCTTGATACTGATCTGAGCGCACAATAGCCATAAAGTTAGATCTTAGCTGAGGTTCAAAGTTATGGCAATACGGTTGGATATGTCCGGTTAGGGTTGTTGGTTGTGAATTCGGTGTGGGTCGCATTTGGATGCCAATTATGTCTTTCTCTCATTCTTATGCCTCTTGTTCTCATGTGCGCCTCTTTCTTCCCCTTCTCTCTTTCAATACGTAAATGGCTAAGGGTGCTCATATACTAATCTCGATTGAAAAGTCGGACTTAAACCAATTCGGTCTAGTCCCCAGAAGAACACTTTCGATTTGGTCCTATTGGGATCAGTTAAAACTTGTGTCTGACCCTGTTCGATCTGGTCCGGACATGATGAACACCTCTACCATAGTTGGGATTTTGCATCAGGGAACAATAATGGATCCTTATGGAGAGATCACAAGAGATGGTGACTCAATTTGGTCTAAACAAGGCCACCAATTTCGACGAGGCGAGGATCTTGACTAATTTTGCATAAAAAACAACTATGGATCACAACATAGGCAGAAATGACAACTGACTGCGATATGGATCTCACTATCGGTTCGTTCCACTCCTATTCTGTCTATATTCCTAGTGCGTCGCTCGTCGTTGATGATTTTATTATAGTGCATCGGTTACGATCTGCGCCATCAATCTTCTCGAAGAACATGAAAAAGACATGTGCCATACCCCCACCATTGATGTCGAGGCCATCGTAGCTTCACATGATGACGACAAAACTGTAATTTGTTGTTGAATTCGGGTCTAGCAAAATTCAATTTGGTTTAGATTTTTGTAGATCTGGTTGGGTCAGTCGATACCTATTGCTTGATCCTTTTTAGTTACAAGCAATATGGTGCAATAATAATAAAAAAATATCTTTCTACTATAAAGATAATATGCAAACATAACTTTAGCATTTTTTTTTTCTAAACACGTAAGAACATAATAATATCTACATTTAAAATAAAAAGTTAATATTATGGGAAAGAATGCTACACTTTCTAAGCATTTGCACCGAAATTCGGCTCCTCTCAGTGCTAACAAAACCATAAACACATGGGCCGTCGAATGTCTGTGTTTGTATTAGCAGCAGCCCAATTATTTGATCCATTCCAAATCCAATCTAAAAAAACCTGATATTCCCTCGCTAAATCCCACAAAATGTATCAGACGATGAATCAGACATTATTTCCGCCTGCAAATCTTCTGAGAAAAAAAAGAAAGCGCAGAAATTTGTTTGATATTTTGAAGATCGACCCTCAGAAGTCGTCACCTTAACATCCATGGCTGCTGCTTTATCGTCTCCTTCATTGCAGAATTGCTCGATCATTCAGAAACAATCCAGCAGCACGAGATTTCATTGCGCTCCTAAATTCAATGTGATTCATGAACGAAATTTCAGTTCAACCAGATGGCGTTGTTCTGCGGTTGATGGACGAAGTAATCCAGCAATTTTAAAGGGGGAAAAGTTTCAGCTTGATCATGTGATCGATTCTCAACAATTCGATCGAAATCTTCTGAATCATATTTTTGAAGTTGCTCGAGAAATGGAAAAGATCGAGAAGGAATCAAACATGTGCAACATTTTGAGAGGATATTTGATGGCAACTCTGTTCTATGAGCCCTCGACGAGAACTAGACTGTCTTTCGAATCGGCTATGAAAAGACTGGGAGGTGAAGTTTTGACCACGGAAAATGCGAGGGAGTTTTCATCTGCTGCTAAAGGAGAAACACTTGAAGGTTAAACTTTTTTTTTTTTTTTGGTTATTGCAATTAAAAGGAGGAATACAGCAAGAATTTGTGCATGAGTTATTTTTGTTTTTGTTTATGAGTAATTTAGAAAAAATAACTTATACAAAGTTGAGATTTGTTAGAATATAATATTGATGTTTATGTTTATATGTGAATTAGTTTGTGCTCTCATGTAGATACAATAAGGACGATAGAAGGGTATGCTGACATAATAGTAATGAGGCATTTTGAAAGTGGAGCCGCAAGGAGAGCAGCTTCTACGTCAAGTGTTCCGATCATCAATGCGGGGGATGGCCCTGGACAGCATCCAACACAGGTTTTGTTCATTTGTTCTTTTTACGATCTCGATTTAAGGGAAGATGGTAGAACTACAGTGCGACAATGAGATTAGTGATTTAAAGTAGGATGTGAGTGGCAAGTTAGAAAATGTAATGTCAATAAGCATATGAGAATTCGGTAACCTTGACCTAGTCTTATATGATTCTACGGTCTCGGACTTTGATTTTTTTTTTTTTTTTTTAATAACCACCGAGTTCGATTTCTATTCTACATATCGACTGGGAATGGAGCGTGTTTAGGTTAAGTCCTTCCCAACCAGGTAAGTTGGATATAATTTCTTTAGTGATCAAATGGTTGAATATGCAAGATTCAAAGAGAAGTCGGTAGACTGGATGGAATTATTGGATATAATTTCGCCCTTCATAGAGCGCATATACAAATGTTTTCTTTTCCTGTTCATAAGTTCATGTAAGACTTTGATACAACTCATGTATCAAAGGTAGCAATAAACCTATACGTATGTCTTACAAGGTACATAATGGAGCTTATTTTCATGTTTGGTACTTCAACAAATACTATTAACACCTGCAATTTTTTGCTTTATGAGAGGGAAAATAATCGAAACAACAATGGTTATCAAGCTAGTCTTGGTGTCTTAATTATGAAAGATACCAAGGTCCTTAAGTCATGATGTGTGTGCTACTCTTAATAGATAAAATCTATTTGTAGCGAATCTTCAAGATAGAGTTTCATATAAGTAATATATTAATGTGCCTTTCAGATGGAGTCCTTGATATCCTTTGAAATGAAATACGATTCTAAAACTTTGCTTTAGAATCTTATTCATTTTGCTGTTGACTCAACGTTTTCTAGGTTTCTGCGGACTCTTTTTTTTTTTCCTTGCCATCTTGCTATTCACATGAGAATTTGATGCTATATGCTATTCGTATATGAAGTTAAGTCAGCATCCAATATCTTCTTTTTGATCAACAGGCTCTTCTAGATGTTTACACTATTCAAAGAGAAGTTGGTAGACTGGATGGAATTAAGGTTGGCTTGGTTGGTGATCTTGCTAATGGCAGGACTGTCAGATCCTTAGCTTACCTGATATCGATGTATGAAGATGTATCCATTTACTTTGTCGCACCGGATGTGGTGAAGATGAAAGTATGCATCTTTCATTTTTTTTCTAATTCTCTTTCTGCTTAGGAAAAATAAATATTCTTATTGTAAATTTGAAATTTTGTATTTTCTACAGGACGATATCAAAGATCATTTGACCTCGGCGGGCGTTAAGTGGGAGGAGACCACGGATCTATTGGAGGTTGCTTCTAAATGTGATGTAGTCTATCAAACTCGCATACAACGTGAAAGATTCGGTGAGAGGATAGACCTCTACGAAGAAGCTCGTGGAAAGTATATAGTGGATCAGAAAGTTCTGGACGTTTTACCCAAGCATGCAGTTATAATGCATCCCCTCCCAAGGCTCGATGAAGTATGTCTTAATCACTAGAGTTATTGTATGCAAATCTTACTATGGTTGAGTTAGTTATTTCGACGGATTAGCATATAACTACTGCTACAAAAAAAACAAAAAAAAAAAAAAAAAAAAAAAAAAAATATATATATATATATATATAGAAACTACTTCAACAGATCTCAGCACAGATTTTTTTACTTGGTCTATTTTTATGTTCTTCTGGTGCATATATCACTTGCTCTCACAACAGTGAGATTAATATGCTATTTTTTATGCAGATAACAGAAAATGTGGATTCTGATCCGAGAGCTGCATATTTTAGACAAGCGAAAAATGGGCTATACATTCGAATGGCTTTGTTGAAGCTTCTCCTCGTCGGGTGGTGATTGTGCTAGGCATCTGTGAAACTTCGGAGTAAGTTTTATTCGGTCTTCATGAAGCTGCGTGCGAGTGCTTTCTAATTATTTTGAATAATATATGTAGTTTCGAAGTAGCCTGTATTTGCATTTCCAGTGACGGCATAACAAGTTACACTATTTTGGATTGATGAAAGATATTGATGTTAATGCAAAGATGTAAGCAACTGAGAGCTAGTTCATCTTTATTTAACTTTTCTGAAATATATGTAAAAGCCGTCTGCAAAGGAATCGAAGATACATAGCATCCCGGTAAATTACGACGAGGATGACCACTTCGCACCGGTTAACTCCTACCTGATTTCTATACCAATTCATGAGAGGTTTTAATATGCTTACGCAGATTTATTCGGTCTATTTCTGGTGATTATGTGAACTTTACAGACTACTTGACTTGAATGCTGATATCTGCAGGCATTGTTTTTTTTTCAAAAATGCAATTGGGCCCGATAAAAGAGCCCGGAACGGTGTTTTTTTCGTCCCTCGCAGATTTACCGATCTCGAGGCGCGGAAAATGCAAATCGGGCTGTTTTTGGAGATAAGTATTCGGGCTTAATAAGATTGATATTATTTTTATCAGGGATCTTTTGGTTGTAGTGATTATATGCAGTGGGCTGTAATCTCTTCACTGATTGGTTATCAGGTCTCGTTGAACTGTTATGTGAATTTTGTGGATTTTCAAAAATTTTGATTTGTTAGTTCTGGTTTCTGAAGATAGGATCAAGAAGATGCAGGCTTACGTGGAAATATTAATAAAAATGGTACTGAAAGGATTAAAAAGATGGAAGTTTTGAAGTACTAGCAGAAATGATTTTTTTGAAGAGAAATTATTGGGTGCATCCGGTGCGTTATGTTATCCATGCACTGGATGTATCTAAAAGTTTTTTTTAAAAAAAAAAATTAATATAAAAATTGTAGAATTTTATGAGAAATATAATTTTTATGTAGAAAGTTTTTTCAAATAGATATTTTAGATTAAAAGATTTTAACGTCGAAGAAACATTTTCCAAATAGGTATTTCCAAAGTTTTTCCAAATTTGCATGGATACAAAACATAATCTTTAGTTATCATCACGTTATCTGCATCATGTGACCCTCACCAGGCCATCTCACGGGCCCCATGCGTTTACCATTTCTTTTTTAAAAAAATTGTATTTCAACCCCTCTAATTTTTGCAGTCGTATGTTTCAACCCCCGAAATATAAAAACGATATATTTTCGTATTTGGAAGTACTGAAATGTATAATCGGAGGCTAAAATATAATTCTCACTAATTTTTATTTATTTTATGTGATAACGTGGAATATCAGTGACTGGACCCACTTTATGTCCATTCAACAATCAAACGTACCAAATCCAGCTTCGTTGTCCTTGCTTTGCCGTCTAACGACTTTGCTATCTACGTCGTACACGTGACGGCTTATAACTAGGAATAATTGTATATCAATCTTTAAAAATTTACGTCTTATATTTCAGTCTTCGAAAATACATTTTTGTGCTGATGTGGCAGCGCTCGTATGTTGCCATGTCCTGTATTGTTATATTTTTGAGGGCTGAAAAGTATAAATATTTATTTAGGTAGGACTGATATGCAATTATTCTTTGTAACTATCTAAAGAGACCGACACATCGGAGACGCCATTAGTTGTCGACGGAGAAAAGTAAAAAATACCTTTCATTCAAATCACGTTCCCGGGGTTCCTTCTCCAGCTACATCTCCCATGGAGTCCCCATCTCTTCACATGAAGAAGTAATCCTTAATCCTTCATCCACTTGCTTAAAATGATTCATCGTGATATAATATGTATGATATTCTTAATAATTTCTAAAAAAATTTATCAGTATTGCTGTTCTAGCAAGAGCACAAGATGGAGCAGATGACGAACATCGGAAAGTATCGAATCGGGCAGGTGATCGGAGCGGGCACGTTCGCGAAGGTCAAGTTTGGTGTGAATTCAGAAACCAATCAGTATGTTGCAGTCAAGATAATCGATAAAAAGCTGGCGGTGAAGAACAAGCTGATGGATCAGGTAGTAAATTGAGAATCATATATGCATATCATTAGTTTTCAGATTTATATTCTAAGAAAATATTTTTCGAAACTGTTATTAATTAGGTGTGCTGCATTGCTTGTTCTTTCAGGTAAAGAGAGAAATTAGTACAATGAAACTCCTGAATCATCCTAGCATAGTTCAAATTCATGAGGTTAGATTTTTGCTAAAGCTGATTATATATTTATATTTATATATATTATAATATTCTAAGGTCAATAACCATAAGCATTTACTAGGTAATTGCAACAAAGAGTAAGATATATCTCATAATGGAGTATGTCTCTGGTGGCCAACTTTCAGACCAGTTGGTGAGTCGTAAATTCAAATTTAGCGAAAAAAAATTTACCGAGCATGCGTAGTTCGTAGAATTAAACTCTCTGGTTGATTTCTTCTTTTCATGGTATAATTCGAAGAGATTGAACGAAAACGAGGCGAGGAAGTGCTTTCAGCAGCTGATTGATGCTATAGATTACTGTCATGCAAGAGGAGTATATCACAGAGATCTCAAGGTCTTTCGCGAAGTTTTTTCAGTCAGTTTCTCATTCATTTTCCTACATTGTTCTTGTGGATTTTGAAACTTTTATTTCTTTCACCAGCCAGAAAATCTCTTGTTGGATCAGAAGGGGAATCTGAAAATCACCGACTTCGGTCTTAGTGTGCTGAAGAAGAAGGTGAAACTAATTATAAACACTGAATTTGCAGAATTTTTTTTTCTTAATTAATAAATTTGCAGAAAGTTTGTATAGAAGATGATTTGATTACAAATCTTAACCTGCAGCCTGGAGACTTGCTGTCAACTACTTGTGGATCACCGAGCTATGTAGCTCCTGAGGTATACTTCTGAAGAATGTCTTATGAAATTACACAATAATTATCATAACTGAAAATTTTCAAATAAAAAAGTAATTTTTTTAAAAAAACAAGATTTGCATGCCTATATTCATTTCTGAAATATTGAACAGGTGCTAGTACACAGGCAGTATGATGGAGCAGCAGCTGATATATGGTCATGCGGCGTAATCCTCTTTGAATTACTTGCTGGTTATCTACCATTTGAAGATCGGAGCATTATGAACTTATATAGAAAGGTAAAAAAATCCTTTTTTTTTTAGCTATAGAATCATGCATTAAATCCTCGCAATCGATAAAAGTAAAATTTGTTCTCTGTTTACTAAGTAACCTTTATGATCAGATAGCAAGGGCTGATTTCGGGTACCCGCCTTGGTTCACTGCCCCGCAAAGGAGCTTGCTTTCTAAAATAATGGATCCATGGCCTCCAAAGGTACTACTTTGAAGTTTCACATTTTCTCGCGTACTATTCAAAATCTATATAACTTGTGAGCATGGAATCTTACTTTTTTTCACCCTACAGCGGGCTACCATAGCCGATATTATCAAGGATGAGTGGTTTCGAATTAATTACGAGCCTTCACAAGGATCTGAAATTGAACAGAGCACAACATACAATAGCATTGTGGTATGATCTTCGTTTTTAAAATTTATCAGCGCGTTAATACTCTCAAAAGTATACGATGCGTAAAGAGCTCTTGATTCATATATATAGGATAGAATTGCATGCAAAGACGAGGAAAGATCCGGAATTATCAATGCTTTCCAGCTCATAGCAATGTCGAATGACCTGAACCTATCGGGCCTATTCCGCGAACAGGTAATATTCAACGTTTCTGTAATCTTAATTTCTCTATTTGTTCCCCAAACTAACTCTTTCCAGGAGCATAACAAACAGAAAACTAAGCAAGGTTCAAACCATTCAGTTCATGAAACCATAGGCATTATCGAAGCTAGTGCTAGAGGAGTAAGCTTATCGGCGCAAAGAATCAACGATAAATTTGTAAGCCAATTATATTATTATTATTATTATTATTTTGTTTCTTACTATTTTGCTCCCGGATTTCGGGTTGTGAGTGATCTTCTAGACGAAAGCCAGGTGGTGATAGTTGCCGGCAGACTGTAAAATCTTAGTGCCAGGAAAACATCCGGATCCTCAAAATAAAAACAAAATAAATGTGTAACTTTTGCAGGTGAGGATTCATCAGATCGAAAGCATAGCGGGATCTAACTCGGATCTGGCAGTACTTGCAGAGGTGAAGTGGCTTTGTATACCTTGTGTTCTTCCCTTTCTTTTGATAATTGATATTGAGAATCCTTGTGTTCAAGTACAGGTCACTGAGGTTACACCAGCTCATTGTGTAGTAGAGATAACCAAACCTGCTGTGGAGATTAATGTTTATGAAGAGGTAAATTTTCGCTTTACTCAAAAGATTCCATTTGTGTATTCACAGCGCGTGTTGAGCTCCTTGCATTAAAACTTGGGTTGGAACTCTGTGTGCAACAAAACTTTGAATATCTTCAAAATGAATCTAATTCTAGTACGGTGATCTCTTGGGTAACTAGTAGGATTTTTCTGGGATAGTTACTATGACGTGTGGTATGTTAGTCAGGTGTTAATACAACTTCATAGTTCTATTTCATATATCTTTCGCGAAGCAAATTTAGTAGCAGGTTATTTTTCTCATCTTCTATGTAAGATGAGTCTGAATTTGTTATCCTCTTAACAAGGAATTGTTGTATTTCTTAATTATTATTGACAAGATACGGAGGGAGTTAGCCGTTACCCTCCGCCGAATTCAGGTTTACCTTTGAAGGTAAAAAAATAAATAAATATATATATATGAAGAGGTAAAACGATGACCTCTCCTACTCCTTTCTATTTTAAAGCCCCTGAATAATGTTTTCTCTTATAAATTTATTTAAAAAAATTCAAATAAATATTTATCATAGCTTATTTTAGTTAGTTTTCTTTTAAAAAAATAGTAACTCTATAATCTACTGATATCTATTTCATTTGATGACTAGTTCTGCAAAAGCTTACAAAATGTACTGAAGATCTCCAAAAGCTCATGAGTTTAAAGAGTATTCGAAGATGCAACCCGTGGTGTCGCTTATCTTTACACTCTGGCCCTGTGATATTCGGCTCTGATTTGTAATTTATAAGTTTGATATTGTAATATTACGACGCACTGCTAGAGTGCTAATTTAGCGGCTCGCCCGATATTTGTAAACTCAACATTATCCTATAGAACTAGAATACTACTTTTTGCAACACTACAATGGAACACTAACAATTGTAAGGGGCAGGCGCAATCTACCAAATTGTAATATAACTATTTTCCGCTGATTTTGTGTGAAAAACGATCGTCATAATGGATCGACTCAAGTTCCATCAATGGAGTAGCTCTAATTTTATAATTTGGACAAATTTGAGATCTATGGTATTCTCTACGGAATATATAGAGAATAAAATTTGCAAAAAAAAAAAAAAATGTTTGTTGTAAGAAAATAAGAAAAGACATTATCCGCTTTAATGGCAGCTGTGCAAGATTGAAAAATACAATAATCTCATTATGTAACCAAGTCAAGATGGAAAGAAAAGTGAACGATAATTTGAAGGAGAAAACGAAAGAGTATATACTTTGACTTCGACCTGAAAATACATCACTCATTACATTTGCAATTTAACTTAACACATTCGCTCTCATGTGTAGGCATTCTCAACTACTTTTTTTTTAAGCGGAAAATATTATTTAGTCTAACCCTTTAGTCCAAAAAAAACAACCTGATTGCATTTTACGAACGCATCGGAATTAATAAATTTGTGTACAGAAATACAATCGGGTTGTTTTTCGAGCCAAGTGTTCGTACTTAATAGTATTATCCTTTTTAAGCCGGTAGATTAAGTACTCAATATTTTAATCTCTTAATCATAAAGATGAGCTTCCCCCTTGTAATGTGTACATTAGATACTGATCCAAATTCTGAAGCTAGAATTTCGGATTTGACGCCAGATTTTGGGCATTGTATATGGCACTTGGAATATAGTGAAACGTTGTAATCTTTAGGTATTGTCAGCCTGCAACTTCTATTTATGTTCTTGGAAAACATCTTTAGTTTTAGGAAAATTTTTGAATGCTGATAAGATACAATTCATCATGTTTGCCAACATTATCATTCACATATTAAAAAAGAAAGAAAAAAAGAAACACATTGAGATGTGCCATGTAGATTTATGATTGTTTTAATTCAAAAGTTATTTATTGGAATTAGGGCTTTCTTTATTATTATATGACTACAACAAAAAATGATGTTAAGTTGACAAACGTACCTAAAACGAATTTAATTCAAATGCTTATTAATTGGGGCATTATGTTGTTTAAAAAGTGGGAGCTCATCATGGACATGGGTGAAGCCGCCTTACTTTTAATGTATTGTCTCATTCCTAAGTTTTCTTTTATTTTGAAGATAAATGATAATTACGGCATTTATTATCAAAATATCAAAAAATATAGTTTGGAAAACCTACATTTGGTAATTTGTAAATTGATATTTTTAATTTAAAAAGAAGCATTCAAAGAATTGTATATAGCAACTGAAGTTCTTTATCTTCATGTCATATTTAGCTTTTTAACGAAGTTTTTTACAATCAAAATATACTGTCTAACAGATATATATGTGCATAATATACATCTAGTTAAAATGTACCACATTTGTCGGTCAAAAACTGTGTTTGAATGTTGTATATGAATAAATGTTTGATTTTATAGAATTTCATTTTTATGACATTGCACAAAAAATTAGTAGTATTTCATTTTATAGTTTGATACCATATCGGTGATGGATTCAACAAACACATTAGTGAGACCAAAATGTATTAGGTGCATAAACGTAAGTAATTAAGTTAATTATAAACTCTGATACCAAATAACAACTATAATAAACTAGCCAAAAGTCCAATCTCATCATATTTACATTATGTACTTTGATGGCTCTATGAAGAAAGTGATAGTTAACGTTAACAAATTGACAAAAGCACAGTTGAACAAACATACATTGCACACTTCAATGACCACTATTCAGTTGCTCTAAGTATGTTGGTCCGGTAATCACTCCGGACCGGATACCCAATAGCAAGTAAGTAGTTGGTAGCAACCCAAACAAAAACTAAACCATTCCAGACAGATTGGACCCCATAGGTATACCAAATCGGACGGGACCGGTTCTAATGCTATAAGCTGTGCAGCCTAGGCAAATGAGTTGCCCTACCATCTCCGTCGTGCGCATCTCAACCCGCTACTCTACCCAACCATCTCCACTAGCTGGTTAGTACTTCGTCCGCTGCCACAACCAAAATTATCGTAGGTTTCAATAGTGGCGGCAACTGCCGATGACTTCGAAGAAGTAGAAGCCGAATTATCTTGAGGATCAAAGACGCCAAGGGTAGCAAGTTGATGTGCCAGTGTCCGAGAGAGAGAGAGAGAGAGAGAGAGAGAGAGAGGTTAGTGTTGGCCGCAACCTATAGTGAATTTAACCCGAATTGTAAGCCTTACGTGGCCTTGGGCTGTAGCACTTAACTTGTTTTGGGTGTGGTCCTGATTTTTCCGATCTTGGAATTATCTTGAGGATCAAAGACGCCAAGGGTAGCAAGTTGATGTGCCAGTGAGAGAGAGAGAGAGAGAGAGAGAGAGAGAGAGAGAGGTTAGTGTTGGCCGCAACCTATAGTGAATTTAACCCGAATTGTAAGCCTTACGTGGCCTTGGGCTGGAGCACTTAACTTGTTTTGGGTGTGGTCCTGATTTTTCCGATCTTGGACTGGACAAGACCGAGGAACAGTTAATGGCTTAATCTACGACCATGGACTGGCCTGATCATCTATCGATCGAAACATGTATAAGAATCCCAGATTTCGGACATAATCATTATTCAAATAAGACAAATCGTGCTTTTTTATGCAGCTAAAAATACTACAATCTGCAAGAGTACTGCATGTGTGCAGTTATACAAGATGCACTAAACTTGCATAATATATCGGTCTATATTCACACAATTACATTACATGCGATTGTTCTTAATTCTTCTTCTTGGCAGCATGAATCCTTACAGATCGTAACCCAATCCGTAGCTAGCGAAGATCAAATCAGGTTGTAATTGTAAATTAGCAGATGAAGAATCCCATGAATTCGACGAAGATGATTTCTCATGATCAAAGCCATTAATGTCCCACCAGCTGCTCAAACTTTCCTTCTCTCCGTCGCTGCACTCCATTTGAATTATCAGGTCAGTGATCTCATCTTGCAAATTATTATCATCATTGCTAATAATATTTTGTCCTGCAGGTTGATCTAAGCTTGTCAATGGAGGAGCAGTCCCGCCATTGATGGTTTGATCGGTGAGCTCGTTTTGCAGGAAATTGATATCACCTGCAAGAGAATGAAGTTTTGGGCAAAGTATGGGGTTGTTGTAGAAAGAGAAGGGGCTGTTAAGGCGTTGAAGTTGTAGGTGGAGTTGAATTCTCTCAAGAGCAGATGAGCTCAGTGTTTGGGATGAATTCTGGGATGATTTTTGTCGATCTCGCTCGACGGAATTAGAAATACCGCTAGATTGAGCCGATTCTCTGCGGCATGCACCGAGTAACTTCTTCTTCAGCTTCGTGTTCCAGTAATTCTTGATGTCATTATCGGTTCTTCCCGGCAATTGTGCTGCAATTATAGACCACCTATATATATCAAACAATTTGAAATATTAGTTTCTTTTCTTATTATTTTTTTTTTTAATTTTAATGAAATAAATGTAAAATTAGTGAAAAGTAGGAGCTACCTGCTCCCAATACTTATGTATAGTTTGCAAATAATCTGATCTTCTTCTTCAGTAAAGCCGCCATGTTTAATATCGGGCCTTAAATAATTCAACCATCTCAGCCTGCAACTCTTTCCACATCTCTTCAGACCTGAAATTACACCAACAAATTTGTACAAATTAATTAAATTTATAAGATATTAATTTTCAAACAAAATTCAAAATTACATCGATAATTGCTACTGTCCTTAAAGAAACAATACTGTTAAAGCATTGCTTCCACTTAATAATTAGCTGGAGATAATAATTGTGAAATTCAACATCATTATATATATATATATATATATATATATATATATATTGAAAAGACTATTATTGTCCTTGAAACATAGGTAGGACATTTTGTGTTTTTTTACATAACATTCTCATGCATAGGTATTTATAAAGATCCTTTCATCCATAGATTCCATACTCATCTATATTTCCTCTAAAAATAATAAAAAAAATTCTCAAAAATCCATACTCATCTATAAAACCCTAATTCTCTGTCGAGTTCTATATCTATTGCACTTTATACCTAAAAAGACAGTAATTAACCAGTACAAAACCCTAACTCTGACAATTGTAAAAACACCAAAATTTCTTCAAACTGTATAAAATCATGAAGAAAAATTAATAAAATTAATGAAATAATTACCAATCTTGTGAGGGAGGGCGATCCAGTTGCCACCAGTTCCATGTTCGTCGATGTAAGTCTTGAGTGCCGCGTCTTCCTCAGGAGACCATGGACCCTTCTTCACAGTCGCTTTATCGCAGCACGGTGCTCTTCCCATGATCTCTCTGATCTCTCAACTCCTTTCAATCTCCTACTTATTTTTCTTTCTTCTTCACTGAATGGATTGGTCGAAGTTCTCGTGGAGAAAAATGGGAGATCAGCCCTAACTTAATTTATAGGAGACCTTAGAGAGCAGGTCAAAGTTGCAGGTCGATATAATATATATTCTCAATAATCTATATAAAGCTCCTCGCTGACATAATTCATCCATATTAACTCCATGCTTGTATTGTCGATGGGTTATGTTTGTGTTGTATATACTCGGAGTGATTTATGACAGTTACTGATTGTCCGTATACTTTCTTTTTCAGTCTAAAGTTACATGAAAATAGTCTCGTTCAGAGTATGACTGCATGCATTTACCCTTTCGATCTCGTTGTGGCAGGACTTGACTAGTTGGTTGTATATATATATATATAGGTTGAGCCCCATTTGTTGGTAGAATTGGATCGATACCATCTGTGAATTTATCAATTTATACAGCCTCATAAAGTGACCTCGGTACGGGCTGGGTTTCTCTTGTTTATAAAAAAAAAAGGGAAAAATAAAGAGCTAGACTATATGTTAACCATCAGCTGCCACCTTAGAAAACCCTAGGGTATATATTACTATGCCAAGAGTAATGTATACCCGATATCTAGTTAAGAAATATACAAAGAAGTTTTTTAAAGGTAGCGAGATGGAATCTCTCTTGCTATATATAGACACCCCAGATTATTTCCCTGAACGTAATTTTCTAACCACATGCTACTAGACCGTAGGCATAGAGTAAAACTCCGAGATTACACTATCATATATGATACGCTCTCGATTACGTGCACGTACCCGAGGAACTACTGAGGTTAGTGTGGCTCACCACAGGGCTTAAGAATGTAATAATGAACAAGTATATAGGTTAACAAGCAAGAGAGGTATATAAAAACATAGATATCGAGACTAAATCCCGCCGTTGAGACAAGTGGATAGTCTCCAAGATTAGTTTATGGATAATCAGAACAAAGGAGAAGGTATTCTTGAAGGAATAATTCTAAGACAGGGAAGAACATCCAATTGACTTTTGCAAATTAAGCACTTTTTGTCATCCAAATTAAAATTTCATCCTCTCCTAATTTTTTAATTAATTCTTTTTTTAAAAAAAAACCAATAAGTCTTTGTGTTAAGTGAAAGTAAAGGAAAAGGGGGTGAAGTTGCAGGTGTTTTCTCATTGTCATTGTTTGATCTCTAGGAATCTCAGTGGGTGCATCACATCAGCAAGAAGACCTGATTAAGTTAATTAAGCCATTGGAGATAAGCACAAGTTGATTATTGCCCTAAAAGTAAACATGAAATTTATTTAATAAAAAAAAGATGGAAATTTAGTGCAATTTTTTTTTTTTTAAAAAAAAATTATAATTAAATAGTAAGTTTTCAACAGGCCTTTTTTCGAAGAAAGACACAAAATCAGCCTTCTAAAACCCCGCTTTTGCACCCACGCGGGGGCTCTAGCACTAAAAAGGTGAACCCAAGGCATGACGTGCTCCCCTTATCCCTGCTCTGGAGGGCTACGTGTACGTACTCAAAGGCTCTGGCACTAACAGTATGATAACATGAGGAATCTACCACCTCTACTAGCAGCGTGCCGGGCTACGGGACTTGGGGCATGAGTGACACCAGAACCAAGAGATAGAACCGTCCCGGGTATCGAATGAGCATCGTTATTCCTTGATGTTCAAGGTTATGTGCCAACAGATAATAGTTACTTGCATTTGAAGTTATCTTGATTTTTTATTTTTATTTCATTTTCCTCAATTGATATAAATGTTATACTTAACAATTTTCCTTGTTCTTTATATGCTTCTAATAGATCATTTTATTGTATCAAAAACTTAAATATCATGATCAAGATTTAAAGGTTCTCTGAATTGTGCTTATCTCATGCTTAAATATATGTTTTTTTTTTTTTAACTAAGCTTTTCAACTAATCACATGGAAAGTCATAAGTTCATGTAAATATTATAAGCATTATTATCTAAATATTTATAGTAAGAGGTCTAATATTGCTTTGCTAATATAGAGATCAGACATGATTGACTCAACAGTCTATTTGAAAATAACCTCCTTAATTATTGAGAGTTGGATTATAAAACCCGGCTAGTTCCACCTCGAATGTTCTTGATATATATAATGAAACTCAAAATATGTGAATGTCGAGGTCAATCTATGGCTAGGATCAAATTGAGCTATTGATCCTCATGGTTAATTAATATGTCGAGGTTGTCATCCGTAATCCGAGTCGGTGTTAAAAGTGAGTACCTACTTTCAATACCGGCAAATCCGACACCTACTATGTAACTCATTTTTCTCGTAGGAGATGGTGAAATATTAATTTTATCATATTTGAAATGCATGAGATATTCAATCTAAAACAGCTATCATGCCATTCAATATCAACAGAGATTAGCCTTAAAATGGTCAAAAGGAAAAAAAATATATAAATTTAGAATTGTTTGTTAAGCGAAGGATGACAGAAAATCTCCCAAAAAGTTTTATTATTGTCTTAGAAAGACCATGGAGTAGAGGCACCTAAACAACAATTCCCACTCTTCATCTATGGTTTTGACTTCGATATTTGGTCAACCCATAGCTGAATTTTTTAATTATTTAGTTGCTTTGATCCAAACAAACCTTGTTTGGGCTCTCATTGAGTCGTGCTTCAGATGCACCTACAACTTTTTTTTTGAAAAAAATTCAATATAAAAGTTGTAGTTTTTTTTTTTTGAGAAATGCAACTTTCATATAGAAAGTTTTTCAAAAAAAAAAAAAAAAAAAAATCTAAATAGATATTTTGGACTAGATTTTAACATAAAAAATGTATTTAAATTCAAAAAAATTTGGAATATCAAAACAACTATCTAGAAATATTTTTTGACAAAAATTTCTACATGAAAATTATATAGGTAGTGTATACAAAAAAAAGTTTGTATATATATGTAGTGTATGGGATGATGTGGTGAACGGGGCGTGAAATAATTTCTCCTGAGATTAATAGGATTTGGTCTGATATTTCAAAAAAAAAGGTTAAGTTACTGTGACTATTTGGGCTTTGTCAGGCTTCATGTTGTCAAGCTAATTAAGCCCATTTAGCCCTGGCTCTGGACTGTTATAGTTGTCTTATCAAGATCCATATAGAGAGCATGGAGTCCATCCCAGAGCCTTTACGTTGAGCCCAGTTCGATCTTAGTTTCCAGATTGATTCCCACCAGAACCAGACTTGGAGTTTGTAGAGATTTCTTTTTCGCGAAGTAAGGTGTGATATGCAATTAGAAAAGGTTGAGCGGGTTTCCGCAAACTTACGTCGACTATCAAATCGAAGTTATCGTCTTCGTTTGATCCCCTTCACTTCCCCTTGTTTAACAGAGCTCCAGAGAACCAACAATCATGGGGCAAGGCACACCTGGTGGCATGGGCAAGGGCAGCGGCGGCGACCGCAAGTCCGACGGAAGCGGCGACAAGAAATCTCGTAAGTTCGAGCCGGCGGCGCCGCCATCTCGCGTCGGCCGCCGCCAGCGGAAGCAGAAGGGCCCGGAGGCCGCCGCTCGTCTCCCCGTCGTAACCCCACTTACCAAGTGCAAGCTCCGGCTGCTCAAATTAGAGCGGATCAAAGATTATCTATTGATGGAGGAAGAATTCGTCGCAAACCAAGAACGCCTCCGCCCGCAAGAAGAGAAGAGCGAGGAGGATCGGTCGAAGGTTGATGATCTCAGGGGATCTCCAATGAGTGTTGGAAATTTGGAGGAGATTATTGATGAGAACCATGCGATTGTTTCGTCATCGATCGGGCCGGAGTATTATGTTAGTATGCTTTCATTCGTTGATAAGGACCAGCTTGAGCCCGGATGCGCGATTCTGATGCACAATAAGGTGAATTGTTGCTCATAGACTTGATTACTAATGTGAATTTTGATTCATATTCTAGGTTTGAGATTTGTTGATGTTTTGCTGCAATTTAATTTCCATTAATTAATTTGTGCTATAACTGGTTCTACGATCCCAAAACCACGTTGCATAAGGAGGATTCCTCACCACCTTATAAACACTCCCAAACCAACGCCATTAGCCTATGTGGACTAAATATCATAATACATAGTTCCCTAGGACTGATTTGATTAACCAAATATTTGTTTAATTCGAAATAGTAAGATTAATTGAGTATGGTGTTACCCTTTCTTTAAGCAGAAGATATTGAGTTGTACTTGGTTTTTGTTGGGAAAATATGTTATTAAGTTTAACTGCCTAGCCCATTTTTTGTATGTTAAGTTCTAATATAACAATACCAATGTGTATTTTTTTTTTATTAACAAGTTTTTACCATACTTTAGTTTCAAGTTGCTACATGTATTTTGGTGGGTTCAGGGTTGTAAATCTTCAATTAACTATAGTTTATATGGAAGAATTATCGCATATACCTTAATTATCTTCAGCTATACTTGGTACTTGGCAGTAAATTTCAGCTGTTCATTGATCTTTGTTTACGATTTAACAATGGGTTTCTCACCCATGTATCTTGACTCTCTCATATCATAATAGTAAGTATATGCACCATCCCTATTATATTACCTCATAGATCCACTAGCCTGCCTGCCTGCCTGGAAGTAAGATTTTCTCAAAACAACCCATCTTTGTTTTACCTTTTGCATGAAGGAATCTCATAGCATATCTATGACCATGCATCACCACCTTCTCGTAATGGGGATTGATTACAGGTAACCAGTGTTTGAAGCCTGTATCTACTCAATTCTGCCTAACAGAGTAGTTTAAGCCTCGTCACCTCTGCATGGTTTATCATTAATATATGCTGATTGGATTAAGTCCTCACCTTGTTGGATCACAGCTTCTTGGTGCGAAAGTTATCCACACCATGGAGTGTGATGCTTGCTAGTACCCCTATTTATTGTCTTATTATCATTTCAATATGTTTGGTAGGTTTGTTTGTCTGGAAGGGCATTTTTCCCTCTAGCTGACCCACTAGTGGAAAAACTATATTGTTGTATGTGTGTGGCAAACAGAAGGGAAGTTATAAAGTTTTTCTTTTTTCGGCATAGTAACCATTAACTGGATAGGGCAACTTTGCAAGTGGGCATGTGGCTGGTTTGCTTTTTGTTTTCCTTTTTATGTGTGGTGTCTACAGCTCACGTATTTTGTGTGTTGTAGGTCTTGTCAGTTGTTGGAATACTGCAAGATGATGTTGACCCTATGGTGTCAGTGATGAAGGTTGAGAAGGCTCCTTTAGAATCTTATGCTGATATTGGTGGTTTGGATGCACAAATTCAGGAAATTAAGGAAGCAGTTGAACTTCCTTTAACTCATCCCGAGTTATATGAAGACATTGGAATTAAACCTCCTAAAGGTGTTATTCTATATGGTGAACCTGGTACAGGGAAGACTCTGCTTGCAAAGGTTAGTGTCGTCTCCTTCAATTTCTGGTGTACCTTCATAAACTTTACATGTATCTTTAGCTGTACATTCTTTCCTTGAATCTTCTCTACACCTTTTGCAATCCATGCATCATCCTTTGTGTTAATCTAAATGTACAGTATATGTTTTTGGGTCAGGATTAGGTTAGTGGTAGATTAATGGTTGGATTCTTGTGGGAGCTTGATGCAAACTGGACTTGTGGGAACTATCTTAAAAGGAAATAACTCCAAATTTTCTCAGCCTTGTACCTGTATCGACATGGATGTGCCTGTATGGTGATACACATTCTGGCGGCAAGATGAACTAGGCACATTCAAAGAGGCTGGAGGCATAAGGGATTGATGCTATAAGTCTGTGTCATAAATCATAATACAGCCACGTGCTCGATGTATATACACAAATGATTCGGTTGATCATGCATGAGAGCATGAACTGCAGTGAGTCCCAAGAGGTTGAACCCTCTAGTATATGCTTAGTGGGCCCCATCTAGTATACGCTTCAGATACCTTTACCCAACTCCTCGTAATATAGGTGCCAGATGAAGATTTATGTGATATGATACATAATCGTAGTACAGGTGGTGTCGATGATACAGAGTCATTATATGAATAGTGTATTTATATTCATTGGAAGCTTTTCCTAATGACTACTTATTTTCATTGTTAATTTATTAATTATGTGCGTATACACGCCCTCCGAGTTAGGATCGTTTAAAATGCAGTGAAGTAAAAGAGCGTTGTTAATCTTGATTGAACTACGTCGGTCAACATGAAATAAACTAGGGCTGAGCATTACCTACAATAACCCGAATACCCGACCCAACCCGAAAGGAGCCAAAATTTCGGGTTCGGGACGCGTTCATATTGATCGGATTTTCAGTAATTTCTGGTACACATAATTCAGTTCGGGTTAGCATATGAACTTCCGGATCAGGTCGGGTTCTACCAGAAATTGATGATTAAAAAAAAAAGAGGCCTTAGGGTGAAAAAAGATGTTGGGCCTTAAGGAACCAAGGAGCCCATGGTATTACTTTTACTGCTTCGGGTCTTTTTATCTCCCTTTCAACTACATGTAACTTGTCTTACCCCACCCCCACTCTCTCTCTCTCTCTCTCTCTCTCTCTCCACCGTTAACCGCTATACCTTCGAGGCTCCGGCTTTGGCAAGTATTTATCCCTGCCCTTTCGCCGTCGATGATCTTTGTTTATCCGGTAATCATGATGCCGTCGGCTTCATTCCCCTCCCATTTTGCCGCCGCTTTGATGAATTGATTAAATTTTGTTTATTATTTCTCACTCTCCCGAGGTAATCTGGTCAACCCGAATCTTTCTTGGTTCGGTTTGGAATCAAATTTGGGGTCGGATCATGTTTGTTGTTATTTGGTTCAGGTATGTCTTTTGGATTTTGGGTCGGGTCAATTCGGGTTGACCCGAATGCTCAACCGTAAAATTAACTATGATCGACTAAGAAAATTTCAAGACATTATAGTTAGTTATCTAAATAGAGAACACCGCATAATATATATTAATACCTAATTAGACCACAATTTAATTAAAGAGCGGTGAAACACAGAGCATGAGTTAAACTAAGTAAATGAACTAATATAAGAAGACATGGATGAGAACAAAAGTTCGTTTGATCATGGTATATTATCATAAATACTTTTGCCTCCACATATTTTTAAGCACTGAAAAAAAAAAATTTATAATGTGTATATATATTGTCGCAACATCAAAGAGATCGTTAAAGCATTGGTTAAAATCAACATGCTGAGAACATAGAAATTTTAGCATTAATAAGAAAAGATAAGCACCATCTTCGATCGATGATAATCGACTGCAGAGAATCCGGCATTGAGTGTACTGCAATGATGTAGCGGCGGATATGGAACAGTTGTGGCCTTGAGCGACGAAGCAAATACAATAATGAGAGAAAGAGAATCTGAATGTGATGGTACTGTAATCTCACCTCTTCTTTCACTACAGTGTCCTTTCTTTGTATTTCTCTTCTCTCTCTTCATTGTAGATGCTCTCTTTATTTGTCTTCCTCTTCTCTCTCTACGGTGACCTTCCTTCCATACTTTAATAAGCGGAATCTCGAGTTTATAAATGTCTTAAGTTTAGCCTCGGATCTGCAGGCTCAAGTTCCTTCTATTCTTCTTGGATCTAGAAGAATCTTTGACATTTTCACCCAGATAGGCCTGCGGGACTCAAGGGTTGACTTTGGATCAGTTGATAACGTCTTTATGTGTATATATATATATATATATATATATATATATATATAAAGTAACCTTCCATGAGCCTAAATTAAAATTAGGCAACTTTGGATGGTCCTCGTAACCCTGAATCTATGGGATCTCTAACTTTGGCCCAATTAAGTTAACCCAAAAAATTGGCCCACAAAGATGTTAAGAATCTTGTGGGGTGGAGTTTTCGACTTAAAACTACTTCTTGTGTTGGTACTACGTAGTAAATTTTTGTTGGAGCACTTTATTTTCCTTGGAGTTGTTAAGAGTATAGAATGCTAAATTTTGCTGTAGATATGGTTTGAATTGCCAAAAAAGCATGGGTACCGAACTAAAGCCGAACCCCCAACCCGTAATGACAGCTGTTAGTATAAAATGCCTCTTCTAGCATTCCTTGCTAATCAATTCTGTGTCAGTTTTACTCATAATGCATTTCTCTGATTTGATGCTGCTAAAGTAGCATAAACATTATGCATGGAAGTGAATTGATCGATTGCTTACAGGCTGTAGCCAATTCCACATCTGCGACATTCTTACGAGTTGTTGGAAGTGAATTGATCCAGAAGTACCTAGGTGATGGGCCCAAATTAGTAAGAGAACTTTTCAGAGTTGCTGATGATCTTTCTCCATCAATAGTCTTCATTGATGAGATAGATGCAGTCGGCACAAAGAGGTACTCTAATATCTTTTATTATGAACACTAATTTTGCCGTAACTTTTTAAGAACAACATATAACCTTTCAGATTTGGTGTTCTAGATATGATGCTCACTCTGGCGGAGAGCGTGAAATACAGCGAACCATGTTAGAATTGCTGAATCAGTTAGATGGATTTGATTCCAGAGCTGATGTTAAGGTTATTCTTGCAACAAACAAAATTGAAAGTCTTGACCCAGCCTTGCTTCGCCCTGGAAGAATTGACAGGAAAATTGAGTTCCCTCTTCCAGATATTAAAACAAGGCGACGCATTTTTCAGGTATATAATTTATTCTGTTACTCATTAAACTTTCAACAAGAGATTATTTTTGTCATGTCTATGATATGTTTCAGAATGTATAGTAGAGGCTTTGCAACTTCATCATGTATGTTGGTAATTTAATTATTTTTCTTAATTTCTGCAGATACATACATCAAAAATGACATTGGCAGAAGATGTCAACTTAGAAGAATTTGTTATGACTAAGGACGAGTTTTCTGGAGCTGATGTAAAAGCTATCTGCACAGAAGCTGGTTTACTTGCCTTGAGGGAGCGCAGGATGAAGGTATATTTTTCTAATGGAGGATGCTGTAGAAATTGCTTACTATATAATTATCTTTACATGACACTACCAGTATTCGAGTTTGCTTAAAATTGGAAATTGTGTGGGTGACTTGAGGGAAATCATAACCCTCTGTGGTATCTAAATTCTGGCATAAAGGTTGCGAAAGTAAAATCTATCCATCGGTTTCAAATCATTATGTGTGTCCACTTTTGTTTGTGGCAATAACTTGGAACTGGGAGAACTATAATCACAACTAGCTAGTCTGTTGAAGTTTCTACTTCAGGTCAATTTATTACAGACTCGCTCAGTCGCTCTTCTTCTTCTTCCGTTGGAGAGGTACTTGAAAAGTACGACCCACAATGCTCAGAACAAATATTGGTGATAGTTTAGCATCGTACATCTCTGATTGATTGGAGTTTGTCAATCATGTGAATGCGAGACTTGTTAGCCGATACTACTAAGCTGGTAGTTGTTAACAATTTTAATGTATTGGTAAAACCAAACAAATTGGTCAAATGGGCAGGCATACTATAATTTGAGATACTGCAAATCCATTCTCACAATCCAGGTTTTGTTGTCCTATATATAAAGTTACAAGGAAATTGGATTGTTGTGATTTTTTTGGAGACTTTAAACAGACTAGTTTTTTTTTTCTTTTTTTTTTTAATAAATAAAGGACATGCCTTTAAACAAACTAGCTTTTTACCCTTGCATTGCACAAGTGTTAGATATAAATTATATTGAATTACAGCATTATTTTATTATAATTAGTTTTATTTGAATTGAAAGCACTCATACTTGTTCATTGAAGGTGACACATCTCATCACACACACACACACATATATATATTGATTGTTAGAATGTTAGAGTGGATGTAAAAATTGTTAATTGCAAATTTTATTTTGAAGGTGTTAGTGAAATAAACTAAGATAAAGATACAAAATATATAATTTAACTTCATATATTATAGCTGCATATGAAACCTATATAGTTTTACCTATGACACTTTCTGTATGTTTAATTAATTATTAATTTGTTTAATAATTATAATTATAGCATAATAGTAATTTTTAATCTAAATGTAAGGGTACTAGTTATTGTCATCCAGTTTCTTTTTGGTTGAATTACTTTCTACCATTAGTTTTGACAACTGTAAACAATCCGGACCGATAAAAAGGATCCATAATATGCAACTACCAAGTCAATAGAAATATCCCTTAGTTTCCCCCAAGGGGGTGTGGCTAATTTGATATTTCCTTAGAGACAAACGTCCTTAGACTTGGAGAGCTATGTGAAGTAGATTAGAACAGAAGGTTTTCTTGCTCAAGGTGTCTCACTTCTCTATATTGGAACTTGTACTATCATGTTGCTGCTTCGATTATTTACCCGAGTCTATATCCAGTAATGACGTCTCTGTTTATCTCAGGTGACGCATGCAGACTTTAAGAAGGCCAAGGAGAAGGTTATGTATAAGAAGAAGGAAGGAGTTCCTGAAGGACTTTATATGTGAAGCATTACTGGAGAATCCTTCACCATTCATTAGCGTGTATGCTCATTTTCCTTATCTATTTCTTTTTCTGGAAGATTAACGAGTTTTTTTTTTCAAAGTACAATGATCTTTATTTTTTAAAGAAAATCTATGTTTTTTAAAAAGTACTGTGAAGGATGATATTTTTGTTCTTCTAAAAGCCACAACTCGACGCTGGTCTAAATCCATAATGAATGAATTGATTTTTTTTTTTTTTTTTTTTTTTTTGTAAAAGTTATGTGGAGTTTAAAAATAGTACCAACAAAATTTCCTTCATCTGCTTGCACGGGCTCCATCATGTGGAGAAGTAGGAGCAAAAAGAGTGAAGATAGGATCAATTGTTACCAAAGTGTTCCAATTGCTGCCTTCTTTTCATGTTGGAGTTTTAAACTTTGTACTCAGTTACTCTATCTATTCTTCTTCTTGATATACAATTAATAGTTGAAAATTTTGTGCCTAAAACTTGCTATTACAGGGGAATAGTTTCCGTTTGATTGGGGCCGTGTGCGGCAAGAAGAAGCTTTCCTCCGCCTGCTGTACCCGGTCCCCTACCCTACTACGTTCGGCCCGGCGGTAGAACATTTGTTTTGTTGGTATTGAATAAATTTCTTGTTCCGTATTTCCAAAAAATGGAATGTTTATATATATCAGTCCCATAATTTTAAACATTCCGAATGATGGCGAAGAAAATTTCACATATTTCCAAATCTGCCATTTTCATCATGTCTTGTTTGTAGCAGTTGCTGGTGGTCATATATATATGTATGCTTTTCAAGTCAGGGCCCTCTCTTTATCACGTGTGTGAAATTATGCTCTTGAAATTGATATATTTCGTTTCGTTCCTAGAAGCAATCTTTTTCATAGTTCAAGATTTTTTTATTAACGATTTTATTGGCCGCTATGTTTTATTTGGTTAACTTTTTAAAACTTGGAAATAGAATGTTATAAACTATAATCAAATATACTTCTATTATATTCTTTTGTTTTTGAGATAAAGAGATAAAATTTTTTCGGTATATTAATTTTCGATATTATTGGAAATATTATTTGCTAAGTCGATTTATCAGTCCGTAATTGGCTGAAACTACGGTTGGGGAATAAAAGTCTGACATGATGTGCATTCTGAATTAGTATGAAGTATTGGCGTCCTGTCCGGCTACCAAATTAACAAATTCAATTGAAAATTTACTGAAATTATTTATTCTTTATTTTATGGTCATTTGTGGAATTTGAACTTACGATGTGTACTTCATAACTAATACGTTGTACCGCTAGACTTATGGCCTATGGGGCATGGAACATAGGGTGGACTTAATGGGATAAATTCTCCTCTGGGGATATATACATTTAATAGTTGGCAATTTTGAATTAAAACTTGAAATCATAGGCTGATTGTTGATGGTGAAACCTCTAACAAGTCGCATTTAGCGCACATCTTGCTCAGGGGTACTGTGGCGGCAAGAAGAAGGTTTCCTCCGTCTGCCGTACACGGCCCGCTACTACTACTACTACTACTACTGTGTGGCTCTGGCTCGACCCGACGAAGCCATATTTGTCTAGTTGGTATTCAATAATTCGTATCGCATAAGTCCAAAATGTTAGACATCACTCTCATAATTCAAATCATATATATATATATATATATATATATATATATATATATTTATTTAATTATCGAATTTGATTTTTATCTTACATTTCGACCGAATCATTAATATTTTTTGTTGTGTTGTATTTGGCAGTATATGCGGGGGTCAAATATGTAGGCTGGTCAAAGCAGGCGCTCTCTTTATCTCGCGAGTGAAATAATGTTATTGAAATGGACATTCGCTGTGAATTTTCTTCTCTTAATTCCACTGGGCCAGCACTCTGCTGTGGAATGTGATATAATTGGAATCTCAACTGGATAAGAAGCAGCTGGAATTTTTTATAATCATCTTGTAGAAACTCTCTACATGACTGGAAAAGTTTCACCGACGGAAGAGTTTTAGCCTTTCGTCTGGATAATTTTATAAGTTTGGGTTATCTTCTATGAAGTGTTTACCCCGAAAATTTCATTTCATTAAATAAAAGGTTTAGCATATCTTGTATATGTTATGGGCAGTAGCGGTAAAATCTCATTTAGGGCATAGTTCCTAACGTGGGATACTTGTGTTTCTATGTCTTCTCAATAATTTAAAATTATAAAAATATATCATCTAATTCAAAATAATATTTTTATATGCGTTGATCATATAAAATGACGAAACACTCTTCGTCAAGTTAACTGTCCTTATCTTTTAAGGAAAAAGATAAATACTATTTTGTGATTTATAAGACATAGAAGCACTAATTTATATTAGGAGGTATAAAAATATAATTTTAAATTATAGGAACATTATAACGCAAATTCCTCTTCCAACACATCATGGTTCTTTCATATTTTTTGTAAATCATAATCGTCTAGTTCAGTTTCTATCATATATTTTAATCGAATATTGAACGGTAAATAGTAGACCCTTTCAATAGATGTTGTTGAAAATTGAGCCCTCTAACATATCATTTATGAGGAATTTCTGACCTGTCGTTCTTTCATCTCTTTTGTACTCATTATCTGTATCCCCGGGAGACACCCACTTATCCTCACATCCATCCCATGCATTTTGAAACGCATATCTGCGAACCGTAAACTTATCCTCCACGAGCAAGCAACTTGGAATGAAACTCAGGACGCATACCTGAAGGTTCTCCGTAGCATCATTTCATTAGTTGGGTGATCAATTTGCAAAGATAACATCATCAAAATGTGATATTAAGGACCTATACTGAAAATGCAATCATATCTTTCCTTCGAAGATAACTCCACCATCTATCTTTATAGCGTGTTTCCACTAATTAGTTACGTAATAGTGTCTTATTATCTGCATTTCGCAATTCTTGTCCTCTAATTCGTCTCATCTCATAACGATTATTTAGCAGACTATATATTTGATTTCGAGCATGCATCTAACATTTCCTCCAATTATCTTGTTCTTTTTTAATTTCTTGAAAGATAGAAAGCAAAATTCGTATGATAAAGAATATTATTTTTTATGATCATTTAAATCTTAAATTAGGATGACATGGATAATTTCATATTATTCTTTTTTTGTAATTAAATATTTTGGCAAAAAGATTATTTTTATATGAAGTAGCTGGAAAGGTAAAAGTGATATATTCTTTTTCAAAGTTGATGTTGAAAAAACTTTATCAGCCATTATTTTTTTTCAGCACTTCTCATGTGCATTTATATTGAATGTGATCGGAGAAGTCCACTAGTCCAAGTGGTGCATATTGAGACCTCTATGTGGAGTTTAAATCTTATCTATATTTATGACATGGATGCACATTACTATATTAATCTCTTTTTTTTTTAAAAAAAAAACTATTATTTAAGAAAATTCATAAATGAGGTTGATTCATATTCAGTCGATCGAAAAATCTCAGTCTTTTGGTATGGCATGTAATTGAAAGCTGTTGTCTTCATCTACGAACTATATAGACGACAAATTTTCTACGACTTTGCAATTGACATGCAGAAAATGTGAACTAAAAAGACCTTTACTTTAAAAAATAAAAATCCTATTATTCTCGTTTTAAAAAAAAGTTATGGTTTGGGAAATCTTAAAGCAATTATGTCAGAATAAAAAGGAAACATCTAAAAGGAGAAGAGACGCAACTCATCTTTTCTTCTTGTGCTGGAACAATTCATAATTCCTCACAAACCGATTCGTGTTTCCTTCGCGCTCTGCGTCGGCGCACCAATTATACCACTCCAAGCCCCGCCTTGGGTGGCCTAGTGGCATGGACGTCCGCAGGACATGCATCTGGTCACGAGTTCAAAATCCGACATCCATAAAATTTTAATTGATCGGGTAAAGAACAATAGATATATTTTAGAAAAGACCAATTGTTGGTATGAATACACATCCAAGCCCGACGTGGATACTTTTAAGTATGCATAATCTGATGCATATATTTAATGATAAAATTAAAATGAGCGTCAATTATATATTATAAAGAACGTATAAAATAATTGGTTAAGGACCTAATATTATCATATTTTTTTTTTAAAAAAACGTTAAACCGCTCCAAATAATCACCACTTGCCGCTGTGTACACCGTAGCAAGTGCTGTTCAGCCGCTCATCATGCGTTACTTACAATCATTCCAAAGCAATTAAAAGAAAAAGGTAATGATGAGACTCACGACAAAGTATAAAAAAAAAAATGATAATTACATATCAGCCCCATAAAATAATAATAATATACTTTAGTCCTGAAAATGTAAAAATATGCTGATATGATACCACGTCAGCACAAAAATATATTTTTGAAAGCTAAAATATAAGACGTAAATTTTAAAAAGCTGATATATAATTATTCCCAAAAAAAAAAATCATGTAGCCACGTCACTACATCCTCTCTTCACGGATCCTTTCTATTTTAGAGACGAACGCCCTTCGATTGGAACGCAAATATTTTGTTTGTTTTTAAAAAAAAAAAAATATTTCATGTCGCAGTGTTTTATAATTTCATCTTTCTTAAGATAAAAACTCTACGCATAGAGCACATGCGAGCAAATTGGACCCAGATCTGCAAAATCTTTTGGGCTCTGCACCAACTCCCACTCTACCCGAAACCCGTTAACCTCCTCCGATAACCTCCCCAACCCTACGCTCAGCCCGCTCCCCACAACGAACAACCACCCCTCATCGGCTCCCGCCGCCACGTACGGTTTCTTAACCTGTTCCGGTACCCCTCCTCCACTCACCGCTCGCCAAGTGTCCTCCTTCTCGTTGTAAACCTTCACCGTCCTCTTCCCCGTCTCCGAGATGACGAACAGCGTATCTCCCACCGCCACCGCCGCGCCCGTCCAACCCTCCACCATCCCGGCCGCCATCTCTCGCCAGGTGTCCGTTTCCGAGCAATACGCGATGCCACGCGGTGGCATGTCGAACGGCCACGTCCACCCCTCGGTTATGTATATTTTGCTTCCCACTGCGACGGAGTCGTAGCGGGAGATGCAGCCGCCGGCGAGATATGAGCCCTGCGCCCACCCGCCGGTGACGGGATCGTAGGAATCCATTCGTCCGCCGGGGCCGCCGGCAGCGAACACGCGATCGCCGGCGGAGGCGGCGGCGAAGAAGGCGCGGGCGGCTGGCATGGGGGGTAAAATCGTCCATGAGTTTGTTATGGCGGTGTAGGAGAGCGAGGTGGCGGTGGGGGCGTGCGTGTCGCCGGCGAGGACTCCGCCAAGGAGGAAGAGCTCCGCGCGGCTGGGTAGAGCGGCGGAGGACAGCGAGTCAGGACGGAGGGATGACGGCAGCGGCGGCGGAGGGAGTTGGAGCCACCGTCTGCGGTTGAGATCTAGGGCGAGGAGGCGGAGGGAAGGTGTAGGTGAAGCAGAGCAGTGAGAAGAGGCGGCGAAGGTGAATAGGTGGGGCACGGCAGCGGCACGGCGGGACCGGTGGAGTGCGCGGCGCCACGACGCAGAGACGGCGCACGCGTCGGCGGAGTGGGGGAATGGTAGTCGGAGCAAGCACTGCTCCGCCACGTCGTTCGGCAGCCCGGGTATTATCTCCGCCGCCTCATTCATCGATCTCCGATCACCTTCACACCTCATCATCCTTCGTCTCTCTCTCTCTCTCTCTCTCTCATTAGAAGTTCGCCATGGCTGATCGAAGCTGCTGTTTCGCTCTGCGAATAGCAGCAGTAAGAAGTGGGGGTTAGATTTGGAGTTGGACTTGGATTTGTTTGGGCGGAGGAATATATAGATATAAATAATAGATCTGAGGAAGCCGCCCAGTGGGACCCAAAAAAGTAAATTTCGATATTAAAAAAATATAATATTAATTTATTAATTTATAATGGTAGATTAGGACAGGTAACTATCATCATTTATGCTTACTTTGCGTACCAGATATGCCATCATCCTTTTGTTTGATTATTCACACTTTTTAAAAAAAAAAAAAAAATCAGTAAGCATTCTATCCTATCTCATGGAGAAGTCATACCAGGTAAGTGTTTGTCTATTTTTTCCAGAATTTTTGGGTTCTCGCAGGACAAATTAATCCCTCTTTTTGGGTCCGACCGGATTTCATTTTTATTTTTCCGTTTGTTCAGATCGAATTTTAATTATGCGAATTTATTATCGGATCAAATTAGACTAGAGCGATAGACAATGAGGTATGTAACATAACCTAAGTCATTTGGTGATGTATTAGGCTCCATATTATATGCGGACGAGCCGGGTCAGCCACTCGGACCGGCATGGTCGTGATAATAACGTATTATGGTTTATCTTCTTATAGGAATCTATATTATTGGACTGGGTAAGTAGTAAATTAATTTTGTAGGGTGGCTGGAGAATATGAGCATCGTTGGAGATAAGGTTTATTTAGGGGGTCTACTAATCTCACGATTCTCACATGGATTTTGAGAACGTGGACGATGACGAGGACGGCGACGTGAGTGGATGTTAGATGTACACGTCACTCCTAGTGCTTTTTTTTCCCTTATACTTAGCTCTTCACTAAATCAGTATTTTAGACATCATATTATAAAAAAAAAAATTACTGTTCAGCCCCTCCGTTTTTCATTTCTTACTGTTCAGCCTCCCGAAACGCCACGTGGCGGCACGCGCGCGCCGCCACGTCGACGGAAAAACCGATTTCGGAGATGATATAAATATTTCAAAATATTTCACAGGAGATGATATAAATATTTCAAAATTTAAAGATAGAGAAAAAGTTTTAGAAGCTAATAGATTTGCTGGTTGATTTGTCTTACGATAAATATGTTGAATTTTTACATTTTATGTGTGGTAGAGAAGATTTTTGTATTGGATTTTAGCGGAGGTTGAGTCTGCTTCACTGACCTATATTCACCTTTATTTTTATTTATTTATTATTATTATTTTATTTTTTTTTCTTTAGTTGGTTTCGTCTATTCATACACGTTTTGCAGTACAAAGAAATACTAAAAACAATCCCTATTTTGGGAAGCCTTTTTTTTGTTTTTTAATTGTTCTTAAGATTTTGTTCCAAACCAATCTCATCTGATTTTTTTGTTTATAAAAATAATTTCATATAAAAAATATTCCATTGTGCTTTTAGAAAGCTTATTAAAAGGTTCATATATGCACTACTACGTGTCGATTTAATTTTGAGTAGATATCCACGCACATTCAAGAGAGTGAAATGCATCATATTCAACTTTTGGGTTGTGCTATTAGTTATCTTAAAGAATATTCTTTTTTAAATAATTTTTTAATAATACCTAATTGAGAAAATTTAATGTTTATCTTCTAATATTCGGTCAGAATATAAATTTTAGAAATCGAATTATATCGTCAAGATAGAAAAAAAATAAGTAATATTGTTTTAAAGATATGGCGGAAAAACTACACTTCTAAGAGACGGTCATTTATAAAAAAAAATGGAGAGCTCGCATATACCTACATTTAGAATGCATAGGATTTACTAATAAAAGACGTTATACATGATGACATTTAGAATAGAGAAAATTCTGAGAACAACAACCATGATAAAATTATTTTTATCATTTAAAAAGAAAATAATAAGTTTTTTTTTTTATATTAAAAGATAATGTTGTAACTAATTTAAAAAGATAATGTTGAAAAACTGTTCGATTGTGTTTTTCTATGTCTCGAAATCGGTAAATTTTTGTACGATTCACTGATCCAAAGACGCATGTGAAATATAATCGAACCATTTTTTTGGACTATTCAGGAATAGTATTTATAAAAAAAAAGAAAACTAGTTACTGTTGGTATGATTATTATAAATAAAAAGCTATTTCTCGAATTTTTTGTCCGAAAATAATGATATAAGAATGCTTAGTTTTCACTAAGCGATGATTCTGTCATTATCGAGTCAGATATTCTATCATCCATCATTGCACCTCCCCCTAAAACATAATCCTTAATCTCAGATTCCGGAAAGTTTCTCCTTTTATTCCCCAATCGTCCAAATTATAAGGTGAATTTTCTATAGTTTGTCATTGAATATTTGTATTATTAACTATCGCGTTATTTTTGCTGATGTAAATTGATTCCACTTGGTTATTCAAGTCTAATTCTTTTTTATTCATTTAAAAAAAAAAGAATGATAGACCCACGGAGCACTTTATTCACAAGAAAAAAACAAAAACATATAAGATAGTAATAAAGTCTTCAAGCTAACAAAAAAAATGATTAAAAGCTGAGTTCCTAAAATAAGAATTATCCAGATATAAAAGGTATATTTGTGCATTGAATTTTCATCTAGTGCACATGAAAATATAATTTTTTTTTTAAAAAAATGAAGGAATTATTCTGATTTTTTTTTAATTAATCTTAACAAACTTATGCTGTAAGCAACTGATCGTAATAAACTTATAACTTCATAAGGAGGCAAAATGTGAATATGAAGATCAAGAGACATGATAAAAACCCTATAAAGAGGCCCATTTAGCCCGACTTACGGGCTCTTGGGCCTCTTTAAGATCGTATAAAATGAACCCGTACGCACGTGTCCGGGCTGCTAGCGAGAGACGCTCGCCCGAAAGAGAAGGAACGAGTCGCGGGCGATCTGGTTGGTCGCTTAAATAAATAACGAAGCGCAGCGAAGAAGAAGCAGAACAGGCAGATAATGGCGGCGGTGATCACCATGGGGACCAAGTACAAAACCTCAGTGAAGGATCCAGGCGTCTCCGGCGTCCTAAGAATGGTGAGTCATCTTCTCCCGTCGATTGATCAGATTGATGATCGTTGTCGAATTAGGTTCACTGGAATTTGATTCAAGAACTAGGCTTTTCTGGTGATTACTTATCAGCTTATGAGATGATGTGCTAGGTGGAATTTCAATTGGCGAATTCTTCTTCTAACATTGTTGTTGATCTGGTTTTGGGAGTGCAGACTGAGACCAGGTTTACATTCATTCCTCATGATTCAAGATCGACAGCGAAGCTGAATGTTGATTTTAGACTTATTAAAGGTAACTTATGGAATCCTCCATTTTAGTCTTGGAAATTCATGCATACTGTCCGTGTATCTCTTTTCATTGCTAAGTAGCCATATTGAAAAATAGATTCAGAAGAATTTTTAGGTGGTGGCATTGCATTAAGCATGCTCGAATCTTCATGATATAATTGACTTGCTTATGCCCGTCTCCATATCAGCTTTATTATTGCACCTTTTGTTTTTTTTAACAGGCAGCTTTTTATTGCATCTCTGATGTATTTTGACCAGGAGCTTGTTGTTTTATACTTCGTAGGATCTTATTATTGAGCATAGAGGATGTATTTGTTTTAGTTGTTGTAATGGTCAAGTTCCAATAAGCTCGTAATGTGTATCTTAGTTTTGCTACTATATGCATGTTAAGGGGAAAAAAGTCAAAAACTGCAGTTTAGCAGCTTTAGCTTGACCTGCTGATTTTTGAAAACAAGGCTTGTTCTTTCTAGCAATTAAATATCCACTCTGGCCCCTCAAATTGATGTCAGTAAATTTGTTCTATCGTGTGGTAAACTTAGATATTTTGTAGCTGTATTGGATAATCTTGTCCGTGTTAATCTTTCTCCTGCTGATCTCTAGGCCACAAGTTTAGCAAAGATGGTTCAAAACAAGCATTGCTCAATCTCACACAGGATCCAGAGAAGGTATCATTTCAGTTTAGTCCTCTTGGTAGAGTTTGAAGGTCCAAATCTCGCGTATGTGAAAACACAAACATTTTGCAAGACCTATAAAACATACTTACTTTTAAGTTCTAATCAGTTTTTATAGGTAAACAGAATCCGTTAATTCGATTTTTTGTTTCTGATTCAGGGTACGGGGTACATATTTGAGTTTGACAATTTCTCTGATCGTAATGTTTGTCGAGACTTTGTTGGTAGGTTACTTCTAACTGCAAAGAGATTCTTTATTATGTGTATTTTGCTTTGTTGAGGTTGTAGATATGTAAACCATGTCGTGTAAGGTTTATCTATTTTTCTGTTTCAAAAGCATTTGTTACTTCACTTGTGGGATTAGGTTTCGCGAATTGCGTACATTGTTTTGTTCAAAATATTATGCAAAAAAGTGAAGTTGTACAAATAGTTAGTTCAGAAAGAACCAATTAACTGAAAAAACACGGACTTAGTTGAAGCGCAGTTAGAGAGATTGGTTTCGTTGTCCTCTAGACACTTTTTAGCATGGTTCAGTAACTTCAGTTTGCCGTTTGGGTTTTTCCCTTGCGCTTGACCTCCTTGCTCTTTCAGTTCTACTGCGCTTATTCACTGAGCGATAATGGGTTAGCAGGCTTGTACATGGTTGAGGACAGTCTTACTGTTGAAGCTTTAGGCTGATGGTTAGGTCAGGCAACACAATATTTTGGGTAAGATATGAGGGAAGAAACCATACAAATAAGGATGGCAAGGAGAATGGGAAGTTGGTACTCTCCACACAATGGAGGGATGTGATTATACCATTCTCACAAACTTTGCGTACAGATAGATTGATGTAAGAGTTGGACGCATTAAGAAAAATCTGTTGTGTAACTAATGGCATATTTTCTGATTATGTTCGTTCTAGCGTTCCGAAGTTTTGTATTTATCAAGTTGTGATTGTATGTCAGGTGGATCCATTCTACGTTAGTGTTGTATAATGCAGCGATTGACTTAATTAAGGGAAGAGACCATGAACTTTGCTAGCTGGTCCTTAGTTTTGCTATATAAACATCAATGAAAAATCAGTTCCTTTCGAGTCCATAAGGAAAGGAAGCAATTGCTCTTGGTTTATTATCCTAATATCCTTTCTTATTTTAACTTCATGTTTAGGCGATTTAAGTTGCTGTCACGACATGCAGGGCAGGGAAATCAGCTATTCTTGCTGCATTCATTATCATGTATAGGTTGCTAATGAACTTTTAAAGATTTCAGCTTATTATGTTTTTCCACATATTAGCTTGTCCTTGACACATTTCTAACTCATGTCTGCAACCTAATTTGATTGTCCAAGTATCTGTCCAAGATAAGTTAGTTCTAGATTCATTATTATTCACATCATGGTGCAAACAAAACCCAGAAAGGACTGTGTTACGCGTAACAGTGAAGCCCAGAACTGGGTATAGATTAATGGCTTCACTGGATTCTGCTTGAATTCACCAGCACTTTTATGTAGGTTCTGACTGGACCTTCTTATTGAAAATGGGACCATCAAATTAGTTGAGCAGCCATTGTGGAACATTGAAGCCTAAAACTGCTCATTTAATAGAGTATATGATCCAGCAAAACGCTCTATTTATTTCGTTGGCTTGCTGTAGAAGATAATATGCTGTGTTTCTGAGCAGGAAAAGCTCTTGGTAAGAATCAGGCCATGGTTTCTTCTACACCCAATGATCCCTTTGTCCAGGACAAACCCACTCCCATTCATCATGAGCAACTGAGTGCTAAAGAGATGGAACAGCGGATGAAGTTGTTACGTGAAGACCGGTAATAGTTGGTTCCTGTATAATGTATACTCTTATATCTTTCGGGGTGTAACTGTGTATGTCTATTCGTATGTTTTATATGTACTTCAAATTTATTATTTCTTCTTCTTTTTCTCTAACAAGCATAATTGGTTCCTAGTACTATATGCAGGCCTTCTCATTGTTCATTTCAGCACTAAAAAATTGAAACACTAAAAACATCCCTGCAGTTTCCTTCTTTGTGAGTCTTTCATTTGTGTGCTCTTCTGTCATGAGTAACAGTAGGGCGCATACAACATGCATTACAATGCTAGAACTCTGAAGCTTATAACTATCAGTTTCTTACGTATCTATCTTTTCTATATTAATAAATCAAGTATGCTGAAAGGAAATTTTGTCAGAGAATTGCAGAAATTGCACAAGGAGTTCGTCATCACTGGTATTTTGACAGAATCTGAATTTTGGGCTGCACGGAAGGTAATGAGTCAACAAAACATATTACAAACATTTTTTGGGTGAAATATGTGCCTGAAAAACTTAGTATGCTTGCTACTGGTGCAGAATTTACTTGATAGTGATAGTCATAGAGCAAAGCAGCGAACAGGTTTTAAAAGTGCGATGCTAGCAGATGTCAGACCATCAGCTGATGGACGGGTATATCTGACATCTTCTGATTTATCTTTTTGGCAGTCTTGCAATCTTTTTCTGTATTTACTCTCGCACAATCTATTTAAACATTTTGATAATCCTTCTGATTTATGTTCTTATTTATGTTTCAACAGACAAATAAAGTCACTTTCAATTTGACTCCTGAGATCATTCATCAGGTATGCTATTCTGCTATTGTAATTTCTTTTTTTCTTATTTTGGAGAGCTGGTAATCCCTTGTACATGCGATCCTTACATGTTTAAAGTTGAATATAGTGGGGTAGAACCCATGTTATGTTAATTGTTCAAGTCTCCTATCAGGTAGCTAGCTATCTGTCAGACTGGTAGTCTAATATCAAAATCATATTTGGACATGCATTCTGCAGCACATTGTCTTGCCCGCTTGTCTCTAAATGCTTTTTCCTTCTAATGCACTTCTTTAGATTAGCTTTAGAACAAACTGGTGCTGGTTTGCCTTGATAACTTATTGTACAACCTTGTGACCTTGATATTGCTTTATTTTTTTTTTTTCTACAGTTGACTTGATCAACCACCTATTGTTAGATGGGAATATGCTATGTTTAAGCATCTTTTGCATAGTCTAGTGGAATTGTCTTTACTAATTATGGATCCTTTTTAGCTTGATAATAATCTGGTGCCTGGTTATGTTCTGCCATTCATTATATTAACTTCACTTGGACTGTATTTTCCCTCATTTGTTTCTATTAAAATATTCCATTCCTGCAGATATTTGCTGAGAAACCTGCTGTTCATCGAGCATTTCTTGCTTTTGTCCCTAGCAAGGTCAGGATATATACATTTTCTTTGTTATTTTGAGAGAGAGAGTTAGGCAAATATACATTTTCAGATATGTGAATCTTTCAAATATTGCATTCACTGTTTTTTTTTTATCATATTATAATATTTCAATTATCTTGAAAACATTTGTGTGGATATAGATGAGTGAAAAGGATTTTTGGACCAAATATTGTAGAGCAGAATATCTTCACAAAACAAAAAATTCTATGGCCGCTGCAGCCGAGGCTGCTGAGGATGAAGAACTAGCTATATTTCTTAAGCAAGATGACATATTGGCCAATGAAACTCGCCGGAAGGTGATTCTTAGTTACACAGTTGAAGATAATTGTTACATCATTGTTTATATTTTTTTCTGATGTATATATAGAATATGCCAATTCTACAAAGTATCCCTACTCTTCTTCTCTGGATTGCATTTATGACAATTTTGTGAAATCCCATACACAGATTAGAAGAGTAGATCCAACCTTGAATATGGAAGCTGATATAGGGGATGACTACATACACCTACCTGTACGGGGTTCTGCTATTTTCAATTCTTTTGTTCTATCATTGCATTGGAATTGGATTTTTTTTTTTAATTGTTTAACATAAAATACTTGCTCATTATGTTCCCAAATTAAACATTCAGGATCATGGGATTTTGCATGATGGTAGCAAGGAGACAATTGATTTGGAGGATGGACTATCAAAGAGGACTATCTCTCAGGATATTAATAGGCATGCTGCTGTTGTTCTAGAAGGGAGGGCATTAGGTAAAGGACCTTTATGATTGTTTTTTATTTCCCCTAACACTACTCATATTTGTCAATAGGGTCATGTCCTTTGACTGGTCATGAATGGATGCAGATGTGGAGTTAGGTGACACACGCATGGTTGCTGAAGCACTTGAAAGGTCTAAGCAGGGTTAGCAATAGAAATCTTGCCGTTCATATTGGATATCGCATGTTTCTCGAAAGGAGACAAATTTGATGTGTATATCTTAATCTCCTATTTCTGTCAATGTTCTGCAGCTGTTTTGTCTGCTGAAACTTCCGAAGAGATCGCAAATTTGGAAAGATTACAGAGAGTTACTCGTATGACGGAGATTGAGGATCTTCAAGCTCCTCGCAATCCTCCTCTAGCACCTCTCTGTATAAAGGTACTACATGACCTTGCTCTTACATCAGGGCCACTACCAGGCATACAAAGCTCTGAGAGTAATCTGCTGTCATTTCCATTAGGATCCCCGTGACTATTTTGATTCTCAACAAGCCAATGCATTGAGGGCTGTAGGTGAAGCAGCTGCTGGAATCAAATTGTTAGATTGCAGCCTTAGTACTGAAGATGCATACAACTTTATGATATCTCAATTATCTGATGTGAAAACTGAAGGGTTGACTACCCACGTTGTTCAGCCAGAAGTAGCTCTTAAGGTATATCATTTTGTTTTTTTATAGAGATGCTTCTTTACATGCACACACGCGGGCGCACACGCATGAACACAATAAATATATATATAACACATGTAAAAGATTAACTGAAGTTCCATTAAGTTTACTGAATTATTCAGTTATGCTGTTATATTACTGAAATAGAGTTTGTTCAGATTCTTCAGAACACGATTTTCTGAAGCATTTTAACTAATAAAATAGATTTTTGACGTCTAGGAACATTATGTGGAAAATATTGTTGAGTTAACTCTTAATATTCCTTTCATGATGTACACTGGATTAGTTGTCAGATTCTTGTTACTAATGTAACAAGGAGCTCACATTGAATTGTTCAAAAGGGGCGAGCCTGAGTGACTAAATAGTATCACTGCTTGTTTTTATGTTTCTAAATATTTTTCTTTCTTACGGTTGAAATGATAATACTCTGTGTCTTCGACTTGATTGTGGTGTTTGTTTACATTCCTTCTTGAAATTGTTCTGCGTCGTTTCTTCCTTGTGGTTGTCAATATAATAGTTGCTTCTGTATATTTATGAGTATAATAATTGCATGTAGCAGGAAGCCTAACTACCTCACTGGTGTGGGCTAGGTTCTTAATGGGCTAAACCAATATCTTTCAAGTACAAAGTACAATGTCGGGAAGAATTCTCAAGAGAGCATCCTCGATACACTACCTAGCATGACGAAAGATGAGCTTCTTCATGTAAGTTGTTTATTCAAGCTATATAAATCTTCATTTTTGCTTGATATGAACATAATTAATGCCTCTAATCTGATACACGTGCATCTCCCAATTGATTTTTCTCTGAATACTTTTAAAGTCACCAGTTCAAACCACTATCTGTATCTGAAACCTAATACTCAATAAAGAGATTATACCTTATTTTTTGTGTATGTGTACATTTCTATTTCACCATATTAATATGCTTATTTGTTTTTATTGGTAAAATTAGAAGCAATTTATTCTAAATGATCCTTTTTTTTTTTAATTTCAGCACTGGGCATCAATCCAAGAGCTGCTAAGACATTTCTGGTCATCATACCCTATTACTACAGCTTACCTTTATGACAAGGTAGTTCTTAGTCGCATGACTTAACAATAGAGATCAATGCGTATGTATATGCTGTTTGACTTTTAATAAAGAATATTGTATAAAATGAAAATAAGTGTAACCTAAAGTTACTTTTGGTTAAACATTTAGTTGCTGTAACTCTATCCACTAATTGGTAGGCCACAACTATGTTGAGTCAACTGTTAAGGCAGGAACTGTTTAAGGCAGTATAGCTGAAACTAACCTACAGGACTGTCTAGTACATCCGCGCTGAATAGAAATATCTCAATTGAGCCGGTAGTAACTCAGTATGCAAAGAAACTTTGGTAACAATTTTAATGTCATTCTGGTGGGAAAATTTATCTCCTTAGAGTTTCTCTACGGAGCAGAGTTATAATATGACACTGATTTTGACTTCAGTTTCCTCAAAATTATCATCAGAAACTAAGGATACTCGTAATTATACTTCAGCGATTTTACAAATGACTTCTGTTTCAACAAGTAACTTATTCATCTTGTATTTTCTGTCTCCAAGTAGGATAAATATGATAATAAAACCGCTTTACCCAGAGTGGTGGTATTAAACAGCAGTCACTTTCTCCTGAACTTTGCTTACAATTTTGACAGGTCTTGCGACTAAAGGATGCAATGACACACATATATAACAAGCTACAGGTACATTTTAATCTTACAGTTGCCTATTTTCTTTGCATGTAACCGTAGTTGGATTGTCTCTTTATCTTACTATAGTTCCTTTAGAATTTGTTATGACAATTCTTATAGGTTTATGTTGATTTCGATCCTTGTCATCTCTGGGGGGTATGTTTAATTGTTTTTGCTTTATGGTTCAATTCAATAGTTCCAATTTTGGAACTGTAGATTTCAGATGTCATGGTACCTCCAGCTAAAATATTTTTGACAACACGATAATGCAAATAGCATTTCAATTCAATGCATCATGATTGCCAGCTGTATATACCCATTTCCTAGTGCTAAAATCTCAAGTTTTTATGTGGGAGACTTGCACTGCGGTTCAAGGCAAGAGTTTGCCTTGCACTGCAGTCCACTTGTGAAAAAAATTTGCATTTAGATCCTTTTATGGGAGTGTCAAAAGTTATCAAGAAGATGTTGAAAGTTGTCAAAAGAGTGTCAAGATGTTATTTTTAAAAGTTATCAGAAGGATGTCAATTTGTTATTTTTTAACACGAGGGCGTCAAAAATTGACATCAGAGTGTTAGAAACTTACTAAAAGTTGTTGAGGTGCAAAGTGTCGGATGTATATCGGAAGTGTCAAAAACTCATTAGAAAGTGTTATAAATGTATTAAAATATGTCAAAGGACTAAAGTGCAAAAAATTTTCTTTGAGAGGACATAAGTGATTTTAAACAATGTGGGAAGACTGCAATGCAATTGTCCGTTTTTATGTCTTCTGCTCAACGCAATCTTTACGCCTCCTTTTTTGTGCTTTTTAAGGAGATAAAGGAATCTGTGCCGTCAGACCACCGACATCACGTTTCTCTGCTCGTACAGCCTATGCTTCAGGTCTGATATCACTATTGCCCTGAAGTTAAAAGATTTGTTAAAATTATTGTGCTCAAATCCATATTGCTCTTCTTGGAAAATGAACCTGAGTTTTCCATTTTTTTTTTTTAAACTTATAGAAGCTGCACCGTTAATACCCATTACGATGTTGTTTATATATATATATATATATATATATATATATATATATGTTTTATTTTCCAGTTTATTTTAAGCATGGTTGAGACTCATTTAGCTTGTAACTTTTCTGACAGGCACTAGATGCTGCATTTGCTCATTATGATAACGACCAACAGAAACGAACATCAAAAACTGGAACCAAGGCCAGTTTTTGATGATGAATATTACTATATTGAAATCGAATGAAATTTTGGTATTTGCGGCGGAACCGATTTTTAAGCTGATTTTCCTATTGAGCTCGATATTTGTATATTGAGGGATTAGACGGCCTCAAGAGTGGCGTTCTTTTTAGCCAATTATTGTGCCATCACCCATTGAAATGGGAATTATTTTTGAGTTGGAATATCAAATGGATACATATCATTTTAAAATGCTGGTTTTTCCAAGTGCAATATGCAGACTGTAGAAATGCAGAGCGTTTTCTATCTTTTACAAAAGCAACAGCATGTTCGTTAAGATATTAGGATTAGTTGTCGATCACATATGATCTTGGTGCAGTAAGGGCCTGTTTCTTGAGAATCTTCATCTTCAAGAATTCACCGGAGTTTTACAGTTTCTGTTTTTTTTTTTTTCCCCTTGGTAGAATCCTCACCTTTATGGTTTCATTTCCATATAATATGTTCCCTTTTACCCCTTACGAGTTTGGGATTAATAGGCATTTTAGGAAGCTTTTTTTTTTTTTTTTTTTTTCTGCATGTGACTGTCGAGTTTTTAGTTTTAATTGTACATCTTGATAAGGAACAATATATTATAGTCTATTTCTTCTAACTTATGTTTGCTAAAATTCAAATTTTCGATTTATCAGTCATTTGTATTTAATCATAAAGAGAGTCAACTCTGATGGATCTGTATAGTGAAGCGCAAACTTCTTCAAATGAATGCTTGAAATGTACACACTTTATAATCCTAAAGATCATAAGTAATAAGTAGATATAGTAATTTACTAACTTTATATATTTGTTCATTTTTTCTTTTAATTTTCCACGCTGTTTATACGAATGCAGCAATTAAATCTTTAAAAAAGTATCGAGTAAAAAAAGAAAAAAAATCTCTAAGAAAAAGTTAAAAAGTTAAAGAGTATACAGATATATGATTACTGCCCAAGGTCAACCTTCAAAATAACAGATGTCTGTATGTATAGGCGCTCTTGTGACAGACATTTGAACTTCTCAGAAAAAAATAAGAAAAAGAAAAGATCAGAGGATCATATGAATGTCAAAAATCACAAATACAACTCTTGGATTTTAGTCAACGAATGAATGATGCAGTACATCGTTATTCAATCAGTCCTAGCCTAGGAAATATGAATAAATCCTAATCAGCAAAGTCACAGCAGCTCGTCTCTTTGCGGCGGAGATGCTTTCTTCTTCGACGTTGTCGTCCCAGACGGCAGAGATGCTTTCTTCTTCGCTGTTGTCCTTTCAGAGGGCGATGATCTCCTCCTCCTGCTGACATCGTTGTTGTTGTTCTTTCTGTGGAAATTCAGCTTCTCCTCCGCCAGAATCTTCCTTCCCACGTACCTCCCCATCATCATCAGTGTTGCCTGCGGGTTCGTCCCCGGAGACACGGCGAAGGTGGAGCCGTCGACGACCCTCAGCCCATCCACTCCGACAACCCTGTACTCTCCGTCCACCACCTTCCCCGCCACGCACCCCCCGTGGTAGTGCCATATCGTGCTCACCGTCCGCCGGCAGAACTCCGCCATCGCCGCGTCATCCGACCTGTTATCCGGCAGCGCAGCACCCACGAACCTGAACTCTCTCGTCCGCAGCCCCCACCCGGGCGGCATCTTGAACTCCTCCATGGCTCTCCCCTCCAGGACGTCGGCAATCTTCCTTGCTCCTGCCACACAGGCGGCGAGGTCCTCCGCCGCGGTAAAGTAGTTGAACCTCACCAGAGGATTGTCCCGCGCGTCGAGGGAGGCGAGGCGGAGGGAACCGGTGGATTTCGGGCCGGCTGTCTTCTCGATGATGGTGGCGACTGTCAGGTACAGCGGTGCCGACGGTCGGAGGGGGAGGAACGGTGGCGCCGGGCGCGCCGGCGAGCGGAAAGCTACCACAGAAGAAGCAGCTTCGAGGAACGAGCCAGAAGGCGTGATGCCGACAACTTGGATCAGCGAGTGGTCGAGGAGAGGCGTCGAAGGGAGGATGGAGATGCCGTTGCGCGGGTTATCCGCCATTAACTGACCCACGTAGGGGGAGTGAGCGGCCACTGGTATTCCCAGCGACGACAAGTAAGGCCGCGGGCCAATCCCGCTCAGCAGAAGAAGCTGCGGGCTCCCGAGAGCGCCGGCGCATAGGATCACTTCGCCGCCGCCATGAGTCATCGCGTGGTGGTGTCGCCCGAATCTGTCTCTGTAGACCACTCCTATTGCCATCTGCTGGCTGCGCTGCCTCCGCCGTGTGTCGCCGCCACTGCTGCCATCTCCTGCGCACGGCAACAGCTACATGATAATGTAGACAAAAAAAAGGCAGAAACTTAACTAGCTGAACAAACTGTCTTTAACTGACTTAACTGAAACAGTCTTTAACTATCAAACCTACTTCCCAACTGAATTTAAATTAAACTGGCGAAGGCAATATTTTCATTCGGTTACTAAAAAAGTAATTAAGGAATTAATAACGTTTAATCAAAAAAAAATTCTCAGAAAAAACAAAAAGTAATCAAAATTCTATAGTAAATGTTTACTGGGAGGAAGGGAGTTGAGAAGAATGCGATCGACGGTGGCGCGGAGAGCAACCCTGATGTTGTCGGCGCGAGCGTAGTCTAGGAGATCCGCGGCGCTGTAGCGGCGGCCGGCGGGATCGAATGTCGACGCGCCGATCTTGGTTCCAACCACGTGCTCGACGGTGAACCCGTTGTACGGCGTAACATTAGCTTCTAGAAGCCCGTCTCTCACCGCCGATTGCCATGCTCGGAGCTCCGGCCGGAAGGTTACGGCGCGCTCGACCCACTCGTACGACTCGTTGACGAGCGACATGTCCCACGAGACTGGGACGCTGGCGTAGAACTCGTGATGCGCGCGGGAGTAGAAGCCGGCGTTGATGGCGGAGGAGCCGCCGAGGACGCGGCCACGGGCGTTGGGGATGCCGTCTTCGGAGACGAAGGGGTGGGCCGGGTGGTCGACGGAGGTAGCCGCGGACGGGTCGGAGAGCACGCGGAGGAACCCCTCTTGGGTGGCGATGAGAGATGGGAACTCGCTTGGCGCGCCGCCGCGCTCGAGGAGGAGCACGCGGTGGGATCGCGAGAGCGTCGCCGCCAGAGGACATCCCGCCGTTCCACCGCCGACGATGATGTAGTCGTACTCCGCCTCCTCAGGGAACTCCCCAGCATCGAACGTGAAGCGCTCGTACGCCGATCCCCCATCTGAAGAAAGAAAACTAATAATATCAGAGAACAACTCATAAAAATGAAGTCAGTCGAAAAAGAAGAAGAAGAAGGAGAGGTTACTGGAAGGAGGTGGAGCCTCAGAAGAGAGGGGAGAAAGAATGACCGCAAGGAGGAAGACGAGAACTCCGGCGAGGCGCGAGCTCGCCATTTTTGTTGACCGAGAGAGATTAGCAGAGCGATTTGTATGCTGGTGAAGAGTTGGAGATCAGAGAGAAAGACTGAGAAGACGGATTCGAAGGTTGGGGCCCTGTTGGGTTTATAAAGGGGAGGGTGGCAACGAGCTTTACGAAGAAAAATAGTGGAGAAGCCAAATTACCAGATTGGCCTCATTATGTGTAGGACGTAACATTTTGTAAGGGCATAGTTGTCATTATAACTTCAGAGAGAAGGCGGTTAGTTAGTTGTTCGTTAACGACGGAATTCTTTAATTACGTTCAAAACCTGTACTTTACATGACGTTTACTACATAATCACGTGGCATAATTCGTTCTGTTATGACATCGAAGATAGCTGATTATAAACGAAAAATTTATTCGTAAAGTAAATTTTGAGTGAGAGGCTGATATGCAAGTCTCCCACGTTAGTTAAACAGCAAAAGCAGTTTAAAACAGCCACAAAATGTTTACAATTTGATCATTAACTTTGTCTGAATGGGTATCACATCTCCTTAAGTCGCCAAAAAGGCCCATATCAACAGAGTAAATTACAAATGTAGACGACATTAAAAAAGGCCCATGACAGTGGGAGTAAAGAACTTTCACAATCTGAAATTCCCATCAGTAACAAAATTGGAATTCTTTATTCTTCTCAAAAAGAAAAAAAAAAAAAGAATTCTTTCACTTATATAAAGTTTGAATACTATTAATAGAGGTATCTGAAATCAGTAGTTCATGACCGAAATGATAAAATACAAATTATATATGTAGAACCCTACACCTGAAGATTGCTTCTTTACTGCAATGCTTGATCCATAAGTGAACGATGCGTTAGCTGTTGCTCATATAGTTGCCTGAAAACTCGGTATTTAGCATCATGGTATTTCTTCACCTTCGGATCCGTTGACGGATAGATAACCTGACAAAAGTATACAGGAAAACAAAACTTTACATGGCAATAATCTTTTTAACATCATTTATCCCAAGCAAAGTTGAAATATCCCAGCATAAGTAATGGTCGTGATCTATTGTTTTTCGTCAACCAATATCTTATGGAGGGGAATTTAGTATCCCCATTACTTTATTTGGTATCTAAGAATGCGTCTTTTTTTTTTTTTGTTTGTGAGTGGTTAACTGGAAGTGGTTGGCAATAAATGAGAAAAGGGGTCCTGCGCCCGTGGGACGAATGGTGGGGCGCGCGGCTCAGGAACCGCGCATTACGGATTCGAATCCCGCGGGCGTCACGCCACGGGCGTGTGTCGGAGGGTTTTCCCCGCTGTACATCGTGGGGAGTGAAATAGGCCCGGTTTGAGGTCCTTCGGGGGCGTGGATCGTGGTATGCCCTATCCGTAAGGATGGGACCTCTTGATTGGTGGAACAGGGATCGGTGCCACCCGTGGGTTTACCTGTTATAACGATTGCTCAAAGAGGGCCGGTTACAGATAGTGTTTCCCCACACTAATCAACCCAAAAAAATAAATGAGGAAAGAGAACATGACCTAGTCATATACCTGACCGGCGGAATTCAACGCTTTCATAGCATCACGTATGCTAGGGTATATCTTTGCTGCAACAGCACCTAAAATAGCAGAACCCAAGAGCACGCACTCGCTTTCTCTTGGAAGAATTATAGGGCAACCTGTAGTTAAGGGTGATTAGTGACAAGGATATAGACGCAAAACAAAACGGGGTAAAAATAGTGGGCACGTGACTTGCCAACGATATCTGCATGCTCTTGGATATACATCGCGTTCTTGGCAAGACCACCACAAGCAAGAAGGGTGTCGATCTGCACATATAAGAAGAAAAGACTGCCAAGTGAAATAAATAAGAAATGCTTTTTTTAGTGCATCCAACTAACTGTACAGTTTGGGGACTTGGGGTGCACTGTTATTTCTCATACACAATTTGAACAAGCCCTCTCCAGGTCCCGCTAATTTGCGAGTGTTTTTTTTTTTTTTTTTTTTTTTTTTTTTCAATTATGCCTTATAACGGAGGATGTTTCCATTATGCGGTCGGCATGATTTGAACCCACACCAGTACCATGGCGAAGGATAACCCCACTAGTTAGCTAGATGCACTCTTTTACAAATATGATATATTGCCTTTCAGTACGTAATCATGTATTCACAATATGTAAAGGGCACTCGTGGATCAAAAACAAAACAGATGAAGAACAGATTTCCCATAAAGCATTGGCTAAAAGCATACTCAGCATCGAGCCCAAAAATTTCGAAACACTGTACCTTGTGGCCATGAGAATTACAGTGTTCCACTATATGTCGGGTGCCATATGCAATGCCTTGGATTGTAGAAAGGTACAACAAGGCCAACTGCTTCTCACTAGTGTCAAGTGTAAGACCGGAAATCATGCCTTTAGAATCGGGATCAGCAATTGGAGACCTGTTCCAAAGTATGCATTTCAAGGGGAAAAATCATCTTTATGATCAAGTAGACTGAAAGATAAAGCAGTTATCTTCCAGTTTTAAAGTCGTGGTGGAGAATATCTAAGAAGAACGAATGTGTTTTGCTTGCAATTGCAATGAGCAACAGGTAAGAAAACTATTATCCGTCGGAAGTCAACGCATGTCCAGTGCCGTTTGTCTTGTCAAAATTATCATTCACTTTCCTTTCAGTATTGACTTGCACACAGAATGAAAATATTTAACCATTCAATCTTTTGCACAGCTGTCAGTAAGGCTCATTCAGTTCGTATGATCATGAAAATCTTCTGCCGTTATCTTCGGCCATATGCCAATTTGTCGAAAGCTGATAATGTCTTATCTTACTTCTTACAGCCATAAATTATCAACTTCTTTGTTCTAATGTAGTTATTATTTGTGCTTATGCCATGAAAATTTAGAAGGCTCAGCAAGTTTCGGCATCAGCAGTTTGCATCAGTTGAAGATCGTTCATCTTAATTGGCGCACTTGTTTTACTCCAAAAGAGCTAGGCGTATCATTTTCATTCTGAAAATGGCTCCAAATGTCTAGTAATGCTCATAGAGCAGGTGCATGTGACTGTGACCATATGTTTGCAGCATGATTAAAAAAAAAATCTCCTAACATGGATCTGGCAGAGCATATAACAAGGGACTCAAATAATCCAGACAATATGGCATCACAGAAGATGAAAAATAGTACATATTCGTTACCTATTCCCGTGGAAGTCAGGAAGAATATGGACATCTTTTGTTAATGCGGAAAGGAAGGGAGCCTTCAGCTCATCCACCATAGTTTCTAATGTCTTGTTCAATAAATCATAAATGGAAGTACCTAGAGAAAGCAGTTTGCAAGTGATTTACCATGTTCAACTACATCATGCTTGAATAGTTTAAATTAAGCTCCACAATTAAAAGGACAAAGTAAAAAACTACAAATTCGAACTAGTACCTTTCGATGCAGCACGATTAGCTAGAAGAGGAGCAGCAGCATTACCCTGCAAGACATGATCTAATAGAGCTCCTGTTGCACTTTGGCCACCTTCTGTGAGCCAGTATCCAGGTACCATTGCTACATATCAAATAAAAAACTTCGATTTATGACTAAACCAGTTAAAAAGTTTCTATGTTCCGTTGCAACATAATTGACAGAAACATGTAAATGCAAATACGAGTTAATTAACCAAAATGATGATGGCCTTGTATCTAAAGGCATTTCGCCGTCCAAGCAAACAAGTTTGACAAGATTACCTGACCAGAAAGGTCCCCAAACACCAGGAATGAACAATTTATTCTGTGAAATAGCCATATGGCATGTTGATGTTCCACAGACTAGAACCATTCTGTTTGACATATCACCTCCAGCAACTGAAATACAGAGAAAAATTATGTGAGTTTTGCTTTCTTAGAGGATATGCGTTTACATCTCCTGAAATATATTTGGACCAATTACATTGAGGATCCGTCTTAGGCACACTGTCCATGACACCAATCCCGCCAGCATGAGCATCAATAAGTGAAGTACCAACAGGAGTCCCAGCAAGAAGGCCTAGTTCCTAAAATTGTAATTTGAAAAGTTCTTTTTGAGTAATAAGAAATAACAAAAATAAGATAAACAGGAAATTTTATTTAGCATCAGAGGAAATGAAGGGAACTAGATAATTGACTTTTCATTAATGCAATGCATCCACTCCCAAGTAGTCCAATCAACTGAACCCAAAGCAAATCCTGAGTGCTCAGTTCCTTGCCTTTGCAGCTGTAGGCGTTAGTCCAGAACCCAAAGGATGACCAGGAAAGGCAACACTTCGCCCTGTTTGCATTATAATGTCAAAGGTAATAAAAAAATAGAGCTATTAAGCAATAACCAGCTGATGTCTACATCAATATGCAGCGAAGTATTTATTTTCACATCTAAAACATTGAGACCTAGCAGTACAAACCTTACTTTTATTAAAATTATATAATCTACCCTCGACAATTTCAGAACATTGCCTTACATCCACCTAGAAATATGATATGATCGACTACATATCCACATTGTACCTTTTTGATACCTTGAAGTAGTGTTTTATACAACTAGATACTTCTGCAAATTTAAATGTTTATCATCAAGATTCAAGAATGTACAGATGTGTAACAGCTGCACCTTAAGAACTCCTTTGGAACTGACTCTCCAAAATTATTATTCTAAGTATGAAGTTATTACCAAGAAATTGGAATCCGAAAAGTCCAACCAAGCAGGGAGTACGACTTTTCTGTTAATTTGGATGAGACAGGCAGGCTATTTGTCCTATAACTGTGTGTTCTTCTCAGAAAAATTAAGCACTTTCAGGAAACAAAGAAATCAATATGCATAGCAGTACCAATTTTTGCATAATTTCCTTCAACAAGGTCTTCAAGGCCAATTTCTCGCCAGAAGACATCATCCCATCCGCATGCCTCCATATTCCTGGAATCTTTCTCATGCTGTTGCATATGAGCATGCCCAAGGTAAGTCCATTTACAAACGGTTGTACATAAGCTCCGAGTGTCATCTCCTGTTGCTCTGCAAAAGTAAAACGCAAATAAGGCAGAGCCTTTATTGAAGGCCAATTACTGACAAGAAGTTTTTCTTAAACAAAATGGTTAAACAGACATGTAAAAACACATGACTCTTACCTATATGCTAACCAGTCGCTCAAATCCATCCACCTAAATGCCAAGGACCATGATTCTTTCAAGTTCTCTTTTACCCACAGAAGCTGCAAAGCATGCCAAAAATGTTTAAGAAGCTCTTCTTAACTATGGATAAAAGTGTACTGTCTACCTAAATGCTGTTGGAAATAGTATGCTCAAAGATACATACAAAATGCTACTTAAAGGCCCATACAGAAATAGTATGAAAGATATACCTAAAATGCAGTTGGCACTAATTCGTGAAATTATGATAAAATTTTGCTTGAGAAGAAGCACACTGATAGATATAGTAAAAGTTTACCATGCATTTAGAACAATGTCACAAAAGGGAGAGAGAGCCAAAAAGCAAACTATGCAAGCCCTTCTTTAGTTGAACAGGCAACCGGATTGCACTTTGGGTATTGTAACTCTAGCTTTAGGTATAATTTCCAACAAATATATTTTTTTTTAAAAAGCACCTTAGGGGCCTGCATTTCAGGGGAAACAGAGCCACCACAAAATTGGAGTACTGGTGACTTTTGGGAATTAATCCTTTCAGCTTGTTTTACAGCCCTATGATCCATCCATACTATGATATTTCTTCTAGCATCACCACTCCATGACACTGACACTGGAGATCCACCATCATCAATAGCAACTGTAAAAATTCAAAAAGATTCAGTTATAAGAAGTAAAACAACCGAGTTTTTAATCAATCATCAAGACAGAAAGACAATTGCAAACCGAGCGAGCATGTCGCCGCAAATCCTACACCAACAACTTCCTCAGCGGTTACATTGGCTGAAGCACATGCTGCTTTGACTGCTGTACAAGTTGCATGCCATATATCTGTTGAGGATTGCTACGTGAACAATGGTTATGTCAGTTGAATGTTCTATTTCTATCAACAGGAAGGTATGTCTAGACTGATGTACCTCAATACAGTCTCTATCCTTCCACATTTGTATGGGGCTACTAGAAGAGCCTAATAGCCTTCCTTGCTCATCAAATAGCCCTGCACTAGTGAACCAACCTATTAAAATCCTTGGAAAAGGTCAAATGCTAAGAGAAAGTTACATAATGCACTATCCAATTCCCGGCATGAATTTCGAATGCATGTGATCTCGCATGGACGGGATAATAGTTTCTTTTGGAACGGATTACCATCCCTTTTTAAAGTAACATCACTTTTGGTCACACGAACCTTTGATTGCTGGGTGAAAGGTTTTCAAATTCAAGAGGACTGTTCACTAGGATAATCATACCAGTACAAACATTGTGATATAATTCAATGGTTGATATATTCCCCTAAGCTTGGTGAAGTTATGTATGTCCCACTTTTCACTCTGCAATATCTTTAAAAAATTACTGGCATGCAGCTAGCAGAATGATCACATACTTCCATCACCAGCTGCTGGTAAGGAGCACGCAATTATCCACGTTTACCCCGGGTAACCGTGCACGTAATGATCACATACCATGGTTTCAGCAGTTACCTAATGTGGTGGAGATTGGGTCAGAGCGACATAACATTGCAATTCGTATTAGTCCCTAGTGGAGATTGTGTCAGGAGTTCAGTATGAGCTGCCTCACATATCAATCTCACACTTCAATCAATCTTGTGATCTACATAATAATGAAATCTTATGAGCCCCCATAGTGGTGAGGTTGACTCAATGAGCAAAGCTTAGAAACCATGGTATCCAATCCAGTAGCTGTCTCCACCTCGTTCATCTCATACATGAAACAGAACAAGAAAAATGAATCGTGTTCCGCGATCATGAGTATCAATCAACTCGAACAAGTGCAAACAAAAATAAGAATCAAATAAGGGAGGTCAGCACGTGCCTGCGCGTGCGCTGGTGGTCCCGACGTCGATGCCGAGGAAGACGGTACGTGTGGGGGAGGCGCCGGCCATCTCGATTCCACCGGCGACGGCGACGGCGACGTCGTGGTTGCTGTTGCAAATTCTAGCTGCGGAAGATTGTTGGGTGAACAGCGGCGTCGTGGTATCGGATAACAACGACGATGACCGCCACGTGGCGTGTCCGGATTTCCTCTCTCTACCGCGGTAAAAGAAGGATTTGCTGGCGTTCAGTCGCTCGTTCATCGCGGACGGAAAATCAACGATGGTGGGGCCGACAGAGCTCCCGGACAAACAGTTATGACGATGAACGGGGAACGAAAGGCGTACCGTGCGCGTTTACGAACGCCAGCAGCGTTTTAATAGTTGGGCACACGATCAAAGATTCGGACGGCTGATGTGATAGGCGTAGTATACGCTCACTTAATTATATATTTTTAAAAATAGCTTTCCAATGAAAATAGATAATTACGTACGCCTGTTTTTTCTAAATATTTTTTTATAGCAAATTTTATTATTGAAATATTATTATTTATTAGCTTCACTAATATATAAATACAAGTAGAGTCGAAGCGACCAAACAAAAATCATCTTTTTTTTTTTTGTAATTTTTTAGTTCTAATTTTTGTTTTTAGTTTTGCTGATAAAAAAAAGGATAAAGTTAGTTCCTCATAAAAAGAACTTCTATGTTTGATTATGTCGCTCGTGCATGACTTCGTTTTGAAGGGCTACGAGTAAAGCCATGGGATTGATCCCTCACTGAAATATATTGTTAATTTGAAAAGTTGGGGTTATTTGATGTAACTTCCATTTTAATTAAAGATTATTGTGGAATATTGTATTAATACAAAGTGATCTTCTGACAAAATTTTTATTAATAATATTTTTTTTAGCGTTTTATATTCATATTTGTCCGGATATTTTTACTTTCCCAAACTAAGTATACGTCTCGAAAAATATTAATTTGTTTCATAGGTTTTGGAATCACCATTCCTCATACATTTATTTCGTGCTTGTCTTTTATTTCTTCAATTGTTAATGGAGAGGCTCTCAGGCTCATATGACGATTAATTTTATGTTTCATAAGATTGTAAAATACACTATTTTAAAAATATATTATTTATTTTTGTCATATTGAAATAGTTTTACAACGGATCATGCTAAAATATATTGTTTATCCTGCGTCTAACAGAATCAACGGCTGAGTTACATTTTTTAGTGTGCACCAAATGGAGGCATAGAGCCACCTAAGCTGGACAATCTAGTTAGTTAAGCACGTTCCATGAGGCAACCCACGTTGACTAATTGACTTCGGCAATTGGCATCGGTGATATTGGATCAATTTCCTATGGTCGTGATCCAGACCGTCCATTTGGCTCTTAAAAATTATGAAATTTTATATAAAATTTTTATCGACTCATTTAACTTATTTTTAAGAATTAAATATCTATTCATCGTTTTGACATATTATTTGATATTTTTTTTTAAAATTTTAATTATATAATTGTAAATCACATTCAAATTTATAATTTTATAATTTAAAATTTGTTTATAAAAATACTAAATTTATAAAAAAGCACAGACGATTTCATCAGGGCATCGGCTATCTTGGTCAACGCAATCTCCATGTCCGCTGTTCGTCCTAGCCAGCTGATTAACAAACCTCCCCGTCATCTCCGTCAAAGTTTCCGTTAACGATGAAGATCTTCTCATGCCGAGCCGCCCGGAAGTATGTCCCAAACGGCGATAAGTGGGGACCACGACATGACTCCGCACGCTGCAACGATTGCAGGGAATCGGATCTCTAGCTGCTTACTACCCGATCGGTACGCCTCTAAATATAAGCTGCTTTCGTCTCCGTCGAGAGAGATAAAAAAGTGCAGCAGCTTATCGAATTATCTCCCTTAAAAAAAGAAAAGAAAGTGCAGCAGCACAGACGACTTGGTTACCTAGCTGACGACGTTCTGCCGGAGAAGAGGCTGTCGCCGGAGCGGAGCTAGGCTTTGACGGCGGAGGGGGTTCACTTCCGTGAGGTCTAGGGTTGGCCTTAGCTTTGACGGTTAGATGCAACGCCCCAATCGGTGGGAGAAACGGGCGCTTGACCCTGGTGGCGACGTCGACGGTGATGACCCGCAGCCAAAGCGCCCGAAAGTTCCGGCGCTCGCGAGGTCCGCTACTTAGTATTTTTCAACAATTATAATTTAAAACAGTTTCTGAGCAAGTAGATTCTTGATTCTTCTGTCATTGCAAGTGAAATTGAAAAGTTTCCACTTGGATTGCTCGATGTTCATTAATAGTTTGGTAGGTAGGAAGACAAGTCCAGAGGCTAGGCTTAAGGTTAGGAATTTAGCAGTTTGCAGTTGCAGTAATTTGCTTATTTATTTGTTTGATTTTTTTTTGTTTTATTATGCTACGTCGCTTGCATGTTTCATTTTGGAAGTCCATCTATCGGTTCATGTATGAAGTATGAACTATGGACAAAGATAGTTATAGTCTAGTAAGCCTGTTTTTTAACAGCGAAAATTATCTTGTGAGGCATTATGTTTATCTCTGGAGTGCTTTTTGGTTGGTGATTGTGTAGTTGAGGGTAATGCTTCTTTTGCAGTGTGATAGTCGAAGCTCTTAAGGTGGATAGTCTGCAGAAGTTGTGCTCATCGCTTGAACCCATTCTTCGCAGAGTTGTAAGTTCCACTGTTTTTTCATTTCAAATGCTAAGTAACCACAATACATGTTATTACTGCGCTACAGCTTGTCAATTTCCTCTTCTTTGTCTAATGGATTATAAGTAGTAAAAATCAATTTAGCAAAAAGTTCGTATTATGAAGTACATGCTCCATGAGTAATGCATGTGCACGGACGGAATAGTAAATTATCAACTGTCTTTTTGCTATTTCATAATTAAAATAATTGTTCAATTCGTTTCTTGTATTTCTTTGTAAGTATACGATACTTTGCATGTTCGGGTTAGATAGTTTTTGTAGCACGTTTAAGCCTAAGCCATAATATGGTATTCCTAGACCTTCCACCTCTGAACATGTCTGGCAGATTAGAGCGTTCTTCTTAAGAGCATCATATGTTTTGATTTCTATTAGCTTTTGCAAATTCACAAGTTACGAAAATCATATCTTAACATGTTTAAGAAACTCTTGTTTGAAAGATTACATCGCATATGTGTCACTACTTAAATTGTTGGATAATTTAGGCACTTCAGCTAAGAATTATTTGGTTGGGTGTGGATGACCGACAAAATGTTCTCTTCCCATTCGTGAGTTTAAACTTAAGCTTAGAAAGCTTGTATTGCCCAAAATTTTGCACGGATGTTTCTAGACTTATTCTGTTAAAACAAATATGCAATCTAGGTCATTTAACCTGGGAGTCTATATCCTGTGATGTTCTGCTTGTAAAAGTTTGTAGGTGGTAGAAATTTCTTGTATTATGGCTGTTAAATAACCTATGGAAATGAAATCTCCTTTCTTTAACCAGTCTGAGATTGTGTTTCTATATATTTGTGTAGTAAGCTATTAGAGTACCATTTTTCGATTTGATTTCGTATTTGTGGAAACCTTCTTTATCCTAGTTTTTTGTTCATGGAATCATGAAGTTATCGTCACTTATCATATATTTTTGAGTATGAGGATCTACAGGCACAGTATTTATTTATAAGTCTATAAACAATGCTGATGTGGTGTAGGAAAGTTCTATCCAATTTATAACTTTTTAAGGTTTTAATTTGAGCATTTTTTTCTAATTTCATTTGTTATTTTGTACTGTTCATTCTTGAGCTTGATTTTCTTTGTTTGCTTGTCAGGTCAGTGAAGAGGTCGAACGCGCACTAGCAAAACTAGGCCCTGCTAAAATTAGTGGAGGGTGAGCTAATGTTGTATTCATTCTTGGTGAAAATATAAAGGCAGCATTTAAAATATGTAAATATGTTAAATGGTCCTACATTATATTTGCATGAAAGAAGTTGAAGTATTTAAATCACCCTTTCTATGGATTTTAAGTTTATGAGATGCGAAGCTAGGTTATATGCAAGGTTTTTTGTATTGAACCGAGCTGATTTCAGTAAAATCTGACACATCCCAACCGTGCTGATCATGTCGTGCTGTCCGTATCGATACATATTTATTTTTGAAAGTAAATATAAAATTTAAACATTAAAAATTAGTATGAAATTTTTGGCATGTGCCATACCGTGCTGAAAACTGCCAGAAGGCCTAGAATAGATACGTGCAATTGGCACAGATTGTGCTGACCGGCACGTAGAACCATGGTCATAAGATTGTAGAGTTATCTGTAAGTATGATAAGTGATTACTGAATGTGGCATTTTACGCACTTGTAAATGAATTTGCACTAGAAACTTGCTTTACTTTTTTGGAGGTCTTTGGTAGTTTATGTCCAACCAGAGTTTGAGTGTTGGTTGGCACGTCCTATGCTGGACGGCGTGTGTCGGTTGAGACAGTTATCCACATTTGCACACAAGTGCCAAGAAATTTTCTTTCTAATTATTTAATTTATTTTAATTTTTTGCTTTATTTTTGAAAAAACAAATAATAAATATACATCCGCATAGTCAGTGCGAGACGGTCAATACGTGCCGTAATCTTATTTTACCGAAATTTGGCTCAGTTCGGCACGAAAAACTTGCGTCAGACATGTTAATCATGTAGCACGAGAGTTGGAGTGACTACCTTTTCAATTTAACTATCTACTATTCTCTATTCTTGAACTTTGGTTCTCCCAACTAATGGAAGAAATACCACTTTTAGCGCTCTCTCTTTTTTGGTCCCTTGAGATTCCCCATCCTGGAATTGAACGAAGGTAACCCCCCCTTGTGGGAGTATCTTAACTAGCTGCCCCTGGCTGCTGGTTGTTAGTGCTCTCTATTCTACCCTGCCATTCAGTTTCGTGTTTGTTTTTTCTTGTGTATTGGATAGATAAGAACTCATCCAACATCTTATCCCAATTGTATTATTTTCTTGTGCTACTGCATTTTGTTGCGATAGGCTTTGCAATCTTTTGCTTTTCATGATAAAAGTGAATGTCTATGGTGGCAGCACCTTTAAGCTTAGACTGTGCATGACTTATGACCTGTCCAGATAAGTCATTATAACCATCAAATGTTAGTAGGTAATGCGCTTTCACGATGAAAGTACTGTAACCTTAGTTTTTGTATTTTGTGGAAGTCTTGACATTATGCGTGTTGCTTGAAGTATAGTATCTTGATCTTGTATTGTTTTGAAAGAAGTTACTGTATGCTGAAAATTGTATTTTCATTAAGCGGCGTTGAAGCTTGCCGCACCATCTTATGAGCTGTGATACTACTCTTTGAAGTCATTATTCTATTGGGTCTCCTGCATAACCTCAATAAGTGCAGGCAGCACCCTTGTCAATACGCAATCAACTCCAACCCAGAGGCACTAATGTACATAATGTTCTTTGTTGTATGGCAATTTATGGAGCAAACTTGTAAGTAGTGGAAATTCTACCTGTTTCTTATTTTAGTACTGCTGCATCAATGTAGGTCTTCCCCAAAGAGGATAGAAGGTCCTGATGGAAGAAAGCTTCAGCTCCATTTCAGGACGAGGTTGTCCTTACCGCTTTTTACAGGAGGAAGTGTAGAAGGTGAGCAGGGAGCTGCAATTCACGTGGTACTTGTTGATGCGAATGCCGGGCATGTTGTTACATCAGGACCGGAATCTTCAGCAAAATTAGATGTTGTTGTCCTTGAGGGCGATTTCAATAATGAGGAAGATGACGACTGGACAAAAGAAGAATTCGAGAGTCATGTGGTCAAGGAACGTGAGGGGAAGAGGCCACTTTTGACTGGGGATCTACAAGTAACTATGAAAGAAGGAGTAGGGACACTTGGAGAGCTCACGTTTACTGATAATTCTAGTTGGATAAGAAGCAGGAAGTTCAGGCTTGGTCTGAAGATCGCATCAGGCTATTGTGAGGATGTACGCATTCGTGAGGCCAAAACAGAAGCTTTCACAGTTAAGGACCACAGAGGCGAATGTACATTTTTCCCAAACCTTTTCACAGTATTGCTTTTGTCATCATTTTCAATAATGCTTTCTTCTATGTTTTAACCTGTTATGTATTCTCTCCCTCGTTAGTGTACAAGAAACATTACCCGCCTGCCTTGAAAGATGAGGTTTGGAGATTAGAAAAGATCGGGAAGGATGGTGCATTTCACAAGAGGTTGAACAATGCAGGCATCATTACTGTTGAAGACTTTCTTCGTCTTGTTGTCAGAGATCCCCAAAAATTACGTTCTGTAAGTACTTATATTTTTCAGTGTGATTTACTCATTCCCACTACTAAGCGCTGACCTTCCTATCTTCAATAACACCAGATCCTTGGAAGTGGCATGTCAAATAAGATGTGGGAGAGCCTTATTGAGCATGCCAAGACTTGTGTCTTAAGCGGAAAGCATTATATATACTATTCTGATGATTCTAGGAGTGTTGGTGCCATCTTCAACAATATCTATGAGTTTATTGGTTTAATTGCTAATGGACAGTATATTTCTGCCGAGTCTCTGATTGATGTTCAGAAGGTGGGTGTTGTTTATGACTTTATATATCTTCCTAGGTTGAAATCTCATACTTTTTTCAGTTTCAAGTTTTCAACTCCAGCGTGAAAAATGATAACCTTCATTCTTAACCATTACGACATGTGATCATTTCAGTTCATGACATCTGTAGCATAGACTGGTTTATGTAACTGGTGTTAGAGTCTATTCCTTGGTGGCACATTGCTGAGGACTTTTTGTGTTTCTTGACTTTTTGATTGTTGTAGACCTGTAGAACTGTTTTTTTTAAAGCTTTTGTTGAACAGGTGTGCTTGAATTTATTAAAGCTCTGGTGACTTGTTCTGCCTTATAATGACGTTGATAGACTATGTGAGATATAAAGGGAATATAACTCTTGCTTGCCAGTTAAATCATACTGGGTAATCTGTATCATGTGTTCTTTCTTCTACTTTTAGAATTTATGTCTTAAGTGGATCCATCTCAAAACAAAAATGAAATTGTTACATAAACATTTATTACAAGCTGCAAGTAGCTATATGAAAAAAACAGCAGGTAAGAAAGTAGTATTATTGGTATTATAAAATCTTGACCAGAACATATTCTATATTCTCAATAAGTTAGAAGGCACAAGCTGCTTCTGCATCACATTTGTTGCTTTTTCAACTTCAACTCTCTAGTAAACTTTATAGATAGCTATTCATTGAAGAATGTGTGGATTTTAACTTCCTGATGGGAGGCACATGTTTGACCAAGCGGGTGTTATATCTGAAAGACTGAAAGTTAATATTATGTTGGCTTGATTATTGTATAGACTTTTCTTTTGTGTTGATGGTAACCAAAAAACGCATGAACTACTTAAATTAAAGCTTGCTGTATCTCGTATTATTAGGCAGCAATTACTTTCTAACTGCCATCTCTAGCTGTGTCAAATCACACAGTAGGAATGTACGGTTGAAATATGACTGTTGGAAGTTCATCATTTATGATGGTTGCTTTAACTTCTGTTCCTGCAAGTTTTTGAGGAATTGCATATTAAACTCGAGAAACTCATGGCTGCTTCGTTTATTGTAGTTGCAACTTGCAATGCAGCGGGGCTGTCTTTTATTTGTATTAAACTGGATGCTAGTGGTACACTTAAGACGTACATTGTAGGAATGGATAATGGACGGAAAAAGAGCTAACAATTTCCCTTATACAGGTCTTTGCTGATGAGCTCGTGAAAAAAGCATATGATAATTGGATGCAAGTCATAGAATATGATGATATTTTAAATTTCAAGCAGAACAAGAAGGCATCTGCCTCTTCTCGAAAGGAAACTCCATTAGCTACAACAAACTATCCTGTATCGTATAATCAGCAAGCACTTCAAGATCCAAGAGAGCACTCTACATCAGATGCAGGAATTGTTGCCGGTATCCTGCTAACTTGAGGAGCTACTCTAGCATAGTATTTTCACATTACTTAGTTTGGCAAGTGTTTTTATTATAAATGCGCCAGATAGTTTTAAACTTCTGTGCGATATTTCTTTGTAATGGCTCTTGTTCTTGGTTCATGTGTTTCTAAGCAGGAGGGAACACATCTTCCTACACGGATGACCAGCTGGGCAGATACAATTCTCGGCCACAACAAATTATTTCTGCTACACATATGCCAATTACTTCTTTCTCACAAAACCAGTTGATTGGGTCTTCCGATGAAGCTCAAGTCGCTAGAAATGATTCCACCGGCTTAGCACTGGCCCTACCCAATCAGGCAAGCCTAGGATACCAATCTACGGGTCAGCCTATGCAGTCATCGAATCTCTTGCCCTACGACTACTGGTCCCAACAGCGGGACAGCCATGCTGTGGACGATTACTTATCGGAGGAGGAGATACGGATGAGAAGCCATGAATTGCTGGAGAATGAAGATATGCAGCATATGCTCCGTTCGTTTAGCATGGGCGGAGCTGGTAATTTAGCTGAAGACGGTTACGTTCATTCCTATGTGCCTTCTCCATTCCCCAGCTTCAATTTTGATAAGGATAGGAGCCATTCATCTGGTAAGGCTGTTGTTGGGTGGCTCAAGATTAAGGCTGCCATGAGATGGGGTATCTTTGTTAGGAAGAAAGCAGCCGAGAGGAGGGCCCAGCTTGTCGAGCTGGATGACTAGTTGGCCTCCAACCGATTGTTTAATCATCCACCGGTCCCCTTTTGCTCATTTCGGTTAGGTGTAGATGTGGAATTATCATGACGATCTAGAAATCAAGTTATATCCGATCTTTATGTATAATACGGCATTCCCTTGCTTTATCTTGTTTTTTTTTTTCATTGATTGTCCCATGATTGTATAGACACCAGTAGGCTTTAGTGAAGGAAAGCTTGCTTCGCAGGCCTCGTCATTCCATTAGCTAATGTTTGACGGTTATTGTACGGGTACGGTAGGTGATTATGACTTATCAGTCGATCCATGTTCAAGTGCAGAAATCAATCAGGAATGCTACGAAAGAACTCTCAAGGTTATAGGTGTAATTTGTCTGTGTAATGTAACATAGAAACCAGTTTCTTCATTGTGACTTTTTTTTTTTTTTTTTTTTTTGTGGTTTAAGTTTCTAGGATCCTATGGAAACAATTTCTCATGAACATGGCTGCGTACATCTTATCTTCTTCTGACTCTGTTCAGGTGGGATTTATAACTGGATTGTTATTGTTGCTGGTGATTTGAACCTATGATATGTTATTATGTAATTATGCTTGAGAAATGTAACGATCACGTGTAGTTTCTTTCCTGGAGATCTTGAAATTCAAAAGCTGTGCGTTGGTTGCAGCAATTATACGGCATCTCAAACATAACATATGCTTTTGTAGCTGCACTATTTAGTTTGTCCCTCCAGAACACGTGCTCGAGTGGCGTGGAATATTTTCCATCCGCCCAGGTCCATGAATGGTGTCGTGTTCTACCTCTTTTAAAATCTCATTTAATACTGTTAACATCATAAACAGGTTGTATAAGAACTATCCATTATCTCCTGTTTTTTATCTTACGTTCTCTATAATTAGATTTAGCCTTTTTTGCGCCAACCTAATCAGTTTTAATATAAATATATTTTTTTATATGAAATGATCAAAATATTTTTGATTTTTTTTTTTAATTCGGAAAGAAATCTGTTGTTATTGTAGTAATTTTTTTGTTTTATTTAAAGAATGCAACTATCTAATTCTTTATTTATGAGACATTTGGACTTTTGGAGCTAGTAATATTAAACATTTTTGTGTCTTGTCTTAAATTGTCGATGTGTGGGGAAATATATACCATAACTAGGATTATATCAAATTACTCTTAATTAACTTTTTATCATTATTTAACATGTTAAAACCCTTGCAATGTATCATAAAACAAACTTGTGCTACGAACTTGATTTACTTCATGGCTACGCGGTGATATAGTGCATAATATAAGAATAACACCGGAGTTTTTTTTTGCTTATCGTCGTAGCTAGCATCTTTTTTAATCCGACCAATTTATAATTTGCGGTCGCTAAAAACCCGTCAATGGGATTCATCTTTGCTTTCATTATAGGGTGCTAGATAGGACGATTATAATAATAGCTCTTTACCGTCGTGGCATCTTAGTTGTCATCGAGTTAGGCTGAAACTTGGCCATTCCTGGTGCCACAAAACACAACCCTTTATGGGACCAGTTTGGTTTGAATAATTGGATCCAAATCGTACTAAGCATGGTTCAGGTGCAACTGACTTTCCGGCTTTGCAGTTGCAGAAAATTTAAAGATTAGGTAGTTTTAATGCGACTTGCTCCTCACTCTTTGAAAGATATTGACCAGAAAAAAAAAAAGAAAAAAAAAAGGAGTGAGAATTAGATCGGCGGGAAGGAAAAAACAGGTAGAAAGTTAAATTGTGTTAAAGAAAAGAACGAGAAAAATTTCATCATTTATCTGTTAAAATAGTATAAAAACATCAAATCGAACTGAAGAGATAAAAAAAAGATGCTAAATTTGATTATGGGAGGCACAGAAATATGAAATGCCTAAAAATATTTCATGCCACAAATTAGTTACGAATTTTACTCGGAAATAGTCATAGTTCAATTTGTGAATTCAAATAAATAAAAAAAAAAAAAAGAAGAAGAAGAAAAGGATCCTCTTTATTCTTTGATTGATAGAGAATGATTATAAAGCACGCCATTGACCCAAACCTTGATTTTAATGAACCATACTATTACAGCATGTTTACTGATAGTTATATTTGATAGATAAAAAGATGAATACATAGCACGGAGTTGGATGGCTACGTGTTAGCAGAACACTGACCATCAGATAGAAAGAAGAGTCCAAATATCGTAAATAACCTTAGTGCACACGCCGTCGAGACGTCCATCCGCATACCTCGGAATCACCAAGTCATGACCGGCCTCAGCTCGATGTCTTGCAAACGTTTCGGATCGAACCGATGTCCTGGCAAATTACTCGAAGCTTATTCCGCATTCAGTATCGACCAGCCAAGACTGACGTCACATTGAAGTTTGAACAAGGCCTCAGCAATCTGGCCAAACTCATACGACCGAAACTGAGGAAAGACCAAGTAAGCTGGAGTAGTCAGTTTTGCACTATGCCCTCCACCAACTAACGCTGTAGCTTATGTGGCGCAAGGAGGTCAACCCATTATCTTCGCCAGATCCACAATTTTCTCAATCGTCATGATCTAGGCGTACACCGGGCAAAGCCTACAAAAAGCCACCGGGGCACTGTTGAGGGGATCCAATTTCACGCACTCGAGAGTACATTGAGAGAACTAAGCATCCAACTTTGCTAAGTCTTTAAATGTTCTAGAAGTATATTGTAATCCGAGTTGTCACAAACCTCGGCTCTGAGAGTGAAACGAGAGATCTTCAAACTCATAGAATTCTACTGACTTCTCTCCGTTAGCTCATGTGATCGCCCGTGATTTTACCCTATATTCCTTAAAGATTTTCACGTAAATCCTTGTGTCTTTCCCTAGCCTCTCTTCTTAGCCAAATCAGCTTTTGAGCACTTATTGATCGACCAAAATCATACTCGATCATATATATATATATATATATATATATATATATATATATATATATATGGTAGATGATGAATTACGGCATATTTGCTGATAATTTATATATCTAAATCTATCTCTTTATACATTTAGATAGTAAAATATTTTAATAAATAATAGAATGATATTTTTGAGAAAAAATGCGGTGGAATTAATAATTGATAGATGATGAATTATAGATAAAAAGATGAGTTTATAGATATATTCAGATAAATATTAAGGATGAATAGCATTGCTCATGTATCAGTATTTCTTCTCTCTCGAAATCCTGTATTTTCATTTTCTAACATTTTTCAAATTTGAAGCAATCTATAACTCCTCCATTAATATTATTTTATCTTATATCTCGATCAGATAATGAATAATAAATAATAAATTCTTCCAATCAAATATTATTATTTTATTTAACAAATCCATAAAAAAATACACGATGTTGAAAGATCACGAATACAAATTTATATGAGAATATGATTTCGTCGGCAGAGATTCTAGACTGCATGTGTTGTTAGGCTATTTAAAGGGCCACGTTTTCAAGATGCAATGAGCTCTTTTTTTTTTTTTTTCCTTCTTTTCAATTATTTATTAGCTTTTAGTTTAATTATTGGTTGGGAACCCTAATCATAATAACAATTTTTAGTGGTTGAGTGTTATATATATATATATATCCTGGCTATAAATGCCCCCTTTAGGCTTTAGCCTCAAAATAATTTAAATAAAATAAAATCGATTCAGAGACTTGCAACTTGTCCCACCTGTTAATTTCCATAATCAACACTGTTTTTTATTCTTTTTAATTTTTTTTAAAAAAAATCATCCTCTAAATTGTTTATTCAAGCTCCGAGAGATTGAACTATTACTCCAATAAAATACGTCTATGTATACTAACTTGGCTATATTTATCATTCTACAGTACAACGTGAAACTTCAGTATAGCCAAGTATTTAAGTAACTAGCAGTAGCATAAATATCATATATATATATATATATATATATATAACCATCACCTCTCCACATCAATCAGTCATTTATTTTCTTCAACACTCAACAGTTCTCATAATGTAAGAGAGTAAAGAAAAAGAAAAAAAGGGGGGGGAGAAGATCAGAGAGAGAGAGAGAGAGAGAGAGAGAGGTGAAGAAGAGGTGGAGTTTAGTGGGAGAGATGAAGAACCGAAGGGTTAGTGAGAGCATACTGAGGATAGCATCAATGGTGCTTGCAGCAATGGCTGCCCTAATTGTAGGGTTCGACACTCAGACGAAGACACTGCTTTTCAAGGAGAGGAAGGCTTCTCCCAAACTTCTGGGAGCTCTCTGGTAAATTATTCACCTTCCCAAGCACTTCACAGCTCTTTTTTTTTTTTAATCAATATTGAATTCTTTATTTTTTGAGAAATCTTGACGAAACCCGATCAAACTGCCGTAGCTGTTTTTGCTATCATGCAATGGATAAAATTTAGAATAACTATAGCCCTAATTCCATCGAGGAGGAGCTCCTGTCCTATGATATGCGTGGAAGCTTACAACCTTTGCAGACGGAAAGTTACTACCCCCACGTTCCCCATCATTGCGGCTGAAAAATTGCGCCAAAAATGATAGTGCGTAACCTCGCGCACGCAAGCGCATGGTCGCATAGTCGAGCTCAAAATTGAATTCTCTAAAAACACTAGCCACTAGTTCACCTTGAAACTTGACAAGTTCCTTTAATTAGGTCTGACTTCAGACACTAACACACATGAATTTTACTTTCTTATTTAAAAGATATTTTCCAAAAGATTATACCCGTGCCGGCTCATTTTATTTATGCGGCTATCGTAATAGATAAGTGTAGGATACATGAGCTATAGTTTCTTTTGACTACGTTTGATTTCATTGTAGGTATTCTACTATAATATCAGCAGTTGCCGCAGCTTATCAGTTCATCCACATATGCAAGTGTTTGGCCATCACCATGGCTTCCCTCTCTAAATATTCTTTCTTTTCCAATAAAATCTTAGCCTGGACATTACTTCTACTGGACCAGGTATCTTTATATATATATATAGATATATATATATATATATATATATAATCTATATATATATATATATATATATCGTTCTTATTTGTATATCAAATTAATCATACATCAAACTGCTCATATATACTACCAGATTTTATTCATGAGACCACATGATCATTTGTATATGCTCATGTCTTTCGGTTTTCGGAAAGCGATCTTATTTTCCTTTGTAAGATGTCAATTGATATATCCCTTTCATTTGAAGGTGAGGGGAAGACAGTGCTATATGTTATGAAAGATACATATTTCTACCCTAACTATGTCTTAATGATCGATATTAATCTATCCATAATATAATATTTTACGTCCTTAAAATAAATCTAAACATTAAGAGTCTAACTATATCAACTAAACTTAAAAGATATAATATCTGAGTGCATAACTATATTATATTATTTACTAATATTACAAATAATATTTAACTTTTCTAAAAAAATAATAAAAAATAATTATTTTAAAAAATTGATATAAATACTGACACGCGTGTCGAGCACGCCGAATAGAAATGTTCGACACGCGTGTCCGATTTTTTTTTTTTTTTAATTTTTTTTTTCCAGACACGCTACGTGGCGTGTCCGATGAGTGTCATGTCTGACACGTATACAGATACGGACACGTCGACATTTTTGGAGATCCTTTTACGATACTAGTGTTTTAACCACTTGTATCTTAGTCTTTTGCCCGTTTTATATAATTTCTCAAAAGAAATAAGTGTCGGTCAATCCAATATATAGAGAGAGGTGTTCCATTATAGACCACAATAACTATCATAACTACCATCGCATTAATGACCATTGCTTTCTAGAAGTAGGAAACGATGCATCCCTTGGCAAATATATACATACTTTTTTTAAGGGCCCCACGCCCCTATCTAGAGGTACGACTATGCCCCGTATAAGACTATCGCTTAGTCTTTCAGAAGAACATTTGAGAGTGTCATGTATCTGCCATCACAACATTAATAAATCTACAATCAGCAGTACATGAAGTCAAATCTATAGAATGGTAAGTAAGATTTTATGAGGTTTCTTAATTACCATTGTAACACTCCGCCACCTCTCTACTATATTTTATATTATTAAAGTGCTAACTTTAACATGGTATATTATGTAAGTATGTATATATGCATACTCTCCATGTACACATACATACGTATGTACGTACAATACACAATGATACATGCATAGACATCAAGTACATAAACGTTGTCAGAAACTGTAGCAGTATCAAATAAATGAAGTTAGTTGAAGCTGTTCTTATTGATTTTTTTTTTGGCAATAATTTCCCAATACAATAGAAGTAGGCTTCATCGACCGTTGAAGTCGGTCGTCAAAGATAAAAATCGGACACGGCCGATAATTATTTGATTTGGACTGCCTAATGCGAGCAGGGTGTGGCATACGTGATGTTCGGCGGGACGGTGGCGGCGATACAGGGATCGATGGTGGCCTTGACCGGGGTGAAGCATCTGCAGTGGGAGAAGCTGTGCAACATCTACACCAGATTCTGCGTCCAGGCCGCCGTCGGGGTCGCCTGCGGCCTCTTTGCTTCTATCGCCATGGCTGTCCTCAGTTGTATTTCTGCTTACAGATTGTTTCGCCTGTATCCATCCTGCTATCCTTCATCCTGATCAGGATCACATGCTGTAAACTAAAAAGTAATCTGTGTTCTGAGATCATAAGATAGTGATGAGGTCCAAGATGCAGCCTTTATTGGACTCTGTTGCTGGCTGCTTAAATTCAGTGCACATGTAAAATTTGATAATATATATATATATATGGCAGGGATATGTGGATATGATAAACTAATCATATTGTTGATTTTGATCCACCATAAATGCTAGATGGAAAGTTTCGATCCGGTGTAGCTCAAATAAAGTGCTCTTTTTGAGCTGTTTTGGCTGATTAATTCTGGTCACGTATGTAGTATTCATTGCTTTTGGTTAATATAAAAACACTATTTGGAATTATGATGGGTTAAAAAAAAACGTAATTTGAAATTATGGGATATAAAAATACAATACCCATATAAAAAAATGCTAAATTACCCAAAATAGCTAAAAAAAACTATCCAAAGTGCACTGGGATGTGTAATTAAGATAACTTACTTTGAGACCAAATATGATAGGTTATCGGTTTTGCCGTTTTACAAGTTATTCATGTTGAAACTATCATTTTTAACCAAAAAAAGGTCCTCGTCGATCCGATTTGGATTATTCTTGGACTAATAACACTAATGGCAACTGATATAGAAGGTTGTGCGCTTGGACACGTAGCGAAGGTTCGACGTCGGTGGCGAACCACTGCACCGACATCCTGAGATGTTGGTTTTATTCACAGAAAGGCCGCATGCAGCGGAAGACTCGGTCGCCCTACTGCTGAGAGGATGACACGTGGCGTGATCCTGGAAGATATTGACCGCGTAAATCGGATCCCAACGATCCGGATTCTTCTCTCTTAACCGTTTGATGGATGGTATAAATAAAACCCCTCGCTAATATTACAGGAGTTGGCTTTCATTGTATTCAGGAGAGACTGAGTGAAATAGTCCGAGCTACTCGATAAGCTCGGATCTTCTGTATTCCCCTTCTCTGATTAGTGTTTCTTTTTCTCGTGGTCGCGTATGATCCGTAGTTTTACCTCGGCTTTAACTGAAGGTTTCCACGTTAAAATCGTGTTTGTTCTCTGCTGACTTTTCTTAACCTATCTCGTCTTCGAGCATATAGTAGATCGGTCGAGTACACGCTCGATCAGCAACAACTAAAGAATCACCATCTTTTACGTACATTTTCACTAGATAGTGGCAATTTAGTAGCTAGATTAACTCTTTGCATATGATCTAACCGATGTATGTTTGTCCATTTTCACTCTTTATGCCATCAATTACTTAATTTACTTCATAAATCTTTTCTTTTGTGTTGGGGGAAGGAGAGGAGCGGCAAATTCTCAAATTGATTAAACTATTTTTTAGAACCATAAAAATAAACAAAAAGGAATATATACTACTGATTACACTTAAAATCGTTGTAAATAAGCCCGACAGAGGCTGATATGCAATATGCCAACTTCAAAATGGGTATGACTAATTTGTATGGCATAGCAGTATCCTGACTCGACCAAATCGCCGTTGAAAAGGATAATTATATGATTATTTTTTTGGTATATTATTTGATAATTTTAAGAAAATTTTAACTACAAAATTATAGATTTTAATACGGTCTATAATTTTGTAGTTGAATATTTTTCGTAAAAATGTCAAAAAAATGATCTAAAATTTTGATCATCTATTTGGCCAAAATCTATAACTTTTAGTTGAAATTTTTTTTTAAAAAATATTTAAAAATAAATTAAATAAGTGAATAAATTTTTATATAATTTTTAAAAATTCGTCCTAATTACGATGAACGGTTGAGATAGAGCTCGATCCTACTTCCTGCTTTGCACGATGAAGTAGGATAGCCGCTCCCGTTGGAAAACCACCCCAATTCATGCCTTCGAATGCTAGGATTATTAAATATCCAATTTATGAAGTCCCATTGACCCGTTTGACCATTGACGCTTCAAGAGAAACAGCTGCCACCTACATACAACGACCGCACCATGCGGCTGAAGCTACCCGGAATCTGAGATTGGGACCTAACCCCGGCTTTAAGTCGTACGGACAAATCTTTCGCCGTCGGCGGTCTAACCATGGCGACGCCACCTTCCAAACTCTTCGCTGGACTTTTCAGCGTGTTCTTTTTCATGCTCATATGCGCCGCCGTCTCGCCGGAGAACGAGAAACGTGTTTATATAGTGATCGTGGATCCAAAATCTAAGCCCCACCCGTTTCCCGCTCTTTCCAACTGGTATTCTTCTCTTAGTACGGCCTCGTTCCCATTTCCCCTCCACCGCTACGATACTGTCCTGCATGGCTTCTCTGCGACTTTGACGAAAGCTGATGCCCGCCGGATCGAACAGTCGAGTGGAGTCCTAGGCGTCCACGTGGACTATATTCTGCAACCAGAGACGACAAGATCGCCGGCTTTTCTCGGCCTCGATTTCCCTTCGTCGAAGCTCTCATCTGCCTCTAATGGCGGAGACTCTGTTATCATCGGCATTATAGACACTGGTATTTCGCCTCAACACCCGAGCTTCGACGACGCTGGCGTCGGTCACGTGCCAAGCCGGTGGCTTGGCAAGTGCGAATATGCATGCCGGCCGTTAAACCGATCGCTGTGCAACCGTAAACTCGTCGGAAATCGCTTCTTCCACGCCGGCTACGCCGCCGCATTCGCCTGGCGACAGACGGACACATGGCACCCACGTTGCCTCGATAGCCGCGGGAGCCCCGGTGCCGGAGCAGAATTCCGGGGGTTTGCCGGCGGCGTCGCACATGGAATGGCGCCGAGAGCTCGAGTTGCAGCGTATAAGGCCTGCTGGACCGAAGGCTGCTTGGTTTCTGACGTGATCGCTGCCCTTGACGCCGCCGTGTCCGACGGCGTCGACGTGATCTCTCTCTCCCTCGGCTCCTCGTCGCCGGCGCCGTCATACTCCGTCGATCCACTAGCCATAGCAACTTTCCGTGCATCCATGCGCGGAGTATTTATCGCGGCCTCGGCCGGTAACGGAGGTCCGTTACGCGGTAGCGTGGGTAATTCTCCGCCGTGGATCACTACCGTCGGTGCCGCAACCTTCGACCGAGATTTTCCCGCACTTATACTTTTGGGTAACGGAAAGCTAATTAAGGGCATTTCAATTTCGTTATCTCCATCAAGTCGCCTATCTCACCGTTATCCTCTCATCGTGATCGGTAAGATCACCTCTTTGCACAAGTTGATGCCCATGAATCGGAAAATCAACGGGACGTTTGTGTTCTGGTTGGCGGGAAGACACGTGTCACGAATTGATGTAGGGAAAGCTTTGAAACGAGGTGGGGCCGCAGGGATGGTGGTGGCCCACGGCGTGGTGGACCCTTCAGGCTTGTTGGCCGAGCCGCACGTACTTCCAACAATCGCAGTTGCAACGACCATGATGAAATCAATCGTATCATACGCAGAATCATCGTCGAATCCAACGGTGTCCGTTGTTTCTAAAGGCACGGTCCTGATTCCGAGGAGAGACTCAAGGATAGTGCCCTCTTTCTCGTCACGTGGACCGAACACGGCGGTGCTTTGGATTCTGAAACCGGACGTAACTGCACCGGGGGTGAATATACTGGGCGCTTGGACGGGATACAGCTCCGGCGATCGGCAGCCGAGATTCAATATCCTTTCCGGCACGTCGATGGCGACGCCTCACGTTTCCGGCGTAGCCGTACTGATCCTAGCCGCTCGGCCGGAATGGGACCCGTCGGAGATCCGGTCCGCGTTGATGACGACGGCGATCTCGTCGCCTGTGACTGACGAGGCCAGCGAGATCGACGCCGGAACGCTAGCCATGGGGGCAGGTTATATTTCTCCGGAGAAAGCATTACACCCGGGATTAGCATACGATCTGGGATTCGAGGATTACGTGGGGCTGTTGTGTGGATTAAATTACACGGATAAGGAGATTAAGATAGTCGCGGGGATAAGCGCGATAAAATGTAAACGATTTGATACGATAAAGGGGATATTTGGGTTTAACTATCCAGCGTTTGTGGCGGAAGGCGGCGGAGACTTGGTCTTTTACCGGAGGCTGAAGATGGTGGACGAGGGTGGACGGTGGTATATAGCGGAGGTGGATGCGCCGGCCGGATACGCGGCGGAGGTTGTGCCACGTCGGCTTTGGTTTGGCGGGAAGATTGGGGAGAGATTGGAGTTTAAGCTGGTGTTAAAAAGGGATAAGAGCAGGTATAAAAGGAGTAAGTGGGGAAAATGTGGGATGTTGAGGTGGAGAGAAGAAGTCGGACAGAATATTGTTAGTAGTCCGATTGTGCTGCTGTAAGTAGCAGCCTTGATTGTTTAACGGATGATGTTCAGATCGATCCACTAGAAGCCCAAATAATCAATTAAGCCCAAATAATCAATTTCAGAATATTCGTGCTGAGGATCAATCGTGTCATGAGTTTTGTGAGATGACATATCTTTTTGTTAAGATGCTGTAGATTTTGGATCCTACAATTAATGGTATTTTCAGGGGAATAATAGAAAAAAATGAGTAGTGTCGATAAAGTATATACAGGAATTAAAGTAAATTTAGACGAAACTGATAAAAGTGTGACATTTCATTGAGACATGAGGAATCCTGTTTGCCTTTTATGAGCTAAAAACACTATAATGCAACAACAATCTCTTCTGCTGGATCAAATAAAGATGTCGATGTCGTTATCGGAGTCCTTTCCATATCTATGATGATTCCTATTGTGATGGTCTGTACATTCAAATCTTGCAGAGGACGATCAGCACTACATGTATAATTTTTTCTCATGTCGAAAGGATTAGTTGAACTTTCAAGAAAGCTCTCAATTATTAGGTCGACTGATACGAACACGTTCATTGCAAGAGGCAGGGTAATCTTTGAGATCTACGGGTGGTGGTTGGCCAAATGGGTCATACATATTATTCATACTCTTACTTTATGGATGGGATCACAATCTTCTAAACCAGGCTTAAGCGTGTATGCACTGTCTAGACTCTAAATGGACGACTAAAGGAGCAAGGTTCGTATATATATATATATATATATATATTGTAGCATGCTTAGTTTTAGGAATAAAATGATTCATCCATCCACATTAGGAGAAATTCAATTTGTTAATATGAAATTGGATCATGCCTATCGGTTTATATCATACTTTTGTTGTTATAACCAGTGACGGATCCAGATTTTTGTCAAGTGGGGTACTTAATAGCATATAAAATTAACCAATATTTTTCACTTAAAATAAAGAATATACAACTTACTTTAAATTGTCTTCGACGACTTTTTATATTTAGAAGACGATTCAATACAACTTTATTTGTGGTAGTATAAAAAATATTATTATTCTCATATAACATAAATGATAACAATTTAGAAATTGATCGCCCATTCTACTATGCAACAAAAAGAAAAAGACAGCTCATATGGGAAGCAATATGAAAGAATAAACTCTAAAAGAAAAGAGACAATTAGACCATTTTTACATGTAAACGTTGTTACTCTACCAATGAGTTAAGATTGATATGCTATTATCCATATATTAATTACGTAGCTGGTATATACACACATATTTAAATAAACAAACAATCTCTAGCAATTTTTGCAAAATTTAAGGGGTCTCTGCCCCCCTCTTGCATGTGCACGCGTCTGCCTTTGGTTATAATACGTTTTCTTTACGATCATATGTTACGTGAGGTCTAATTATCGACGTTATTATGGATAAAATCTTTGGAAAATTGTTTGTGATAAGTTATGATGAATAGTCAAATAGACATTATGATGAATAATCAAAATTTACGGCTTAAATCCGGAGCACACGGAAGCAATTGGTATTATGTGCGAAATGAGCTTAGTTAGGGTTATGTTACACTTAACCTAAATATATTCTCCATTTTAAGTACATATATAAACAGTGTAATGATAGACCAATCTTTATCTTGTCAATTCATGGTCGTCCTCAGATGGCTTCCTACCTCAGATGCTACTTCCAAATTTGGCTAAGTGTCTGGCTCCCATAGAGAATCTGGCTATTCAGTGACAAAAGCTCCTAACCTTGATTGATCTCAAAAAGAAGAAAAGAAAATTAGAGTTGGTAATTGAAAATCGCGAAAGAGATCGAAAATCTCTTTCATTTAGACACGCATGATATGATCATAAGGAATCTTCCAAGCTCAATGAATCATGGACTTCGCAAAGTTCTTGTCTCTTTTTTTTTCCTTTTTTTTTCCTAGTATGCTTGACATGATCTTGTTTAGAAAGATATGAAGGGTTTTAAAATGAAAGTAGTTTTAGTCAACAAAGTAAGAAGATCGATGTGTCGTCTAATCATTTCGTGGAAAGCAAGTCGAGTAAAAGATCGATTTTCCTTTCTTTATATTTTGTCTTCTTTATCGTAATATACACATGAACATATGCAATACTCGTATATGTTGGTGCATATACAGAGGCATATGCAAAAATCAGCAATTAACCCTTATACAATCAGATAATACATTAGCAATTTTTTTGTATTTTTCTTTGTTTATTTATGTATTTACATCAGTACGCTCTCGGGTAATATTATTGCTATTATTATGTCCCTCTTTTTTTGACAAAATAGTAATTGGTGGTTGTGCAAGCCTTAATCAATATATTGTTTGACATGGTATTTCACAAATTATGTATTTTTCTATTTTACAAGTTAAACCAACCAGTAGTCTATAAATGCTTTAAATTTTAAAATGGACACTTTTAATATTTTAATACTTATATTATATTTGTTGCCTCTTCTAAAACTTCGGGCTAAGATTATTTGCCTCTTCGTTAATTAACTGGTCTCTTTTTCGTGAGAAAACTGATACCTGATCTATGTTCCGCATTATTACGAGGTATTCCGAAAATTATATATTTTTTATAAGTTCGCATGCATGCTAAGATTATACATGTAACTAATATATATATATATATATATATATATATCTGTGTGTGTGTATTTGTGAAAGAACATGATATTGCAGCAATATATGGACTATTTGGGGGCAAAAAGATGTGATTGCCACTGCCTTATGTGTATTTTGCATACTTGTACGTGGAATATTTATTTGAAAGGAGTTCTATAATTATCTGAAAGAAACCCTAATCAATATCATATCCATCTTCACTCATCATTAATGTCCTTTTTCTGCAAAGCGCAAAGCATATCCCTCTGAATCAATCTGATTGATAGTGCTTTATGAAAAAAGAAGGCTTCGATCGATAGCGACATGTTCTTCAAGAAGTAAAACGATATACACCGAGCAATGCAAAGTTTGACAGCAAAGAAAAAGCAACCAAGATATAAAAATGGCCTGGATTTATGGTAAATATCAAGTAAATCTCAGATATCAGCAAGGATGTATATAGCCAGACAGTACTTAACATTATCTATCTCATTAGCAAAAAATAATTAATGAAAAAACAAATCTAGTTATATTATATATGTACATAACTAAATATATGGGCATTCACTTAATGTAGGGTATATATCCACCATCTGCTAATCTAAGGAAAAATAATACTCAATTAGATAGAGATATTCATGACTATCTTATTAATAAAATAAGTTATTAAGGCAATGCCTTGGTTTCTTTAAAAAAATGAAGCAAAGACCTAATTTGGAACAATATATTTAAATAAAGAAGACAAGGGAATTATATATGTTCAGGATTTTAGCAGCAGGCAGCAGCAGAACTTTGCTGTTCATGGAATATTATTTAGCTAGCAACAACTTTGTTGTACATCAGAAGACAAAAACAGCATCTTGATTTGGAAAAGATTAATTAATTAATTAATTAAATAACTGGAATATATATAATATAATCACTGTTTCTAATTCCTCACATGATGATGAACAGGATATAATAACATATTTGAATGCCTAACATACCATGCAGCAGGAATCTCTTCCATCTTAATCTACAACACCAGCTTCAGACATAACCTAAGATTTTGTCACTTCATTTATTAAACTACATCATTCTTATCTGCATATACTTTAAAAAAGAAATTCAAGATCAGTGACAATTTAATGCAAATTAATTATCACGATCAAGAAAATTTATGATGACTTCTCAAAGATATATATTCCAAAAACTATAGTTTCCGAAGAGAACATAACAGTATATAACAAGTGATTAATAAGCGATATAATCATAGCCTCAACGACAGGTCGATCTCTTCGGAGTCCGTCGGCTTGTCCACGTCGAACATGGCCGGACGAAGCAAGGCCCTGGTATGAAAATTTACGGTGGCGGCATACAGGCCTCCGGCGAGGACGAATTGGTCTGAGGCGGCGCCGTCGAGGTCTACGGAGTGTTGGCGAATCGCCATGGCGAGCTCGCGGCTTCTCTTGGCGAGGCTGCGCTCGAGCTTGTGGGCGTTCTGGTGGCCGCCAAGCGCCTGCGAGCTGTAGAACTTTCTCTGGCAGTAGTTGCACGAGAAAACCCTAGGCGGCTCCACCGGCGACGAGTCTAGCCCTAGCTCTAGGTTGATGGCTCCATTACTGTTCTTGGAATCAAACTCCATTGATATGATCACGAGTCTGTTAACCTTCAATCTATCGTATATCTTGGGATCAGTAAGCTCGATCTATTAGTTTCGGTGGATCTATGCATGTAGAGCAATGTGCTCTTCGGCAGCTCTGCTAGAAAGAGTAATGATTGTCTGTGATATGTAGTGATATTACTTGCTAGCTAGCTTGAGAGAGGATGGGATTCCGGGATGGGGATGAGACTCGTGAGCATATAAAGAAGACGGCGGTCTGATGTTCCTGCGGAATTGTATAATACAAATTATAGGTGCCCCAACGGACGATGTTGGATCCAATGTACTGGACAGTCGAAGCTGCGGAGTACGCTTCCTAGGTTTACTGCTTTATTGATTCACAAATTTGCACCAGTACAGAAGGGGTTCATCCTTGGGAGACTTGCATGTCAGTAGCTCACTGTATAATATATATAAGCCACTTATTTTAAAATTTATTATTTTTTACCTTCAAAATATATATTTATAAATATTTTTAATATAGAAATTATAAATCATATAAAGATTTCTTTTTTTTGTTAAATTTTTTTTTTTCAAAAATATTTCTAAATAAATATGTTGAGGTGCTAAAATTTTAACCAATTAAGAGATTAACTTTTAAGTCCGTAAGACTTTATAATTTTAAACTCCTATTTAGAAGTTTTTTTTTCTCAAAAAAATTTGAATGTTTAATTTGTAAATTATATCGAAATCTTTTTTTATGTTCAAATCTTCTCAAAAAAATTACTTATATATTAGTGAAAATATATATTCCTAGTTTAAATTTTAATACATTGACTTATGTATAAGAATTTTGAAAGTAAAGACAAATTTTTTAAAGTCAGGGATGATATGCAATTACCTCTTCTCATTCTGAAAACAAATCTTATACCTAAAATCCAACTTTAATTAAATGGGTTTCATAGGACTAGTTTCATAGAACATGGACCGCCATAATCTATAAATTTATTTGTTATGATAGTCATGCAAAGTTAGTCAGTTACTTGCAGGATTTTCCGCATAATACAAATGAGTTATTAAAAAAGTTGGGTTTAATTAACAGAAACTATAATTAAGTATCTACTTTTTCAGGGAATATTAATATATAAAGGTCGATAATGGACAGAAATCTGGCTTAACCAAACATAGGGTGTTGTCACCACCACCTTATTTGTCATAGATTATGAAGCAATACTTGCACCAAGTGCATTACAAATTAGGAGAACTAAGTGACATGACGTTACGTTTAAGTCGTGATTAGCTCGAACTTTGAGCATTATAATAATAAAATGAAGCAGCATCTGGCTGCTCCGTCCGAAAATTCTGTCCGAACGTTTTTTTTCTTTATCAGAATAACAAATTTATCGATTCCGAGACAGAAAAATATGTTAAGACAGATTTTCGGACTAAAGCATGAGCATTACTCTTCACAATATTATCTAACAATGGCTTGATTTTGGAGGACTTACAAGTATTTTTTAAAAAATTAAATTAATAATTATAGATTATATCAAAATTTATCTTTTTATATTTTTTTTAATAAAAAATATTTCTATATAAATATTTTGAAACTCTAAAATTTTAGCAGATTTACGGATTAATTTTTAAACCCAGTAACGTCTCAATATACCTATTTAGAAGTATTTTTTTAAAAAAATAAATATAAAATTCTAAATCACATCCATATATATATATTTAAGTACTAAACAAGCTTCAAATTTTTGTAGAGCAAAAAAAAAAAAAAAAAGAATACTCAAAGTTCTATCCCATAGTACTTAAATGTTAAAAGGGATGACTGGTTTGACATTATTAATCCAACTACTTCACCGACGTGTGATTGGCCCCTAATTTTTTTTTTTTTAAAAAGTACTTATAAAGTTAAACCAATCAATGAATAATTATTTATTCGGGCGCTTTCACATTTTAGAAATTTGTAGTTCATTATCACACATGCTAATTGATTGTAGTTCAATTCGGAAAGAGTCTACTCTCGAGCTAATTCCAGCCCAAATCGTCGGCTCTACGTATCCATGAGGCACACATATGTGCATAGGGAAGTCGAACTCGAGATAGAAAGATTTGAAGAGATCCATCGTACCGCCGCGACATCCGGCATCCCCTTTTCAAAAAGGATAGGAAAACTGTATTCAGAGGAACATGGAAACAGTGGTAACTAAAGGCAAACTGTTGATGAGATTCACCTAACATATGGAGCTTTATGGTTAAGTGGTCCAGCCATATGGTCACCTAAATCAGAAACCAATCGATGGTTCGCAATCCCCTGACCGTTCGATCGCCTGGTCTCGATCAGTGAACTCAGCGATTTAAACTGACTGCGGTCCAGATCATGTAATGACTTTGCTTATCTTGGTTAAAGAAAGAGAGAGACATGGAATCTAATCTAATAATAAGATGAAGTTATAGAGGTGCAAGTAAGAGGGACATGTGAAACTGTGGCTAGCAAGTTAAGGAACAGTGACACCGCACCCTGAACCCTGCTATTTTTCGACTGGACCATCTTATCCTGGGCCCTTTTTATATATATATATATATATATAATATATTATATATATATATATATATATATAAACTCCTTAAGAAAAAGGTTTTCAATCCCAGTCGTGCATAAGTATCAGTTTTTAGAGTCCACAGCTTAACAGGATAAGTGACAGTATGGCGAAAAAAAAAATTATTGCGGAGAAGTTCTATTTGTAATCAGTTTATTGTTATACAACCGTTATGACCGATAAATTCATAGAAATAGTACCAATCTATATTTCACCTACCAAACAGTTATACTCTTTCAATCTAGACAGTCTTGTATAATATGAAATTTTCATGCCAACCTATATAGGTGGTGCTTATGGAATTCGTCCGGATTCTTCTTTCATGAGGTGAATGTCCCTCCATCGTTGCAGGCGCTCTAGACCAGTCGGCAATAATTAAGTTATAAATGAGGATAGGGTTTTTTTTTTTTTTTTTTTTAAAAAAAGAAATAGATGAAGGGGGCTCATTTTTTATGTATTTTATGTAACCGACATTTAAACATATTTAATCTGACCTTTAGACAGCCGGCAAGTGATGGAATAAAATGGCAAGTGAGAAAGTTAAGTGACTGGAGTTCAGGTCACATATATATCATATAACTAACATATATATATATATTATATATATATATATATATCACAACTCTCTCTCTCTCTCTCTCTCTCGCTAGATCTGTGTCTGCATAAGAGGCACAGGTATATACGTAAGTGATGAGTTGCCATCCCCGGCTGCTGATGTTCTGCTGGACATGGATCACTAAACTAACACTTATTCATCCCCACTTCCAAAACCAAACCATCTCTCCTCTTCCTCCCTGTCTCTCCCACCGTAGACATGTCCTGACAACAACATCCATATATATATATATATATATAGTAGCCATTGTTGTGTCTTCAATATACGGAACATATGGGTGACCTTATATAATTTCTAGATACTCGTCGGCAACTGAGGGAGATGGAGGTGAAAAAGATTTATCTTCTGACGATCTCACTCTCTGGACTCATGATCACGTAGGGTTGGGTCTGCATGCATGGCCGGTTCAACCTCCGGCCGGGGTTACACCCACAGTAGGTGCCAGCAAACTTCACTTCAACGCTTCGAGGGAGGTTGGTTGTGCCTGCCGGGGTTGTTCAATTCCCCTTAAACACATAATAATGTACCAAAAAAAAAAAAAAAAAAAAAAAAAAAAAAACAGGAATAGTAATGGTAATGATAAAAACAAAAAATTATAATAATAATGACATGTTTATAAAAGTTGAAAATAAAGTTCGTATGCGAGAATTGAAGTGGGGGGACTAAAACCGGGACTTCCGTTGAGCATTGCATTGCTTGGCATATAAATTCAAGGGGCTTTGTCAAAATAAAACCATGTAAAACTCTGTCAAATAAATCATATTTTTTCCTAAATTTTTATACAATTATTTCTATATATATATATATATATATATATATATATATATATATATATATATTTCTAAAAACGTTTGAATACAAAAAAGATAACTTTGGTGTACTCAACAACTTTGAGATTCAAAATTTTATCAAAAAATATATATAAATAAATATTTTGAGACTTCATAGTTCTGACAGTAGAAAATTCGAAACCTTAAAATATATATTTAGAGAAAAATATTCCGTATACTCAAATTGTTTTTCAAACATATATTTGTATACATATGTTTTGTCTTGTTTTAGTAATTATCAGAAAATTGTAAAAATTTATTTAGAATGACGATTCAAAAATAGGGGTTGAAATGTAATCTATATATACATATATAAAACTGTCTATCAAAGTAGGTGATGCCATGTGGCACCTTTTATAGCTCACAATATGCCACATGGCACTTCCATCTATCTCACTACGGGACATGTGGCAAAATTACTTATGATTTCTAATTAATTATATAATTAATATAACTTTTAAGTTAATAATTACTTATATTAAAATAAATTATGTAGAATTTGAAAGGTCAAAAATACGTTTTATTATGACATTCGTAATAAATTTATACTATATATATATATATATATATTATATATATATATATATATATATATATATATATATATGTTTATTTATTTATTTATTTGTGTGTATATATAAAATTGGGTGATCAAAGCCATTGTCCGTCATATAGAATCTTAAGTAATTTTAAGTTTACTATTTGATTTTTTTTTTTGTATTATAAAAAATTTGCATAATATTTGTATTGATTGATAAAGGTAGGTTATTAAAAATTAAGTATGATATAATAACTTAATTAAGATAACTGTTAATTTTTACAAACAAAATAAATATGTATATGCTACATAAAATTTAATTTTGTTTTAATAACATGTGGCAAGTAAAATATAATATTAAAATAAAAATAATTATTACTTTATATGACACTAAAAATATGAAAAAAAAAGAATTAAATAAATTATTTTGAACATCATCATTTATATAAATGACTAATATATGAGTTTCACATGGGTGCATAGAGAATAAATTATAATATTTTAATAAAACTAATTATATATAAAATTAAATATATAAAAAATATAAAATAATTAATTTTTAATATTATTATTTATATATATGACTAATTAACCGTGCATCGCACGGGTTAAAAACTAGTTAATTCTAAAATTAGTACATAAATCTTCAAGAATCCAATGAGGCATGTCTTTCCTTCAAAATTCAAAGCGTAGTAAGTTCTAATGACTTAGAAAACTATGGAGGAGTTGGGAGATAAGGGAGAAGGATCACATGGAAAGGGGAAGGTGGAGCTTTTAATTAAGATCCCTAATGTTGTTGATTAGGGTTCCAAAGATTCTGTTAGGCATGTGAATTTTGATGGCTGCTTAAATGTCTACCATTTGGGACAGCCTGTTTACATTTTTGATTAATCCTTCTAACTAACCCTTTTCTATTATATATATATGCTATTCTCAAACATAAGAATAGCCATCCGTAAGGTGGGTCGTGGACCGTTGAATCGAATATTTTGATCATGATCAACAGTCCAAATCGTTATGATCAACGGTTCAGATCATATCTTGAAAGATGCGATCTGGACCGTTGATCATGATAATATTCTATCCTACGGTCCACGACTTACCTTACGGAGGACTATTTTCAAATCGAACTAAGAAATAAATAAATATATATATATATATATATATATATATATATATATATATATATATGCACGTGACTCTATTATACTACCGAACACAAGAAGTAATTTAAATTAGTATTTTGACACCGCAAAAAAATTAAAGGCTGGAGAAGGGATAGAATGTGGGCTGGGTATATCCGGGCCTTAGTAGATTTATAAAATGGGCCTCTACAATTCCTAAATTCAACCACTTCACCCAGACCAGTCTCCAAATGGACTCCAGTAATTATCCAACAACCACCCAAATGGGTAAGAAAGAACCTGTATGGATAAGACTTCTTATTTTAGTTCTAAATCATACATAAATGATCAACCACCATTGCTCCAATTGTTTAACAGAATTCTATTAGACGACCTCAATATGTCCTTCATGAAGGATTAGTCGGATCAGCAAATATAAGTTAGGAGGAACTTATATTACTTTATTTTCGGTCGAGATATAAGATTGAAATCAAACTTCATAGATAGAGAAAAAAAATTTTAAACTAAAATAAAATTCGTACTGAAATTTAGAAAATGGTAGGTGCAATTTTTGGTCGGGGTCATGATGACGGAAAATAAGTAATAACGCAAATAATGGGAGAATGGTTCAAACGTTTTATAGCAGCATTAAGGTTCAATGTTTGGTTACTATTATTTGAAAATACTAGTTTTACACCTGTGCAATGCACGATAATAATTCATATATATATATATAATATATATATATATATATAGTAATTTTTAGTGTAAGAAAAAATGTCAAATACCATACACAAAATCATTCAAGAATTAACGTTAAATAGTATATGTGTATGTTAAAATTTTTGTAAATGCTAAGTTTTATTTTAAAAAATTATTATTATATAATATATAATATAATAGTTTTATATTAATTTTTATGTTGTATTTAGATTATTTTTATAAATTGTTATTTTAATTAAGTATTTATTTATAATATTAGAAAGTTATATGACTTTATAAATTTCTATCAATTACTACAAATGCCACATGGCACACTAAAAATTATTCAAAATACCATATGGTATAACGATTTTCATCATCCAATTATATATATATATATATATATATATATATATATTACGCCAGTATATGAGGTATTGTCGTATATAGCTAGACCGAAGAACAAGGTTCAATTTTTCCTACGAGTATTTTTATTTCAATGGAATGAGAATAATCTCACTCAAAGAGTAGTGCATTTAGATTTTTTTTCTCCCCCTAATAAATGTGTTCGTGCGGATTCGAACTTTCGACAATGCAAAGGACTCCAAACTGCTTAACTCAGCCTTCTAGCTAACTGAGCCAAACTATTGGTAACATTCTTTACCAACCATACAATAATTTTCTATTCGAACCCCTGATTATAAAATAATTTTCTTTACCAAGCAAGGTACTATTATTTAGCTATTATTCTTTGTTTTATTTCTTTAAATTCATCCAAGTATTTTTTATCACTATAATTTTAGTATTTTACTACTCTCTAAATAAAGCATTGTTGTGTTTAACACCCTCACATCCGCCACCACACTCCCCAACCACCACCACCACCACCCTCTTCCCCCTCCCATAAAAATAAATAAATAAATAAATAAGAAAAAGAAAAACCTTCATAAGGTCGTGCTTTCATGTCTTCTTGTAAATAAAAAATTATTAAAATATCGTGCACCGAAATAACATTTGTAAAAGTAAAAAACTCGAGCAAAATTTTAAGGCCCTATTGCATTTCGAAGGCCCACAAATATTCATATTTTCCATATTCACATTACAAATAAAAATACGGTTCGATTTTGGCGATGGTGAGGGAATACATTTTCCCAATCAAACTACATAAAACTCATTGAGCACGAAAAATTAAAAATTAAAGAACGTAATCATAATATTAATTACTTTAATTTTCTTAATTTTACTCTCGACCAGAATCGTCAATTAACAATCGATCATGCATCAAGATTGTTGCGTCGCAGCAGCGAGCCTTCCTCTCAACTCTTTCCTCAATATCTTGCCGGATGGGTTCTTCGGGATCGAATCCGTGAAGAACACCTTGTGTATTTTCTTGTAGAACACAACCTGCATCCATTACATGATCTTATTTGTTAAATCCCCTTTTAATTCAAATTTTTCTACATTTTTAGTATTTTGTTTGAGCTTTACAATTAATAATTAAATACCTGTTTAGCAATGTATTGCTTTATCTCATCTTCTGTGATATCAGAATCATCTGTCTTCTGCACAAACGCCACCGGAACCTCACCTGATCTTTCGACTTTCATCCTATTTTTCAAATTTTCCATTTAATCGATTAAATTAGTTCGCATGGAATACATACAATGCTCATACGATATTTCTTATATAATTTGATATCTAAAAGATAGAATATGCTGATAGGATATCGAAGAATTACCCGATGACGGCGGCGCCGGTGATCTCAGGGTGGGCGATGAGCAAGGCCTCCAACTCCGCCGGCGCGACTTGGTAACCATTATACTTGATTATTTCTTTGAGCCTGTCGACGATGAACAACTGATCATCGTCGTCGACGTATCCGATGTCTCCTGTGTGCAGCCAACCTTCCTTGTCGATGGTCTCCTCCGTAGCCTTTGGGTCATTCAAATACCCTGCAAATTTTTCAAATTAAATTTCATTTTTTTTTCTTATTTATGGTGCTAATTTAGGTGAAAAACACTTAGTGAATATAATTTTTAATTAAGGTTTTGAATTATTAAATTAAATAAATATTTTATTATTTATTTGTGGATCATCTCTGCTTTTTTATGCACCATGAGGTTGTTGGTGGTAGGTGAACGATGCTGATGGGCCTTCCTCCACAATCAACCTAAAACCAAAAGCCTAGTCCATAATTATCATTTTATTTATTTTTTATTTTTTTATGTTTTTCAATTTTCTTTTCTGTGTAATGTTTTTCCTCCACCATTCACAAGTTACCAAGTTGGCTTTGCCACCTATTTTGTGGTCAACCACATTATTCTTACCTACCTGTATAATATATTTCTCGCCTAACTCCTACAAATTAAAGGCCATCTTACTTGATCTTGAAATTTTAAGTTTTTATTTCGATACCATATATTAAATTAAACACATTATTTAATATATATAACATATATCTATGTTTATGACAACCATGTTAGAGGTTGAAATGAAGCGTCCTAGTTACATTAAAAATTTCTTTTTTAATAGAAAAATATTAATTAAGTACATTATATTTCAGATCAAGCATCTTAATATTACCTTTCATAATCTGGTGCCCCCTAATACAAATCTCTCCCTCCTTGTTTCGGGGAAGCGACGCACCGGTTTCAGGGTCCACAATCTTCAGCTCCGCGTTCCGGACGACCGTCCCGCACGAACCCGACTTGTACAAGAGCGGCTCCTTTGCAAATGCCAGGCACATACATAATACCGGTCCGGCCTCCGTCATCCCGTAGCCCTGCAAATTAATGTTCGAGCATGAATTTTAACCTTTTCTAAGATTAATTAATTAATTACCGCATTATAATAATATATGGCTAATCCTTTTTTATTTAAAAAAAAAAAGCTAGCGTAGGTCAACCGACGTGCATGTCATGAATAGTTTCTGTAGATCTAAGGGTAGCTCCTTCTTCTCCACCTCACCAAGGAATGACAGATAGAGCTACTGATGGAGTGACGAATACTCGATTAGATAAGATTAGATATAGATTAGATTACCTGACCGAGCTTGCAGTTGGGAATCTTAGCGGTGAGCTTGTCCTGCAACTCCCTCCCCATCGGCGCCGCGCCGGACATGACCGTACGAATCGACGACAAGTCATACTCGTCGGTCAATGGGCTCTTCACGAGGTCGACAACGATGGGAGGAACGAACGGTCCAATTGTAACCCTATATTTCTGCACCAGCTCCAGCATCGTCTTCACGTCGAATTTTCTCATGATCAGGATCGCCGTCCCCGCCCGTACTCCGCAGAGCAATATTGAGTTCAGGGAGTAAATGTGGAAAAGCGGGAGCAGACACAGCACGACGTCGTCGCTCCTGTAGTACAAGTTAGGGTTTTCGCCGTCGACCTGCTGAGCGACGCTGGTGATCAAACTTTTATGCGTCAGCATGACACCTTTGGGCAGACCGGTCGTGCCGGAGCTGTAAGGCAGCGCCACCACGTCGTCGGGGTCGATCTCCACCTCCTCGTCTAACTCCGGTTCAGACTTCAGAACACTGAAGCTTATACAACCCTGATGATCCGGTGTGACTTCGTCAGTACAGACGATCACCACTCCTTTCTCCTCCGCAAAATCTTTGACTTTCGGCACGCTTGCAGACTCTGTGATTATCACCTTAACGCCCGCTGCCGCTGCCTGCTTCTGCACCTCCGCCGGAGTGTAGGCAGGGTTGGCCGTCGTCGAAGTGGCGCCTATGTACGATGCACCAAAGAAAGCAAAGGCGAATTCCGGCGAGTTTGGGAGAAACAGCATGATGACGTCGCCGCGGCCGACGCCGAGGCGACGGAGGCCGGCGGCGACCCGCTTAGAGATTTTCTGGACGTTGTCATAGGTGAAGATCTCGCCGGTGGCGCCGTCGATGAGGCATGGCTTGTCTGGGTACTCGCTAGCGTTCTGGAAGCAGTAGCTGTGCAGAGGCTGGTTGTTCTGGATCTCGATATCCGGCAGCTTCGATCGGAAGATGAACTCATCGGCGGCGTTGGCGATCGAACCCATAATCGTGGTAGTATGAATCTTGTAATAGTTAGTAATATGTTAGAGAAGAGCTTGGTTATGGTTGGGCGTTTGTTTGCTCCTCCCTAAGGAAAATGGAGGTGGGAGAGATGGTAATATATGGGTGGAGAACTGGTAGGGACATAAGAGTATTTTATGTGATGTTGGTAAGGGTAAAACGGGAATGCAAGTTATAATGCGGTTGGTGAACTGATGATAGGCTGACCCGATTTTGTTAAATTGGGTTCACCGGGTCACGCCGGCTCACCTAACATGCAGCGCCTTAAGAGCTCTGATATTCTTCTCCGTGCGTCGCTATTAACGCGCTACGCGACTAATAACAAATAAAATCGCGACACGTATAGGACTCGCAAATACTCACAACGTTAGCGGCGATTTCTGCTGTTGGTTGTTCTATTATTGAGTGCCGGTCGGTCACTTGAACCGGACGAAGCATGACCGGATCGGGACTCACCTACCGCGCGACCGGTTCAACTGTTTGAGCTTAGCATCGTCATAGAGCGTGGGCCCCGCCAAGCTGCAGTATTTAAACGTCGGCCGTGGATGGTGGAGAAGGTCAAAGACGGACGGCAGAGATGGAAAACTGACGTGAGTGGATTGGTAGGATAGAGTGGAGCCCACTTTACCTACCACCGGTAGGAACTTGGTGACCTGTGAAATTGCCATCTTCACACATGCGGGCTTATTTGAGTAAATAAAAGTTAAATATTATACCTATCCCTTTAACATACAAATCAGCCTTAAAAATAATTATCATCTTATTTTATTTTTAAAGACTAATTTATACAATTTCAAATAATAAAAAAAAGCTGATACACAACTTTTCTTTAAAAATCTACTACAATTATGTAAGACTCTTATTAATTTAAAAAAAAAAAGGATGAAAAAAATACTTTTTGATGCTAATCAGTGAATATGAGTAAGTAATAAAATTTTGTGGCTAGTTGTACAGGGTGTGAAATTGCCAAGATTGCAATGTTCAACTCTCTCAAATTCTTAACACCAAAGCCAACCTGCACCTTGCATTTACAACACCAGCAATCTTTTGGAAAATAATTTTAAGTACTAAAAGATATATTTAATATCATCTAATATTTAGAATTAACAATAAAAATAAATCAGTGGCTGATTTACAAAAATAATTTTTGCAATATTCGAGCATTTATTAGATTAAAGAATAGCAATATTCGATAAGATATTTACATATTTTTTTTCTTGTTCCAATCCTATCTCTTTCCAATTGTCAAAATCCACGACAAACACAAGTTTCTTCTTCTTCTTCTTTTCTTTTTGTTTCTTGTTTTATTTTTTTTATTTTTTGCGGTAAGAGAAATTATATGATAGCAACTCCGCGGACATTTTGAGATGCCGCCAATCATTTAAGAGACAAATTGGAGAGCTTAATTTTTGAATTGTGGCAAACGTTTGTTAAAAGTAAAGCCAAATAAGTTTGTTTCTCTTTCTCAAGGAATCTCATCCTCAAAGAACAATCGTTGGTTAGACCGTCCCTATTTCACCTTTTCTTTTCTGATGTTATCTCTTCCCTTTTCTTACTATTCCTTTAGAAAGTATAAAAAAAAAAAATTAAAATTAAAAAAAGTTCGTATAACAAGCTTTTGTTCTGATATTTGAACCGAGGGTGCTGGAATTTTTTTTTTTTTTTTTTTTTTTTTTTTTTTGAGGGGGAAATAACCATATGAACCTCAGGTTTGAAAATTATGGGAATAAGCCACTCAATTCAAATTTTTTACAGCCACTTTCTTAAAACTCGTAAAAATACAATTTTTACTGCAATATAAGTATTTCTTGAAGAAGTTTTAAATAGAACAAAGTAGATATATTGATGTGATTTATAATATTCATTATTAATTTTTTTTAAAAATTACTTTTAAGTAAGTGTTTGAAGTTTTAAAATCTAACGAATTAGTGGGTAATCCAATAAAAATTTAAAGCCTCAAAACACTTACTTAGAAATTTTTTTTTTTAAAAAATAAAATAAATATTAAAAAATAGATTTTGATGTGATCTCCAACTTCTGTATTTTATTTTATAACAATACTTCTAATTGTGCATTTCGATGTAAAAACTAAAATAATTTAAAAGGGATGTTTTTTTGTAAAGTCAATAATAGAAATTCTCGTTTTTTTTTAACAATAGGAATGTTTGTTTTTCATAAATCTTTGATGGTTGTAATTAGAGGGCATGGACCATCTCTGTTGTAGCTCTATATTTTTGTTGAATGATAATATATACTTTATTCAAATTTGGTGGTTCAAATTAAAATTATAAATTACTTATTCTATTTTTTTTATAACTGTTTGATTGAATTTTTTTATTCCTCTTTAATAAGTAATAATATTCTACGAGCTCTTTTTAATGTAAACGCACTAGTTTTTAGAAATTGAATATGATCATTTAATTAAAAAATATTAGAGGAATCTACAACAGCAATAATCCATATCTCCAAATCAAAGATATTCGTATATTGATCTGGACGGATTTCAGACCATACCGGTGGGCTCTGGTCCGTGGTCTCAGATTATGCAGTTACCCTGTCCGGCCCAACCCCACATGAGGCTTCAGCTCGCGATGTATTCACTGCAGCCCACTAAGCCCATGATGATTCACTCCAGCCCAGTAAGCCCACGTCTCTCTCTCTCTCTCTCTCTCTCTCTCTCTCTCTCTCTCTCCAGCATCTAGTCGGTAGAATGACATCGCTGCTCATGCGAGCCTTTCACCCGGCCCAGGCCCAATAGTCCAACATCTGCTGCTCATGAACAAATATGTTGACATGAACAAAAACATCGTATTTCCAAATAGGAAGCAGATCACCCAAGCCTTTCAACCGGCCCAGGCCCAAATGTCCAACATCTGCTGCTCGTGCGAACTGATAACAAGATGACAATGGCTGAATTGACCTTCAATTGGAAAATAGTTCAATTGATTTAAACCAAATATTATTGAAATTTTTTTATTTTAACATCATTTTACAATACTATTTTCTATTTCAAAAGCACAAATTTCAAACATAGAACGTGTATTTTCTGATGCACATACCCACATTCCATTGTCCTCGTCAGATTTTACTTTTTTTAAAAACTTTTTGCATCACTTCTGGATATTCAAAGACTTTTGCATCACTTCTAAAAAGTCTATTGACTTTCTAGCATGCGTACTAAGTCGATTCCTACTTTTATTTTTTTTCTGAATAAATAAGGCCTATCATTTTTGCGATATTGGATTGATCCTTTCAATTTTCTTAAGTACTAGCGGAAATATTACCCGCGATGCGTGTAAAATTTTTTTATTTTTTTTTAAAATTTAAAAAATATATTTAAATATTTAATTATTTTGAAATAAAATATTAAAAATAATAAAATAATATATATATGTACATTTATTAATTATTTTAATTAATATATATATATATATAAGAAAAGCTAAATTAAGGTCGGACTGATTCACCTTTAAATAAGGTGACGTTATAACCGTCCGATTTGTCTCGAAATCGGAGCTAAAATTGGATCTCGCGCAACTAATATACCACTTAACGGAGTAAATCGCCGTTTCCTTCTTTCTTCTTCTCTTATTGCTCCGCTTCCTCCATATCGCGCCTTTTTTTCGATGGAAACTATACGGTGCACTGATATGAAAATCTCTTTCCAAAATTTTCTCATAAATAGAAATTATTGTGAGATCTTCATCACCTTCGATCACCTTCGATCAGCACGACCAAAATCCTATTTCGATCAGCACGACCAAAATCCTATAGCGCAAGGGGGGGCGTGCACTGTAGCAGCCCCCGTCGCGCTTAAATATAAGAGATGAATATTCAAGTCAAATTAAAATAAAATAATTTAGTTATCATATAAATAATTATTAACGGCTATTGAATTCAATAATCCGAAAGGAGGTGACAAATAAATCAATGTGGCTTCAATTAAGAACAAGATAAGAGACCCATGGTTGTAATAGTTTGAACATTCAAAAGTAGACCAACAACTGTATCTATTAGACGATACGTCAATTTGAAAAGCGAATAAAAAAAAAGTTATGTATATAGAAGTTAAAGAGAAATCATCCGATACGACTTTACCTTTCTAGAAATAGACGAAAATCTAGTTATCGATCGAAAGGAATGTAGGCGTAGAATTAAGATTAGTGATATCTTGATTTTAGATATCACAATGGCGTTACTTTAGTTTGTATATTTTACTCTATTCACAGTGTCTTTTCTTCTATATTTTTATATCTTACTCTATTTATTTTACTTATTTTCGCATCTATATTTAATATTATTGTATTCTCACTGCTATATTCTGCGTGTATGAATTATTCTTATATTGTGCATGCTCGGAGATTTCTTATCTTTTAAATTTATGTCACGTATTGCTTGCCTGTATGTTGGATTTTTCAGATCAATAGTTTTACAAAAATAGTCTCTTCGAAATATGTCTACGTATATTGATAATTATCGCCGTCTTACCCTATTTTGGCTTAATTTGAGGTATGGACAATGCGCTAGTTGTATATCTCTTCTCGAATTAAGTCAGACCCACCCAATCTATCTCCCAAAAAAAAAAAATTTAAAAATTAAAAAAAAAAGGAAAAAGAAATAAATTTAAAGGGAACTTTCCATGCAATAAGATGAACATGTGGGAAGTACGTAGCCAATTAACCGCTATTAACGTTGACCAACGGCTAGGTCTGACTAACCGGTCTTCGTTTACCGAGCAATATTTACGTGTCTTAATTAATTCATCTAATTATCCCATCAAACACCTGCATGAACCGATGGAGACATCTTCTCCGACTCATACACATACACGCTATATATACAGCTTCTTATCTGAAGTTAATTGATCAATCCATCTTCTTCATTGATACCGTAGGTAGCTTCAGCTCCATCTGCATCTCAAATCTCAGACGGGCATATAGATCGAATCAATCCTCATGCCGATCAACAAAGTTCAAATCACGAGCCAGCTTAGGGTTTCGGTGCTGAAGGCGAAGTTCTTGATGTCGTTCAACACGAGAAACAACGAGTGTCTGCTCGCCTGCAACGCCGGCGCCGGACGCCGAGACTCGATCCTCGGTTTCCAAGTCCAGCTCGGCCTCGTCGACGATGACCATCGTTCTCCTACTCCAAAAAATAGCGACAATTATAATCTACGTAAACAGATAAGTCTTCTGAGCAGATCATCGTCTGGTTCTAGTTGTAGTTATCATACTCCTCGTGAAGATTTGCTGAGTACTCCTTCGCCTACGCGGAGGGACGAGAAGGTGGAGGACGTGGATAGGAAGGCAGACGATTTCATTACCAAGTTCTACGAGCACCTTCGCATGGAACGTCAGAGATCGCTCGAGCAGAGATCCTCGCAGACTCGAAGTTCGATGCACCGAGCGGATGCATAGAATATTCACGTTCACAGTTTTGATGCATGTGCTTTGATAGTATATATATAGAATTAAATCTAAGATGAAAATAGTGTTGAATGTGATCGTAGTAGAGAACAAGAAATGGCTTCTTCAATTATTGTCGGACATAAATCATCTGTCCCCTTTTGTGTCTCCTATTTCTATTTTTATAGTCTAAATAAATACTTATATATATTTTTTAAAAAAACTTTCAATATAAAAGTTATAAATTTTGATGAGATCTACAATTTTTATGTGAAATTTTTTTCAAAAAGAATATTTTTACAATGGTGTGTTGAGGCTCTAAGTGTTTAACGATTTTAAACATGCAATTTTAAAATCCGTTAAGACTTTAAGACTTTAAAACATAAAAACTTTCAGCATAAACATTATAGATCTAATCAAAGATTATAGTTTTTATATTGAATTTTTAATATATATATATATATATATATATATATATATATATATATATATATATATATAAGTATTTATTTGAAATGCGAAAATAAAAATTGAAGACATAAAATAGGGGTAGAGAATTTCTATCCACTATTATGATCATTTTGGTAATTATAATTTGTCGATTCTGTGATAGATAAATTGTAAACTAGTTATCTCTTTATATAAATATAGAGGTACAAATTTAGAGCTGTATCGCTATCATAATCTGCCGTATTAGCATGCCGATTATCTGCGAGCTATTCTGATACCGAGAGCTTGTACTTTAATAAAAGCTAGTATTTTTATCTAGCTTATTTTTAAAAAATTAAATTTATAGTATTATTTAACTAATTTTTTAAAAGTGTTTGGTGAATAAAGTCGGCTTCTTTTAAGAGCGACGCCCAGATTCCTGGAAAATTGTCACAAAGATCAAAAGTAAGCCGGCTTTTAAGCAGCATGTAATCAATTCATGCTTCGAATTTGGTAAAAATCTTGCGAGTTTACCGATATATGATTATGATAATATATAATTTATTGTATAATTTTTTAGATGAGCGTAGCAAAATTTATGGTTGACATGGAGAAAAGCAGGGGTCTGTTGACTCTGTGAACAAGCCCCTCGTAAATAATTAAAAAGAAAAAAAAAAGTAAATTTATGGTTTGATGTATCAAATTTGTAGAAGACAGAGACAACGCCTGTAACTTCAGAGGTTTAGTAAATGCAAACAGGGAAGTTCTATGCAGTCAATCTCTGTAGGGTAACTGGATTTGGATTCACACTACAACCATGGCGGAGTTTGAAGTTAAAAACCATTGAATCGGTGTATTTGTTTCGCCAAAATAGGAAAAGATTGTGCTCGGCAGAAACAAAATAAGCGGACACACTAATATGATGAATATACATATATATATAACAAAGTCAACCAAAAAAACCTGATAGGATATCATCAAAGTCTAGTTTTTCAAAAGATCACACACACCAAATCTACAACACCAAATTCGACAAGAATGAAATGATTTCAGAATGTATGAAGTTTATCGACTAACTTGATTTCAGTTGCATATGTAAGTCCCGCTTGCAAACGTATGCCCGACCTCGTTGAAATGTGCGATACCATCCGATGCCGGCCTTAGGCTTATCCCGGAGAGAGTGAACGAGCTCTGAGAAGCAAACTTCACCATTCCAAATACTTCAAGCTCTCCTTCACTAGAATCAAGCTCAACAGGCATTCCAGCTTTCAATTTCCCTGCGGGACCCTTCAATGGAACCTCGGCCACATGCCATTTCACCTCTCTTCCAGGCCTATTCCACACCGCCTTTGGTGACACTTTCAGCAACGTCGGGTCAACAGGGAGCTTCAGAATGAATGTAACATTGCTCAATGGTTGTGGCAACATCGGATTCAACGCATACTGTATCATCACAGAAAGCATAGTTCCACTATGCCTCTTCACTAAGCGAACTCTAAGTGGAATTGGTGTGAACCTAGGTTGAAAACTATATTTCATTATAGGTATTGGTTCATCCTTGGGCTGGGTCCTAACATGAAACATTCCATTCTCTAAACTACTAACACATGATTGCAGCATAACAACGCGTTTTATACCTGAAGTTCCTTCAATTTTGAACGAAAATTCGGTCTCCTTACCATCGGCTTTCTTGGGCGGCAAAGTTTTCAAGTAGATTGTACCTTTCAATCCAACTCTTGCCAGAAGTGATTCTCTAAACTCGGCACTAATTTCCTCCAGAATTTGCATCTCAGGGGCAGTCATTACATGGGTCTTAGGAACTAAGAGGTCTTCCAGAGGCGTCGTTCCATCTGCCTTAGCAGCAGTAGCAGGCGGCGCTGATGTTGCGAGAAGTTCTAATCCCCCGAGGCCTGGACCTTTAGGTCTCTTTTTGTCGGTGGAGATGAACTCAGAAGCATCCAGACCACCTCCAAAAGCGTTGTCAAAACCTTCAAATGCTTCGGATAAGGTGGCTTCTTCTTTGCCAAACTCTATCCCGCCATAATCACCCTCAAAACCTTCCACCTCAATGTGAGTTGGTTTAGTGGCTGCTGGGGGCGGCAGATTGGTGACTTCCAGGCCGGCAAGCGCCGCCGACGGATCCGACACAGCGAGGCCGCCGTCTTTCGTCTTCTTGAACGCTTCAACTAGAGTTTCTTCCAACGGCTTGTTGAGCTTCTCGCTAGCAGCGAATGGATCCTTCTCCCCAGGTGCGGCAGCATCGGCGGCAGCGGAGGACTCATCGCCTTCCTTCGCCGCTAGCTGATCGTCAGAAGGTGGAGGTGCGATGGCAGCGGCTATCTCGTCCCCCGCGGCGAGGGTTTCCTGCGGGAGTTCGAAGAAGGAAGATGATAGAGACGTGAGGTTGTGCGCGCGCTCCGAGGCGAGAGCTTCAGCGGGGCCGGCCCAGGAATCGGCGCCGCGAGCTTTGTTCTCGGCGTCGATTGCCGAATGCACCATTCTTGCGATGGATTCGCCATGGATGGTGGAGAGGATGGTGGCAAGGCGCGCTGCGCCGACGCCGCGGAGTACGATATCGAGGGCCATGTAAACCTCGGGATATTTTCTTGAGAGCTTTTCGGGGGTGACGTCGACGCCACGGCAGGCAGCGACGACGATAGAGACTGCCTGGTTGACGGCGTTAATGGAGTCGAAGACGTTGACGGAATCGGAGGTGGTAATGGCGAGGACGTAGACGGCGTTAACGAGGCGGTAGATGACGCGGTACTGCGACTCGCCGAGGCCGACGAGGAGTTGGCCGCTGGAGGCAGCAAGAGGATCGTCACCGACGCCGAGATCGGGATCGTCGACGATAAAGTGGTGCTGTTGATTGGGCGGCTGAGATTGCTTCTGGAGTGCGATGCGGGTGCGGCGGAAGGCGGAAAGCGCGTGGAGAGCGCGGGCGGGAGGGAACCACTCGCGGGTCTGGAGGAGGACATCGGGGCCGTTGGATGGCTGAAGGGCCAGCGCCAGACACGCCATCGCCGACGAGATCGACGACGGATATAATGATGAACAGATCTACTCGAGATCGGGAGGGGGGAGTGAAGATCTGGAAATGGAAGCGGATTAGCGATCTGCTATGCCTTCGGATTCGGCGTAACTAACGTGGGCCGCATTGGATCTGGCAGCTCCATTTGATAGAAAAGGAACCCAAACTCAATGGGTTGCTATTGTCATAGAAATACTTGTAAACATCAAATACTAGGTTTAATCTATATAAAAAATACAGCAATACTTACAAAAAATTGATAACTTACTTTATTTTTCTATCTAATGTGTAAAAGTTTTGCTTATTCAAACTTTATTTTTAGTATTTGACAGTAGCTAATAACTTATACTTTAATTTAGCTTGTGCAGCTAGTATCTTTCTCTAGTCGATTTTTTTAACATCTAGTTGATTTCATAATCTAAGTGATTTTTTTTAAAATATTTGATAAATAAAATCTTTCTATATAATTAGTAAGTATAAAATGACGAATAAATATAATTACTAACTTAATCACTTATATGATATTATCTATAAAAAATGATATGTTAACTAAATATTTTAGTTCATAAAAATATAATCCGAATCATAGAGGGTGCGGCCCTGGCGTTTGAGAGCGTAGACGACGTCCGTGGCCTCATGATTCATGTCTTCCGGCGACCGTGCTCCTGTCAGGATTCTGACCTGCTGGATCGCGGAGCAGATGCAGGTGGTAGGTGGTTGCAGATCATCGGAGATAGGGGCAACTTGAGCTGCAAGAGGCTGCTGTTAAAGAGGATTTCTGTTAAGGAAATCAGTTCTAACTACCGAATTCAAGTAAACCATGAATCACCGGCTTCTACTGTAGCCATCCGATGTAAGAGGAATGGATCGCAATCGTTGGTTTAGCGCGGTAAAGATTTAACTGAGCATGTGCTTCACACATGCTAAGGGCAGAATCGTCTTTCGGCACATCATCTTTTTCCTATAAAAGGATGGACAAGCTGTAGCTTTGGGGAGATGAATTGTTAAATTGATATAGTTGATTTTTTGTATTTTCTTCCAGTTTTTTCATATCTTAGTATAGTTCTTGTAATCATGATCTATCTTCGATCATTTCTTTGAATGAATCGCTTGATTTTGTCCTTAAATTCACGAGTCTACTAAGTGTTCGATGAAATGCTCGACGACGTTTTCTAAGCTTCCGGGTCTCCGATCATCGTCTCCGGCGAGATCGTGACAAATTGGTATCAGAGCACCGATCTTGCAACAAGAAGGAAGTCCGATCATGAGGAGCTCCTCCAATCTACTCCCACAAAGTAATCAAGGTTTTTCTCTATCTTTTGAAGAACCTATTGATGAATTTGATTATAATTCTGAATCATTCTTTGAAGAGGAGTATGTTTCACATTTGTTAGATATTCCTCTTATCGATGTGTGGAAAATACTATTTGACTCCACCATATTAGTCCCTACACCCATCCTTGATGTAATTAGATCTTGCATCATTGCAAACAAAGGTCGTCCACAACTCTATCTCGATGATATAATGTCAGGTAGTTTTGATGAATGTGAAGATGGGGTGGTTGAGCAAGTTCGTTTTGCTTTCAAATTTGGTGAGCAACCCGACTTCAATGTAGTTGGTAGTCTAGCCGATGATAATAAGGAGGTGGTTTCTAGTGCTGAACATAATGCAGAAACTAATCAAGACAGTGAGGGGTTTATTGATCTTGGTTGCGAGGGACAATTTCATAAGCAGGAGGATGATGAAGCTCGGGATGAGGAGGTGCTATTGCAGTTGATCGTTGTTGTTGATGCCATAGAATCCGAGTTGACCAAGAAGTTCATAACCATGTTTAATGCTCCTTTGCTTGTTTCCAAGGACATTTCTGAGTTTTACTGCTCTATGTTGGCTGCACTTAATCATGATTTTAGCCTTCATATGGAGAAAATGCATCATAACTTCACAACAGAGAAGAGGGCCTGATAGTGATTAATACTTACAAAGAAGACACTGATGATAGGAATTGTGAAGCTGTTGGTTTAGCTGCAACTACAAGGTATTCTGTTGGGCTTTCTGCAGGAGTTGTTATATCTGTGCCAGTCCTTGAAATGCTTTCTGCATTAGCTTTGGTGGTTGAGATTCACTCTGTGGAGGTTGTTCCTCCAAGTACTGAAGCTGTTGACATTCCCTTTATATTTCTGCAATTTAACCTTCCTATGGAGCATCTTATTGTTGTCCATAAGTTACTGCAGTATGGTAGACTTCTATGTCAAGCATGCTATGATAATGGTTTTAATTTCCCTATGAAGGAACCTCCATTTGCAGCTATCATGAGTTCTTTTAGAATATCTGGCACAGTTACTGATGTTGATGTGCTGGGCGGTTCTCATTCCCTAGATGCAAAGTTAATCATCATTAACACATATAAGGATTTCGAAGATACAGCTCTACAAGCCCATACTGTCTCTGCTAGGCTTGTTGTTTGTGATATTGGAAGTGCTGAAGCTATTAACATTTCTTTTGTATTGCTGCAATTTAACTCTCTGACAGAGTGCTTCAAATTTGTTCACAAGTCGCTCCAATGTGCTAGATGTTTATTCCAATTATGTTGTAGGAATAACTGGTTGAGGGCATATCTTGTTATGATGTTATGTTATTTTTTTATTGGCTATAACCCTCCAGTTGAACAACTTAGGATTTCGGATCAATTGGAGATGGGGTTGGGATGTAGATTCCTGGAGCAGTTGCTGAAACTGCTATCCAGGTTGCTAGTGCAGGGTGGAATGGGAATCTTCTGGGAGTTCTAGTGGTGCGGAGTTATATAGTTGATAGAGTTGCTTAAGGGGCTTGCTAGTTCTGCTCAAGGGGCTACTAACGCAACCATGGCTAGCAAAAAGCTTTCCGTTAAAGGTTTGACTCTCTTGTTACTGGAAACTACTCTTGCGCATGTGACTATACAAGTGGTCAAGCTACAAGCAAATGAATTGCATCAAAGGGTTGTCTGCCATGGCAAGAATACTTGCAGCAAACTATTTGGTTGTTAATATCCTAGAATGGCTTATAGCATGGCATGACATTCATAGACTCTTGGTTAAATTGACAATGCCAAACGAGAAAGATTGGTTGGCTTCATTCTTGACCCTTGAGGTCAAGGGTCTTAAAGGGGGAGGGAATGTCAGGATTCTGACCTGCTGGATCGCGGAGCAGATGCAGGTGGTAGGTGGTTGCAGATCATCGGAGATAGGGGCAACTTGAGCTGCAAGAGGCTGCTGTTAAAGAGGATTTCTGTTAAGGAAATCAGTTCTAACTACCCGAATTCAAGTAAACCATGAATCACCGGCTTCTACTGTAAGCCATCCGATGTAAGAGGAATGGATCGCAATCGTTGGTTTAGCGCGGTAAAGATTTAACTGAGCATGTGCTTCACACATGCTAAGGGCAGAATCGTCTTTCGGCACATCATCTTTTTCCTATAAAAGGATGGACAAGCTGTAGCTTTGGGGAGATGAATTGTTAAATTGATATAGTTGATTTTTTGTATTTTCTTCCAGTTTTTTCATATCTTAGTATAGTTCTTGTAATCATGATCTATCTTCGATCATTTCTTTGAATGAATCGCTTGATTTTGTCCTTAAATTCACGAGTCTACTAAGTGTTCGATGAAATGCTCGACGACGTTTTCTAAGCTTCCGGGTCTCCGATCATCGTCTCCGGCGAGATCGTGACAGCTCCGTGTATGTAACGGCGTCGGAAGACCTTCTCCAGGAACTCAGGAAGATAATTGAGCACGCCGCGTGTCTCCTCGTAGATAAGGCCGCTGATCCGCTTAACACCGCCACGATGGGCCAAACGGCAGATGGCCGGCTTGGTGATTCCTGTATGTTGTGCCGCAGGACCTTCCTGTGCCTTTTAGCTCCGCCCTGAGATGGTTGCCTGATAAACCTGCTTCGCTAATCGCTATGCAACGTACTGTACTCGAAGAAACTATGTACTTTGATTAAATTTTTAAAGAGAGGTGTGATATACAAATAAGAGGATGGAATTTGTTGTTAGATGCTAGGGTAATAAAGAAATAGAAATATTATTTGGTCCGATAAAACAGTCCGAAAATAATTTAAATGGCATTATTTTATGCCTCGGAATCGATAAATTATAAATTACATATTTATCAATCCCGAGGCAAAAAAACACATATTAGATTATTTTCAAATTAAGCATTTGAACCCAACAACATTACTTAATAAGAAAAGGTACGAGAATCTATTGAATCTGAGCCGTGAGTAGGATGAAAATCGGAGTATGTTAGTTAGCCAAATTACATGACAGCGCATCTGGTGTAGTGGTATCATAGTACCCTCCCACGGTACTGACCGGGGTTCGATTCCCCGGATGCGCAATTTCGTTTGCTTTTCTTTTTTATTTTTCACAGATCAAGGAAAAAACGCAACCTACTTTAATAAATAAAATAAAATAAAAAAAAACAAAGGCCAATAATGTAACTTAGAGCAATACTGCAGAGCTCCATTCCAATTTTTCATATAGATTCATATTATCAAACTTCATAGAACAGGTCCATTTGTCACCGTTTCAAATCCAAAATTTATGAAATGGACGTGGCTTTCTCTTTTTGCAAGGAAGAAACTCTACTTGAATAGTGCAATATTCTTTCTGAATGAAGGGCCTTGTTCTGAACTCTAGAAGGTTCCAAAGGTCGTACCGGCCCAGGCCGAAGGTTTCTGGTTACCTAAAAAACAGATAAAACAGAATATAGTCAGCACCAATGTCCCGAAAGAACGACACGGCATCTTCTGCAATACTCAATTTTCATCTTCTTTTTTTTTTGAAGGGAAAAAAATACCTGTAATCCTCAGCAACTGCTCATCTTATAAAAGGGAGACCAGAGGAGACTCGGTGAGCATACTCCTCATACTGTGAACCGAAGAACTGTCTCAAGAAGAACTCTTCATATCTGTTCTTCGCTTAAGGATTATTTGCTTTTCACAAAGTCAAACAACATCTTTATTTAACGAACTTAAACGTTCTTATTACGTATTAAAACCACACCTTTCCTAAAATAGGAAGGGAAAATATTCTTACACAGGGGATCAGAGATCAGAAACGAATTAGTATACTAAGCTAGAGTTACTGAACAGGGAATTATGTTCAAAGAAAGGATACGGTATTCTGGTATAGAAGAAACGCCAAGTGACCACAGCAAAAGCAGCGACGCAGACGGGATTACAGAGCAAAATCTGGGTGCCAATTGCCCAAAGAAAAAATCCACAGTAACCAGGATGCCGCATAAACCTGTTCAGGCAGCATTTGCTAAACTAAATGCAGAAACTGACATACATATAAAGGTCATTAATTGGAATGCTAACAATTTTCCATCTAACGCTCTGAAAACAATCAATATGTTTCTTGGTATTAAAAGGTTAGTTGCTTGTTGAAGAATGGAAGTGAGAATTCATTTTGAAAACGTAATGCCTTCATGAAATTATGTGTTTTAACATGTAAAAAACCAAGGAGCACTTCAATGAGCTCTTCTAAAGTAGAGTCCTGGACCCTGAGCAAATATTCTGACAAAATTATTTATCAAATACAACAGGAATGGTTCAGCTAAAATGTGCATAGATCTTCTAGTACTGAGAAATTTTCTTAATGTTCATTTCTTATCCTCACATATATAAAGGTCATCAAACCTATGTGCTTGCTCTACCGAATATAATGCCTCAAGTTCTGTAGACATTAACAAGGAATCAGTCATGCTTGATATAGAGATCTGAAGGTCCACTTTAGAGAACACAACCGTGCATTTCATAAATACAGCTATTTCTTTTATTATATTTGATATGTGAGTCCTATAGCTATATGGCTATAACTCTATACAACCTTTGTCAGATCCAATACCCCATAATAGCATATGTTCAACGAAGAGATTGTTTTTGAAATGAAGAGCCCTTTTTTTAAAAAAAACGTTGATTCACCATGTAACAACTTAACTCTTTGAAATGAAGAGCCCTTTTTTTTAAAAAAACGTTGATTCACCATGTAACAACTTAACTCCACTTTCGAAGTTGAAGTTGGAATTGTTGACAGAAAGAAGTTATTGTAACAACGAAGAAACATATGATGGTAGAACTTCGTAGCTCATTCTCAAATTGCATGGTTTAAAACATCAATATCATGTTGTCACTACATTTTGCTGGTATTTGCACGGTAATTTCCTTAATACTATGAGCTCTTTGCAAAATAAGATAAAAGATTCATTGTGAGACTGATAAACTGCCTTAGCGATATCATAGAAAGCTATAGAAAACCATTAAGCAACGGAACTATATTCTCTTAGAAGAGTTAGAATCAAAGTCTAGTCTTCATTATGACAATTTAACTGATACATTTCCATGTTGACTCCTGGCGTAAAGGGACATATGATTCAACCTATATTTAACATCCGGAAATTTATCAGTATTTGGACTTTTAAGACTCTTTGATCGAGCAAACACAAAAAGTACAAGAAAGGAAAAGACCAACATATGCGTCATTAAAAGATCATTAAAAGAATAATTAGAAAGTTATTATTAGCTACCTATAAATCCCGTGGGTGACTAACTCATGGTGCTGTTCATGATACAATCTGACGGTGTGTGTGAAAGCACGGCCAGCTGTACGAACAGCGCTTTTACGTACGACCTCCCCAACCACCACCAACAAAAGACCGACATTGCTCAGCCACATAAAATTCTTCAATTCTGGGAAGACTTCCAGCTCTACGACATATTCCAGCAGTGCGCAAACCATGGCAATAACATATTGCTTGCTGATCAGAAGTGCTGTAGACAAACCATAATCAAGTTAGTTGTATGTCTTATTATATCTTACAATTATGCACGGAATCTGTTCTGGCTAATAATATTCAAATAGTATATGAGTACGTACTATACTTCGAAAAACAGATTCTAGATCATCAACAAAAAAAGACAACTATACTCATATTAAATTCTTATGTATTAGATACTCTATTCCGGTTATAGTAGTAACAGTCACAACCAAAAATACTTCTAATAATATCTGATATAATTAACAAAGTCCCCCCAAAAAAAAAGTCCCAGGGAACCAACTTTACAATTGCAAATTATGACCTTGAATGCACATTCTTACATGAAAAAACCCCTACATGCTGAATTTTCAGGATTTTACGGAAAATCCAGAGTAATTAAACTTTCAAATGAAGCCACTTCTTTTAAATTAGGGAGGGACTTGCAACCCAAGGTATTGGGCCATTAGCTACTGATCCCAACTAGAACTCTACCTTGCCGAAGTCAGTCCTGGCTCAACCCGGAAGAAATCAGGGATCAGATACACTTTGAACAATGGCAAATAAATCAATCTAATCTAATTATTATTCCCAGGAGAAGGACACACTTAAAGCGTGCTATTCTACTCATATAAAATGCTCCCCTATTACAGAATTTTACTCTGAAAAAAGGAATAATTTGGTATTCAGTGAAGGATAAGTGTGTACGCACAGCTGATGGTGATGTTAGCGCGGCCGTGGATGACAGCGGCGAGGACATACTCCGATACGTGGAAGAATATAATCGCGGCGGCGAACTCGCCCAGCTGCCGCCGTGCCACAGAGTTCACCAGAATCTCCGCCATGAACTCGGTCTGGAGTGGCTTTGGAAATAAATATGATGAACTTGAAGGGCTAAACGTTATGGGCTTTCAAAAAAAAAAAAAAAAAACAAAAACAAAAACAAAACAAAAAAAAGAGGAAGAAAAAACTCATATGACTTTGCCAATTGTAGGTACCTTTTCTTGTCTAATAGAAACTAATATTTTATAACTCATAATCCCCAACAAAACTAATATTATACCTTACTGTATTTTATCGTTTATTTTAGATTTTTCGAAAACAAAAGTATATCTAATTTTGTGGAAATTATTTTCTTGTATTAACCACTTTTATTTGTAAACGGAGTCGAAGCTTACTAACTTATCAAAATCCAAACATATAAAATATGCAGCCTTTTAACTGTTGGATTTTTTATTTTTATTTTTATTTTTATTTTTTTGCATCCACAGCGATAATGTATCGAATGGTCATGATCTCAAATTACTTAGCCCAAATAAGCGTCGAGTGGCCCATTTAGCAACAAATTAAATTAGATGACGCTATTTTTTTGTGTTTTTTTCCCTGAGAATGACGACAGGAATGAGGTAAAATTGAGCTCGTGTTGAACGCACTTGATAAATACGTAGAATTAATAAACTCTAGAGTGACACTGATTCGAACTTTACCAACATAATAAACTCAACTTTTGTGGACCAGCTCAAACATCAACGGTGAACAAAGGAAAGATGAATAAATCTCGAACTCCCTTATACGAGGCGGGCATCGCAATGCTGCATTTGAAGTCCCAAATATCTAAAAATTGGCACATTTAAGTAAACCTTTTGGCTCAAAACAGATTAGAATATTCGATACCGACGTGCATGCAACAGTATACATAATCTTCACTTCTCATCAAAGCATACTACATTTTATTTGGTTTTTCTGGGACCAGATTTGGAGTAAAATTTCTATGAATGTGTCCAAGGAGCAGCTTTACATGAGCCACATATTTCACCTGAAACAACCCTATAACATAGTGGAAAATGCACTGGGACATATTTCTGAGTTGTTTTGGGCCGTAATGTTTGACCCATCTAGCAATTCTTTTGTGGCCCAACAAGGGCCCTTAGAATTTTTACTTGCAGCTCCAGGCAGACCACGTAGCTCTCAACTTCTGAGAACAATTCATGAACACGCATATCACTTCCACCTGGCAGCATTCTTCTCAGAGCTCTTACTCCTTCCCCTACTTCGCATTCATCATGACCTCTCCTTCTCAGAGCCCTCGACCTGGACTTCGGCGTGAACCCGAGTTCGACATACACAAGAGGCCTCGAAATGAACTGCAGCCTCTCCAGATTGCCAATGGTGCAGATTATTGGTTGATTAGATGGATGCTTGCTGCGGTTCATTCTAACATGGAGCTTGTGTTTCAGAGCTTCACTCCACCGGGATCCATTCGCAGATACCGCGAAAGCCATATCCACTTCGAACTTTACGAGCTCTCTTATCTCCTCGTTGTGGTCATCCTTCTTGTCTCCTCCATTAATGGAAGCTTCGTTCCACACTTTGATCAGTGATAGCAGCAAGCTGCTCATATACTTGCACGAGAAGTTTGCGTAGAATCGACAATTCGCATCCATCGCTTGAGCTTTCCTTCTGAAGAAGACGTTCATGTAAATAATATCAATGCATATATATATATATATATATATATATATATATTATATATATATCTAGAGAGAGAGAGAGAGAGAGAGAGAGAGAGAGAGATACATCTATATATGTATGTATTCAACATAAGAATATAATGGTAGGATAGTATAACTTAGTGCATTTACAGTGAAAAAATAAAAGAAGTTATAAGAAGGAATCAAACAGATTGAGATATGATAAACAGAATAATAAAGATGTCGAAAACAAATGGAGAGAGAATGGTGAGATGATAGCTTGTCGGCATTTTGTTACCTAGATATAGCAGCTTCTAATTTGAGAGTCTTCAGAGGTGATGATATGAGGAGAGTATAGAGGGCTTGGCCTCCATTTAAGTAGTTGTGGGGGAGGAGGAAAATAGAAGCAAAGCACAAATGGAGGGGGAAACTACCAAATAGCACTAATCCATGCAAAAGCTCAAATAATTGAGGAAGATGTACTATCTTCGTACCATTACTTTTTAACCTCCATATGCCATTATATATTGCTGAATTCACTGTCACAAAAAGAGATATCGATTCCCCACGCGTCCTGCCAGTGAAAATAAAAATTTCGGTAGCGGATGCCAGCACGTGCGTCACCCAAGTGCTTCTTGATTCAAATGATGGTCAAGAGACATCCGTAAACATGCATAGACTATATCTCGGCCATCTTTCTCCGTTCTCTATTACGGGGATAGAAGGGTAGAGAGTAGTAATGAGGAGCGGCTACGAGTAGAAAGACGTATATCACATATAGCCAAGGGAGATATGAGCGAACAAAGCATATTGGAGATACTGAGGGTCGGTTGTGATGAATGAATATGGTCCATGACATAACTTCTCGATCGATGGACGAAGATGTGAATAGGACAAATAGAGATATCATCATATATATAGCTGGATGTACAACCCTTAAAGAGAGTGGTTCCAAATAGGAGGGGTTTGGAAGTGAGCCCCCTGAATTGAATTAGGGTTGCTGAGGAGCTCTGGTGCAGCACATGATGGCACATGCACCCTTCTCAATCTCCAGCTCCTCATTCATTCCCATGTGGTCGTCCAAGGAACGAGACATTTTGAGCCTCACCACGTTCAACCACATCGATACAATCCTACGTACTTCTCACAATCAAGAGCTAGATCCTATAATAGTCTCCATACCATCCTATGGATCCAATCCATCGAGTTACACGTGCGAGAGTGTTTTTTTTTTCTTTTTTTGAAATTATAGTGAAGAAATTTTGCTCATAACCGATATACTTTTGAGGGATGCAGGTTTTGCTAACAGATAAATACACGAATGACAGCGACACGTTTTGAGTACTTTTACAAACAGAGGAGTCCCTGCTTTTTGATATAGACAGGTCCGAAGATCTATACCATCATCTGAATGATACATAGATGATAAATTTCCAAAATCTTTACGAGTGACGTACTTATGAAAATAATTAAGCTTTTGAATATGTTGAGATACAATTAATATATAGAATGGAGTAGAACGGTCTTAATCAGATCTAGTGTCAGTTCCTGTAAACCAATGCTCTTGGAAAGCGAATGCTGACCAAATTAGAGTTGCACAGTTTTTTTTTTTTTTTTTTTTTTTTTTTTAAGATATCGAAGAAAAACCACCCCCCTACAGTTTATTATATTTCCTCCAAGATAATGGCGTAAAACCACAAGTGTCCAAGTTCCCAGCTCCACCAATAGCCTAGTCCGCTTACGAGCCACGAGCCCTGAGCCAATGCATGTAAACGCGCTTGCACTCTCATAACAATCATGCGAAAATAAACGGGTCATTGTACTCGAACCTGACCAGTCGTGCTTCATGAGCATGCCCGAACCGGTCGGCGATCCCTCGGGATATTAGAGAGTTAACAGATCAGGTTCAAAGATGGATATGAAGAGGGGAGATATTTGTTCAATGGTATTAATTTATCAATTTATACAGGTGTTAATTTATCTGTATATTTTATTTTTGTTAATTTAGTTGACATATTATTTTTATTTTTAAAAAAAAAATATTTTAAATTATAAAATTATTTACATATTTTTTATAGCTTAATAATCTTAAATATGCGTTTTAATGATTTGCTGGAGCAAAAAAGAATACAGTAATTAATGTTCGTATAATTAGAAACGTGGACCCATTTTAAAAAAAATAATTGAGCTGGGCAAGCGTGTGGAACATGATTGGTTCAACAAATTCTCAAATCAATCGAGGGGATATTTCGTTTCGTGTTTAGACTCATTTGAGAACCATTAATAATTCATGCATTTACACGTGAAATTGTCGTCTTCAGGCGTCATTACACTCTGCTCCATTCTTTTTTTGAAATAACTAAAAATCAACTTCTAAATACTTTCTATTCATACAAATTAATCTCTATATTTTTTTTTAATTACTATTTCAATTTACAAAAAAAAAAATTATTTCTCAATATTCGTGCAGGAGTTATTTTGATTATTGCGTAAGTATTTTTTTTTAAAAAAAATTCACATAAAAATTATAGATTTTGATAAAATCTACAATTTACATGTTCAATATTTTTTTTTCAAAAAATACTTCCAAATAGATATTTTGATACTTTAAAATTTAGTGGGTTTCAAATCAATCAATTAATCCGTTGAATTTTGGAGCCTCAAAATACATATTTAAATATTTATAAGTTGTAAATCTTATCAAAATCTACAACTTTTATATTGAACATTTCTTTAAAAAAATACTTATAAATAAATATTTTATGGTGTTAAAGTTAACGGATAAAAAGACAATTTTATTCGCAAATTTTAAGCAGTGGAGGGCCTTATATGTAAGTCCCCTTCTTTTTTCTCCAAAAAAAAGAAAAAGAAAAAGAAAGAAAAAACCTATTTGTTGTATTAAAAAAATAAAAAAAATAGTTACATATATATATATATATATATATATATATATATATTAGCTTGATTAAAAGTAAATATATTTGTATGGACGGTACAATGCGGACATTGCTGCTTTGCTCGTTAAATCTAGGACTTATTGTTTTCCTTCTGCTAGCATTTTCCAGAGACTCGAGTATCGTATTATTGCTTCATAAAAATTCTAATATAACAAAACGAAAACAAAATTACAATAGCAAATATTACGAGCCTAAAAAATGCAGATATTACAATTAAATATTGTATATAGGCGGTATTATAATAGTTTTGTAAATAAAAATAACCATACCCATAAATGCAGATATTTAGATTAAATATCGTAATATCTGTATTTTCGGGTATGATTTTTTTTTTTTTTTTTTTTTTTTTGGCTGGTCTTTGAAGACAGATATAATAAGTCCGTAGTAAAACAAATATGGAGCCTTATAAAATACTCAAGAACAGCAAGAAATACATATTGTTTCCAACTTTCTAACTTCCTACTACATATGCTTAATATTCATCTTGAAGAACAGGTATGACTCAGCAGTCGATCAACCTAACAAAAACGTATAAAATTAGATTGATCCACCTGGAATGCCGCAAACTTTTAAGAAATACACTTTTTCTTTTTTTCTTTTTTTTTGTTGTTTTCAATTTGATAGAGTATCAGTCCTAACATTCAAGGACCGTGCTTGGCGTCACGCACGAAATCACGTAAAATATCACGGAAATGCTGGAAAAACATATTTTTCCACAGCATTTTTATGATATTTTGCGTGATTTCATGCGTAATCTGTAGTATTTCCCAGCATTTTTGTGATATTTTGCTTGATTTCGTACGTGACCTGTACTATTTTCCAACATTCAATCCCTCAAATGGTGGTGCAATTAGAAAGAACGCAACAAGGAATTTTTTTTAGCAATCATCAAATGCAGCTTCTAACATTAAAAAGAGCATAATCAACCTCATTGCTGCTTGAGCCTCTTGTAAATCTGGAGATGTGGATGAGTAGAATCAGAACTTGTGAAGAACCAAAATTTCTCATCACTTGAAAAAAAAAACAGAGAGAGAGAGCTGAGATAATTACTCATTACTTTCATGATTTAGATAGTCACAAGGGTTAAGACACTTTTATACACAAAACTTGGTTCAATATGCAGATTGTAATTCTAATGGATCAAAAACATCATCATCAAAACTGCAAGCTTGAATTCAATCTCCATCGAATATTACGAGGAAGATTTCTAATATGAAGACCACCACAACTTTTATGGTATATAATCTCCCATTATAGAAGATGTATAGACTGCATGCCAAAGAATAAGTTTCAACAAGCTATGCATATTTAATCTCCCACGGATCTCTTATCCTTTTTTTCACAAGGAGAAAAATGAAAGCCTACTTCAAGAAGGCCCTATGTTCAAACTTCAAGCATTCGTTTATCGACTTGACTTTCATATTTGGTCAGAGAAAAAGTAATAAGGATGCCTATACATACAGCTAACTTTAGTAGTCAAAGAATCAGTAAAAGAAAGCTCAAGCAAATTTACAGCTCAGCATGCTGCTGCACACGTAACTTTAGCTTATATATCGAGTTTTCATCCAAACAAGGATGAGAATCCGTCAAATTTGATAAGAATTCCTTCGCATCTTCATATCTCTGTGATTTACAATATCCATCTACGACCGTCTTGAATGTTATTCCGTAGGCTTGCAGTTATGTTGTATCATGTAATTTATGACATCTTTTGCTTCATTAAACATCCCTTTGCTCACGTACCCTCCGATGAACGTATTGTAGGTCACCAAGCAAGGTGCTAACTCCTTCATCTATCATCTCCGATAAAATTCTCAGAGCATCACCTATAAGTCCTTGTTTGCAGAATCCATTGATTACCGTATTATACGAAACGAGATCCGGTTTCAATCGGGAACCTTTAAGACGTTTGAGAATCTCTTCTGCTTTCCAACACTCTCCTCCTCTTGCGTACATATCCATCAAAGTATTATGAGTTATGAGATCGGGCTGCAATCGACACCGACGAATAATGTCGAGTACTTCATGAGCACGGTCGTACATTTTGTTTTTTGCGTAAATGGAAAGCATAGAATTGAGAATTACAAGATCAGGCTTATACCCCTTTCTATTCAGTTCATCAAATGCCTTCTCCATACCATTTAATATTCTGCACTTGAAGTTAGCAATAACAAGAGTTCTCAATATCACCCAACTAGGGAATATTCGACCTTCATAAATTTCCACCTCGAGCGAATTTATTCCTCGGATGTTCTTCGCCTTCGAATGACACTGGAGCAAAAGAGAGTAGGAGAATTCATTAGGCTTGAATCCCTTGCTCTTCATATCAAGTATTAAGGACTCGGCCGCTTCACAATCGCCTCTCCTAGAAATAGCATTCAAAAGTGCATTATACGAAGTAAGGGAAGGGCTAAACCCAACTTTGATCATCTCATCATAGATCTTCACGGCATGATTAGCCAAACCGCACCTTCCGTAGGCAGCGATCAGAGTGTTGAATGTATCCCTATCCGGCTGTACTCCGAATTCTTCATCTCTGCAAGAACACGGTTCACATACTTATCCATACCCTTTTTTCCACACATCGCGAGCATCGTATTCCACGTCACTCTATTAGGCACGCAACCGTTGCACTTCATTTCTCCTAGAACTTCTAACATTTCATTCAATCTCGATTTCCTTCCGAGCATTCCAAGAATTGTGTTATACGTACAAACATTAGGAACGCATCCTAACTTCTTCATCTTCATGAACAAAGCCAAAGCCTCGTCTTCTTTGCCGGCCTTTCCGTAAGCATTGATCACAGTGGTATACGTCACCGAATTAGGCATAATTCCTCTATTCCCCATCAAATCCAACACCGAAGATGCTTCTTCGTAAAACCCTGCTCTAGCATACGCTGCAACAAGCTCGTTGTAAGTAACAGAATCTGGTGAACAATTATTCTCCTCCATCTCTTTCAAAACACTTAGAGCCTCGGGATAATTTCCTGCCTTACTAAATACCTGTAACAGAGCATTATAAGTAACAATACCAGGAACATATCCTTCTTCCTTCATACTCTTAAAGAACTCCATTGCCTCATCAAGCAACCCTTCTCTTCCATAAGCTGAGATCACGGTACTCGAAGTGAAGTCATCGAATTTCAATCTTTTACGTCTCATTTCATCCAAAATACTCCGAATTTTATCCCACGACCGACCCATTCGACCATAAACATCAAGCATCACATTGTAAGTAACCAATGTCGGTGATAATCCTCTCTCCTTAACAATCTCAAACAATTCGACTGCTTTTCTATACTTTCCTGTTTTTGAATAAGCGTGAAGTAGAGTGGTGTAAGCGCGGATATCAAGGGAGTCATCAGGCAGGGGAATTTCGTCAAACACGTGAGATGCAATTTTGTGCTCCGCCTCGCGACCGAGCACTCTTACCATTAATTCGATTGCGGAACGCTCAAGTTCGGGCCTTTTACAGACAAAACCCACTGGAACAAGGAGAGAGCTCTTGCCCAATCTCCAGAGAGATCAACTGCCTTCAATAAACTCGCTAAATCGACGTCGAATAAATCTTCCTTCACAGAATCGAAGAAAGAGTGCAAATTCGGGAGAGGTTGTTGTAGAATTGAAGCCAGCAAAGAGTTTGCTTTTGAGGAGAGGAAGTCGTATTCGGCGGCTGCGGTGGCTGCGGCGGCGGCGGCGAGGTTGAGAGAGGGAAGGGTGGAATCTTTGGGAGGAGAGAGATGGAGAAGAAGAGAGTCCAAAGGGATTGAATTGGAAGGGGTTCTGGGAGGAGGAAAAGAAGGATTGAAATTGAATTTGGGAGGAACTGAGGGAGGCTTTTTAGGGAGGTTTGAAGGGAGAGTTGGGCGGTTGTGGAAGAGAGCTCCAGATCCTCCCTCCATTTTTGGTCTGCAAAATCTCAGCGGAGAAGAGATAGAGAAAGAGATAGAATAATGAATATGAAGAAGGCCGTTCTTTGACGGTTGATGTTTGAAGGGTTCTTCTGTTAAGTGGTGGAGAAATGTAATGTAATCTTGCAACCTTTCCATTTATGAATGGTCTCAAAATTACAATTAGGATACACACTTGGATAAAATAAAAATAATATATATATATATATTCCTCCGCCTACAAAATATCAACAACTTACAGAAACAATGGAACAGAAAAGATCGAAAAGAAACTTGTTGCATTCATAAATTGAAGATAAGTTGATGTTACAATAAGATGAATATAACCTCTCAATCTGTCAAATACTACAAATAACATGCAGGAAAAAGGATCTCGATATGAACAGCTGAAGCAAGACTATCACAATTAACTGAACTTATAAATATAACAATTTAAAAAAAAAAAAAAAAAAAAAAAAAAAAAAAAAAGGTTTATGAGTAAAAGATCTCTATATGAACTACGTAATTTGTTCATCCAGATGGTTGAAGATAATAAGCTGAAAACCTGACAAAGAACATATATGACTTGTAGATTTGATACTGTACATTGATCAAAACAATAAATTTATTTATTTTTATTTTTTTTTTGGTCTTGCAGTACTTGGAATCATCTCCCCTGTGCATAATTCAGTAGCTACTTCGAGACCTTACGAAGGAAATCATGCTAAGTTCTTAGTCACAAATCTCAAACCCTTTATATCCACAACCATAGAACATAAATTTCTTTACACCATGAAACAATTTGGATGATCAGCTGATCTAAGATAGCTCAAGTTCTTTATTCTTCAGAGATGGCCACATATGGAATGATTCTGAGGTTTTTACATAATAATTTGTGGTATATTCAACATTGGCGCCAATTTGCATTATCCATTCAGCTTTCATGACAACAAAAAAAAATCTAGGGACAAGGATAATCTACTCTGAAAATTCAATGTGAACTTCCAACTTCTTTGTGATCTTGAAAACCTAAAAGCTGGCTTCTTCTGTTGTTGGCCTCCTTAAGTAATACCTCAAACTGTTTGCTAGGACCTGAAGAGTTCAGAAACAAATAGCATTAGATCAGGTCATCAACCCAAATAATATTACATGAGATAAAACATAATATCAAAAATTTGCAATAAAGAAAGGAAACCAATGATATAATGTCCTAGCAAGTATATATATATATATATATATATATATAATATATATATATATATATATTTATGTATTATATATGTTTTGATCTAATGAGGATTAATTGCAAAGGTACATGCTTGAAAAGATGGTTCTTCATTTAGTGTGTGGGTATAATAATATATAATAGAAATTGAAAAAAAAAATAAGTGGGATTTAAAGGCATGAATGCATGACAAGTTGGGAAGATGTTGGCAAGACAGCATGGATGAAAAAAGCTGGATAAATATTGGCACCAAAAATAAGATCATCCAGGTGCAACAAATGAGAATAATTTACATAGGGCGAATAGGATAAGCAAATTGTTGATGTCGACTAAAAGTAAAAATGAAAACAAAAAGTTTAAAAAAAAAAAGCAAATTGTTGAAGTCAATAGTTAAGTTGCTCCACAAAAAATAAAAAATTGAAAATAAAAGAGGAAAAGGGGGAAAGGAAAGGAACAGGAAGGTGAACTATCAGTGGATGAGTATGAATTTTATTACGAAAATCCCTTTAATCGTCCATTTCTTAAGATGGGTTAATCACTGTTTTAAAACAGGAAAAAACTACTTACCCCCAACAAACTACACACAACCAATCTTCACCACACATGGCCTCGTGATCCGCACAATTTTCTCGTGATCCGCAAAAAATATCAAAATTACAGATATACCCATCATGGTGTGTGGTCTAGATTATGCCACGTCACCATGTGTGGTTTCTTGGGGGTGCATAGCAAAGCCCTTTAAAACATGGATGCAAGTTTTTAATCTACACATGAATTGATAATGCGAAGAGCTAACTAACTCTCACCAGTTGCAGAGGCTTGCTCAGTGCTTTTTCTCGATAGCTTACATGGAACTTTGCCTTTGCTATCAATCCCTGCAAATGGGGGGAACTATCGGTTCAGAAGTTAAACAAATAGGAGAAAAGAAAAAGGCATTTGTTAGGGTTACCACCTGTGTATCAAACTCTCCAGATTGGACGGTGATATTTATGTCAGTGATAATCTTCACCAGGTCAACTAGCAACCCTGCTCGATCTGCCGTCTCAATCACAAGTAAGCTGAAAAGATAGTTCATCAGAGACATCAGCACAAATATAACGATGCAATTAGAGGCCCGAGGCATTATTTTCACGTTTTGCCAGCTCAGCGTTATGCAGATTTCTTGATTAAATAACTGAGCACAAAATTGAACCACTTAATTAATGGAAAACATATATGTACTTTAAATAAGTTCTAATTTCATTCCTTTAAAATGACTAAATTTTCATATTCTCCCACAGACCAAATTTAGAAGAAACACAATCATATGCACCTACGCATACCTTCTGTCAGGTCCATCATCATAAATATCAATATGTGTTGCTATATCCACATCAACCTGATCATAATCAGGCAACACTGAGATGCAAACTTAAAAAAACATTTGAAATTTAAACTCTATAACAAGTCCAAATTCTTGTGCATGTGATAGATACATATATGTATGAACATGAAAAGCAACTTCATAGAAGAGAGTTTAAAAAATTTCATAATATATTTTGTTTCAAATGGTTAAAAAAAGAATAACCTTTTCTGCAGGTGGTTCTATGCCGAAGGCTGCCCCCATTGCCAACTGGGTGCTAGATTCCTGGTTTATCATGTAGTAATAATCAGAGAGGATTTCTCTTTGAGAAGCAAAAAACAAAATAGAAGCAGCATAAGTAGCTACCGGGTGATACTCGAGAAGATTATTGATGATCGTCAAACGTATAGCTTCCAACAATTCAGGCTCTTCAACTTTACGGCCAGTAGATCTGCAGACAAATTATTATAAAGCGTAGACCAAAAAGAAAGAAAAACTACCATAGCACCACAGCTTTCTTATTGACAAACATATTTTTAGATTAATAAAATATTATTTAGTTTCTTATACAAAATGAAAACTTACCCCTTAGTTATAGAAAACTTGTTGTGCTTGCCAGAAGAATCCAAATAAACATTGGCCTTCACAACATTGAGGCCTAAATTCTTGAGTGCGTTCATCTTTAAATTTAGAAAGTATAGCTATTAGTAACAAAATAAAAGACAAGTATTCCATAAAATATTAAAATTTGTTATTAGTTTCATTGATCCTTGAAATTTATGAAACTTACAGTATCTAGAAGAGCCCCAAGGCGTTCACCAAAGGTTATCTCCACAATAGTTGCATTGGGATCAGAATCCTGATCTATTATCACTTTTGGAGTAGGAATTGTATCCGTATCATTAGAATTTCCACCCTTTTCATCCCAAAAAAAAGGTATTGAAAGCTACAATTTAACCAAATGGTTATGTAGTAAGACCTAAAACATATATACCTCAAGAGCAGTTGGAGACGCAGCCTTAGGTATTACCGCAGGAAGAGAAGCTAAAGATCTGGAAAAAAAAAGAGCAAAAAGTGGAAACAAAGATATTTTGACATCTATTAACCAAATCAATGTCTGAGAGAAAGGCATCAAATCTATCAAAAAATGAGCAAGTTAGTAAACATTTAATTTAGCAGCATTGGAAAAAAGTTTGCACCAAGTACAAAGTAATAAAACAATAAAAATTTATGGATGGTCCAATGAAGGTTGATACTAAATTAGCTAAACATCCTTCATTGATGGATTCTCTGTTGTATCCACGAACATATCTGTCAATTTGTTTAAACTACTACGAGAAGCTATGCGCAAATAAAAAGAAACACAAACACAAAAAAATTAATTATAAAATCATCAATAAATATAATCTCTTTCTCAAGAAAAAAGAAGCATAAACTAAAATCTAACCTTTATAATAAACAGATTAATCACATTCTAAGCAGTAAGCAGCCAAATCGGCACTTAATCCACATTTTTCTAAGCATGAAATTTAGGGAAGAAAGGGAGTAATCAATTTTTCTTTAAATGAAACACAAGGGAAAAACTTAAAGAAAATTTAAAACCAATTAGCTTTCAACAACAAAGCATTTAGAACAAACCGTACTGGAGGGAGAATAAAAAAGACATCCAAAATCATTCCACAGCACAACCACGTGTAACCCGACACAGCCTAGAATAAAGTCGCATTATACAGGAAAGAAAGGGGGAAAAGATTTTGGGTGGCAAATTGTACCTTTTCTTCCATGGAGGGCAAATTTGGGTTCTTGATCTCAAATTAATCCCAAACTTGGAGCTTTGTATGCATTTCTCAGCCCATCTGAAGCCTCCGATTCTCCCAGAAGCCACAACAGAAGCCATTGCAGAAAGGTAGCAATTATATGAAGATTATCGAGATGAATGAGAACACACCAGTTTGCAGCGTGAAAGAAAAAAGAAAGTCGTCTTTGCTGGTTATGATAATCGAAAATCTATCTTATTAGCTGTGCTTGATGCAAGGATTCGTTGGATTGATGGGTCACTTTCTTTCTTCTCAACTTCTAATTTATAAAGCAGCTGAGCAAAATGGCTGCCCACCATTTGGGATTTCAGATAGGGTGTGCAAAAAGACTCCAAAAATAAAGAAAAAGTATAGAAAAGCAACATAAAGTAAGACTGTTAAGTTTAAGGTAAGAGAGAGGAGAGAAAATTGCTTCTTCTTTTTTTTTTTTGTTCTTTTCTATTTGCTCTCCTCTATAGGTAATTAGTTGTTTACATTACAAGATTGATATTTTCCCAACTTTTTTTGGCTTTATTTGTTTTGCCCTTTTAAGGAAGCCATTTCGAACAATCAGCCTCCAATAATAACTTATTAGCATAATAAAGCTCCAATAATTATGTTTTGCAAAATTAAACCCCGAAAATTGAAACCCAGATAGCTATGGCAGCTATTTGGGCCCCAAATTGGACGCCAAATACCGATCGACGATTATCTTCAACTTAAAATCTTTGTTACTAAGGATAGTGAACGCTAAAAGTTTATTTGTATGTACCTTTATTTGGGATTGCTAGAAGTCACAAAATATTCATTTAAAGGTTTTAATATCTAGATTTATCAACGAATGTTGTAACTGTTGCTCCCATCCTTCATGAAACAGATATAAGAACTCTAAAATTAAACATGAATTTAAGTTCAGGCCTATGACGTACAACAAAATTTGGTATTAGTTCATACATGAGTGGCACTCTATTTGACTTCTTCCATTAATCGTTGACTCGCTGTTTTTTTCTTGGGAAGTCGTTGACTTTGCTGCTGAGCATGAGGTGGTTGACATACTGAGCTAGTAGTTACGGTTGGCGGCGGCGGCGGTAGAGCAGCTTCTTGGAGCGAAATCACGGTCTCGAAGGCTCCGACGAGGGCCTTGACTTTTTTATTCCTCCTCTCGACCGCGTCATTCCCCTTCATTTCTTCTTCGTCTCCCTCGTGGAGACGATGATCATCCTGCTTGACCTTCGCGACGATCTCGTCGTCGGCCAACTCATTCAACTCATCTTCGATGTTAATGTCACAAATGCTACGCTCTTCTCCTTCTTCTTCTTCTTCTTGTGGCGTTACGAGAAGGAACGAAGGGCTGGTCTCTGCACGCTTGTGCTTTCCTTCTCCGATCGGAGGCAGTGCAAATTTGATTTCTTGCCCTTGTTGTTTAACTTGCTTGCTCTTCTTCTTCTTCAAATCATTCTTATCAGTCTTCGATAATTCCATCGGCCTTCTCTTGGTCGTCGCGCTTGTAGTTGGAACCCTGGGCGGATAAAGACTCCTCTTTGGCTTGCTGGAACTTGGTTTTTGATCAATTACAGCCGGTTTAATTAAAGGTTTCTGTGTTTTCGCGGTATGAGAAATTACAGCCGGTTTTCTTTGGCCATAAGAAGAAGTGGAAGGAGTAGATATGGTTGGATTGTCAGAGATTGGTCTCGTTGATCTTCGTGGAGATGCCATGACCAGCGGAGTAGTTTTGGTCTGTTTCTCTGCTTCGTTAATGGCGGACATTCTTGATTTTCTTGGACCGGAGGACGTTAATGGCGGAGGAGATGGACGAGGAGGAAGATTGAATTTCTGGTCGTAATTGCAGGATATATTACACCAATTTACTGTCGGCCTTCGGTAATTCGGTGTCGTCTTTGATTTTGGTCGCTGATGAACATCCTTCGTTGCTGCAGCCATTTCCAGCTTGTTTCTCTCAGATTCCTGCATGCATGCATTCATCACCATGGATCATTTTGATCGCTGGATCAGTCAAACATTTGAATAAGGAAACCCAAAAAAAAAAAAAAGAATGAAATTCAAAGGAAACTTACGGATTCAAGGAAAAAAAAACTCCTGTTCGACGAGGAAGACGAAGCAAGATCTATATATAAGAAATAAATTTAGTGATGAATTCCATAGAAAATAGAGGGCTCATGCATGCTTCAGCATGGATCACTTTGGCTGCACTTCTCAAATCTTGGAATCGATAAACAAAGAAAATCAATGAAATTCAAAGGAAATTAACTGATTTGTGAAAAATAATGATAAAAAAAACTCCTACTGTTAGAAATGAAGACTCAATGAGAAATAAATTATATAGGGGATGGATGGGTCTTTAAATACTCGGATACATGCTTGTCTAATATTAGCAGAGACCAGGTCAATTACTACCTCAACATCTGAGTTGTCATATTTTGAATCTGCTTCTGCTAAATTTGGATCAAACGTGTTCTTTGTTTTGCTGGTCAACAAATTGTTAGCTGGATTTTAATTTTGAAATACTGTCTGTAGCCTTTTCGATCCAACGATCTATGTTATTTGGCAAGTGCTGCATCACAGAGCCTACAAAAATAGTCGCAAGAACCCAAAAAAAAAAAAAAAGTGTTTTTTTTTTAAACAAATAGGTTGGCTGGCTTCTTGCTGTATTACAATTTCCTTTAAATAGTTTGAGCAGCAAAAGCATTGTCCCAGATATATACAGACCATATGCCTTTTTATATCGAAATTCCTCCAGAATAATCTTGGATCAATTCGAATAACGAAATCAATTCTTTTTCTAAAAGATTTTATAATAAAGAATAGTACACCTGCAGCTCAATGATACCATGAAATTTGTCGTCACGTTATATCGTTTACGACTTCAAAATAAGCCATTTTTTCACTATTTGCATGTACTGTTTATTCCTCATATTTCATAACCCTCATGAGTTTTTCTTTCCTGGCTAACATAATTTGTTTCAAATTTAAAAGATACTGCCCATATTTAATTTTCTCTTTTTGCTTTTGTTGTAAAAAGGACAAATTCAACTGAATGCTGCCTCTAATAAAGCACATCTTTATGTACCATGGACTTTATCTGCAATTCATCTGCATTTTATAAGTATATTTATAAAACTCATTAAAAAAAGAAACTTAATATTAGAAAGAAAATCGACCAGTTTCTGCAGATGTTTCACAAGGTGCATGCCGAATAGCTTTCAATTAAATCATTATCAACAGCCATTGTTACAAAGATGGAACGTTACATAACGTTCATAGGAAGTATTACCTTCCTACAGCAAAAAAAAAAAAAAAAAAAAAGGAAAAGAAAAAAAGAAGAAAATCATTACAAATAAATATAGAAAATCTTAATATCCCGCATACAATCTATAATCCTAACAAATACAGTGGCCATAAACGTTAGCCACTTATCCAATCCTCGAGCAAAGAAAAGAAAATGATGAGAAGTAGCTCCTGATGCTGTCCCATGCAAATATAATGACCCGATGCCTCTGGATGCCGAATCTTTACATTTCCGACTTCAGAGATGTAGAAGAGGTGCAGAAGCCACTGGAGAGATTTAAAATTGAAAATGCTCGAGCTATTTTGAAAGATAAAACGAACTAAGACAACACAACCAATAGAGCTCTCAAAATTCCTCCCAAAATCTTGCAGGTTTTCTAAATATATGTGCTGGAAATGGAAGAACTCTTTGAAGCTAGTTGCATTAGCAAAAGGCTGGTCTACATTAACTTGATTACACTTATCGAGATTAACATATTCAAAATGCTTCACACGTCTTCTTTTAAATGGTCCCCGCCCCGCCTCCTTCTCCCTTCCCCCCAAGCAGATGTGTGAAGCCATCTGTTGAGGTTCCTAAGCCAATACACATGACGTCGATGAAAAACTAGATTTCATAACGTAACATAAGATGAACGCCACCGGAGATTCTAGAACCACAAACTGAAATAATAGTATAATACCTATTGGCTATCGACAGAGGGACTGGTAAAAGTCCATCTCATAAACCGTAGCATGTCATGCCTATGCCTGTGATATTGGATCTCAATAGTTTGGTACGGTATTCGTCCGCAATCTCCAAAAGATTGCTCACATTATTACATAGTTGCACACTGAAAACGAATCAAAATCCCATCAAAATTAAAAGCTTTTCCACATTACCTTTCGAAGGAATGACTGCTCAGTTGGTGGAAGTAAAATGAAGGCTGCCACCTAGACAATACCCAAATGTCTGTCGCAGAATCATTGTGAAACTCTCTAGTCACCAACACTTCGTAGCTTCAACTGGTTGTAATTGTCACCTGAGGACGAAGCATACCTCAAGGATACAAAATTAACTCCTACATATATATATATATATATATATATATATATATATAGGGTAACATAACTGAAAACTTACCCAAACGCCTGCCATCATAGAAGCACAATGCAAAACTCATACTCATCAGCTCTCTTCATAGCTTCAACTAGTTTTGCTAATCAAGCACAAACTGGAGGATGAAATATTCCTGAAGGATGCAGAATCAACTCCTATAGAGCAAATCATGGTAAGCCTAGGAAAAGGAGCAGAATGTTCAGAAATTTTCTACCTGCAAAACAAATGCATCCTCAATATCTATCACATTATTAAATAGGATTTAGCGACAACATGCTAGGCACATTGATGTAGACACTCTTAATGGCATAAATAAAGATTAATTAGCAGAACGTTTTCTAGGTCTTTTACAAACATTCATGTTTTCTCCGTTCTTGGTTTTGCCTGAACGGCAGGAAACAGTGCAGTTTTCACTAAAAGAGTTTGTACGCCGATCTTTTCTTTTTCTTTCACACTTGGGCCTCAGCTGTGACACCCGAGCAGATGATGAATATTGTTGCATTTGAACAGCATTAGTGTTTGACCTTTCAGCCAAATCTTTTGTTAACGACTGTGGATGTTGCAGCCTATTCAAGTCAAGACCTTCACGGGTTCCATCCATGGCAACAACGGATCTAACATCCTATACAAAGAAAAGCATCGTGTCAGGAAAAAAAAAAAAAGCCGTCTAGTTTACAAATCATTTCGATAATACATCTGTGACGCAATTATTAGAGCTTTTAAAGGTTGCATATGTTTGTAAAACTGTAGATTGGATTCATTGGAATGGATCTAGAATGGCTTACTAATTTAAGAATCACAGAGGATTACGAAACTTCAAGGGCAGCCAAAGGAAGAAGACATGCACAAAAAACAGAAAGATAGAAAGTTTGCTGCACTATTTGATACAATAGAATGTACAGTGCTACTTGTGGCACAAAATGGCTAAAAGCTTTTTTCGATCCTCTAGTAAGCAATTGAACTTCTTTTCAAACGAATATGTAGCACATAAAATGATAATGAGTATCATCACAGCATGAAAAAGTATAAGCAGTTCAACCAGATATAAAGAGGATACTAACCTTATTATGAACCTCAGTTGAATGCGTATTATTGGCAACTTCGTCTTCCGAATCATCCATTTCTTCACGTTCAAACTCCACATGCTCATCTTCCTCATCAGAATCACTTAGTTCTTCCTGTTCCATTACTATATGCCCAAAAGATCCATTACTGAGATCGTCTTTTCTACATTCGTGTAAATCATTTCTACTACCAGCATTGCTTGGTCGTAATGGCGCTGCAATCTCTAAGGAGCTGGCGGTATTACAGTTTCGAATTTGTGCACTGGAAAATTTTGAAGACATGACTTTGGCGGGTTCATCTTGTCTTCCAGTTTCCTTTCCTTTTCTCAGGGCATCAGTAGTAGGCATGACTGGATTGAAGTTGTCAAACTTAATGACATCTTGACTTCTAACTTGTTTTCCTTGTTTGGTAGTAGAATACAGACGAATATCCAAGTCAATTTCCTGCTCCATATTATGACTTGGAGATGCAACAATACCCTCTGATCGGCCATCTTCCCTGCAAGACTTCCTCAAGATACTAGGTTGACTTACGAAACGGCCATGATAGCTATTTAGTGATTCAAATCCACTAGAACTACACCCAATAGAAGGTTCCACAGCAGACCCAACATGCACAGTGTTGGACCTTTGCAGAAGTGGATGAAAGTCGATAGTCTGAATGGCTGTAGGGGCTTCTGTTTGCTGAACCAGAACCTTATCTCCATCAATTCGTTCAAGTGGGTGCGAATTATGAGGACCTTGTTCAGAATGAAGCGGATTTCTGAAGAAATTACAGTTCATGGCATAATATGAAGAAAATTGATCCTCATGCATCTGGAATAGCAGAGGATGCAAATGTAGATCTGATCCAAGATTTCTTTCAGCAACAAAAGGAGGTGAAGAACTGTCTGCTTTTTGTGAGCTGCCGTTTGGACTACTTATTGACTCCTTATCTATGTGGCGTTCAGGTTTCTTCACTGTGGTTCCTCTGATGACATGCAGAGCCATTGAACAAGCACTTTCTTTGGCATCGCTGATAATCTTGGAAACAGACGATAAATTAGCCAAGGGTTTTAAAGATGACCTAGACATGACACGTACAGATCGTGGAAGGTTGACAGGAGGCAAATCAGGTGCTAACTTAACTACGCGTTTACTTCTACGAGCTCTGTAAGGCAGGCTGCCAATATGACCATTAAATGGCCTTGAAGAATAGTAAGGAGCAGCAGAATTGCTAGATGAAAAAGGACATAAAGCAGGCAAATTTTTCAGGGGCTTTGATGAGGTTATAACCTTATCCCTTTCCTGCCTTACTTCTCTTTCTTCATTAGGAATAGCAGTTTTTTCGCTGACATGAGTAGTCTCATTTGGCAGCCTAATAGAAGATGCTCCGCTTCTAACGGCATCTGAGCAAATCTCGGAAGGACTTTGATTTTGAACGCCTAGTTGCTGGTCTGTCAAGAATGCCTCATGAATATAAGCCTCATCTGGCTCATCTAAGTCGCTTGTTCTATTATCTCCACAATCATCAACCTGGTCGATAAGCATAGTAAGTCATTATGGAGAAAAAACAATGATTTCTTTCAAAATCTTGGAAGAAATCTTTTTTAAAACACATCAATATAAAAAGATAACCCTACCACAGAAGAACTCATGAAACCAGTCCTTGAAGTTTTAACCTTCCTTCTTTTAGCTTCATATAACCGCCTCTTTAATTTATCATTTTCGGATGACTTGTATGATTTCTGCGTTCCATTAGCAACCCGCCATTGCCGAGGTAAAAGAGATGGATCTCTGTATGGGACGCAGAATTTCCATACTGAGGACCAGTCTTGTTTGAAGATTTTAAGTCCCTACATTTCATCGGATTAGATAAGAACATGCATAACATATCAAATCACATATTCCAAAGTCAGAAAAGAAGTTGCATTTTGTTCTATTTTAATACCTCAGAAATCCTTACAATTTCATCTGCAGTCAGAGGAGAGGTCTTCATACGACGTACAACCTACAAAAGAAAATTTATCTCATGGAAATTGTCCTAGGCAATGAAATGACAGTGACTCTACTATGATTTGAGGAGTTTACAGTAATAAAGAACATACAAGATTGGAAGTCTTCAGACGAAACATAGTGGCCAATAAAAGTAAATAAAAAAATTAATAAAACACGAATCCTTGGTTCAAGTCATCAAACATGCAGCTTTCACTACACCAGTTTCTAATCTTACCATGTCTCCATGATATACGTGGATTGTAGGATCTCATACTAGTCAAATGAGAATCCGTAAATATTTGGACGATATAGTTTCAGACCTAACTGAATCCAATGCTGATCCAACTCAAACTGTGAACATGCTTCCAAATAATCCAGTCCAAATTGGAGTCGCTTTGATTTTGTACATGGATCAGATGTACATGTTCAGAGAAAATAAAAAAAGATTTTTGGTAAAGCTTGGTTTTAGCAGCTCGAAAAGTCACAAGTCACAAGCATCATTGAGTTCAACAAATATAAACGTTTTATTACAAATCGACTATGAAGAAAGTAAAGCATACAGGAAGACACACTTTTTTTAGCAGGTCAAGTTAGCTACTTACGCATTAACTATGGTAAAATCATACTATATACACAACAACGTATCCCATTTGTATAAGCATAAACAAAGTAAACTACTACAATACAGTAATTCTAAATAACTTACTTTGATTGGATTTTCAGGTGCTCTGGAGGAGCTGCGATTTTTTTGTCTGACAAAAATCTACAGAAAAGTAAGTAATGCATTAGCTTTCTCCATCGAAAAAGTAATAATAAGTTGCATTGATGCAATTTCTGATAACTAAGTAGTTAAAAGAGGCTTCTAACCGGTTTGAGTTAACAGTTCTGCCCACCAAATTTAGAAAATTAACCAATATGCCCAACAATCTCCCTTCCATCCAGTTTTGTTATTAAATTTAGTAATAAACGATGAAAAGAGTCAGGAAAACCCTAACATAGAACTCAATAACATTTCAACATGTTGGATGCACAACAAGCAACAGAACCCAAACAAAGGACAGGGAAAGAGCCACATGCATGACATGGCATGGATTAATACTGACTTGGTGATGGATGAAAATGAAGAATAGAGGAAGGAAATAAAGCACGAATAGCAGAGCGACTGATTTGAGATAATCTAAAAGGGGTGGGCAGGGGAGGAGGTGTGGGATGCTCCAATAGCATATTAAATGCACATTCTTCTCATACCTATTAACCTTCTCACTAACGCTATATTTCAACTTCTTCTTGGAAACTGAGATACATTCTGGTCAATCTTATCATACTTGTAATCTGAGTTAGACTGGCTTCAAAAGGCTGCTAGCAGCATTCTAACCTCAACAAAGAAGCTGTAGGCATGCCTTACATGCCCCCAAAACTCACACGATACCTACCACGAAATAGTATCATATTTAAGTTAATGATGCCACAAAGAGGTTTTGTTGCTTAAGGATTTTGCACAATCACACCCTAGATCCAACTATAAGTTTGGAGCATTAGACTGAAATGTAAGACTACATGTGAAGTGGAAGATTTGCCGCCAAAACAAACAAACCCAGAAAAATGAAAGAACAAAAACAACCCAGAAAAAAGGAGTCCCTTCTTCAAGAGGCAATTCCACTAACCCTTAGTCAAAAAATGCTGTAGCAACAGAGGTTTCTTTATCTAGAATGTCGTTAGACTAAGAGTCAGTTGAACAATGTAAACATTCCATGGAGTAACAGTGCCAGAACAATTAAAGGAAATAACAGGTTCGGACTAACTAAACAAATACCACGTAAGGATATCCAGTTATTTTATAATTATGTACGTTCTCATGAGAAAGACGTAACAACCTGGTGCTTTGATTTACAAGGAAGAAAACGTTGCTGAATTGCTCCCCAGTTATTGTTGTACTCCATCAATCCCATTGCCAGCAATCTGCATTTCCGAGACATAATAAGAAATACAGATGGAAAAGGCATAGAAGTATGGTCGACGAGTGTGCCCATCTAAAAGCCTATAAACCTATCAAACAGTTACAACATCTGAATGGTAAACAAACGAAAAATTCTCGATAGCAAACAATAACTGAACATCCAAGATGCTCAAAGAAGTAACACTTTAATAAAAAGGACTGAAGCTGTCTGAATTAGATGGTTTATACATTAACAGAAGTGATATCAGGCAACAACATGTGGTTGTATCTGCAATTTATCTGAAGATAGTTGTTTGGCCCAAACAAACTTTGTAGATGCAGTGTAATTAAAAGCATTGATCAAAGTGTAAACTGCTACAAGATTGAAGTAGCATCCTAGTTGCTCCTCAGTTCTCACCCCAAAAAGCGAGGTGACTATTTTCAAATTTACAGGCCCTTGCTTGTGAAACAAGTGCCTCAAATAAAAGCATAAATTCAGTGGCACTTCGATTAGCTTCCAATATTGAACATTAGTAACTAAAATGTGTGGCAAAAAGAATACACTCATCGATACAGCATTTACACTTCCATTTTCGACTGACCCATTAAGTAAGCACAAAGATTCAACAGAAACTATTTCATCCTTAACTAGCATAATAACTCCATATGAAAACATGCAGGTCTATGCGCAAGCTATAGTGTAATCAGGACTAAAATAAGGGTATACCTGTCTTCTGCTTCAGTGAAAAGCACTCGATTTGCAACAGCTGGGAAAGGAGGCTTATGAGGAAACATTGCTGAGTTAAATAGAAGAAGAAACCTCTGTGCCAACTTCGCTATATCCACAGGAACAAGTGCAACCGGCTGATTTTTGGTGCCTTCTACAAGTGTCCCATCCGATGGTTTATTGGCCTTACTACTTGATAGTGTAGCTGCAGCCTGCTCTGAGGACTCACTATTGGTTTCATCTTGATTTGCAAATGTAGGCAACGTAAAAAGGGGTTCTCTTCTCAGATAGCTCTTGTCAGCTGTTCCTGCCAACTGTCTCTGTCTATATCTCAAAACAACTGCGAAGTATATTTTACAACAGCATCGCAAACACAGTTAATATGCAAGCAAAATAGTAAGAGTAAAACGAATTCAGATTTCACATTCCATCACGTACCAGCGGACACGTCACTCATGAACCCTTTTAGCAGTCTAAGTGGAGTAACATCGAGGACGGATGATACTGGATGTTCTACGATAGGCTTCCAAGGAGAGACAGTTCCATTGCGATGGATGTCAAAATCAACCGATGAACAAAGATGCGCAGGATGGAAGCAAGTCTGAGGTAGTGCAATCGATCTACTTGCTACGGCTTCTTCCCTTCTATCACTGATCTCTAATATCATCTTTTCGACCGATGAAGCAACCTCTTTTTTAGAAGGATCAAGTATACTTACAGAGAGAATTTGGATGAGAAGCTGAGCATGCTCATGTATCAAGCAATACAACTGCCCAACTTGATGAGCCGTAAAGCCGTTAATAACATCGGGTCCAGAAAAGTACGCTGGTGCGCACTGCCACTCAAAGCAAGGATAAGGAACAGCCTGCACATTCGGTGTGTAAGGCAAAATCGGGCGCAGAGGCGTCCTCGCATCACCTTGAACAAGAGTTTTCTTATTCTTTCTAGGATGACACTCTTTCTTAAGTCGTTTCTGTTGTCTAGTCTCCGGTGGTTCACGAGTTTCTTTCTCCTTGTTACTGCTGAATATGTCATTACCGTTCTCATCGGCATCACTCTCAAGAGCCTCCTCAAGTTCAATGACGAAATCGGCATCGTTGTCTTCGTCTTCGTCGAAGTTCCCATCGCCATGATCCGGTTGCTCACTATCATCACTGCTTCCGAGTAAAACAGCAGCGAGAAACTTGTGGTACTCTTCTTCGTCATCAACATTGTGAAGGTCACCGTCGTCGTCTGATTCCTGGAGAAACGTCTCCAATTCTTCTAATGTACAGTGTGCCAAGGAATGCCGTGCTCGTGTACGCTTACAGATTGCATCATCGTTGTCATCATCATCCATGGGCGGATTCACTATATAGCCACCGGGATCAATTTATCCCACTCAATTACTTTTGGAAAAAGAATTTGAAATTATAAATTGGGGATGAGTTTATCACCGCGGCGACGCAGAGGGCGGGGATGAATACCTTGCAAGGCGGAGGCAGCGCGATTAACGGACGAAGACACGAGAGAGAGAGAGAGAGAGAGATGATGGCGAGGCGCCGCTGCAGGTTGAGGGGGGAAGAATTGACGGCCCGGATTCTCCTGATTTAGAAAAATCAGTAAGCAGGAAAAATGACGGTCCGAATTCGATCAACCATGCACGAATTATAAAATTTTATATACAATTTTATTTATTTATTAGATATATTTTAAAATATTTTAATTTAAATTTTAGATTATAATATTATAAATTATATTAAAATTTATAATTATATAATTTAAACTTTTTAAAAATATTAAATAATATATTAAAAAATTAATATATTATTTTTTTAAAATATTAAATAATATATTACTTTTTTCGACGATTGAAATTGAAAAACGTAAAATTAGAGGACTTCAATGTAATTTCTTTTCATTTAACATATATGAATTGGTCTTTGCACATTTTTTTATTTTTGTTGGATTATGTTTCTAAAATTTAAATACTTAACACAATTTTTATTAGGTACTTATTGAGTTGGCCATATTTAATCATGTCATATGCAACAAAACTGATTTTGATTGGGTTGTTTTTTTTTTAGTTTAGAAATCTGTTTATATAAAATAAAAACATAATGAAATATTTATACAAAGTTAAAGAGTTCAGGGACTAATAACTAAATTCCAACAGTGTAGTTTATTTATGGGAGACTTACATTTATCCCCAAAGTTTATTTATGTTCAACATAATTTGGTTAGATTTATAATTTTTATGTTAAAAAGTATTTTTAAATTATTTTTTTGAGTCACAAAAGTTCAGCGGTTTAATCTGATTAATTTTAAAATATATTAAAACTTCACAAAACACTATTTAGAAATATTTTTTGAAAAAATAATTAAACATAACAGTTGTAGATCTCATTTAAATATACAATTTTATGTTTAAATTTTTTTTAAAAAAGATATTTATACGATAGTTAAAATAGCTCCGACATAAATATCGAGAGAGATTTTTTTATATTTAAATAGTAATTAGGAAATCTAGAGATTGATTTGTATAAGCAGGAAGAATCTATGAATTAGTTTGTAATTATTCCTTTATTTTATTCATAGATAAATAGATCATTTACATAACATAAATGCAGACGCTTTCTTTAGAAAAAGAAAAATGATACAGAAATTACAACATAATTTACATATTTAATTATTTATTTTAAGAAAAACACTCGGTGGGCAAGCCCTGAGGGAAGCGGTGGGTGTCCTTGCAGTAGTCATAGACCATGTAGTTCCGTCGAACCCAGTCCATCCTCCGGATCGCGGTCGCATCCAGAGCTTGATCCCACCAACTCCCACGACGGCCGGCGCCGGAGCAAGTCGACCGCCCGGCGACCCATGCGCACCCGTCGGCAGAATACCCGCGGTAGGCAGCCGCGAACGGGGCCATGGACCAGTCCGTCTTGACTCGGCCCCCTTGCGTGGCCCATTCCTCCGCGTCCCAGAGGCTCGAATAGAGGCGCATGGGCTGGGCCTTCGGGTACGGCACCCCCTTCTCCTCCAAATTCTTAAACACTCTTATGGCCGTCCCATCAACATAGAAGCTGCAAAAAATATATATGAATCAATAATTATGTTAAATTAGTTTTAAATGAACTAAAATCTAAGAAGAAGAAGACTAAAATAGAGTAAGACTAACATGATGTGCTGAGGGTTCCAAAGTATAGTGTAAGTGTGAAAGTCTGCTGTAGGGTCGAACCACAAGTAGAATTGCTGCTCCCTGTTGCCTTCTCCTTGGCTGAACACATTCGTGTGCAGCGTGTACGGCTGCCCGCTCGCATTCCCCAAGAACTCGAAATCCACCTCGTCGTGCGAGGGCCCCTGCGACGACAACTGCACATTTCATAAAAAACAAAGTCAATCGCCGCACACGCAAGTAGCACGAAAATTCTCCTGGAATGATAACTGTACTATGTAAGGTATAGCTATCATTGATATTACTATCATTAGTTGTACGCACATAGAAGGTGGTTACGGTGCCGGCCGAGTTGCCAGGGATCAGCTTTATTTTCATATCGATCCTTGCAAATAGATACTCGCGCTTAGATCGGAAACCGGAGCCTGAGCTCTTGTCCATGGTCAGTGTGAGGAGATTTCCGCCTTCCAAAATCTTGCCCCTTCCGTCGCCCCAGGTGATCTCGATGTCGGTGTAGAAGTTCGCAGCGACAAAGGACATGAGGAAGACCATAAGGGATGCTATAGCCAAGAAAACTCTCTCAGCCATTTTAATATCCATGCAAGATGATTGAATGAGTTTGAAAATAGATAGAGATGCATATATATAGAGCTGAAAGTAGGAGGGTAATTTGGGTATTTTATTCATAAAAAAATTGGATTTTTTTTTTAATTTTATGTAATGTTGTGAGTAGAGTTGGTTTTTTTTTTAAAAAAAATTTAGGTTTGGTGGGCTTTGAATTGATGGAGAGAGATTGGGCCATGCATGCTCGGTTGACCATCTCTCGCTTTCCCAACCGATACAATTAGTGAGCATTCGCTCCTTATCGATCCGTCCGTTGATTCATCATCTCGAGATTGGTGTTAGAAGATGGAGAGTGAAGATACAAAGGAATGGCTGGTGGAGCTGGTTTGAATTATATATCCGTTATATTCTTTTTTATGAGAAAAAAAAAAATTGCTAAAACAAACTTTATTCTATCAAGCTAAAATCTAATCCAATATAACCAAATTCTAAAAAAAAAAAATCATAAGCAGAAACTCGACGTCTCAACCTAGTATTTGTCATATTTATATTTTTCATTGTACGTGATGAATGCTTCACTATGAATATCATAAAATCGTGGCAATTAAAAAGAGAAAATAAATATTATGAAAATAAATACTGATTCTTGCAGTATTCATTTATTATTATATTAATTAATAGTGTATAAGATGATGATGATTCTTATCAGCCTTAAATTCTGAAAATTAATGGCAATTTCTAAATTAAAAAAAGAGAAAATAATAATTCGTCAAAACGATTGATCGATATTTGATAGGATAATTAATAAGAAGACACGTTAATTTGGTACGTAGTCATAATCCGAACCAAATTGATGTTTTAATGAATCAATGGCTATCTATCTACTATAAAGATAAACACAACTATAAATATAATTTAAAAAAAAAAATGTAAGGAAAACAAAAATGAAGGTTTATTGATAGATAGAGCATGGATGCTTCCAAGGTCCAATCATAGATTGTCTACAGCATTTGCTGAGTTGTCTCCCTTTCTTTTCTTTTTTTTCTTTTTCATCTTTTTTTTAATAATAATGAGGTAAAACTTTCATCGTCGCATATCCTAAATTATTTTATTAAATATATTTTTTAACCAAAATTATTATAACGTGATTAAAAAGTAAAATTCTGAATTATAAGTTACCTTCAAAATATTATTGAATATAGATACATATCCGCTATAATTTATTTTATTTTTTTTTGAAAATGAGAAAATATCACCTATTATGGCAGCCAGATTTGAACTCATGAATAATGATTCGTGAATAATCTACCTCAGTAGTTGTACTATCCTCCAAGGACAAGTTGACTCTCTTTGTCTCTAACCTCATATTAGTAGTCAAGTGGTCCAACTTAGGCATCTCCCAATCCGAGTTTATTCTTTAGCTCGTCGAAAATTATCGTATCAATGCAACTTTATCATTATATGATTTATGTGTTAAACATATTTTCATGTTCCATTATTTCAATTCAACAACTTGTTTAGTTTTGTTGCGGTCAGAATATGAGCGATTGGATGGATTATGAAGATGAATGGTGGTACTTCTACTTATAGTTAATGTTTTTTTATTTAATTTTACATACGGTGTATAAAACTGTATGAGACTTATCATTTATATAGACCGTACTATATGAAAAATGATGAGTTATCAGTTCGTAGAATAAGATTCGGCGTCACTTAAAAATTTATTTATTATAATGTTTATACAAAATTAACAAGTTTTTGATAGAATTTTTTTACGATAATTTAAAAATAATAATAATGATACGATCTGACAAAGACTTATTTGTTGAAACCAATGAAAGCAACTTAACAACAAAGCTAAATAGCACAATATTCTAACTTTAATTCTCTAAACAACTCACAAAAATCTTTCCCAAGCATCTCTCATTAAATGACAAAATTTTGCATCAAACTACACAACAAAACCCTGATGGGAATTTAGCTCCTTACTTAAAGTGGTTGTGAGTGAACAATTTGATAAAAACATGCAATGCACCCGTGAACCCGAAGTTCATAGGAAAGAGGTAGCGAGTGGGCGATCTTTCAAATTGAGTAATGTTAGTCTCTCCAAAAAGATTCACCAAAATATCTACCAATCTAAATATTTAAAAAATTGGAAGAGTTTTTTAAAAAAATTTCAACATAAATATTATAAATTTGGATGTAATATACAATTTTTATATTGAAAATTTTTCTAAGAAATTCCTTTAGATATGTGTTTTTGGAATTTCAAAATTTAACGAATTTTAAAAATAATTTTAAAATATGTCAGATCTTAGAGCTCCAACCTGTCTAGTTAGAGGGTTTTTTTTTGAAAAAAATTTCACGTTAAAATAATAGATTTTTTTGAAATATATATTTTTTTTATGTTGAAAGTTTCTCTAAAACATGTATCAAAAATTTATTTTGATGTTTTTTAAAATTATAAATCGTATTAAAATATATAACTTTGCTATTGTGGATTGATTGATTTCTTTGGTAAATATGTAGGGGATTAGCATTTTTCTTTTAAATATTATCCATTCCAAAAACCTTCGAGCTCATCCATTTTAAAATGTTGGGAAAAATTTTGGCAGCTCATCTGTTAAATTTGTTAATTCTTGTGTTTTAAGTAAATTTTTGACTAAATTATATAAAAGCACATTCTAAAAAATAATTTTAAGTTTTAAACATTTTCGTAAATCAAAAGAAGTGATATCTTTTTGGATGCTCCATTAACCGACGGCGAAGGGAAAATTTGTGCACTTTTAAGGTTAAACGCTCGGATCATTTGCCATTTTGTTTTCAAATCTTCAGCTTTTACCGGGAATCATGGATACTGCCGGCGGCGATCTTGCCTCCGTCGACTCCGCCGCTGTGTCGGAGGTGAACTCTTGGTTGTCGTCGCACTACGAGTCGATCGGCCGCCCCGTGCCGGCGTTCGATCGCACCCCCCGCAGCGTCGCGCGCCTCCACTCCATCGCTTCGATCTCCACTGCTCGATCCCGCGCTGCCGCCGTCGTCGCCGCAGATCTCCGCCTCAAGGCGGCGGAGTACCGAGCCGAGGCCGCTAGGATCCGCGAGATCCTCGACGCCGCCGGGATCTCCCCTCAGCTCCGACTCACTCCCACCGCCAACGCCGCTGCTCGAGATCTCGCTGCGGTCGCTAACCTACTTAACATCCGCGATACCGAAATGACCAGGTGCACTTCGCTTTCCTTTGTTAGATAATTTGATGAATTTCTTTATTAGTTTGATTGATTAGCATTCACAAAACGGATTGACGAATGTAGTATCTCCAATCGATTAGAATCCATAGCAACGGGAGTTCAGTACTAAAACGAATCCATAGCAACGGGAGTTCAGTACTAAAACCTGAACATATATTGTTTTTGGTTACTATCTAGGTATTTTATGACATAGAGATTATATTGGACATGGTTTGCCGTAAGGCAGATGCTGTATCGGTATCAGCAATCGTGGTTCGTGATCACTCCTAACCGCTTGCTCCCTATTAGGACTGTTCTTGGTTGTATAAAAACTAATCCATTAAGCCTTTCCCGCTCGGTATTAGGCAAATGCTATCGTTAACACTTCATTTGCTCTTTAATTTATGAAATGTAATTCTATTTCTATTTGTATGAATTGTAGTTTTGTGGTGGCGATGGGAGAGCTATCGTTGAGGAAAGCGGAGGTGGAAGAGAAGAGGGAAAAAGTACGGAAGGAATCCAAATTTCTTCTGGATTGCACCCGTAAAGCCATTTCGAAGCTTAATGATCTTAAGAAGTAATAATGCTTGTTCTTTTGTGATCTAATTGGCTATTTGATATACTAAGTTGTATGTTAAAAATAAATAGATAATCAATATTATGTTTTAGGACCCTGGGAAAGCTTGAGAACGATATTCCTACTCGAGAAGCACAGATGCTTCAGTGGCAAACTAACTTAAAGATGATGGATCAAAAAGAGCAGCAGTATCTCCTTCAACTAAAAAATTATAAGGTATTTCCTTTATCATTCCTTGCTCTTAACTCTTTAGCTTTGAAATTCAAACCCTCAGTATTGTCTAGTTCTTTTGTACTACATACTTGGCCATCAATGCGGTAATTGCTTAAAATTTTGGTGCCTAATGTAGGTGATTTGCTTAAAATTTTTAGGCAAATCGTTATAGTCTTTTTTGTTTTGAATTGTAGAATTCTTTGTTCAAATTTTTTCTTTTTAAAATATAAAATGCAATGGACAGGCTTGGTTGAGTCGCGTGGGGTACACACCGGAGATTAATCATGGTGTTTTGCTGGAAATGGCAGAGCATAAGAAAACTTTGGATAAGGAAACAAAACCTATACTGGATACCTTGAGAAGCTTTCAAGACTTGCCTCCTGTAAGTATCGCTTTAATAATAGAATATAATAATTCATGCAAGTCATGCGATAAGAAAGCATAAAGTTCAAATTTATGTTAATACTTTCCAGGATAGACATCTTGCTGCATTAGCTATTGAGGACAAGAGAAGGCAGTATGCTGCTGAAGAGCAGCGTCTTGAGGAGCTGCTGCATGCTCTTGCTACTAAACCTCTAGCTAATAATCCTTGACCGTGATATGTAAGTCCTCACAGTTATTTGTTACTAAGTATTTGTATGTATTTCATTGGATGCAATACTTTTTGGCTTTGTAAACAACTGTCTCTGTCCTTTAAGTAAAGCTTTTTAATCACATACGATAATTCTGAAGACTCTACTTGATCTTTTATGTTCAAGCTTTCGATGTAGTCTATCTATTTTTTCTGCTTTCACAAACCCTGATATCAACTTTTTCAAATACTCAAAACTTTGACTTCTCAAAACTGGGATCTTTTTTAATACAAATCCTCTAGTATAGAGAGACTTGCTAGTACATCTTATTAAACACTATACTTAATACACACAGGCTATTGCTGTGCATTGGGTGTACCAATTAATCAAGCCACAGTGCTAATGTGTTAAGACTCAATGAGGCACTACTCCAAAACAAAATGCAATGAGTGGAGTAGCCTATTAGGTTGTAAGCCATCTCAAATTCGTTCTATACCCAATGTGGGACTAAACTTGAATCCTAAGGCAGTGCTATTCCACAAGAGGCTCCCTTTTTTTGACATTTTATTTTTGTTTTTTCTTTACAGTAGGTATTTCTCTGCCCCCATTGTTATGTCAGCGTGAGGCTTAAACAGTAGATTTTTTTTTTTTTTTGACATTTTATTTTGTTTTTTCATCTTCTGTTGATTTATTTGTGTTGTAGAAACAAATCACTATGTGTTATAGAAAAAAAAATCACATCCCCAGATCTAGGACAGGAAGTCTGAATTTGAATGAAATTAAATAACTTTTTTCACTGATTCATATGACTAGAGTAATATTCCATATTGTGCACACACCGAAAGAATTAAAGAATCATCAACTACTACCATATACGTTTCTCTTTAATCACTAGTAGTATTATCTAAGCTAATGTGCATTCCGTAGGTAACCCCTGAGGAAACCTATTTGTATCTGCGCAGTAGTTGTAGATCATGTAATTCTTCTGCACCCATCTCATCCTTTCTTGGCTTGTTGCATCTAGGTCTTGGTTCAGCCATGTATTGGCCGTGGCTGCACCGGAATTCGTCGCAGAGCCACAACGGGATTTGCCAGCAGAGACCACACAAGAATTATCAGCATTGAAGTTCCTGTATGTAGCTGTGAACGGAGCTCTGGTCCAGTCGGTCTTGACTCTTCCTCCCATGGTTGCCCAATCATCAGCATTCCAGAGGCTTGAGTATATCCTCATAGGTTGGTTTTTTGGAAATGCAACACCTCTTGCTTCCATGTTTTTGAAGTCTCTGATTGGAATTCCATCCACCATGAAACTGTTGCAACATATATAAATTTAAATTAGATTTACAAGGTTTGCATAGCTTGAGATGATGATCTGAGATGATTTTGGGAAGAAGACTTACATGACATGTCTAGGGTTCCAGAGAATGGAGTAAGTGTGGAAGTCTGTGGTAGGATCAAACCAGAGTTTGAACTGCTGCTCTCTGTTGCCTTTACCCTGTGTAAACACATTGGTGTGCAGAGTGTAAGGGTTTCCACTGAGGTTACCTAGGAACTCGAAGTCGATCTCGTCGTGCGTCGGTCCTTGCGACGATAACTACATTAAAACATGACAAAAAACAACATGAGTCACATGTTTGCATAAAAATGTAGCCTATATTTGGAGCCTATATTTGGAGTTTTAGGAGGGAGAGAGAGAGAGAGAGGCTTACATAGTAGGCAGTGACGGTGCCAGCGGAGTTGCCAGGGACTAGCTTGAGCTGCATGTCGATCTTTCCAAAGAGATACTGATTTTTGGACTGGAAACCGGATCCGGAGGCCTTGTCGAGGGAGAGGGTTAGCAGCTGACCGTTGTTGAGGATCTTGGATCGGCCGTCCCCCCAAGTGATGTCGAAGTCGTTGTAGAAGTTGCCGGCAGAAGTAAATGGGAGAAGGAGGAGAGAGCAGAGCAGCAAGGAGAGAGGGAGAAGCAGGTCGTGAGCAGCAATAGCCATTGTTTGTGGGAATAGATTAGCTCTGAATAGAAGATACTAGATGATGGTTTGTTGTTGCTTGGAGTTGAGTGATTGAAGAGAGAGCATATCATGAGTATTTATAGGTGATTCATAGTGAGTCGTACCGTAGATCGAGTTTGAATGTGTGAGCTGGAGACAGCGGGAGGGAGGAGGTTTTGATATTTTAATCTGAGCTCGTCATGTTTATTTGCTGCAAACGAAGAAGGTTCGGAGATCGTTCCTTTGGGAGTCTTTTTTTTTGCCAGCTTTTGCGTTGGTATGCTAAAATTAGGACGCTGTTTTTGGGGTTCACCGACACGGTTTTATTGTAATAACCCTACCAATGAATCATCCCGGACACTTCTTTCTCGTCTGAGCATGGTTTTTTTTTAGTAATTAATTATAGAGATAAATGCATATCAGCTCAGTTTTTAAATTTTCTTGCAAATCAGCTTTTTGTTTCAAAAGGTTTATAATTTAATTTTTTTAAAAAAATATATGTCAGATATATTTTGACTAGTATTTTTTTAAAAAGTTTTGAATGTTAAGAACATAAATTTTGATGTGATTTGTAATTTTATATTTATAATTTTTTTCTGAATATATATATATATATATATATATATATATATATATATATATATATATATATTGAAATTTTAATATTTTAGTTGATTTAAAAATTTATCTGTAAGCTATTAGGATTTTTTATTTTTAAAATATATATTTAGAAATATTTTTTTAAAAACTTTTGAATTAATTTTTTTTAATGTTGAATATTTCCGAGTGTGAAAAATAATGGATCGAAAATGATATGGGACTCTTCCTTAATTATATAGTCCGCTTGGCCGGCTGTCTTAGGGGGGGGTGGGGGTGGGGGGCGGTGTGGATGGGAAGGAGCGAGGTAGGGGTGGGGCCAAAGAAACAGAGTAATAATCAATAAAGCGAGTCAGATGGCAAAGCGTGCGAAGCGCTTATCCAATAACTTCTGTGGATGCAATGCAAGGGCGATGAGAAATGAGTTGGCAACAGTTGTGCTGCCACCTTTATTTATTGTATTTACTGCTATTATTATTTCTTTCATGATTAACTAGTTAAATCTTATAGAGATTATTTTCAGTTCGATCTAAAAATAGTTTCATTCAGTTACTATCTCGACTGTCAGATAGTTCAAAATCAACGGTTGATGTCGCAACACGATTTGAGTTTAAAAAAAAAATATTTGAATTGTTAGTGCTAATGGATTTAGGTCAACCGTCTGTTACTGTTCGCACCCCCTTCCATTCTCGTGATCGCAATTAGGATTTTGCCCTACGTCAGTCTATCCAAGCCTCGTCGTCTGCCGATCTTGGGCAGCAAGATTAATTAAATGTTCCCAGCGGCAACGATCTCGGCGACGAGATGCGGATTATATCGGCTCGATCTCGACGACGAACTCAGTGATGAGAACTAATTGTTGAGACGAGTTCGACGGCAAAAACTCTAGATCGACAGTAATAGATTGGCAGAATAGTAACGGAGGGGTGTGAATAGTAACAGGCTATTGACGGGATCTGTTAATACTAACGGTCCGAACAATTTTTTTATCACTAAATCGCACTGTAATATCGGCCGTCGATTTCGAACAATCCAACAGCCGTGATCGCAACTGAGCGGAATTATTTTTAGTCAAGATGAAAAGAGCCATTTTTGGTAGAACATATATATATATATATATTATATATATATATATATATATATATATATATATATATATATATATATATATATATATATAGTGATTTCTAGCGTTTGAATACTTGCTTGAATAGTTTAGAAGTGCGTAAAAATGATAGTGCGCGTATACGTGTATCTTATAGGAGTGTAGTCCAACTAAAAAAGTAAAAAGAAAAAACTATGTACTTAACAAACGTCCTAACAGTAACGAATGCGCCATCTTAAAACATGACCGTCCTAATACAAATAATAAACTGTACTATTCCACTTTATTTCTGATTTTCCTTACTTTGTTGGTATTTATTGGAGTTATTAGAGACATTCACATTTTTATACTCTCATAATTTAAAAATATATTTTTATACTCCTCTAATTTAAAAATTATATTTTTATATTCTTTCTATAAACCTACCGTGGGCTCTCATGCAGAAGCGCTCCGGCGGCCTGCTGCGGACAAGATATAAAATTTCTTTTCCTTTTTAAATAATAGAGAAAAGAAAAGTTAACATAGGATTATACGATGCATGATGTCAACAGAGGTCATAATATACTCAATTATTTTTTTAAAAGGGATAATTAATCAGGGATATATATATATATATATATATATATATATATTATATAATATATATATATATATATGTCTATTAATAGCAATTAAAATTGGAATAACTGTTATTATATATTGATAAAAATAAAGATAAGGAATTGTACATGAAGATTCGTGTTTTATTAGTGAGCAACATTCTCCGGTCACAATTAAACTTACGAATGTGGAAGAACAGTCTTTTGTTCATCATTCTGTCGGCCTCATTTCATTTATTGTGGCTCCAAAAGCTTATATACCACCACTTTTCTCTAATTACCTTTATAATATATATATATATATATATATATATATATATATATATATATATATATATATATAAGAATTCTTTCATTCTTATGCTTTCTCATGTTACTTCTTGATTGTTGACTTAACAGAAGCTGAACAAATTATTTTATAATCTATTTGCAAGCTGAAACTTTATTTGTGGGTGGATGAGTCAACTTATCAGCTTGGTTAATTGATTTTTCAAATATTTCTTTTTTTTTTTCTTTATCGTTTACGTATTCGACAAAGGTAAGTTTTAAGTAATGTTCGACTCATCATGTATCTCTATATATAAACATAAAAAAATAAGGATATAAATTTATTGCAATACATTCCATCCTTTATTATTTTTGTTCAATTTAAATATGATGTACAAAAAGTCATACAACGTATATAATCTTTCATACTTATTACTTAAAGATATATAATATTTCTACTCCTAATTATTAATATTTACATTAATATAAAGAATTTGGAAATAATTAACTATAAAAGTGTTGGTTTATCACAGCAGTTCTCTCTTTGAATCCCCTGTTTTTGAGCCACTCTGAACTCCCAAAAAAGGACCCTGATTTTAATAACTCCCCTTCCCTTGTTCTTGTTTTTTTTTTATCTGTATATGTATGTATTGTATGTGCATCATTTAATATATTCAATATAATAAAAAGATCCTCATATTTAATTCCCAATCTGTCTGACCCAATTCCAGCACTCTGCTTCAGGTTTCATTTTCATCTATCCATCTACACATCATGATCATCAACCACTCATTACCTTTTCTATAATCATAAATATATTATATTTTAATGTATTTTTGCTTCCATTTCAAGACTTCATATACTCCCTAGATTCTACTTCTCTCTCTCTCTCTCTCTCTCTCTCTCTCTCTCTCTCTCTCTCTCTCTCCCTCCCTAGATTCTACATCTCTCTCTCTCTCTCTGTGACATTCTGTTACAACTTTTATTTATTTCTTTCTCTCTCATCGATTTATTTATATATTTATATATCTTCTCCACTGCAGGATCAATTAAATCACCATTAATGTTGTTTGGTGAGAAGCCTCTGTTTCACCGTCTGTATATCCGAGAAACCCTAGTCATTGCCTTCTTTGACTCCTCTCTCCCCACTGTCGTTACAAACTCCTCCTCCTCCTTCCTCACTCGTGCGAGCGATTGTTCTCCGTGTTCTAACATCTTCCTTTAATGGAGGGTAGAAGTTGGGCTCGTGCAGCCATGGCTGCATCTCTCATCCTCTGTTTAGCAACCGTCGTTACCTACGGAATTGCAAAGATTGCGAGGAATCACCAACATGCAACAGCGAAAACAACAATGATTGCTGCTACTTCTACACGGATCATCAAGAACAGCTCTTCTTCTTCCTCCGTTCATGGAGGAAGCTTGGTGGCGAAGCAATCGAATCGGTGTCGGTTGAAGAAGCTCGGTTTGTTCTGCAGTTCAAAAAGCAGTAATAATTCGAGCTCCTTGGTTGATGATGATAAGAGAGTGGTTCCAACAGGCCCGAATCCATTGCACAACAGATGATCGGAGTAATATATAAGTTCGGTTGAATTAAGGACATGCAAGAAGGAGAAGAAGATGAAGAAGAAGATGACTGGTTGGTGTTTGTGAATGCAGGCTGTTGGAAATCTTCTGCTTCATTTTCTTCTATTTTTCCTTGCATTTTAGATGGATTTAATATGATCCAGAGATGTGTTTCAGATTGAACTTTTTGATGTTCACTGGCTATTATAAATATTGTATTATTATTTCTAGCCTCACATTTCCTTCCTTAGATTTTTAATTATACTCCAGATTCTGTACAGAAAATTTAAAATTTATACAATTAATAAATAAATAAAATTTATATTATAACCAATATAATATCAAGTTGTATGCGAACATCGAGCAACAATTTCAACTAAATATCTAATACAACATATATATATATATATATACATATATATGTGGTTTTTTTTTTTAATAAATGTTTGTGTACGGCTGGGATTATTTTTCGAATTGATTGATGCGATTTTGATGGTTTTTGAATTTATTTGTTTTATAGTTTAAATTGTATTTTTGGGGCATTCTTTTATGATGTTATCTTCCCTGGTGCTTGCCGTACATTGCAGCAACCATTTACTTCTTTGTCTCCTGCAAACTGTTCCTCTTGCTTCTCTAATATATTTCTATTTTATATTTTTGATTCTTTCTATATTTTTTTCTAAAAAAAAGTATTTAAAATGGTTTTGCCAAAAAAAAAACTGTTTTCTAACATTTTGATAAAAATCTCTTCTATTAAAAAAAATCTCATAAAAATCTCTCAACATATATATTTATAAAAATAATTAAACATAAAGTAAATTTTAGTGTTCAAATTTGTTTATAATAATTTTTTGAGTTTCTTAACTTAGTAAAAATTTTAATTGTTTATGATATTTATTTATATTTTTTTAATTTTAATGTAAAAGTTATATAATCCATCAAAATTAAAAAATACATTCATATTCTAAAATTTTTAAAATACATTCATATTCTATTATATAAATACATTCCTCACTTAAACTACTTTAGCCAACAAAGATTTTGAAACCTAAAAATATCTATAAGTAAATTTTTTTAAAATAATTTCAATATAAAAATTATAGAGCACATTATAATTTATTTTTTGTATCTTTTTTTTTTTTTAAATATATATATATATATATATATAATTTTTTAAAAATGTGAATATAATTTTACAATTGTGTGGTTTATAGTTATTACGATAAATATTTATGTATGTGTCGAATGAACCTGTGAAAGCCATAGTTCTAAAGCTAATGATGGAGTGATGGGTGTCTCACTGGATGAGCCGGACCACACGAACCCTCTCCATACATGCTCCGCTAGATATACATTACAAATATTGCATCGGCGGATATGCGTACATATCCCTCCTCATGCACGATGGAATATTCCTCGAACGGAATGCTCACATAAAAGAATCAGTTACAAATATTTACGGAAATATCCTTTGCTCTGAAAAAAAATACCTAGATACTAAAATAAAAAAGTTCTACGCTATGTTTTTGGAGGTTTATTTAACAACTGTGGAAGTACTTTTAAAAAATAAGTTACAAAATTATAGAAAATCGTAATATTTATTTTTTATATTCAAAATTTTGGAAAATAGCTTGAGAAACACTGTAAATTACGGACAATGCACAGCATAAAATTGGTCTGGTGGATACTATACATGGATCCTGTTTCCAGTACGTGTGGATAACAACATTTTCATTCGTCTCAGAAGACAGATAGATGCCGACATTGTAATTGATACCGAATTTTGAAAACCTCTGGCTAGCTAAAGCCATTTATGTGAGCCCAAAATAGCTAAAGGAATTTATACTGAGCTTATTCTGCAAAATAATTTGTCAATGTATTATGTTTTCCCCTCCGACGGCTTAGATTCTCTATAGATTTTGACTGCTGTTGTCTTCCTCTAGTTTGTGATCAACGGTTCAGATCCTCCCATCTAGCGATCTTTCTTTCCGCCACCTCCGCCTCCATGATACTCTGCATCAATGGCGACCCTCTCGTTTCCCTCCTCGTTTCCAATCTCGCGATTCTCTCTCGCCCTCCTTCTACTCCTCCCTGTCGTTTTCGTTCTCTTCTTAGTCTCGTTTCCCTCATTATCGCCATCCTCTCTCCTCTCCGTTTCCCCTCCTCCCCCGTACGCTGCCCCGCCGCACCGTCTTACTGTACCGCCTCATCCTCAGCCTCCGCCGAACGTTGCTCCGCCGCGGCCTTCGCCGCATTACTCTGCACCATCACCTCCTTATCCAACAAAGAGGTACGGTTGTCGCTGGACCAGGATAAGCTGAAGCAGTGCAACATATACGAGGGATCGTGGGAGGATGAATGGCGACCGATTTACGAGCCAGGTTCGTGCCCTTATGTGGACGAGGCCTTCGCCTGCGTGGAGAATGGAAGGCCGGATAAAGCTTACCTCAATTGGCGCTGGAAGCCGAGAGAGTGCCTTCTCCCCAGGTACATTACATCCTGCATATTAACTGTGTGCTTATTAATTGTTATTTAAGATGCGTTGTTATGATAAATGTTTTATCTTTGCTCTTATTTTCCTTTTTTTTTCAAAGACTTTCCAAATATATCTAATTGTAGTTTTGAAAGGGATTTGGAAGAAAATTATGTGTACATTGATTTGGACTGGTAATTCAAGTGGAAATATGTGTTCATGATCAGCCAAGAGGATGAAGGTTTTATTATTTTTATTTTTATTTGTTTTTGTTTGGTTTGATGAAAACACTCCTATAAACTAGGACTGGCCAATATGAAGCTTAATGAATTGTTGTGTTGCCCACAGACTTTTTTGTATAACTGTTGAACTGCTTAAATCTGTATGTAGGATTGAATGAAGAGATATTCCGGAACCTTTTTGCTGAATCATAGTAGTTGCAGCTCATTAGATATTATAAAAACTTTGTTAAAAGAACAAATAGCATATGTTGTTCCATTTGTTGTACTCAAATGAATTCTGGAAGTCCTTTGTGTTATCATAATGTATAGATTCTTTTTTTTTTGGTCTTGAGCAGATTATTCCTAATTATGTCATTCACAACAAAATTGAGATGTAATTTTTAATATTTCAAAAGCTACTTCATTCTTCTGCTAATTTATGCGCACTTGATGATTTATTTGTACCGTAGAAGACCAACCAGATCTTCTACTTGTCATCTCTGACATTTCATATTGCAGGTTTAATGGAACAGACTTTTTGGAGAGACTGAGGGGCAAAAACTTGATGTTTGTAGGAGACTCCGTTAATCGAAACCAGTTTGAGTCAATGTTATGTCTTCTTCGTGAATCATTGCCTGATAAGAGAAAGATGTATGAGACTCGAGGTTACAAAATTACCAAAGGACGTGGTTATTATATTTTCCTATTTGAGGTATGTGGTTGATCTTTCAAGCTTTGGTACTTTATTGAACAAAAAACCTCATGTTCTGCGCAAAATTAGATGAATTCACCTTGATTTATCCGACACTTACAAGGTAAGAATAAAATGTACACCATTTTATTGTTTGCTCGGTTTGGGTGGTTGCAAAACATTTTTATGGCTGTCAGAATAAACTCAAACCTGCGTGCAGTCTAAGTAAACCCTAATTGAAGGTTCTACAAATTGGACAGGACTATAATTGTACTGTGCAGTTTGTTCGTTCCCATTTTCTCGTGCGTGAAGGAACACGTGTGAATGGTCGTGGTAATTCAAATCCAACTCTTTCGATCGATCGCATTGGCAAATCAGCTAACCGGTGGAAAAGAGCTAATATATTAATCTTCAATACTGGCCATTGGTGGACCCACGGAAAAACTGCTAGAGGGTATGCCTATTCCTTGTGCCTATTTCGAGCTGCATAAATGTTTTGATTATCAACTTTAAATCGAAGTGGAAGTTTGAATAGGACGTCGTAATCGTCCCACATCTCTCAATTTGTTCATATTTTTTACCAGATTTGAACATTTGGCTGTTCTAGTCTGTCTAAACTTTTGAGACAAATTGTCGATTGCAGTAATCGTGACCTTTTGTCTGGAGATTTTGAGGAAATTGTGTAAAAAACAGTTTTTAAATAAGTTAGTGTGTCATAAGTTTCTGTTTCATGTGCAATGTTCAGTCAAATTCAAGAATTTCGTTCACGTGATCAGGAAAAACTACTATCAAGAAGGTGATGTTGTTTATCCAAAATTTGATGCGGTTGAAGCTTTTAAAAGAGCCATGAGAACCTGGGGAAGATGGATTGACAACAATGTGGATCCTAGGAAGAGCTTGGTATTTTATCGTGGATATTCAACTGCACATTTCAGGTATTAATCGTAAAATCCTCTTTTACATAAATCGACTAATCATTTTTGGTTATTCTCTCTTTACATAAATCGATTAATCATTTTTGGTTATTCTCATATTACGAAAATTTGTAAACGACCTAAATTTAACCGTACGAGGATCACATTACGTTTAGGGGAGGAGACTGGGACTCTGGTGGCTCGTGCAGAGGAGAGAGTGGCCCCGTCCTTACCGGATCTCTGCTCGACAACTACCCTTTGAAAATGAAAATAGTGGAGGAGGTTATTCATGAAATGAAGTTTCCGGTGATCCTTTTAAACGTTACTAAAATGACTAACTTTAGAAAGGATGGGCATCCGTCAATTTTCGGAAAGAATCGAACTCTTGGGGTGAAAGTTTCATCTAGGAAGCAAGATTGCAGCCATTGGTGCCTTCCAGGAGTTCCAGATGCATGGAATGAGATGATCTATGCAACTCTCGTCTTGGGACGATCATATAGGTAGTAGTTCAACATGTCGAGGACCATTTTATTTTGTCATTTATAGGACTTATCAATATTATTCCGATAATTTATTTTCAGGGCTTATTATTTAATTGCTGTATAGGATATTATTCTTTGTAAAGCTTACATTTTTTATTAAGAAATTTTGCTGCAGATACAAACTTCATCTTTGATTTTATGGTGTTACTTATATGCTTGCTATCGTTTGTTTGCAAATCAGATATTATTCCTGTATTGCGACTGATATTCTTTTAGTTATTCTTTAGAGCACAGAGAAACTGTTAGATGCTGCCTCCCTAAGAAGAATAACATGCTTCAGAAATAATTTCAGTAATTTATTATGAATTCTTTTCTTCTTAATTCTGATAATTATGGTTGTAAATCTTATATTCAATTTTTTTTAAATCAACAAAGGAACTATGGAGAAAAGAACTGAAAGAAGTGAACACGATTGAATTCTTCTCCTTACCCTAGACGAAGACATTCACAAATCATTTGACTCCTTCATAGGCTCCAGGATGCCTAGGCTTTATTCTCTTTTATGGTTTCAACTGATTATGTATAGGAATCAGGGATGAACACGTCCGCGGAATCCACGGAAGAATCCACGGTGGCCTAGCCATCAAATTTCAGCTTCAGGTCTGCAAGCAGCAGTCTTTTGTTAGAGCAGTCACAGGGTTGTATGTTTCTCACTGACTTGAGCTCCTGGAGCTCCCTCTTTAAATTCTGATTCTGTTCTCTCAGATTCTCGCAGCATTTCTTCAAAAATTCGTAATCTACCTCTGTTTGTTTCAGCTTCGTCCTGCAAAATGTAGTTCGATTCATATCATGCACAAGTTTTGGATGAAATTGCGGCACTCTCTCTAGCTTTTGTATAAACTATACCTTGCCCTCTTGTTCTGGAACCAGACTTCTATTTGTCTAGGCAGTAGGCTCAACTTCTTCGCCAAATCGTGCTTTTGAGTCTGCAATTTTCATCAAAATATTAAAATATGAATACGAATATAAAAACACTAATAGTAAATATACCGAATTGAGCGTTCTGTGCTGTCTGAAGCTATATTCCAGCAAAGCAGCCTGTTCCTTTGTCAATCTGAGCTTTGTTTGCGTGTTAAAATTTCTGCTGCTTCCTTCTTCAGTTTTGTTTTCTATACTTGAACTTTCTGAACACAACTTGTCCTTGCCTAATGATTCGTCTTCCTTTGAAAACAGGTTGTAAAATTTTACTGCAGATAAAATCTTTCGCTTATTACCGATTTTGGATTCGTCGGCATACCATCCCAGGCAGAGGTCTGTGTTGCAGTGCTGTGGGTCTTCCATGGCACGTAGCTCCATTGTTCCTCGAGAGAGGAGAAGAAGCCTGATGGTGGTTTATATAGGGTTCATTAGAAGTTACTGTTTCTCAATCGAGGAGCATCAAATCAAAGATTCAAGTTCAAGAGCGTTGGAAAATGATGTTATTGGACAGAAATAACTACTCTAAATTAAACCTCATTTAACTCTCCCTACTCTCCTCCATTAATGTCTCCACAGCAGTTTCTCTTCTTCTCCAACCTTATTTATATTTATTATCTTTTATAATCTATATGTTTATATATCATCAAAGCTTTTATTTGTTGTGAAGATCATTGATGGGTAAGTCTTATCATAGAGTCGTAAATTCTTCTTCGTATGTGCTTAGAACATAGGATGAACTGACTAGAGTCTAGAGTTCAATATCAGAGTGTGATCGGGGCATGGTTAATTTCGGATTTGGCAGTGTGTACCCGCTAGTCCAATATCCTTCTATATTCTGAAATCAAATATATTATCCCGACATAATTCTTACGTAGGAAGGACTTGAACAATTTCATCGCAAGGCAGCAGAAACGTTGATGAATTCAGGTTTATTATTATCTTTATTATCATTGTATTATATCTTCAAATGTTTCTAAAAATGGGTGGTAATAATATCATAATTCGAGAATTTATGGACAAAATTTGTTGGAGAACGAGAGATGAGTTATGATGATGACCCGTTGAAGCTTGAACACTGCTTCCTACACGAGCAACTGATAAAGAGGAAGACTAAACAACCATCGGTTGAAAAATCCACGTTTTTATAGCTTCTTTTGTAGTTGTATTGCAGGGATTCATGTAACAAATTTCGTAGAATGAGGCCCCTGATAGTCTCCTTTTGTGGCGATTACCCTCGAACATAAACTTGATTTTATGGTATTCATAAGTGTTAAAAGCATTTTTAAACTTAATAAAAACTTTACAAACATGGTTCATAATGATGAACATGTCCGACACTAGAAGTACATAGCGATGTATAAGTAATATGATATAGTTTTTAATATTATATATATATATATATATATATTTGTATTTTTATTGATTAAAGTAGACTTTTACTATTTAAATTTATTTCAAAAATATAAAATATTATAATGTTTATAGACTTTATTATTAAATAATATTATATTTGTATATATTTAAATATTTAATATAGTTTTTTGGTTACAATATTCGAACTGTAAAGTATTTAATATTTTTAGAATTATCGTATTCTATATCCATTTCGATTATATTTTTACACTTGTATTCGGGTTCGTACTTTCTAGGCCTAGAGTCGTGCCATTTTTCTTATACTCATCCCGTGAGGTTGGATTTTGCTCATGTGTAATGTATGCATGCATGCGTACCTATCGAGCGAATAATTGGATGGGCCTGGGCTTTCGGTAGTATGATGAGAGATGGGCTCATAGAGTAGCTATAAGGATTTTGCTCATGTGTAATGTATGCGTGCATGCGTATCTATCGCGAATAAGTGGATGGGCCTGGGCTTTCAGTAGTCTGATGAGAGATGGGCTCATGGTCTTGCTATAAGGATTCAATTATAAGAAGAAGATATGAACATGATAATACTACGGTCAGAAGCTTGTATGGATATGATTTCTTCAAACTCAGCTGGTCGAGCGACGAGCACTCTTACATTTAATTAGTACATAATATGGATGAGATTAATGAGGCAGTTATTTGAAGTCATAACCACACTGCACACTCATTACATTTAAATTTATGGCTATTTTGAATTAAAAAGTCTTAGTACTAATATTAAAAGTCAACTACGTAAAGTATCTCAAAAGTCAATATGAGTCAGCACCTTTCAACTCAGGGCCCCACTTTACTTTGCTTCCACGGATCCTTGCTTACGCTCGATTACCGGCCGACCTTTTCTTTTTCTCCCCTCCACTGTTTCCCCATTGACTTTTAAGACCGGTCATGAAAGCAATTCATTAGTAATCCAATACGGGACACGCGTCGCAAGCTTAGTGGGAGAACAGATGGTCCTGTCGCTAACACTTTATTTGGATGGAAGGAAGAAAATTTGTGGAAAAAAAAATTGAATGGAAATGAAAAGGAACACGGTATTCAATATTTTCCTACGATGTGTTTGTAAAATAAGGGAAAAAATGTATAAACATCGAGTATTATTGTTATATTTCTCATAAATAAATCATTAAAATATATTTTAAATTTAAAATAGTTAAAATAATTTCCTCTGATCTTATAAAATGACGAACTGTTCTTATCAAATTAACGAAATTTGATAGATCATTTTTTTTAGAAAAATTTTTAATACAAAATTTTATAAATTTTGATAAGATTTACGATTCTAGAATTTAATTTTTTTTTAAAAAATAAAAAGATTTGTTAAAATTTTGAAACTTCAGAGTATCTATTTAGATTTTTTTAAAAAATAAAACTTAAAGTTGTATATCTAATCAAAATACAACTTTGAATTATTTTGACAAAATAAAGGGTGCATAAAAGTGAAGTTTTATATTAGAGGGGTAGATTTTGACACCTTTGAATTATGAAAAACATAAAACAAAATGCCCAAAAACTAATTACAAATAAAGATAAAATGAGATATACAATCAATATTACCACTATACCCCAAACAAATTAAAGAACTACAAAATAAAGAAAATATATAGACCAATGGGCAAAAATGTAAAGTCAATACTTAATAATCTTTCCTAATGCTCTCCAAGTTGGAGAGAACAAAAATTGGTGGACCCATAACTTTTATCCGTCTTACAATTTTTTTATTACCAATAAAAAACACTTGAATTTCCCCTCAATTATTTCTTTCCCCATTTTTTTCTTCCCTTTCTTCTTAATCCAAACAAAATGTAAGGGCAAGTTGACTATATCTGTTGTGTCTTCCAAGTCAACTTTCTCTTTTGCCAACGTCCACCAGATCAACACGGTCTATCAAATAATCAATCCGACGGTGTTGTACCATCTACTTAAGTTTTCCTTTTTTTTTTATATTAAATTTATATGAGATATCATAATTTTTTTTTAAATATATACATAATTTATAATAATTTTAAAATTGTTTTATAGATTTATATTTTTTAAAAAAATATACTCTGTTGCAAAGCTTAGATTTTTTCCAGAGAAACTCCTATATATTTTGCTCCTAAAGTCTTCCCTACCATTGAGCGACCATTCAAGAAGCTTATTGTTGGAATATTTAGTCTTGCGAGTGCTCGTCTTGACTTTTCTTCAATTTATTAGTAGTGTTAGGTGTATGACCAATCCGAATGTTTCTAGAACTAATTTAACTTAAACAAAGGTTATGGTTGCTGACTTGCCGGTGCGCACGCGTAAATACAAACCGCATTCTAAGCATAATAAAAATATTACCTACATTTTAAAAAAAGACCTTCTTTTTTGCTGTCCCTTGATTATTTGTATATTTTCCTTCGAAGGGTTGTTTGTTTTAAATCCGACGGTGTTGCCCATACAATCTTCAAAATTAAAATTAGAATATGATGAATTATTTGATACTCTGCAAAAATTCATACATATATGTAAAATACTGATGTATTTGATTGTACCTCCCTCCTTCATAATCTGTTTTATTTTCAATACAAAATAGACATATGAACTTTTTTAATCTTGGCTAAAAAAAAAAGAAAAAATTAATACTTCAGTTGTCATAACTAACATAAAATTTAACCTTAAACTTACAACTGATTTCTAACGTGATTATTTCTTAACGTCGCTGTATAGTATTTGGAAGAAGCTACGATAAGGAGAAATTTTGGGAGGTCATTATTCCATTTCAAGTACCATTCCAAGGGAGAAAAACCAAAACAAAAAAAAAAAAGTCAAAAAAGAAAAAAGACCACGATTTTCTCATGCTAAGAAAAATGACATTGTCAAAGGGCAACAACACCAAATTGAATTAGATGCGGTTGTCATTTTATTCCAAGTCAACTTCACATTTGGAATCGTTTTATAGCTATATTTTTATATTTTAAAAAAAATAATTTGATAAAAAAAAAAAAGACTAACTTGGTCAAAATACTCGCTCCTTTTTTTTTTAACATTATCGTAAATTTTTTTGCTCGTAACCGATTTATGTAATACGACCGGCACAAAAGATATATCCACAAGTAGTACCGTCTCATATTCTATCAATCGAAGAGTCACAACTTTTCGATACGACAGATGCGAAGATTCGTATTATCCTATACAGAATATATATAAAAAAAAAAATCTTTCATCCGCTTGCAGATTGCGTCTGCTGAATTCGAATATGAAATCTTTATTTTATAAAGTAAAATCTCAACCATCCATCCTAAGCGTATTTGCTTTGTCAGACTGCTCTCGTTAATCTAATAATACCAATTTTAGTATATATGTATGTGCTTTGTCAAACTTCTCTCGTCTATTTAATCTAATATACCAATTTTAGTATCTATATTATATAAGACACCAAAAAATAAAATTCTATGGTAGAAAATTATTTACTCGTCTTCCTACGTGAAATTTTCTACGATTATTTCTATTTTTTCTAAAGCATCGGAAATAAGTATATTTTAATGATCCTTCGCAGGACCCCCTGCGTGGAATAAATAATCTTTGTTTATCTCCAACTCCCGCGACCCGCACACATCTCGAAGCAACAAACACGCTAGTCGACAGATAGAACAAAACACAGCCGTCCGATCTAGAATTCTATACTTTCCCCTCCACCCCTTTTGACTGCTCGCGCTTTATATTAATTAATTGCCCCCCGTTCATTCAATTCACTCATCTCCCAACCAACAATCCATCTTCCCCTTATTCTTCACAAGCTAACGAAAGTATTGTAATACTCGTAAACTAGGGACTGAGATTCATCCGGCCTGTCGACCATGGCCGTCGATCTGTTATCCGACCAGAGGGCGATCCAGGAGGCCACTGCCGCCGGCATCCGCGGCGTCGAGCACCTCATCGCCCAGCTCTCATCCACCAACAGCTATTCTCAGCCGTTGGATTGCCGCGAGATCACCGATCTCACCGTCGGTAAGTTCAAGAAGGTCATCTCCATCCTCAACCGCACCGGCCACGCCCGATTCCGCCGCGCTCCCGTCGCAAATCCCAATCCCGATTTCAACCACACCGCGAGCCAAACCAATCTTAATAGGAGCGAGGGGCTTACCTTATCGCTGGCGCCGGAGACGTCATCCCCTGCCCCGACGGTGGTCAAGACGGTGGCAAGGAGTCTGACGCTGGATTTCACTAAGCCATGTGGATCGTTAAAGAATGAGTCGGAGGACGGCTGCGAGTACAGCGTGTCGCCGCCGATCTCTACGTCGGGAACGTCATCGTTCCTCTCATCGGTCACCGCCGACGGTAGCGTCTCTAACGGCAAGCTCGGCCCCTTCCTCGTCGCAGCCGCTGGCCCCGCCGCCGCCTCCGCCGGTAAACCCCCTCTCGCCAAGAGAAAATGCGAGTCCCACGCCGGCGCTCCTCCCGGCCGCTGTCACTGCTCCAAAAGAAGGTAATGACAACAACAGATATCTGATAACCGTTACCGCCTCATGTAAGATATTAAATTAATTCGAATATTAATTTCAGGAAAAATAGAGTGAAGAAGACGGTGAGAGTACCGGCGATTAGCTCGAAGAACGCCGATATCCCGCCGGACGAGTACTCGTGGCGCAAATACGGGCAAAAACCGATCAAGGGATCCCCTTATCCGCGGTAACGTTAACTTTCATAAGCTCGTCAACTATTTCGATCTCCCGATGGACGGTTTTGATTGAGCTGAAGTATTTTGGTTTGGGTTACGCAGGGGTTACTACAAGTGCAGCAGCTACAGGGGGTGCCCGGCGCGCAAACACGTGGAGCGAGCTTCCGACGAACCTGCGATGCTCATCGTTACATACGAGGGGGAGCATCATCACAACGCCGCCGCGGTCTCGGCGATCACCTCCGCCTCCGACTCGCCCGCCTGCCGGATGGAATAGTACATCTTCGCCGTTCATCGTCGGGGGATCGAGTTGTAAATATTTTAGAAGGCAGGGGCATAACTGGAAATTAGATAAGGGTGCAGAAGAAGCTTGGTTTGACCTGTGTGTGGCGGGCCCGACGACTGCGACTGATTCTGGGGCGGATTTAAGACTCATTTGGAATCCGCGAAATGGGTCAAAAGGTGTCGGTCCCGCTGTTACAGGCGCCGTTGACTAGTGCTGTAGTTAATTATCGCGTTCGAGAGGGGAGAAGTGAAAAGAAACAAATTGTAAACGGGCGGTTAGTTGGAGCTTAGGTGTTAACTTGAATGAGGTTAAAGATTGTATTGCATCATCGCTCTATGACTCTGATTGTTAATTCACTCTTTTACTAGTTCTCGACAGTAAATTAAGTTCTTTTGTGTTTTTTTTAATCTTTTTAAAATAAATATCCTGTTGATGTGTATCATCACATATCTGTTTTAAAATTGTGAACGGATTAGATACGCATACTTGAATATTTGTATATTTGGATTGAATCTTACACGCAGAGGTGTAATTCATAATAAAACATTGCAGAATTTGCACACTCCACATCTTGAGTAGAGATGAAGTTGGATGGTTAAGATGCTACATGCAAAATGAGATAATTTAACTTAAATAGTTTCTCTTTGCTTGCAAAGAGGGAGCATTAGTATGTAACTTGTTGTCCAACTTTATTCAGAAATGCTTTGTTCTCTCAGTTTTCAGTGGTGCAATTGATATTCGTAACTTTAAAAATGTGTTATGAAATGGGTATTCGACCGATCCTTTTTAATCCTTTTAAATTTACGAACATCGTGTACTAACACGTAGACTTGTGAAAATTAAGAGTAAGAGAGCGCGTTTGCCTTTAGAAAATTAAGAGTAAGAGAGCGCGTTAGGCAAATGTCACGTCAAAACGATATGAACGGTCCAACAGCAACAAGAACAACATTTCTGTCATGAGTTCCGCCGTGATGGTAGCTGGGGAGATTCAGAAATATGTAGCCATACTTCGTAGAAAAATCGGCCTGAGAAATTTATAGTCCAGAATTTTAAATTCAGAAAATTATGACTTTGAATATTTTTACAACGTGTGCAGGTGCAACCAAGTCTACATTCAATTAATGACCTCACGGAAGCTTGAAGACGAGTTCCCAACCAACCCTTCACTATTTATTAAACAAATATTATGAATATGATAAGCATGAATAATTAATTTTCTTGCCTTCATCTTTCAAAGTTATTGACAAATTTGACTTCGACGACACGGAGAATTGAATTAAGGGAGGTGGACCCCGTTAATTGAATTAGTTGGACTATTTGTTCATTACGCATAAGACAAGATTCTCAGGTTACGTTCACTTTACTGAAGAATTTTCAAGATTATACTTCGATTTTAATATTTCTACCAAGACTTTCGCCACCAGCAATTACGTGGACTGAAAATTATTTAAAAAAAAAAAAAACTCAGAAAGAGTGGCGTCATAAATCTAATTTAATTGGAAAGATATTGCAATTTTCTTTTCTCATAAAATTCAAAATGGAGTTAACATCCCTCTGCTTTACGGTTGAGATGTAGAAAATAATTTAAGTTCATGGTCACAAAAGACTAAGTACATATTACGACACTAGGTGGTGTCAAATAAGATAATAGAAACCCGATTGTGCAAAATAACAAAGGCCACAATATTTGGTCGATATCGTGAAAAACAACGCACTCATATTCTTTTCTTTTCTCTGTCGTTCGAGACTAATCTCCATGTGGTCAAAAGGCCATCTTGGTCAAACCGAATTTCTCGCCGCCGTGTAGAATATGTAACCATGATAGCGGAACATTTATTTGTCCAATGCTAATATTTACATGACCATAAGTCAAATATTTCATCATTATTTTTGTTTTTTTAAAGATGCTACCCAATATCCGTAAATCTTGCAAGAGATATGAAACATCGCATACCGAGTTATATCCCCGTAAGTTTTTCATGGTTCTAAACTATTATATGTTTTATGAAACGTTAAAAACCGATCCAAGCTGTGCTTAAACCAATCAACTACTCGATCGGATCGTCATTATTGTCACCATTTATTACTTTTTTCTTATAAATAATTACAAAGTTTAAATTTTAAAACTATACATATGTGTCATGTTTATATTTTCCAATTAACGTACAATGGTGTGCATTCTTATGCACAAATTGGCCGAATACATATGTATAAACATATTTGACTCTTATGCTAAATTACAACTAGGAAGAGATTATTAAGGCACAAATATTTTTGTCACTTTCTATGAACGTGTGTCTATTTGAGTATATTTTGTCCGTGAATTGCATGGTCTGACCAAATTTTGCTACAAATGGGCCACTTGGCGGGCCTTATGTAGTAGCCCGTCATTCACAGATCCAGAAAAGTTTGCGTTAAAGCCCTTATCTTAATCTAATTTATATTGAACCACTAATAGGCTAACAGCCGTAGATCTTCCTGGTTCGAGTAGGAGCGAGTAAACTCCTGGTTTAGGGTTTTGGTTCCAATAGCAGGCGGAAGAATGTCAGACGAGGCGAATCGAACAGTAATCGATCTTCTTCATTTTATTTGATTCGAATGCTTTTTCTTTTTGCCCCAATTTTGTGTTTTTTTAGAGTTCTTTTAATTTTCTTTTTGAGAGGCTTTTCTGGAGCTCCAGGGACGCATGATCGAGGCAACTGCTAAGCTAAAGCAGGTTAGGTCAATCCACATCTACGTTTCACTCGTATTTTTATCTCTGTTAGATTTAGATGTAATTCATGTCGATGATTGGTAGTTCTGTTTGCTTGACTGTGAAGTTGTTTCTAAAATAGTTTCATGTGGGACTTATACATGTGATTTAATTGGATTATAGACTTTTTCCTTCTTTTTTCTTTTTTCTTTCTTTTTTTTAAGGAAGTGTTCGAGAATGCGAGTTTCAATTAGTTCATACGGTAGTGTTCGAGAATGCGAGTTTCAATTAGTTCATACGGTGGCTACTCTTGCTGCATTTTATTCGTCAGCTATAGTTTAGATTCTGTATATATCGGAGGATCTGTATTTTTGAGATTGTTTTAGAGTTAGTTAACTCCTTGTGATCGTATTCGTACGTTCATTAATGTCATATATGTAACTCGCGGTACAGTTAGGCTAAATCTTGTAGTTGCCCATGACATTCGAAATATTCTCGGGTAGAACTATCTTGAGTTTCGTAGTAGATTTGAAGATTATTGGGTCTGCCCTTTTAACTTGAACTGTGTAATATATGCAATACTATACACATGATGGGAGCAGGTCCCATTTAAGTAGCAACTTCAGTTCAGTTATGGTTTCTCTTTCGTAGTTTAAAATTCCAACTTTTGGAGGATTCTAAAGCTTGGTCCATTTTTGTAACTCGGAAGCCTTTTATGCATAGCTAGCTGCTACGTTTAACAGTTGAGAACAATTTTTTTTTTTCTTCCCCTGTGATTTATTTTAGAGCCCCTTCCTTTCTTCTTCTTCTTCTTATTCGTGAGATTCTGTAGAGAGTAACAACATCTATGATCCGCCCATCATGAAATAACTTGGCAAAAGATAATGTTGTGAAGTTAGTGGAGGTTCCTGTCACGGCGAACTTCAGTAATTCTCACGTAAATTCCGAGAAGGGTAGCTGTTACGACAACTTTGTCGATCCGCTACAAACTTTAAAGGGGTTAATGATCAAAATGTCACATCGTGATTGTGGATATTGAGTTTCACGAAAAAAAATCAGAACATTATGTTCTAAAAGCTCATCAACCTAGTGGAACTAAAAAAAAACTTAACCCTGCAGTTTCTACTTCTCACTTTTCATATGCATTCCATTTCTCCACTTTCTGTTTTGCTCTGCGAAGTAAACGCCCCCTTAGCTTGTTTGGCTCTACGAAGTGCTCTTTCTTTAGGTCTATTTTTCATTTGTTTCGCGGTTATGCTTTGCAGGTACAAAATCAGATGCGAGGTAAGGAAGGAGAGAAGAAACGTGCTTATTTAACATTGGAAGAGCTTCGACCGCTGCCGGACGATGCAAACACATATAAAGCTATTGGTAGGGGAAGACTCCTATGATTTGTATATTTTTCTTATGACAATTATCAACTCTAGATTTTTCCTTAAGCAAGACTAGAACTTCTTTTTGTTCTAGTTCTTGCTGTTGGTTTCTATTATCATAGCTTGCAACTGCTTTGTCTATTTGTGTTCATGCGCTCAATGTCTCTATATATTGTCCTTTAAGGGCGTTCTCTATTTTACATGTGTAATTAATGTTAGGACTTGATCTGAAACTAATATCTTTAACTACCAATTTCCTGTAAAAACCCCTTTCAGATATAAATCATAAGCACATTTAAATCTGCAGCAGCAGTAGTCGATTTTTCTTATGCAACCTCTATTGCTTCCAATGTTTATTTTCCTGAAACACAATCCTTATAGAACGTTCTGCCTTCTCCATTTTCCCAATATCAATGATTTCTTTTACTCTTGCTTGCAGGTAAAGCGTGAGTAGATGAACTGGAATTTCTCTTTGTGCAAGCTGCTTTCATCTCTTTGTCCAATGTGGTTAAGGACTCCACTACTTGCTTTTAATTTGGTTCTATAAATTGCATCAGGTTTGTTTTGGAGCCAAAATCTTTATTGGTGAGCGAGCAAGAGCAGAAGCTGAAGGACAGTGAGAGTGCGATAAACTCACTTGAGGTAGCTCTCCTTCGTTCTTATTGACTCAATTTTTTCTTAAACCTTAAAAACTGCACGACAATCAACTGTCCTCAAATGTCAGACTTCAAAGGAGTACTTGGAGAAGCAGATAGCAGAGGTCGAGAACAACTTGAGAGAACTTCTTCAGCAGGACCCTGGTCTTGCTCGCCAGATTATGTCCATGAGGGTGTGAAAATTCCTTGTCCAACTCACTTTACGTAATAATACTTTATCTCCGAGTCTTTTATTTGGTCGTATCTTCAGCAAAGCGATGATAATGTTGGCTGCCGTATGTCCTCGGGCAGTCTGGCTATGATACTACCGTGTGATGAACCAAGAAAGACAGATTTCTAAACAGATTTCTAGAACATTTTAAGATTATTGCAGAAAGCTGGGGTTCTGCGTTACCTGAATCCTGTAGAGCCTGTATTATGTATATTTCTTGTTTCTTGTGCGCTGAGTTGCATTGTATCTCAAAAGAAGTATGCAGTCTCTAAACTGTGTAATGTGGATCTTGAACAGACAACTTATCCGTCGCTAAAATGAGAATTACAAAGCGTTGATGTATAAAAAAAAATCAAAAAATGCTTATATTCCTGAGCTGCTGGACATCCAACTTTGTATCATGGTATGCCCATATCGACCACCTAAATTAGAAGATATCATCATGGACGTCTCGTCGCTTCAGTTCTTTCACTTGATTGTAGTTTAGATGATCATATTTAGTCCAGGGCACCTGTGGCGACGGTTGGAACTTTAACCTCATGAATGGAAGGTTCAGGTTCGAATTCTGCAAGAGCCATCTGGAAAGGTGTAGGAAATTTTTTCTCTATATTTTATGGAGGGTAATGCGGACCTTCGAATCTGTCCAGTTCGAAAGCTTGAAATTTTTTGGTTAGTGAAATATAGTTCAGTGCTATCTGTGAGTTTATCTGTTACGATAGTCGCATAAAAGTGTGATGATACATTGGACTAGACCATTTTGGCCTTGAAAAGAGGGTGTTAATGGAGGCTTGGCTAGGTCGACTAATGATTCAAATGTTTAGATAAGCTTGTGCTTAACTTGGATTTTGACTTAAAAGAGGAATCTTGACTTTGACGAACTTAAAGCTCGACCCGGCTTGCGTGCACAATGAGCGTTCTTCTTCTTCATACCCGCATCGCGTGCTCCTTTAAACGTGCAAGCCTCCCCCACTGCACCTCTCCCCGTCTACGACAGACCATCGGCATGAGCACCTTTACTCCGCCTGACGGCGTCGAACCACGGCCGTCAGCATCAGACGGCGGCGGCGGAGACACGTTGGTCCAATACGTGGTCCTCCGGCGCGACCTGATTGATACGTGGCCGCTGGGCAGCGTCGTCACACAGGGCTGTCACGCCGCCGTCGCCGCTGTTTGGGAGTTCTCCGACCACCCCGACACCGCCGCATACTGCTCCCCGTCCAATATTAACAAAATGCACAAGGTAACTAACTTGTTCGACCAAAAGCCTCACTGAAATGCGTCAGGGAATAGACTGTTCTACTTGGGATCTTTATTCCCATTTGTTATGCATCGCTGCAGGTCACACTGGAGGTGAAGGGGGAGATACAGATGCGAAATCTGGAAGAGAAGCTGAGAGAAGGTGGGATCAATCACAAACTGTGGATCGAGCAGCCGGAGAACATACCGACTTGCATTGCGACGAGGCCGTACCCGCGCTCGTACGTAGCGTCTTACTTTAAGAAGCTCAAGCTCTGCAAGTGATCCAATCTAGCATTACACAATCTCCATTTTGAGAAACTTTTCATGGAATTTTCCTCTTTTTTTTTTTTTTGGTCATATCTTATGCAGCTAAGAGAAACAATGTTCTTTCCAGTTTCCAGTTTTAAGGAGAATTACTTCAAAGTGCTTGGCTAGGAAGTAATGTATGTACATTTGCAAGCAATGAAATGATTTTGAGGAATCTGCTGTTTCAAATGAGATATTTGGTTGCAACCAATGCAAACTATAACATCGATAATATTCTTGCGCCTGTATCAATTTGTTTTATTATCAGTTGGCATCTCCAACTATTGTACTATACTAATCAATTTGGAATGTCCTTCCTGCGCAGGTATATGCTCAACTAACTGTTACTTTCAAACTTTCTATACATACATTACAGATGCGATTGCTTCGTGCCAACAGAGAAGATCTCTTCAGTACTTACCCTGCGAACTCGCTCTTTTTACTACCTCCTCTTGGGAGAGAAGATCCGCAAGGGCGAGAATCTCCCTGCATATCGTGGCGTTGCAAGGCCATCGATAGGGCGGTAGTCGTTGCGTGATAGCAGAAGCCCATCTGGATTCTCATCAAGATCATAACGGTCCTTTCTTATTCTACCCTGGAATGTTCCGTGCTTTACAAGCTTCCCGAGCCATGATGACCCTTTCTTCAGGGGAGGAGGAGGAGCAGAACCTTTCATCCTGGAATTCAAGAAATCCCGAACCGCGTCCACGCTCCGCTCCACAACTTCTATAGGCGGGCACACGAGCGGGTTACCCGTGGCTTCAAGTTTACGGAGCTTTGTAAGGTTGGCAATGGAGTCGGGGAGCACGGAAATGCTATTATAGCTAATGTCAAGCTCATTTAAGGACACAAGGAGGCCAATGGAGTATGGAAGAGACTTCAGGTAATGGAAATTTTGGCTGACGTTGAGGATTTCCAAGCGTATGAGATTTTCAAGGCCGTCTGGGAGCGAACGGAGACAGTTTAGGCGGGCGTCAAGCACGCAGAGCGAGGTCATATGTGAGGTGGAATATGGGAGGATATCGAGCTTGTTTGAGTTCACCGAAAGCTTCTGAAGTTTTGTGAGTTCGAAGCCCATGGTTTCCGGGAGCCTGGTCAGCTTGTTGAAGTTAGCATTCAGCTCCTCCAGTGACCTGTTCATAGAATTATGTTGGAGATAATATATGAAATCTTTGATTTCGAAACTGAATAAATGAAGGTTTGAAATGATGATGATATATTAACCTGCAATCTTCGATGGTCTTAGGGAGGAACTGGAGAAGGTTTCCGGAGACATTGAGGATCTTCATCTTAGAGAGACAGCCAATGGAGTTTGGGAGAGACCTGAGCTGGTTCGAGTGCGCATCTAACACCTCAACATTCACCATGCGTGCTGGTAGTGACTCCGGTATGCTCTGTTTACATTTTTTTTTTCACGAATTAACATAAGTTTCCAAGTTTCGTTGTCGTTTAAAAGATCGAGTTACCTAATAATCAGAAAATTCAGTTATCACCAGCCGTGATTATAAACAGATTATTCACTAGTTGACCTGTCATCGTTCTTCCTAGTTTAATAGGAACGAAAGACGGACTGTTGAGTCATTTTTAACGTTGGAGCTACAAAGATTAATTCTAAATTACCTGTAAATGATCATAATAGACGAATAATAACACTATCGAAAAGAAGAAGAAAAAAACTGAATTATATGAAAATTCAACAAGTGACCTGATATTCTTTTTATTAAAATTTATAGGAAACATAGTAAAGATTATTGAATCTTTTATTCAGGATTGAGCAAAGATTATTCCTAACACCTTTGCAAATGACCTTGAGAAAGTCAGCAAATTTATTTAAAAAAAAAGAAGGGTTAACCTCGAGGTTGTTATTGGAGATATCAAGTTTGGTGATGGCGGCGAGATTGAGAGAAGCAAATTGGAGAGAGCTGAGAGACATGCCACTCACGTCAACCTCGTCCTCCTCCATCTTCATATATCCGCCAAACAAACAAATTATTAATAATTCATGAATTATACAAAACAAATACGAAAATCCTATCTTTCTTAAAAAAATAAATAAGTTAAACATATCTGAATGCATTACACTCGTCAAACAAGCAGAACAACCGCTGAAGATTTGTGGGAGATTATATACTGAATGAAATACAACAAATTATATTAAAAATCCACATAGAGAGTGAAAAAAGAATTAAAAAAGAACCGAAAAGATGAAAGAAGAATCAGAAGAACGTCAACCAAATCAAAATAAAGAAACAGGGTAATTAATCTTCTATTTTTCATCTTAATACATAGTAATTCTTTAAAAATTGCACACAATAAAAAAAAAAAAAAAAACAAATCCCAGGGTGTGCAACTTTTTTTCTTGATAAAATTATAACAAAAACAAAGATAAACTTTAGAGAGTCGTGATTAGGAAGAACAATTACTTCGTAAAAAGAAAGAAAAAGATATTATTTATTGCTCACCTTGAATCAAATAATCAGGAATTGGAGAGCAGAAAGGGAAGATATTTATGTACTCTCAAAGTCTGTCTTCTTTGAAATGTTGGCTCCATTAATTAACCATTTAAAGATAGAAACAAGGGGTTCTTGCAGAACAGCCCCCCCTATTTCGGGGGTGCGCAGATCAGCCCCCCGAAACGCGTTTCCGGGGGGCTGATCTGCAAAAAAAAAAAAGCAAATCAGCCCCCGGAAACGCGTTTCCGGGGGCTGATTTGCCCTAAAAAGAGAGAGATACGTACGTACGGTTGTACTCATTAGATAATAGAACACGTGTCTAATAAAATAATATCGCCGTTTTTGGTGTGGTTGGAAAAGTCAAACCTCCCATGCAAGCGAAACACACTTAATTAGCTTTTTAGAGTTATTTTTTTTATTTATCCGAAATATTTTATTTAGCTTGATAAAATGTTTTATTTATTCATCATAAATATTTTAGTCAAATATTATTATATAAACTATCAGTACGACATTACTAATTGTCCAAAAAATCTTTAAGGATCTGGTTAAAATTTTTTGAAATACTAAAAAAGATAATAATTTTACGAATTTTAAAAGTAATAATTCTTTTAACATTATTTTAATTAAAAAAAAAAACCGTTTCGAATATGCTGAAATTTATCTGATTTTTGTTTGAAGTCCAGATAGGAGAAAAGCTCGTCGTGGTAGAGTTGACGAAGAGCAAAAGATCCTATATTTTATAATATTAAAAATGGTGTGGTCGAAACACAGTTTTGCTCACTCTTATCCGGAAGCTTGACTTATTATATTATAACAATAATAATAATAATAATAATAATAATAATATCTGAACGCATACGCCATCGAATAGTAAGAGGAAAATGCTTGTTCAACCCTACTTTTAAAATGTACAATGTTATTTTGATCGTTGTATTAATATTTTTGAAAAAATTTTAAATATAAAAATTATAGCATTTTGGTAAGATCTATAATTTTTATGTTCAGCACTTTTAAAAAAAAAGTTTTTAAATAGGTATTTTGATATTCCGAAATATTAACGAATTTTGGTTCAGATCCGTTAATTCGTTTAAATTTTGAAATATCCAAAATATTTGTTTAGAAGTATTTTTGAAAAATATTTAATATAAAAATTATAGATTTTATTAAAATATATAATTTTTATATTAAATTTATTTTTAAAAATATTAATATAGCAAATTAGAATAAAAAATTGAAAAGTATAAGGGCTGATTTGGAAGTGGTTTGCCCTAGTCAAAGAAAAACACCAATAGTAAGTCCGTCTTGATTTTTTTTTCAAAGTGTAATTTTCACGTATATAAATGTCAAATCAATGAAGAAGTAAGGAACCAGGAACCTGCGTACATACGGCCACGTGGATGATACACTAAATAAATATACAAACACCACAACCTTCAATATCTCACTATATATATATATAAAATGATGAGAAAATTATATTATAATAGTTAAATTTATAGACACTACTAATTATGGTGTTCTATAAATAAAAAATCAGTCTTTTTGTTAGGAATAGACCCCCAAGGTTCATATTATATAAAAATGCAATCATATTTAGAAAGAGACAATTTTCGTAAGATTCTCGACCTGACAAAACATATAAATACATTCAACCATATTAGTAGTCTAACATATTCGCAAGCTCTCAGAATAAACCCAAAAAAAAAAGGCAGAAAAAAGGTGCAGATAGAAGATGAAAATGATCTACAATAAAGAGAAAGGGCGTTACAAGAAAACCAATCGAACCAAAAAAAAATCACAAAAAAAGTGCTCTATCTCCGTGATTTCTTCTCGGACGTTCACAGAAATCTATCCTCATCAGATTCAATGGTGAAACTTCTATCGAGATTGGTAATATATATATATCTTATTTTCTCTTCATTTTGGTTTCCAATCCATTGGATTTACATTGGATTCGATTAGTTTATAGGAGGCGTCTGTGGCTGCTCAGGTCTGATGTGCAGTCTCAGACTCTCAATATCAATCTCCGAATGGGTCTTCAGTTCCAATCGAAGGGTTGCGGCGGCGGCGGCGAGGTGTTATCTGCGCTTGAAACCTACACACTTAAAGCAGTCCATGCAATCAAGCCCGGGAAAGTCGTCGCCGGGCCCACGGGACACGCTTTATGGCTTCGCCGGCGATGCTTGGTATTTTTTTTTAGTCTATCAATGTTTGTTTAACCGTTCATTTTGTTATGTCGGTTAAAAAACTAGCATTACGACGTATTCGCGTCAAATGCCAAAAATAATTAAAAATTATTTTTAAAATTTATAACTTTAACAATTTGTAGTTAAAAAATTATTTCTTTAATTATCTCAATTATACGGATTTATTATATATCATATCTACTCTAGAAGGAATTAAAAAAAAATTACAAATAAAAGTAACTCTAAATATATATATAATATAGAGTAGATAAAAAAATAGATGATTTTATAACTTTCTATAAAATATAAGCCACACAATATTTATGGTAATTGTTGTATATAATTTAAATTACTTTAACTACTAAGTGAGATATAAGGTACCACCAAACTCCTTTCTTATGCTTTAGTATTATAGATTATATATATAGACAAACAAATAAATCGAGGGTCTAAGATCTTGAATGGATTTGAATATTTGCAGTTCTGTTCATATATATATATATATATATATATATATATATATGAGCTAACCCTGTTTGAATGTAACCTTTGCTGAGTAGGACATTTTGTTCTTATGCTAACTGCCCAATCTCATTTGTTGAAAGATGTTCATTGGAAAAATGATGCTAATTGGTTTATTTATATAAATATTAGGAAAAATAATGGATAACTCTTTGACTTGGGAAAACCAATATTTTAGCTATCCTAAATTTCAGTTTTAATAACTACCCCTATTTAACTAATATTTAAATCCTAATAACTATCGGAAAATAATTTCTGAGATAATCTTTATTTGTTAGTGGGACTCCTCTATCTTCTATTTTTTCTCCACCTCTCCGGGTTCCTTGTGAGTCATTACTGCGTCTTTGTTATGGTCTACCGCCTTTTCTTCGATAGTGAAACTCTATCATCGTTCCTCTATCATTATGGTCTACCGCCTTTTCTGCAATATCACCACCGCTGTCTTGTTTTATCGCTGCCATTGTTCCACGCCGATGTCAAACTTGCCGGTATCTTGTATCTCTTCCCACTCATATTTGTCTTAGTGAGTAGTTTTATAAATTCTATTTTTTATTTGTAAGATAAAACCTTAAGATGATATTATTGGGTTAGTTCACATTTTTTACCTTTCGATAGCATAGTAATTAACTTTCTCTTGAAACATGTTTTCATTAATCTATGTACTTCGTGTTAATTCATAAATGCAATTTAGTTATTAGATGAATTCTATGTGATCTACTAGTGACGGTATTAGCTTCAGTTTACTATGTAGAATGGCTAAAAAAAACTAGTAATTTTAAATTTAAGGTGTACAAAAAGAATAGGAGTTAAAAAATATTTTGTCACAAAAGAAGCGGGTTATCAACAAGTTCAGGTAAATATTATACTGCGTATACGGGAGAAAAAGCACAAGGAAAGGCTAGCATCTTCTAAAAATTTTTTGAATAGCAAATTTTGCAATGTTAAAAGCAACCATATTAAGAAAGGACTACTATATGAAATTTTCTTTGAATCATCTGCATGTTATCTCTTATTCCTTTTATGTTCATCCCAACAAAACAAATGATATAAACTCCTGCTTCACTTCTAAAGTGATGTGGAGCAAATCTAAAATTATAGGCCTCTCCATAAAATAAAATATATGGGACACATCATTTAAGAGGTGAAGTTGTACTTGACTAATTTAGGGAGCCGAGCCAGCAGTGTGTAGTCGGTCTTTCCGCCGTGGCGGTGTCACGGGAGGATAGAAAGTCCTATGTAAACTTTATGTCAAATATTCTTTTTTTGTTCAACAACTGATAATCAACAAGTTGTAGATGAGAGACATCCAAGATAATAAAATGTATGTACGTCTGTTCTTACCGGAAAGGTATTTTTCAGCGAGCGATGTACTGCTGTACTGATGCATCATTGGAATGTTCATGTGTGCAGTGCGGAGCTTGAAACAAAGGAAGTCCTTGTAAAGTTTGACATGGAGCAAGCATAATGAACATATTAGATCATCACTTTATATATACTATAATCGTTCCTTTGTGTGTTTTAGCTAGTTACGCTTTGTTGTCTCAGATATTTCTTCATATAGGAAAACCAGTATTCTTTGAACAACTTTCCTGTTAGGAAGATCTCCATTTACCCTGTGAAACTCTAAATATCTTGTATAAACCACATGATGATTTCTGTCGATTACGATGATTAGTTACTTATATCTTTTGGATTCGTAAGTTCGTAACTAAAGCATTGTATATTCGTAAGTTTTCTATATTGTCTAAACATAGGTCCAATGGCCTAGCTAAAATTTTATTTGGATTCGCTCGACATCAATATCCTTCTCAACGACCATTAGCAGAGAAAAGTAAAACATGAGAGCTTTGATGTTTAAGGTAATCCTCCTGATATAGGATTTCCGTCGCATTCATGTGACCTTGTTTCGGTATATGCGGTCCCCATTACGGATAATGACTGAGCATCTTTCCTCCACATTACATCCATAAACCATCCCTTTTTGTCCTACACTTTGCAAATCTGCTTTTGCATTGCTGAGAGTTCAAGGAAGCACATTAACTGAAAGTTATGATAATGACTGCACATCTACTCAATGATCGATCGCAGTAAATGCTATAGCTAGTTGACATGTAATGTTTCTTCGGAATATCTAATCTCTTTTTTTTTAGGAGAGATAGAGGCGAAATCCCTGCCTGGGTCTCTGCTAACTCGCGACCACAGATTTCTATGCACACCAATAGGGCCATTTTGGATTCAGGTGTGCGCATAAGATTAAAACCCCGACTTGGTGTCCGCCCTCGGACCAGATATAGAGTACTGGGAGTTACCCAGCCATCAGCTTTTTCGTGATCGCTGCAAACATACGGCCCCGGGTACATCCACATTTCATGACACCCGCAGGGCTCGAACGCGGGACTTGATAGTTGTGGTCACCATGCTCCAACCGCTCGTCCCACAGACGGAGGGTCGGAATATCTAATCTCATTCTGAAGTTTTATGCATGATGATATTCTATTGTCTTGGTTGTTTCTCCATGTGCCAGGACAATGTTGAATGCAGAAGATTTAACCTCCGATCTTTAACGGATGCTTTGGTGTAAAAGTCCGCAGCGCAAGTGATTAAAGCACCGGCCGGAGATGCAGAGGATCAAGTTCAAGCCTGAATACCCTCAAATGCGAATCCACAAAACTTTGCGACGCTCATTTACGATCATAATTTCGATGATGATGATTTGCTAAGCTTGTAACTTCTTTTGTTATACAAGTAATAGACACATGCTTTTAGGTTGAAATGTTATTTATGTCATTTTCAACTGATTTCTTTTCTTTCATCTTGTTCACAGTAAAATATTTTTCAAGATTAAAAATTAATTTGGCACATGAGCCGCGAGTCATTGCACGCGTATACGATAAATAAATTAGCAAAATACATCCATGGGTCCATGTTTATATCAGAAATATTTTAAATATTTTTTGTAGTTGATCCCAAGGAGTCATACTTTCAAATTCAATTTGGACCTAAAAATTGAACTTAAAAAAAGTTCCAGATCTACATACTGTGGTAGTGTTCTACTTATATTTTCTTGCATATATAGCAAGTATTATAATTTATAAATAGAGAATAAGAGTATATGAATAAGAATATTACAGGAACAATAATGTAAAGATGAACAGTATCATGGAGTTTCTCCTAAATTTCCTGATAGCAAGCAGTATGAATGTCAGTCACTATTTTTTTTTTTTTTTTTTTTTTTTTTTTTTTTTTAATGTTTAGATTTAGAGTTAAAATCACCTGCTTTATGTTTAGATTTTTAAATCAAATTCTAAGTCTTTATAAAAAACCAAATGAAGAAAATTTTGTTTATTAGATGGCAATACCAATAATAATGTCGTAAACAATCATGTTACTCGGAACTGACTGTCATCATAAAAAGTTTGGTTGTCACGGTGGATACAGATAAATATTAGTTTAAATCAAATAGTGGACTATGTAGGTACAAATAAATTCGTTATAGGAAATATTTATCTACAAAGCAGAGAACAAGTCATGTATATAGATATTTTGATCTAATGTTTTTAATTATTGAAAAAATAAAAAAACTTAGTACAGAATATAGTAGAACTAAAACCTTAAATGGTATATTGGTGATATGACTGTTTCAATTTACGTTACAAAGGGATAAAAACTTGAAGGGAGAGGCCGAGTGCTACGAGAGCATTCGACTCTTGAAAACCACAGAAATTTTACGGTATAGATCAGTAGGTCTGTTTGTAAAAGATCTAAGCTTCAAAAACAGTATTATTGAACACATAAGGTGCTGTTTGGTTTGATGTAGTTGGAGTCGTAATTGTAAATGCAGCAGTTGGAAGTGCTGGGAGTTGTATTTTTCTGATTTTGTAATGCAATAGGTCTGTTTGGTTTGATGCAGTTCGAACTACTGCAGTTTGAAATCTGATGTTTGGTTCGATGCAGTTGAGCCTTGCAGTTTTAAATTTTATTTTGTTTGTTTATTATTATAAAATATTTTAATATGTTATATTATAATTTTTCTATATTATGAAAAACTTTTAACAATTGCAAAAAATTTTAAACTATTCAAAATCTCGTTTTTTGCTTTTTTTTTGAAGAAATGGAACAATATTTTGACTTAAAAATTTTTATTGGATGAACATGAAAAATGCGCGAATAAAATAATTTTTTATTACTAAATTTAGTGATGTGAGGGACTAATTTTACCAATTTTTATGATAAGGGTTAAAGTTTTTGCAAAATCCAAAAGACTGATTCTGCAATTTTTGAAAAAAATGATTTATTTCTGTAAATTCTGAACTGCAGCGTTTGTAACTACGGCCGAAATTTTCGTGGTTGGAACTGCTGCAGTTCGCGCCTCCAACTGCAGCACACCCCACTTTGCAACCGCAGCAAACCAAACACGCGCGTTTCGCGAACTGCAGCGGTTGCAACCGCTGCAGTCTCAACTCCTGCAAACCAAACAGCACCTAAATGGAATAAAAATGCATGATGATAGAATTATATTCATTATCCAAAAATTTATATATAATGAGGAGTGTATATAATTTTTTTTTCATACATTTAAAAATGGAAGATTGCGTATCAACCCTCTTATTTTTGAGAGTTCATAAATCACAAAAAAATATAATAAATAAATCAACCCCTGAGGAGCTGATTCGTATAAAAAAAAAGAAACGAAGGCTAATACGTAAAAGTTTTTTTAAAAAAACAATAATTAAAGAGAGTATTATTTTACCTGCAAACAAAACCCTAATAAAAATGAGGACAATGATTGTTGTTGGTAGGGTGGAATGTAGTGAAAAGACGTAGATGAAGTGTACACGTGTCCTGACGACCCGGAAGAACCAGGAAACGTTTGTCAGAATTTTTGGTCTCAACTTTGCTGTCAATTCTAAACTCAAAAACGGTTTCATTTCGCTACCTTCAATTACGCCACCAACAAAATCTTTCCCATTCACTTTTGAAACCCTCTCCAAATTAGTTTGGTTGAGATCTCTGTTTGCTGATTAATCTATTAAAAATAAGATAAATTTTGTAGAATGTCTTAGCTAGGTTAAAAAAAATATCGTAAATAAGTCCCTGCATTAGAATTTATACAAATTCGGTGGACTTGTTTAAAAAAAAAAGATTTTCATATTTATATGGACCCTTACTAATATACTTTTATTTTAGCACTATTAGTCTTGATTCTGTATATATTAAAAAAAGGAAGACAAAGTAAAGACTTGAGTCCTGAGTATTTATGTCTATAAAATCTGATAGAATGCTTTTCTAAAAAGGGATTTTGGATTCTATATAACCTTGGCCAAAGGAGTTTGTCTTTCTCAATAGTTCCCTCAACATGTTCAAATTTTAAAGAGGATTCCTTGAGTAAATTAGTGTGATTATGTCTGGGTCTTTCATTTTATAGTTTCTTGTGAGTTATTATCTAGTAGAGAGTATTTAGTTTTAGCAAGATCTTAACAGTCCTGAACGTGGTGCAATAGAGTCATGAAATCCTGTAATAGCTTACATATCTTTTCTAATAGTCTAAATTTTTTATTCAGATCCATTCAATAAATATATGCTTTGGTTCTGTACTTTACTGAAGTCATTGATATGCTCATTGACAGATTTTACAAAATCTTTTGATTGCAGCAGATGCTGATAATAGCTGCAGAAATGCAAGTTAATAGAATCTATTAGTTCGATGTAAAGAAGATATGTTTGAGAACAAGAATTACACTGATTAGTTTTGTTTGTGAAGTCAGAAGTTGGAAACTGAAAGCAACTGGATCCTGTGAGTGATGATGAAGTCTAAAACCTGCTTGAAATAAAAAGGACTGAAGCCTGCATGTTTACAGCTGAATGTTTAAGTCCTTAGTGTTTTTTTTTCCTACAAGTTCTTTTTTTTTATTTGTGCTAGTAATGTCATATAGTAATCACCACACGTTAGTTTTAAAACTCTTGTATTTCTAATTTGGTTAATAAGGTCCATCACCAGCACCAAGAACTGCTTCCGTCATTCGATTACCTGCTTTCCGCCTTCAGATCTGCCTCACCTGTCGAGTAAAGAATTCAACCAACTAGCTGGAGAAGTTCGAGCCCAACCTTGGATATCCAGTCGAGTGTCTGCCTTCAAAGATATGTTTTCATTTCGATTCGACCGCTCAACAGCTGATCGGGAGGCGAATTTACTTACTTAAAAAAGATATCTTTTCCATACTACGTTTGATCGGAAAGTGGATTCTCTCTTTTTTTTAAAAAAGAAAAAAATCAGGATGCTTACGATTGTTATTATAATAGATTAAATATTGAAAAAAATTACGCATCAATTTCATATTTTTCAAAAATATATAAATTAGTCTCTAAAATTAAAAAAAAAAAATGATGCATGCGCCGTCAAGTCAGATATTTTTTCGTTCTAACCCTAAATATTATGGAATTAATAGCAACTCTCTTTCCACAAACTATAGCACGGAGGAATGAACTTACCTGATATTTGAGGAAATTTTCAAGAAATTGCTGATTTTTGCAAGTGTTTGTGAAAATGCTAATCGAGTAGCTTTTTTAATGAGAAGATATAGGATCATTCATAATTTTTTTCCTTAGTATTTCTGCTGTAAGAATTTCCATACTTGCTACCTATTTTAATGAGAAGATAAGACCGAAAATTTACACATATTAAATTAGAAGATAACACCTATTAATTTAGAGGCCGATATCTAAATTAAATTCTTACTCCACCGGATAAAACCCCATAATTTTACAGGCTTCTCTTCATTTGAATATTATCTTTCAAGCAGCCACTGATTTTTCCATCAGATAAAGTTGAAGAAATGTCGTCAGTGTTCTACCTCCAACTTCGTCATCAGATGTTCACCAGGTCCTAAAATAAATCAACGTACTCTTCATGTGTAGGTGGCGACGAGTCTCCGGGAGCAGATTGAGCAGGAGAAGTTGCGCTGAGTCTTGAGGCAGATGGGAAGACACAACAATCTCCATGCTCGCTCCACGTCGGTTGCCACGACGGCGCCGCCACAGAACGGGCAGCTTCCCGTCGCCTTGCTCTTCCCCAGAACTCTCTCCTCCGCCCCGCAAGCCACAAGCGCCACCATTCTGCACATCTCTCTCTCTCTCTCTTCTAGTCTCGCACTCCCCGTCTCTATTCAAGAGGTCTAACGTAATGGCGGCGGAGGAGCTTGAAAGCGAGAGGATCTTGAATCCAGGTGACGGTGAAGTTGGCCGAGGGTTTAGATTATATATATATATATATATATATATATATATATATATATATATATATATATATATATATATATATATATATATATATATTGGCGAGACATATGGAGGCGATGAAGGATGAGAATACTACACACTCATGTGAAGGGTTGGTTATGTAATTTTGACATTTTAGAGGGTGCTAATTAAAGAGTTAGTGTTAATTAGCACGAAGAAAATCACATGCTAATTACAAAGTACGTGCTACCACCCTCACCATCAACAAATAGGACACCGCGTTACCATCACACAAAAAACTTTCGGGAAGTTGGGTTCGAGAGGGTCCGCTCTAAACGGGGTTGAGAGAGTGATAGATTTCGTGAAGATTAATGAATGCGGTTGCGTCTGGTAGACTGAGCAATCAAATATTGTTAAGTTAGGAGAGCGCATGCATGTACGCATGTATGTTTGTGTGTATGTAGTAAGTGTTGGTTGAAGACAGGGAAGTGAAGGGGCCGTGTGGCGTTCGACCTTTTTGTTTCTTTCACCATGTGGTGGATATCGGAGCAGGTTCCAAGCTCTGCCCAACTTCCTCGCAGCTTACAGAAGATTATTGATCTTTCATGTCCTTTTTTTTGCAAAAATGTTATTTTGGCATCCCATTTGGCTCAAGACAAGCTATTACTTGCATATTTGGCTCAAAACAAGTTACACCCTCCTGTAATACAAATCAAAACCACAAAACAATATTTCCCATTTGAATAAGATCAATTTTTTTTTCCTTTTTTTTCTTTTAGTTTTTTGGAAGATCGAATACAGATCCTACAGTAAGGAAAAAAAAAGTTTGCAGTTGCACCATTTAGATAGAAATGAGTGGGCTCCTGTTTCTGCTCCTTCCCAAAACGTATTGCTCAAATACACAGAATGGAGATGAAGGTAAAAAGATCCAAGTGCGGACATTTTGGATGATAGAGATCGTCCGGTCCATAGCATGTGATCAAGATTTCAATTTATGTTAGAGATTGGGAAAGAGGTATGGTGGCGCAAAGTAACAATAATAGATGTGAGAGTAGGGCAATTCACAAAAGAGATAGACAACTAATAAGACTGTTAAAGCAAACGCCAAAGGCCAAACAATACTGATGATACCAAACTATTTATTGCTTCAATCAGATTTTTCACATTGCTTCAGCACATGCTCTTCTTTCGTTTTCGCTTTCTCAGTACAGCACCAACATACTTTTCCTCTCACCAGATCAAAACAGATGCAACTCACTCTCCCAAATGGCAATTCATTTCTACATCGTCCACGTGTCCCATATACCGTAGAAAAGAGGATCGCAATTATTCACCACCTTCCTCATCATCATCATCATCATCCATTCGTATTACATCAATTATAATAAATAAAATAATAATAATCATGCTTGCCCGTTCTTCATGCACCGCGAGATATGCCCCCCCAGTATTTTTAATGCCAAAAACACCCAGCACAGTTGAAGTAAGTAGTATGCAACATGAGATCTACTGAACATAAAAAGAAAACTTTGAAAGCAGCAGCCATTCAACCACAACACGGCACACCAGATGGCGGTTCATGAATATATATTGTGCAATAGATTATCATTCTAATTTTAAAAGAGTATAGATAAAGTTTACCTTCTCCAAAACAAATTAACAACCTACAAGTAGACTGCATGCCTACTACCTCTGCAAACATGGAGAACCTGGAAGCTCTTCTAAAATTAAGAGAAACTTCCACTCCTCCAAATTCTAGCTTCCAAAAGTGATGCTAACACATGCCCTTCTGGCAGACGACTTCATGAAAATAATGTAACTAGACCTCATAGGTTACAAGTATAGAACATCATGCAAATTGATTTTCTAAGTAGCTCCCCGCCATATGGTCACAGTGCTCGCTTGTGCGTTCCAATATCTTTGACACTTCCATAATCACAAGATTAAGTTTTCTTTATGGGCCAATGGAGAAATGATAAAGAAGATGATGTGGCCACTCACTCTTACAACTAATTCGCATTTCTGCAGGAAGGAATTAATCCGCCTTAGATTTCTGCATTCTCGAACTTTCGGACTCCTTGATTACACAGAAAACCAGATGTGTCGCTACAAACTCCTATAATCAATGACCGTCACTTCATCCTCCGGGGCATCAAGGTCATGATAACTGCAACCACAAGATAATATCTGTTAAATATGTCTTATAATGTCATTAAGTCCTTATTCATTGGCTAACTTCACTGATGTCGAGGCATTCCGCTGACCATATGAAGACCTTTACTATCTGCCAAGCAAATATGAAAAGAATGCCTCTAAACGAATGCTATACATTCGAAGGAGGATTGTTTTGATAAGTGGCACGCCTTTAGCTTTCTTTTTCTTTTTGATGTATAAAAAAGAATAGAGAATACATAAACCTCTTACTAGGACTCTTGTTATGTACAGATTACCTCCGAACTAATTTTCTTCCGCAACATAATTATTTAGGCTTTCAGCACCATAATGCAACAACAAAATACTTAAACTCACCTTCTCATACGCCTAGGATCTTGCCGAAATGGTTGGGGTACAGGGAAAACAGGTGCTGGACCACCCACTTGGGGACCAGGCCTTTTCCTCCCGCGAGGACCACCATTTGCCTCAAACGGCGGTGGGGCGCCCTGTTCCCTTAGCATTTGCATAGCAACTTCTGGAGGAGCAGGAACAAAAGGTCCCAAAGGCCTGCAAAATAGAACACTACCTGTTAATTAAAAAATAATGCAATTACCTTTCACTATTAGCATAATGCAACCCCCGAAACTCTGCCTTACCCAGCACCAGGTACTGGCATCAAAACCGGCGGAGGAGGTGGTATATCCGAGGAAAAAGGTGGCGCACCATGCAGCCCTTGACCATCATATTCATCACCACTCCCATCATCCTTCCCAAGATTGGGTGAAGTAATACCCGTATTGTACCTATCTTCATCACCCTCTCTAAATGCCCTATCATGCTCTCGGCGACTGCCACGGTCATCTCTCAATCTGTGTACCAATGGCCTTCGTCGTGGTACTCTATCTCTCTATGGTAAAGAAAATGGAACAAGCAGAAACAGGTGAGTATATGAAACAACATCCACTTAAAATCAGCACATCATAATTTAGATAAGAACTTGGACCACAATGAAGTTCCACATTGAATTAATAGCATATGTCCTTGTTGAAAACAACAAAATCAGTATTTAACAAAACATGCTTTATCAAACAACACAAAAATGCAATATACAATAGCACAGGAGTCCAGTTCGAAAAGGTGACAACCTATATATGTACAGCATACAACTGCGAGCATAAACAAAAACAAATTTGCAATGAACAAAAACAAGCAGCTTTAACACAAAAAAAAGGGGAAGCAAACTAAAGGCAACATAACAAGAAGAAAAAAAACTATAGGAAACAAAAACCATGACAAGTCATTTGTCAATTGAAAGCACTCAAACAGCCTTGGCGTGAAAACTCTAGCACAACTGACTTATAGAACCTACGAATTGAGCAATTGTATAACTATTGAACATGTACTCCAAAAAGACACTCATTTTATGAGAAAATCATCATCTCACCGCTCACTCATATTAAAAGGCAACTCGGTATGAAAAAGGCCACTCAGATTGGAAGGCTCTGTACATGTCAAGGATATTGACAGAGAGTACTCATGCCAAGGCTGTCTGAGTGCTTCTCAAGAAGCCAAAAGCTAAGGACATAAAATAACAAAATACTTCATTTGTAACTTTGAAAACAAAAAAAAAGTCAAAGCAAAATAACCTTGCATAAAGAAACAAGTTATTACTATGGAGATATTAATCTCCTATCGATAGCATTTTATGAGAGAATCCTACGCCTACCAGTCCGAGACATGGGGATAGGCGCACATCCATCTCAAGAACCCAAGCCGATGGAGAACTTAAGGCATATGGGATGACTGTACACCCTGGCCGATGCACATTCAAAGGCTAAAACAACATGGGATTCACCAAAACTTTCAAATGGTAGGAAATAAATTTCTTCCTTATTCCTATATACCTATAGATAAGAATGACGTTTATGTACAGCATAAAGCAATCAATAACACACATGATTATTATAAGATAACTCATAACATAAGAAAGATCTTACCGGTGCAGACGTCCGCATGACAGGTTTTCCACCAGGCGCTTCTGGATCACTGCAATTAAAAAACCATCAGTTGCTAACGAAGTTTAAAGGGTACATCTCTAGAACTGATAAGGAACTTCATTAAGGCATACTTCATATAGTTCTGAAAAAACAGATCCTCTCGTACTTTCGCTGTTAGTTCCACCATTAAATCCGAGTGTTTCAGACGCAGATGTTTATGAACAAACTCAGGTGCATGAAAGAGTTTTGTGCAACCTTTGGCCCCACAACCATATTTCCAACCATATTTCTCATCTCTTATTTTCCTGACCAAAGGATCCAAGGCTTCAGCAGATGCTGCTTCAATTTTATCTTTGCCAGCCATTACTTCCAAGGGATCTTGGCCATCCAATCTCTGCTTCCAGAATGAGTCGACCTTCTTCTCCCAGTCAGCAGCACTTTCACTAGAACCATCAGAACTCTTGCTATCAGCTCTCACATGCCGAAGACCCTTGCGCTCATTGGTTTCCAACATTCCATAATAATCAACACCATGGATGCGCCACAGGTATGTGATAAGTGTGTCAAGAAGTTCAACACCCTCAAGACCCTTGACAGTAGTTAAGCCGCGTATGATAATAATTGGCCCCATCGATCCTTTGTGGCCCTCCGATTTTTCATGATCACTGCCACCTAGAACATTATCTTCAATACCTTTCTCTAAATCAAGTTTGCGTACCAATGCTTGAGCTTGTTCAATATCCACTTGAATCCTACGCGGCTCAGAACTAACAGGGTGAGCTTTAGGAGCATCACCATGAAGATCAATTCCTTTTGATGGGCCCCTACCATGCCGCCTTCTTTTGCCTCCATTATCCATTTCATCCTCGGAAACTGGTTCACCAAATTGTTCAGACTTGTTATTTGATGAAGCAGTTGAACCTGGACCACTGCATGCAAAACCAACTTAATTCAGCATAAGGCCTTAAATATGGGTAGGTATAAAAGAACATGGAGATGCAAGTACAGGTCTAAGCTTCCACTTTGCATATCAAGCAAAAAATCCTTCGCAGCTGCTCTAGCTTGTTCATTCCTTCTGTTAAGAAATAATAGATGAAGATGCATAAGAGCTTTTCTCTAAGAAAGATACAATAGTTTAAGTTTTTAGTATTTAGTTTCCCTCGATATCTAGTAGGAGTTGGTCCTTATCAGAAACCTTGAACAAACAAATAGTTGAGAACTATATTAATCAGTGTAGAAAAAGAGAACAAGGGATCACCTCTCAATCACTGTCACCAAGTTCGTAGGGTGATACTTATCTTTCAACCTACACCCAGATAGTTGGTTGTATCAACATATTAAAACTTTATTAACTTATACAGGGATCTTCATTTAAGAATAATGTATGCAATTAAAAAACCCTTACCAATCCTCATCCTTATGAGCTTCAAAGTAAGCACGTTTCTGGGTCGAAATGTACTCTGACCTATACTCCTCGTACCTAGACAATGTTTCATCTATTAGCAAATTGAACATAAAATTAAAAGCCTAAAAGACTAAATTGCACATCACCACAAAGAGATTGCAGAGTGAAGTGAAAATGAAAAGTATGACTACAAACAGAAGTTTTACATAAACTTAAAAAGTACATAAGCTTAAAACACCAAAACTGCAATCCACACAGAAATATTAACTCTGGAGTTTTGGTACCTCTTTTCAGCTTCAGATGGAAGTACGTCATCTTCAAGTTCTTGGATAAACTGCTTGTAGGACATCAAGCCTTCCCTGTGGAAACCCTCTTAACACATCATTGAATGAAGTAATATACAGAAGATGTGAAATAGAACAAGAAGAGCACATCCATAACCAAGCAAAAGCCAAACACAAACCTCCCAGTGACTCCTGCATTTCCATCTCCATAACCAGCACGGCCATGCCAATCTGTTGGTTTGGGGAATATTTACAAACTATTGTCAAGAATTGCAAGCTATTAAAGAAATGCCTGCCTACAAACTACAACAGATAATCACAAACTAAAATATAAAAAAGAAGTATATGGTTATGCATTAAAGATGACAGAAGGATGCCACTAAGGGTGCTTCTTATCATATTTTTCCCAATTTTAGCGAACATGTGCAATAAGCATCTTTAGAACATTGTTCCATATTAAGACCAATTCATTAGTGTACTTCTCGCAGCTTTTACTCTTATATATTTATCTGGATCACTTCATTCTTTTTGATCCACATAAGCAAAAAGTATCCAAAGGTACATTGCCTAAACATATGTGGAACTCTATGGGAAGGGCCTGTTTACTTGGGAGAAGGTGGAAGTACATCTCCACTCTTCCGGTACCTTGATTTTTGGGTTTAACTCTTTCCTAAGTTAAGTTGCATAATGAATTACTAAAACCGAAAAACCCTTGGGGTATGGAGATCTTCAAGCTACCAAAATACAACCAGAGTGTAGCGAAAGCAACCTCATAGCTTGATACCAAACTGGTATGTACATGTGATGACTCCTAACCTCCCTAGGTCCCCTTGGAGATAGCAAATACAGTAAAGGTTAACCACCACTCTATCCCTAAAAAACCTTGGGGCGCGCACTGTGATTCATCTGTTAAGATCCTCAACAAACTGGAGATCTAATTTACTATTAGTAATTTAGCTAAGGACATATGCCAAAAACTACAGAGAAATTTATAGTTTTGGACAATCAACAAAAATTGCAACATGCATCTGCTACAGGTGGTGAAGTCGCAGATAAGGCATAAAATAACAGAGATACAGTCCAAACTAAATAAAAACATAACAAGCAGCCATATACGTAGATCTTTGAGAACCTGATGGATAATTCATGTGGCGAGGCCATTCATCCCCATATCCATGCCTGCGCCCTGGACCATCTCGATCATAGCCATCATCATAATCGTAACCATATCTGTGATGGCAATGATAGGGAGACCAAAAGAGTATAATCACATTACCAAACACAATAAGATGCAATAGCAGTTGTAATACCAAGAAGTAAAGCTGATTGTATGACACGGCGTACTGTCGTATAATTCAATAAACTATTATGCACAAAAAGATATAAAATCATTAATTCACATGGAGCAGAGTGCACACTTAATCTCCAAACACTAAAATTAAGTTCTTAATGGAGTTGTATTTGAAACCATGATTTGAACCAAGTTCATCATTCTGTCAACAACTAACCCCAATGCAGTCTACTTTATACAAGGCTGATAGATAAACACCCAACCATATCTTAAAATTGACATTCACATTTTTCCTCTTGCACAGATAAACGAAGTTTATGGTTCAAAGTTCAAACCACTTTGAACATTGAAAAGTTAAAATAGCAAAATTCTATTCAGCTCCACTCGCAACCGTAGTCTGAGCTCAAACAGGTCATATAAAAGCTCGATTTACCATCTGCCCTCAGCATAACCTCCTAGAACTCTCTTCAAATATATGCCCAAACAAGTACATAAAAAAGCTTGATTTAGCATCTGCTTTCTACCATAACCTCCTACAACTCTGTTCAAATGTTCCTCCATCGAAAACAAATCTATACAAATTCAATCCATCATATGCTTTCACATAATAATGTCAGAATCGAACCACAGCGACTTGCCTACAAATAAAGCATCAGCCAGTAGGTATATAAATTAAACGCCTATAAAACATACTCTACGCCAACTGGTTTTGTGCATGAGTCAATACCTCTTAACACTGTTATTAACGGCTACAACTATGTAACCATAGAATATGTTTTGGAACTAACAATGGGAAACCCTATGTATCTAGAATACAAAATATCGAATCTCAATGATGCTAAATTAATAGCCTCACCGTCTACCACCAGTACCAAACCCTCCTCTAGGGCTCCCTCGGCGTCGGTCGTACCCACCATCATCTCTCCTCGATCTTTTCGCCGGCGGCGGTGACCGTCTGGGCGGAGAGCGGTCCCGGCGTCGGTAGGGTGGCGGGCTAGGACTCCTCCTGGCGTCGCGCTCTCGATCGCGTTCGCGGTCACGGTCAAACCTGGACGGCGGAGGGCCGGAAGATGGGAGAGGTGGAGGGGGAGGCAAAGCCGGCGAACGGTCGCTTTGGTCACGGTCTCCCCGATCCCTCCGCCTAGACGGCGGGGGCGGTGACGTCGGAGACTCCGACGAGCGGCGTCGACGGTCATCTAGGGTTTGGGCAGGAGCGGCGTCGTCCATCATGTCGGCCTTCGGAGAAGACATTCACTCTCGGACCGAATCGGATATTGCTTGCTTCGAACTTCGGATCCTAATTAATCAATCCAAAATTGCATAAATCTTATTTGATTTAATTATTTCTAAGTTTTATATTTCTATTACTCGGGTAAATTTTCACTGTGCGGTGCCCTCTCACTTCAACTTGGGTTCCATAAAAAAATTTACAGCGAGATAATGTACCCGCGATATATGCGTTAAAAATAATAACAATTATAACATAATTAGTTGAATGCAAAATTAATTATATGATAGTAATTATAGATAATATAAAAAATTAATCCTTAAACATAGCCAGTAAAGTCAATTGAGCTCACTATATTATTTAAAAAAAAAAAGAATTTGAAATAATAAATTGGAGATAAATTGATCACCATAGTGATAATACCTTTCGAAGCCGAAGATTGTATCTTTTGCGAGCTGGAGATAGTGATTAATAGATGAAGGGAGAGCGAGAGAGATACAACGGATGAAGAGGCACGAAATTTTGCTCCGTGCAATGCTCGAAGAGTGTCCGACACCGGTATTTCTGAACACGTCAGGACATGTATCGAGCACGTTAAATAAGTGTATAAAAAATAAGAAAAATTCTGGATACACTTGTTGCCCGACATCTGGCGCCCCAAAAAGCGTAGACCTCTATCCCAATAGCATCTATTAAAATATTTGAACATAAGAAACAAAGATTATCGTGTGACCACAATTTTCGTATTCAATTTTTTTTCTTAAACTGCTTCTAAATAGATATTTAAGAATTTCAAAACATAGCGTGTTTAAAAGTTAATCTTTTGATTCGTTAATATTTGAAATTTTGATTACCAATTTAAACATATCTTTTGAAATTACTTTGAATACAAAAACCTATATTATGATGTAACGTACAATTTGGTACTCAATATTTTTCTAAAAAAAATGCTTTTAAATATAAATCTTAAGACTGTATGGACAATATGTATAACAAATAAGTTGATATCTCTACTTAAAAAGCATTGAAATACATGGATCTCACTTAAAATAGGAAATATATTTGCCATTTCGTTCACAATTGAAAATATATTACGCATTTTTTTATTAAGAAACTTTTCATCTGTTTGCTATATGATCGATATGTTTATCAATTCCTTTTTAACTCCCTTTCGATTAAAAAATTAACGTAAATTTTTTTAAAATATTAAAATAATAGATATTATTAATTATTATCCAATTATCGAGTCATAATTTTTCATTGCTCATATTAGGGCATTGCGTATTACAGGTTAAGAAGTAGTTTCTAAGAAGAAAAAGTGTAGATTGCACAGCTTTTCGAAGCCTTATCGACTTCATTCTCTTCGCGTAATCGCAGACAATTGATAGTTTACGGACAAATGATCGAGGAACGAGCGAATAGAGAAAAGTTAGTATGCACCACTCCCCGGAGTAGGCTTTTTTCGTGTCAAGTTCCATTTGCACATCACCTTCATTCCATCTTAGCAGCAGCACAGTTAGCCTCTCTGAAAACTGAGATTCTAACATGAAGTTAATCAACAAGGGTTAGCGACAACCAGTGCTAATACAATCACTACAACTCTGTTCTCTAAGAATACAGAACACTCAGATTTATGTTAGCATATAAACGCCCCGATTTTTTAATAGAACATAATAAATCACCCACTAACCCACGATAAATATACAGCATGATCACATTTCGGAGATGAGCGTCATGTTGATTCATAGTCATTGGATAAAACAGTTTCCAGCCGATCTTCTTTCACCGTGGAATTGATCTGCAATAAAGTAATTAGGCGTAGGATGTGCTGCCAACATATAAATAGAAACTTAGACCCTAATTCTCGAGTGATAGAAAATGCATTACCCCTTCGTTCATGGAGGATGCGGTGGCTGTTACCAGCGAAGAATTATGAGTTGAATGGTTGGCACCGGCAAAAGAATTTCTTGAAAGATCCCTCATTGTCCCCTGTTACAGTGAGATATAAATGTACCATATCCAGATAACACACTTTGTAGATTTCTTGTATAATAGAATTCCAATTTTCATGCTAACACAAATCCTGTAGACCAGAAGTCAAATTAGCCTCCTAGGTTTGACTAGAATGAGCTAACATACAGAACGAGGACATGCTTCCCAAATCCCAACCCAAGGCTGGCTATTATCTTTATCTGTGATGTTGTAGCCTAGCTACACTGCAGTTGGTAGTTTAAGTTGTATAAATATGCGTAGCATGTATGCCATACGACCCAAACATACTTCAAGAAAAAACTAATCCCACAAAAATAGCAATAACCTTCATGCAGAATGTATTATATCACATGATAATAGCAAACGGAGCAAAAAATGAAAACTTTCCTTTCTTTCTTGGATGTCTGGAGAAAATGATATATTATAGAGCATATAAGTTTGTAATTTCATGTAAGCACTAAAATCATAAACTAATAGCTTCTAATTTATGAATATTGTACAGTTACTAATGAAACTACATAACCGCTGATCCATTTCTTCTCAGAAGTAACCAATACAACAGATGCCTTCTGTATTTATGAGATTCTTGTAGCCTCTCATACAGCGTATCAAGCGGCGTGCATATACAGATCATTCTTATCTTAGATATAAGCTAGCAATTGTGCCCGTTTCACGCACAGATTTGAATATATAGTAAATTTGTGTCTTATTTACTTACTAGTTTTAATTAGACATTCTTATTTGAACTATAACTTCAGTATTCTAGGTTTTATCTTTTATTTTGGTTTTTTAATTCCTTTAGTTTATATTTTTTTTCCTCAATTCTTCATGTCCTATATTTCGTATATTTTATACTCCTAGTTTTAAATGTTTACATGACAATTATACTTCTATTTGTCTCCCTATATCTAACTTTTACTTTATGTTGTTAAGTTATTTACTTAGTTTCTAATTTTTGTTTACCTCATTTGTTTTCAAGTAATTTTTCTTTTTTACTCCTAGTATATAATTTCCGGTACTTCTTTTGTTTGATTATTTCATTTGTTTATTCAGTTAGTTGTTCGTTCTTATACCTTTTCATATTGGAAAATACTATCCATCAAAGGCTTCCTGATGGTCTTGATTGACTTTGAAAAGGAAATTCTATATTGGGATATGTACCACACTCAGATGTGTAGTTCATATTAGATCAAGGCCATCAGGGGCTCCTAATGAATAGTACTGGTCTTTCATATTAGCTTTTTATGTGTCTAATTCCCCTATTTATCGCATGTTTTTAGGTATGATTTCTTCCTTTTATGCTTCTTAATTTCATTCTGCTATCTACTTGCCATCTCCTTATGTTCCACTTTGTTAGAGTTTCGCTCTTTTTTCGGGTTTTCAAAAAGTTTAATGTCATACTTTGGGTTCAAGCCTAACTTATGCACAGATTTAACTTCATCCATAATCAACCCTTCATAGCGAGAGAAGCATTACATCATGGCCTTTCAGAAATACATTGAAGAAAGGTCCTCCACATGTATGAGAGTGCAAGTGCTCTGCTAAAGCTATCAAATGTGCTATTTTACAAAAACTTTTCAGAAATAGAGGAGAAAACCATTCCATGGTAAGGTAAAATAAAAAATTCACAAATCACAGCATATGACATACTGAAAAAAAAAAAGATGTCTGACAGCAGGCAAAGAGGCAGATACTGGTAATTTCTGACCTTGTTCGCCCAAGTGAGACCACAAGCATTGCATAGGGTCCTTGGTCCACCAGGTCCACGACGCATCATTGGTGTAGACTTTGAGCTGACGCCACAATGATGACAGCTGAACCAATTCCAGATAAGGTCAAGACTTTACCAACAACTCTTAACAGTCGAGATTGAAGTTTTTGACCTCACCCACTTCTCACTAAGTTTCACTATTTCCAAACTCATCCATCCATACCCAAGAGGTTGTCTCACCCATCCCAACGTATATGGTGGGAAAAAAGTGAAATTCAATGAGAAAATGAACGAGTATCTTACGGTGCTCCAACAAAAATTCAGTTCTAACATACAATTGAAAAAATATAGATATATGTCACAGAACATAGAAACCACTCATATAATGATGAAACAATCGAATGTGACCTAATTCATATTTTCACGATAATTTCATTTTCTAATAATACAAGTTATGGAACTCTGATGGTCTGATGTTAGATTAAACTGTTTGGTGCTCCTTTACGGTAGCTCTTTTGAAGATGCTTGATTAAAAAGTAATATTTTATTAAGGAGCAGTTTGATTAAGAGAACTTTTATCTTGTGAACTTTTAACTCTAGAAGATAAGTTTACTGGAGCTTACTTAGCTGCCGCTAGAGGTCGTTCATCTATTAAAGCCCAGGTTGCAACTCCCGGTTTTGAATCTTCAGGTTTTGATTTGGATGACATAAATTGACCTTTATTCCGCTGCATCCTGTACATAAATATGAAAGCAGTTAATATAGGGACAAAGTAAGATCATATATATTACCGCACTTTTTACCTCAATGCAACTTCCTTACGAACAGTATAACGAATCTTCTTGTCAAAGTTCCGCTCTTTCCTTTTCTCACGAAATCTCATCAAGGAAGCAACTCTATGAGAAAAGTTTGATCGCTGCGCTAAGTTCAACCAACAATTAGAAAAACTTTAAATTTGTCAACAAAAAGAATGAATAGCAGAACCAATAACAATAAATACCCTGCCGTGCTGGTTGGAAGAAGGAAGAAATACATTTGACCGATCCATTAGCTCACTCCCACCAAGCAACAATAGGACAGCCTGAACCTGTAGAATATAGTCTTTAATACTGTCATGTGACTTGAACATTCCATAGAACAAATCTACCAGTACTTCATTGAACATGCATTTTACTCATAATCTTATTCACTTTTTTCAACTACTACTCCCTTCTAGAGATCAATTCGTCGGTGTTTTTATATGATGTCCTCCTTAGGAAAATGAACCAGCCTACTGAACCTCTATTCTCTGTTCTAAAGTCTCAGGAAGCAATTTCCTTATTCACAAGCAAGATTATAGCCAGTGTCGTTCTGCCCCCAAAACCTGTTTCTGATGTTTCGAACCCATTTTGCTACCAGCTCGGAAAAGAGGTAGTCACTAATATCTTGAAAAAGTAGGATATCTTCAAATGACTTGATCCCACTTCATAAATACTATCACCAGATTTATTATCTTCCATGATAGATATTAAACAACTTATGAGCGTCAAGACCTTCTCTTTTATGCCTAATTTTTGGTTACTGTCCCATTATGGACAAGTGAACAATAAGAATTTTCCTTTTAAACCTAATTAGCATTTACATTAGACCTACATGTAAATATTTAATTGGATAGCCGAGTGGCAAAACATAGAATTCATAATTGCTTTCTGCTTAATTGCTAATAGAACGCTCAAAATGGCATTACCTTGTCGGCGGAGACGGAATCAAATTCGTAGACTTCCCCCTGGAACGAAAGTGTGAGCTGACTTCCGGCGGCTGCGGCGTGAGCCATCTGTCCCGCGGCGATCAGAGCACCCTGCGGATCGGAGGGTCCACCTTCATCGTCAACATCATCATCATCACCGTCATCATCCTCCATTTGATCGTGATCATCATCGACTTCAACCTCCATCCCGCGTGCGGCGGCCGCCGCCGCCGCTGCCGCCGCCAGCATCTGAGAGTCTCCCAGTCCCCCGGTCTTCGCCTCCCCGCTCATCCTCGATCTCGACGGCCTCGATGATCTGATCCCGCAGATTCACGATCCCACGAAAGCCCTAAACAAAGCGAAAATGCGATGATGATCATGATGAGATGTGGATTGATCGGCAGCCGTCTGATGTGGATCATTATGGAAATCTGACGGTAGAAAATGATCTACTGGTCAGATAAGAGCTGCTTGCTTCTCCAATTATTCAAGGATTGGTTTATCGTTGGCGTAAAATAAAGCTGATCCAGTTTCGGGCCAGAAACATTTCCTGCCCGCCCAAGTTTTTGGCACGAACCGTATGAGCAAGTCCTACTTTTATAAATTTTACTAAGTTTAAAATTTAAAAATAGTTTCTAATTATTTTTGACATACTCCATCGCGGGTGCTTCATCTACTAGTATAATTTTAAACCCATTATTACAATACGAATAATAAATTTTCTAAATTTTTAACAAAGAGATTTTTTAAAAATGTGGTGGGGAACTGAGGAACTAATGTTGCGGCACCGGAGCCTGTGAAAGTCAAATTTTATAGAAAATTCTTGTTTTTTTATACTTACTCGGCCCATCCGAGCCCACTTTATTTAGTTTCTTTTCTAACTGCTCCAATTTGTTCACAAGTCTTAAATATACTTGTGTTCCTCTTCCCTTCAAATCATTCTATGATCCTATCCTCCGAGCACTGCGAAAGTCAATTTTATAGAAAATTCTTTTTTTTTTAATAATTTATTTCTTTCTCAAAGTTCAAAAAGTTGAAATTAAGGACTATATTCTAAACTAGTTTGTTAGAAAGAAATCTTTTCTGCTTCCTAAGTGTTGACTTTTAGAAAAAAAAAAAGCACTAGCTCCCAAAAATCACCCTAAAATATAACTAAAAGTAGTTATTATTTAAAATGATTTTTTCTAATTTTATCATAATACTATTGTTTAGTGGATTTTGATGGGCTATGTGGAGCTATAGAGAGACTATCGTGCCACGTCTTGCATTTATATTCATAACGAACCCCTTCAAAATCCAAAACCTAGCTATTTATAGAGAGACTATAAATGCATCCATGACATTTTTATTTTATAATAATCACTCATATCTAAAAAGTGAGATGAAGCTACGGTTAAAAAATTATATCAAATAAAATAATTTATAATTATTCTAAAAAGTATTATTGTTATTTGAGCACCACCGTAGATGCAAGTTGTCATGTCCATGCCTTGGCACTTTCTGTGATCAAAAAAAAAAAAAAAAAAAGGAAAAAAAAAAGGAGAAAATATGTTATTTAATAGTGATAGAAGAAGTTAGACAACATGCATTCCCCATAACCCATATTCAAGCATATGCTGGCATTTTCAATATTTTCTTGTATGGTAGGACAACCCCAAAAAGAGACAAGACACATGCTAAAATGTCAATCAATTAAGATGAACTTGTATTTGCTTAAATTGACGGCCATGTTTAGCATTTTCCGACCACATAATTCGATTGCGTAAATAGTAAATCAGCCCTTACTTTTGAACCTATTACAATTCAATCCCCGATAAAAAAAAGAAAATTTGTTCAAATCTGTCATGATTGAAAATTTATTAGTGTTAAGGTAATTAACTTAGTATTAGTAGTGTACATCATAGTATTGCTAGCAGCGTAATATATTGTCCGATGTACAAGCAACTATGTTAGCTCTGCTAGCAACATATTTAGTGTTGTATTGCAAAGTATAATAGTATTGCGAAACTGAAACTTGTATATTGTGAAATAAAAATGGTGCGGTGGAATACTAACATGTAGTGCTGACAATTGATAGGTTGAATTGAGAGAGAGAGAGAGAGAGGACAAGAGGATGAACTGAACAAACCTATTCTTTAGTCCACGTTAATATAAAGCATTTTGTGTAAAAAAAAAATGAAAAATCACAAAGCAATTTTAATAATTTTTATCATGGACGCTATGCCGAGCAAAGCAATATAACATGTGAGGCTCATGACTTTGATAAATCGAGATTGCCACACACTTGGTCTGTGGTTGTGGCTCGATCGCTCGCACTAAGTTGTAAACTTGGTTGGTTGTTGTCTCGAGTCAAAAAAGACATGTGATATAGACGTGGCCGTGTGGGTTCGTTCTCAAACTTCAGAGGTGGCTAAGAATTGAGCTAGTCGTTTAATCGTTAAGCACCATACGTGCTTTATTTACCAAGTCGTCGGATATTTTAGAATCGAATAGCGGAAGAATAAGAAGGAACCTTTTTCATGTGGAATGCAACGCTAACAAATGTGTGGATTATAACTCACGTGACATCAATATGTCTCCTTGTAACTCATATTCATGCAAGACTCTCATCCACATGAATTGTTTTGAACGATTTTTGTATACACGTCGTGATTACTTGGAAGGTGCCCGCCCTACTTTAACGATGTTAAAAGTTGTTCTGGTCCTCTAAGCAACTGCTATTATTGGTGCCACGTGTAAGACAATAACCAGTTTCTCCTCCTATCCAAGTAACTATATATGACTGCACAGTAATTTAATTATATTCGTACTCATATATGTCAAAAATAATTAAATATTATTTTCAAATTTATAATTAAAAATTATTTTTATTTTTGTGTGATTTTTTTGAAGGTGCATAGCAAAAAAAAATTTAATTTTAGGAGTAACTTCGATAAGTCTTAATCGCATGAATAGTTACTATTTTGCATTTACCAAAAAAAAAAAAAAAAAGAAGCGGACGTAGCAACCTTTGTCTCCTTTCAATCTGCAAGAAAGTACGTGTCACAGCTTGGACCACTCATTGGTCTCGTGATTCGTGCGAAGGGATCATCGTGCGAAGGGCACCGTACATGAGTGGTTGGTGTGTTCACATTCCGCATTCAATTCTCGATTCAATTCAATTCATCCCCCCCTCCTTTCTCTCTCTCCTCTTCTCCAATCGCACAAATTCTTTTCCACGTGAACGAGGACTTTATTACCGGGTCCTCGGCCTTTCTCCTCCACAAAAAAACAAAATAAAAAAACACATCTTAAATATTTTACTCTTTTTTTTTTTCGGTGCAGCAGAACATACAACGAATCTATCCATCTATTTATCGATTCGATGTAGGAGGGGGGACCATAAAACATATATTTTATATTCCAAAAATAGAACGAACGTCAAATTGGTTGGAATTAGACCTCCTTTTATTTTATTGGTGGATATTTTCTATCGGAGCTCCGCCGTCAACACTTGCGAACCCGTTTCATATATATAAGTAATAAACGAGCGGCTGGCTCTCTCGCGATTCTCCCAATATTTCCATATATACCCCTGTATTCTAAAACACTTCAACCTTTATGCGGTCCAAAAACGAGGGTAAAGGGGTAATTCGATGAAAACCGAAGACGTCTCCATCTGCTGGCCATCCTCTAAAAAAGCCACGTAGAATGAAGCGACCGCGTGAGGACTGGTGACGCAAACGCCAACTGATATTTTTAATCAGCTCACCCCCGGTGAACTAAGCTTCTAGATGCCCTACGGCTACGGTGGAATATATGGCCATAAATTAAGAAAAATTCAGCTATTATGTCAGTATGTTTAATGATTAAAAATACCACCGCACAACAAAAAATTCAGTTGTATGGCCACAAATGAAGTTTTTCCGCCCTACGGTGGGAAAACGATTAGATTCTCCACCGCACAACAAAAATTCCATTAAAAATGCAGTATGATTAATGATTAAAAAAATAAAGTACTTTAACAAAGATTTTAAATATAAAATTTATTTACAAATTATAAATGATAATATTTATATTAAGATATTTTAAAAATATTATAGAAAATTCTGAAAACTCTGAAATTTAATAAATTTGAAGCAAAAAATAGCATTTAAATATGTTCAAATTGGATCAACAAATGTCTATTTAAAAAATGCTTAAAATTTTTTTTTGATAGATAAGAAAATTGAATTCATCAGACATACTCTACAATTTTTTATATTTTAATTAAATAAATTATGAATTTGATAAATTTATTGACTCTGGCATCATTCATAAGTTAATTAAGTCTCTGCAAAACCATGGATACTAGAATTACTTGCTACCATAGCAGTAACATAAAAAATATAGTTTTATTAAATTATTGGAGCCGGTAATTATAGTCCTTTGAAGCTAACAACTACGCGACTAGTGTCTGGTTGGCCCCACATAATCAGGATACGGTTGTGGGCGGTGAGCGCACCCAGGAACGGAGATCAGGTCCAAGAGATTTGATTAAATCTGATATTCTGGTAATTGAGAAAATGGAAATAAATGCGAGAAGCAAATTTGAGGAGGGACGAGGTTTGTGGACAGGGATGCCTCTCGTCCCCCACCCATCCCGACAAATCTAAATTATATTTCCTTATTTTATATTAATTTTACTTACGGAAAATTTTAAAAATATTTTAGCGAATCATATTTAAGCCAAGTGCGTTTGCTCTCGATCAGAATTTGCTCCAAATTCCGATATTCTGAAACCAAAACAGCTTTTAGCTGCCTCTGTATTGTTTCTCCTAGAACGTTGGTTTTCTCTTGAGCGTTCGACCGAGCGAGCGAGTGCAGGCGAAGAAATGAAGAGGTGGCGTGAGTGCGAGCTGTGCGGCGGCGAAGCTTCGGTGCACTGCGTGGCAGACGCTGCGTACCTTTGCTGGCCATGCGACGCGCGCGTCCATGGCGCCAATTTCCTCGTCTCCCGCCACCTCCGTACGGTGGTGTGCAACTCCTGCGGCAGCGGCGCACGGTGGATCTGTGGTCCAGGCTCCGCCTCGTCTCCGATAGGATCCCTCTGCGACAGCTGCTGCGACGACGAATCCTCTTCCTCTGCCGCTGACTCCGCTAGCTCCTCTTCTTGCCTGTCGACGGCGGAGTCATCGGTGACGAAACCAGCGAGAGCCTCGTCGCGTGTTGGCTGCAAAACAAGCAAGGGAAATTTCGTTGCGAGCCGCCACGCGGCGGTGGAGGGAGTCCTGGCCGGATGGTGCCGTGGGTTAGGGCTGAGCGGCGGACGGAGGTGCGTCGAGATGGCGGCGCACGCGCTCCGCACGTTCAAGAAGGGAATAAGGGTTATGCCCCTCAGGGTGGCCCTCGCAGCGGCGCTGTGGCACGCGATCAAAGAATGCGAAGGAGGAGAAAACGAGAAGAAGAAGAGCCGTACCGGCGAAAAGACGCTGTTGAGGAAGCTGGAGGCTCGGTCCCGCGTGCCGGCGCGGCTCATCGTGCTGGGTGAATCGCGGCTTGCAAGTGCGAGCTGCCGACGGGCCGTCGCCGCCGAGGAAGGCTGGGCTGAATGCCCGTAGGAAACAGTAGTACGTGCAGGCCCCCTTCCCTAAACTCTTGTAAGATGTTCTTTTTTTCTTCCTTTTTTGTTAATTTTGGTTTATTGAGGAATGGGATTTGGACTTAATATATATATATATATATATGAAATAGGAAATAATATATTGAGGAATTCGAGATATATATCTAGTAAAGCAGAAAGAAGGGATACATTTTGGGAGATAAATTTGATCAGGTGTTGTTTATTTGTTTGTACCAGAAATGAACCATGGGCATGGAAGCAGACTTTTTTTAGGTGATTTAAATTCTTATTTCCCAAGTGATTCAGGGGAATACTCCCGGAAACTCACAATTTCATCAAATTTTCTTCTTTATGAACGCAGTATGCTGGATCAGGAAGTGCATGCATGTTCTGATCGATAGGTGCAATTCCTAATTCTCTTCTTTAAGATCAAATTGTCAGCAGTGTTCTACAGTATTATAGTTTTGATATATTTTGAGAAATATTTCGACATAAAGTAACTACTGATAAAATTAACCAATTCACAGACTAGTTTTTTCTAGATCTATTTCATAAATTTAAATATAATATTTTATTGAAAATACAGTAAAATCTATTTCAAATATTCGTAGTACTTTCAAAATTATTTTGGGATAGATATTTGTAGACTGTTTAGACTGTATATTACGTATGCCACATTTGTATAGTTGCAGAGATTTGTTCAGAGCTGTTTATTACTGTGAACTTGAAACATTTCTCTGTGTTCGTATTGTTCGGCTAAATCCCTCCCATGTGGGGGAGTTACTAGAGCCCGAAAATAGGCCCATTAGATGAACTAAAGAAGATTGAGGTCGCGCTGAAATTTTCGCTTATTTGCACTGGTTTGAATACATTCTGTCTTCAGAAACAAGCTTCAAAATCAATTTTTTCAGCTGTTTAGCATGTGCTGTTGGTTTTAGTGCATTGACATTGCTGCATCTAGAACAAAACTCTTCCTCTCTTCTCTTTCTGTTCTTCCTCATTCCAGAAGAACACCACCCTCCAGGCGTCACTCCGTTCTAGGGACGTCTCAATATCATCGCATCCAACTTCCGAAGCACGGGGTCGTTCTCCAAAAACCACCTCCCGAAGGCTTTTCCACTTTTCATCATCATCTTGTAATGCGAGTTATATATTGAGCGCAAGAGACTGCAGTTTGGGAGGATCATCCTACACAACAAATCTAGCTCAAATCATGATTAACCGTGGTGTTCTGAAACTCGTGCGTATTGCAAATAACGGTCTGGAAGTATGATTCCGCTGAATAAGCGACGTTAGCAAAGTACATTAGAAGTTTCCTAGGAAGATTATCCCAGCTGTATACACAATGTTCCATAAATGTCCTGCTCAGTATTACCCATGGAGAACCTGTTAAAGAACAAAGGAAAGGGAAACCAAAATGTCAAATTTTTTTAAAAAAAAAAAAAAAAAATCAAATCTAATGCAAAGTTTCAATTAGTTTGTAAAAAAGAATGTTTACTGTTGAAACATTTTGTCGAGGATTGTGAAATAAGACTGGATTATATTGTTTAAAAGTACATTCATGAGTGTACAAGAAAATATCAAGTACAGAGAAGAAGAACCTGAGAAAATCTTAAAAGCATCAGGTGTTTTACGTGTTTCTGTAGCAAAGAAAAAAGGAGTATTTTGGTCCATGTACAGGCTCGGGTCTACAATAATTTTATCGAACCTTTCATACCTGCACAAACAAAACATCCAGTGCAAAAAATGTGTAAATTCATTAAAAGAAAAACAAGAGGTGGACAATAATGCTTACTCTTTCCATCCAATATCGCTAGTGTGATCAATAAAATTTAGATCCCTTGGTAAAGAGGTGAAAACATCCAAAAGATCTGCGACGACTAGCATATCTTAGAATTACGAAATCGGAGAAAAATGAAAAAAACTAGAAATTTTCAGCAACACAGCAGCGGCGTGGAGTATCGCAGCAACAATCGAAGGCCCTGCGCGATCCACTGCGTAATTATTACCTACAACATCAACATTCTGAAATATTTTGAATATATTTTCGTTCTGAATAGATCTCGCTAACTTTGCCCTGTCTATGATCGTTGCACCAGCATCCAGATGAACAAGATAATGATTCCGCGGGTGATAAATTGCTCTCAATAGCCTCATAACCTTCTCATTCTCACCGCCGGTAACCGAAATCCAATAAGCAAAGACCGGTTTTAGAACGACCCGGTTATCAACTTATAGATCTTGATTTCCATTCCAAAATCCACTATATATAGAAATGATGAGCTAGAGAGTGATACAAAGACCATTGAGAAATTGTGTAACTTGACCAAATCCCAGCTATTCAATTTCACTCCTTTCATCACTCATGGATTCAAAGCTTCATACGAATACCATAAATTTCATCAACACAACAATGAAGAAAAGAAAAAGTCAATTCTTAAGATCCCAAATCTTGAAGCTCAAATCTTCAAATAACAATTTCAAATATAAAGATATCTGAAAAAATCATAAAGCGGGCTCACTAAAATCTCTCCTTTCTACACCAGCGAAGCCGCAAGATCCAGAAGATAATTAATTAGGCAAATAGAAACCGAAAACCTCATACAAATTCAAACTTTTGTTTCTCTTTCTTGTAAAACATTTAATGGAAGAAGGACGAAACAAAAGAATGGTGGTCCTAGCCAACCGATCGAAACCTAAACCTTTACGTTCAAACACGCAAACCAATCTCCTCGAAAATGTTGAACCACAATATAGGAATTTGCTACACAAAAATGGTTGAAATGTTTATTATTCGACAAAAATTTTAATTATAAATAACGAGAGAAAGAGAGAGAGAGAGAGAGAGAGAGAGAGAGAGAGATGTGATTTGGTGGTTTGGTTGGACACATTGATGGTGTAAACAACCCAAGTGCCGATTTCAGTTTGATCCAGAAATATTGCCACCATCTTTGAAGGTATGAGACTTAAATTGTATTATTATATAAACTTATGCAGCAAATAAATAATTTAAAATGCAGGCTCTGTTCAGCGGTGCGATTTCCATGTGAATGATATTCGCACTTTTGTCTAGCTGGTTATATAATGTATGAATTTCTGGATTACACCTCTTATTAGAAAACACATATGTGCTAGAGAAGAACATGTATTTTCCGTACCACTTGTATATCTCCTCAAACTTAGAGTAAAATTTACATCTACTTCTATGATACAACACTATTTTGTGGATTCAACATGAAGAAAAAGCAAGAATACCAACAGGAACATTCATATCTTCCTGTCAGCCAAGTTATTTTCCAGAATAACACCAGCCCAGGTAAATATTCAGAATGATCAAATCAGTCCTGCACAATTATTTCAAGTTTTCAATATGGGCGAGGTCTATAGTTACCTTCAACAATGATCCACAGGCTGTGGCCTTTCAAAGAGTCATCTCAGAATAATTCAGATTTATCGCCATCCCAGAATCCTTCATATATGCAATTATTAACATCTCAGAGTTCATCATACTCAATTCAATTGTCTTCGCCTCAGAGTTCGTCAGAATCATCACAGTTGTCTTCACCTTATAGTGCTTAAGAATCATCTAAGTTATCACCATCTCAGAGTTTATCATACACACTTTGGTTATCTTCACCTAAGAGTGATTTTTAGTCATCTCGACACTCTATTGAATCATTCTAATCCCCAGCCTCAACATACAACAAAATCTGGCCGAATCGTTCAACCACTAGCATTGCAAAAAGCCTATACCCGATCCATGATTTCATGTCTTACAGTAAGATTCTGCTAATTATACTAGTTTTTTTTTTTTTTTCAAAATGGATAAATAAGAAGAACCAATATGTTATGATGATATAAAGTGTTCTCCAGAATTGATAAAAGCCATAGATGATGAACTTAAAGCGCTTGATAAAAGTCACACTTAGGATATATGCAAATTATTAAGTGGCAAACGTCATGTTGGATGTAAATGGGTTTACAAGATTAAGTACAATAGTAATGCATCTATAAAAAGGTACAAGGTGAGACTTGTCGCAAAAAGGTTCACTCAATATATTATAAATAAAAATTTGCTCATGTAGTGAAATCCAAGTTCTTTATCTGTTGGAACAAATCTTGGATGGCCACTTTTTCAAATAGATGTCACAAACATATTTCTTCATAGAAGTTTATATGAAGCTTCATCATGACCACCCTTTGGAGTCACATGGTGATACAGTTTGCAGATTGAATAAGGCAATTTACAGGCTCCAACAATCACCCAGAGTTTGGTATGAAAAGTTAAGTTTTGCACTTATCAATTTTCAATTTTATTCTTGTACATCTGACTCATCAATGTTTGTGAGAAAAGATAACTTTGGGACTATTGTTATAATTTATTTTGATGACATAGTTATATCCGATGATAGTACTACATGCATTTTCAACATTAAAATATATCTACATGATTAATTTGACATCAAAGATCTTGGTCATATGTGTATATATTAGGTATTGAGATTGCTCATGACTTAGACAAAGGTTCTGTTCATCTCACAAGAAAATACACTTTTGATTTACTAAAAAAAGGCTAATAGCTAACAATGAAGCCCTACGTATATGGATTGTAAAGAAAAATGTCATGTGCAAGATAAACCTTCGCAGAATATTGGGAGATTTCAAAGTTTAGTGGGCCGACTAACTTATTTGACTATTACAAGACCCCACATATCTTTTGTAGAAGTTATATTAGCAAATTTATGAGCGCCTATACAGTTGAACGCATGGAGATGGTGAAGCGCATTCTTAGAGATATCAAGTTTTGTCCTGAACAGGGCATATGGATTAAAAGACATGGCCAAGAGATCTACATGACATGATACATAGAGACTGACTGGATAAAATATCTACATGGCAGAAAATCTACTACATGATATTGCACATTCGTATATAGTAATCTTGTTATTTGGAAGAGCAAGAAACAAACTGTAGTTAGTAGATCAAGTGCAGAAGCAGAGTATATAGCTTTGGCATCAACCACTAGCGAAGTAATTTGGTTGAAGGATTTATCAACAATTTGTTTTACAAATAAAAAACAAATATGTGCTTTGACTGTTATATAATATGGACTAATTATCTTTATCCTATTAAAAAAAAGCTTCAGTTGGTAGCAGGGATTATCTTCAATCTTCATCATGCGTCTATTCTCAACCCAATAATATACGATAATACCATGGCGTTTTGCGAATCACTCTCCTTTCCTTCCAGTCCCCTTCTGGCCACACTCCCGCAAACCAAAATGACGAAACTACCCCCACCATTGCCATGACTATTCACCACTTCTCTCCAGACATGAATCCCACAACACAAGCTGAGCAGCAAACCACCATCACCTCCTCCAGGCCCCATACTAAGAGGCCTTCTGCTTCCTTCATGGCCTCAGCAAGTTCCCACGTCCATGGTAGCTCTGCAAGCATAACAAACATGGACCATGACCACTTATTCTCCATTATCCATCTTCTCCCAGTTGACTCCATAATCTCCTTCTCCATGACTTGCAGAAAGTTCAGATCTTTAGCCTCCCAAGAGATCCTATGGGAGTTTATTTGTAGGAGGGATTGGGGGTCGGGCCTTGTTGATGGCCTCCTAGGCTCTCTAGCAACGCAGGAAAGAAGTGATCTTTCTTGGAAGAGGCTTTACAGATTGGTATCTACACTCAGCTCTTTATCATGTCAGAGATTGCTGATCAAAGATGGTCGCTTTCCCAGGTCTAGAGCATCACACTCTCTCAATTTTGTCTCTAATTGCCTTGTGCTCTTCGGAGGAGGATGCGAGGGAGGTTAGCAATCTCACTTTTTCTCTAATTGCCTTGTGCCTTTTCTGTGGTCGAGTGGATTGGTTGTTTGGTTATTTATGTTGCCTCAGATTGTAATAAATGAATAATAGTAATACAACTGATGATTTGTTTGGGTAGGTTGTAAAAGAATCAGCATAGCTATGAAAGCATGATATAGACAATTCTCTTGCTTGTGGGCAGTAGTGTAAAGTGGCACTACTATGATTAGATGTTCACTATGATTATGATGATAATGATAACTCATGCTTCATTAATTGCGCCCTCTAGTAGTGATCATTAATTGCATCCTCTAGTAGTGAACGTAGTGATGATGCTATATTATGGGGGAATCGGACAGAGTAGTATCTGGCTTTGCGACCGAAAGGATCGTGGGTTCGACGTGTGGAAATTACCTCATGCAAAAAGTAGGGTGTGGTACATTAGGCAAGAAATTGTTCACCCCTTTCCGGAGCCTGCGCTTAGACGCGCGAGAGTCCTTGTTGTACCGGATAGCCCTTTTTATATGCAAAAATTGTTTGACCGAAAAAACAACTAGAAACCATTTGGTAAAGCTTCTAGAATTTATATGCAAAAATTCCACTTAAAATTGTTATGATGTAGCAAAAAAAATTGTTATTTTAGCATGTTGTGAACGATTCGGTTTTTCGAGGAATGACTGAAAATGCAACCAAGTTGGAGTTAAAAATATTCGTTGGTAGAAGAAAGATTATGTATTGTCTCATGTCCTTATATTCATCAATTATGTCAAAATGACATAACTATGAATATAATGTGAAAAAATTGTAAGCCAGAATGGCTCATGATCATGATCTGAGGGATTAGAGATGTTTATTATGATGTAGAAAAAAAAAATCTGGGTTATTGCGAGAGAGAGAATATTTTCCTTCATGTCTTCTGAAGTGTTAAGCTTTATCGCATCCCTAACAGGTGCGTTGCATGAAGCTCTTGTGTTCTCGCTGGTAGCATTACCCATTTGCTGGTATGAATTCTCTTATCATGATGAGGTTTGTGTATAGTCCTTCATGTGTGAGTAGGAGATGTAGAAATGATTTGGGCATTTAGCCCTGTCAAGGCAGTTTATAAAACTTCCACTATCTTTCCATTATATCCCACTATAGTAACTTCCTCATATAACTCCCAACAGAGGTAGTTATTAGAATCAGAATTTGGGCCTTGGATTGTGATGATTTCCATAGTGGAGTGCAGTAGTACTAACCCGGACTTGTTGGTTGGCAGGCCCAAAAAGGGGCCCGACCACCAAGAATTTTTCCGGTTTCTGAAAGAAGCAAAAAAAGTCACAAACAGCGAACATGATTTCTGTCGTCAAGAACTCGCTCTTTTTTTTTTTTTTTTGGCTGACTTCAAAAATAATAGTAGCGTCAGGAACTATCCTCTTATTTACACAGTGCAGAGGAATAAATCTCACTCAAGCTTCTTATATTCCAGCATTATGCACTGTCACTGTAGAACACAGAAATCAATAAGTACAGACCACACTATAAAGACGCATAATTGCTTTTCAGTTTCCAACTATTCTTAACTTTTCTGTGACCTTAATTCAACTTCTTCTCACCAAATCATCACAATTGTCAGCACTCTATATTGCGTCATTAGTTTTCCATACTAGAGTTTGTCGACCTAAGTTACATCTATTACAGTTAGAAGCAAGCTTTCTCAAGCATCAAGTGTGAAACTTTGATAGTGTCTTTGGGTAACTTTTCTATATCTATGTTGTTTTCTTAAAAAGGTATACCTACAAAGCATTATGGGGATGAATAATCCCTGCCTCTCTTAACTGGTATAGTAAGTGTTTCCACATATAGGGACTTGTGTATGATTTTTTGCTTGATATTGTTCTAATAGACTTTTCGAGCTTTATATTTCGTAAATTTTATCGTTCTCTTTGCCTACTACCTGCCAAAAAATAGATATCTAGTGCAACAACATTGTTCAAAGTCCTTAAGCCAGATTATAAATTTCCTGTGTTAGAGGTGAATCGGAAAGCTTTATCAGCAATTCACTATTCTTACAGTATCAATTTAGAAACTGTACCAACGAAATTTTTTATAAATTCTCAAGTATGTTATTTCTCGAAAATACAGGACGCCATTTAGACGACACATGGGTTGCTTATATGGGAAGTGAACCTAAAGCCTTGGTAAACTGGCAACAAGTTTCTTCTGGCACTCCAAGCGGTCGTTTCGGTCACAGCTGCACTGTCGTGGGAGATGCCCTTATCCTTTTTGGCGGAATCGATGACAGTGGAGTACGACATAATGATACGTGGGTTGGAAATCTTGTTTTCGAAGAAAAATCTGTGCAAATTAAGATCTCTTGGAGGTTGCTTGATGTGGGTCTCGTCACACCGTCAGCTCGCGGGGCACATGCAGCATCCTCTGCAGGAGATCGAAGAATAGTCATTCATGGAGGTATCGGACTTTACGGCCTCCGTTTAAATGATACGTGGATTTTGGAATTATCGGATGGATTAAGTTTTGGGATATGGAACCAAGTAACAACGATTTCACAATTATCTCCTCTGCCACGGTCAGGTCACTCTTTAACATGGTGCAGTGAAAATGTCATGGTTCTTTTCGGTGGTAGAGGATCTGGTTATGAAGTTCTCAATGATGTTTGGATCTTAGACATCAGAAGAGAGAATCCTCAATGGTTAGAACTAAACTATGAGTATTCTTCTACTAGTCAAAGTGAGAGGCCTCTACCTAGAGCCGGTCATTCTGCGACACCTATATTAGGAGGCCGCGTACTCATTTATGGTGGAGAGGATTCACATAGGCATAGAAAAGATGACTTTTGGATTTTGGATATTTCAGCATTTTTGAAAATCCAAAATGCAAGTTCAAAGAGTACTTTATCAACAACACTAATGTGGAAAAAATTAGCTGTCGAGGGACACTATCCTGAAAATAGATCATTTCATGCAGCATGTGCGGATCGATCAGGCCGCTATACCTATATTTTTGGTGGCATGGTAGATGGTGTCGTCCAGCCCGCTGAGGCATATGGATTGAGATTCGACGGTGGTTTGTACGTCGCTGATCTTATGCTTCGTTTATAGAAGTCAACCGAGTAAGAAGCTTTTGTACAGTGGAGTTTGTAGTCATGTATGTAAATTAGAGCAATGTTAGAGCGCCCAAAGTTTATCCCAAAAGCAGAATGTTTTCTGATAATTATGGGTGATGTAGATGCTAATTATTTTGTTTTGTTTTCAATGCAAGAATTTACAGGTTTCAATGAGCAATGTAATATCAGGAGTGGTTTGTTTTGCCTGATAAGTTCAGACTACAAAGCATGTGGACCACGTAAGCAAAAACGGGCATCCATGTGGGCGAACATATGAAATGGTACGAAACTCCAGGAATGACTGTCGGTACACACACACACACACACATCACATGAGACATATACAGTCTGGCGGCAGCTTAATCCTGTCCTGCAACTGGACGCCTCCTCTTCCTCTTGTTTACTATTCACATAATATTATGCTTCGAATTACTTCTTACGAATTTCTTTTTAAAGATTAACCTTGCTGAGGATCGTTATTCCCACGAATTAAATCCATAATCAGCAACGTTTTTTTTTTAAAAAAAATCAGAAAGTGAGAGCTAGTGTCTTAGTTCTTTATTAGTCTTGAAGAGCCGATACCTTGAGCTTCTGGCTGTAACAAACAGTCATCCCTCTAAAGAGGTGATACAAGATAATGAAAATCGGATGGTTAAAAAAAAAAAAAAAAAAAAAAAAACTTTGCTAGCTAAAAAATCAGCACTCTGATTAGCCTTCCGATATGTATGATTCAAACCCACCTCCCATGCAACTCTTTGCATGCTATTATCATATTCGATGCTCGACGCTCCGGCCGTTTTGCAGCATGGAGATAGCTTGCCACCGGAGAGAATCAACTCCAAGCATTACTTTCGGGTATCATGTGGTCCTCACAAGCTCCAGTATTTCTAAGGAGCCCCACAATTCGGCCATTAATATAGAGCAACGCCCCAAACTCGAGTTTGGCACTAAACCGGCAGAAGGATCCCCCCTTCAGCAGCTTCCTTCGTGTTGACGTTGCACCCTCCATTCAAGTTGGCATAAAAAGCAATGCTATACACCTCTGAAATATAAATTCAGCTGGACCTGATTTATAATAGTTAGATTAGACTAACCATTTTATCTACATCTTGCATCTGTATTAGTGCAATAACATAAGAAAAATGCCAGAGATGTGTTACACTATCTAGCACCCTCCCACATCTTTGCCATTTCATCCCGAGGTCCCCTGAATTCTACTCATACCCCGCTATGACGAACTCTCCTACGGTGTTTAGAGCGCTGCCGGACGCCTTCACATTAGACCAAACATCTGCATTCAGGTAAACACAGATACTACTTCAAAAGCCAGTACTCTTCTGCTAAACCTGATTTTTCACTAAACAGAGATACATTAAACTTAAGCATTTGAACATCATTAATAATGAACTAAATCCAGCTTCTTCCATCCTTTCAGAACACAAGGAAAACCCTGCAACTGTACTGCCTGACCTGTCTGAAATCAGCATTACGAAACCCCAACAACAAGAAAAAGAAGAAAAAGGAAAATTACAGAGAAAAGCTATACATCCAATCCAAGCCACCAAAAATCAGCAAAAACTTATGGCAAATAGAACCGTTATCATCTAGAGCAACTTAACCAGAGACTTATACTGGAATCACATCAATCTTTGAAGTGTCTTCGCATCGCAAGACTATCCCGTCCAAATTTGCAGGGAGTATGCAACTGCTCCACTGGCACCCACTGGACATTGGCTCCGGCGGTGGAACAATCATCAACACGTTTTCGTTCCTTTCCACAACCCCCATCACACTCACAGTGCTACCCTCTTTGATATATCTGTATGAGCAAGAATAAAGAAATACATTTTAGCATGTAGTTGATTAATACTATTATCAATCTAAGGAAAAGACCTCTTTTTTAAGTATAATGTGGCTTCCTGACTTCTTAGCAGAAGCTACGTTTATTTTCTTGCTAGAGAACTGTTATAGTACACAAAATAAAAACCAAATCGTGCCAAAAGTTGATCTTGTTTGGCGAATTGTGGCCCAAGTTCTTTTTTTTTTTCTGAACCTGACGAACATTTCTCTGCATACTTCTGGGCAAAAAGACATTTGTGTTTTTTAATATAGATTCTTCTACCCAGGATATTATTCAAAGAAGAAAACCCAAACTAAGAAAATAGTTCTTTTGCTTTTTGGATGCAACAAGCTATTCCTAGATTACTTAATATAAAAGAATCTACAGATATTGCTTCTAATAGAGATTCTTCTTCCAGGAAAACATGTGGCTCTGGTCTTATGGTTATCAGTAAAAAGCACATCATTTTTAATTTTAGCACATTTATGTAGTCTGATGTTCTTTATACTCCTTGGAATTATGGCTCCAAGATTTAAGAGGTGAAGGATCATGAAAATCTTTCTTTTACTAGACAGTGCAAGACACCCTTGACAAATCAGAAGATATTTAGATAAAGCATACCCTTCCTTCAACCGCATGATGCGATCATCACTTGAAAGATTCCTTTCACCCAGCCACCTCAAGAATTCAGGAGACATATCTTTGTTAGTTGGGTTGATGTCAATCACAATGGACTCATCAACATATGGCGTCACCCTTGTACCATAGCCTGTTTTGACTAATGCTCTTAAGCCAGATTGAAAATCAGATATGTAGAAGTCCACCACGTGCCTCTATATGATTGCAATATGGAACGAAGCAGTTAGGTTAAATGCATAACAAGAACATAGTCACCAAATCTAGATACCACTTGTGTCTCAGTATTTACATTTCATAATGTGCAATTCAATTGAACCATCAAATTTTGCATGAAAAAGTTTCTCATTAACTCCTCATTGACCGACAACTAAAAAGAGTGGCCCCTCAAATGCAGTACCTTGAGGTGATAGAAACTGAGAAATGATTTCTTGTGAGGAAGTTATAAACAGTATGTTACAGATCCAGGTAAAAGTCAAACTATTGCTTACCTCCAAAGACCTTAGTCCCCAGGTAAATCGGCGATGCTCAGGATTGGCGGTCTTCGAATCCCAACCCCTGTATTCATATAAAGCAGTAGAAGTATAGACACACCTTGGGATCCTCTGAAATGATGATTCAAGGGGAACATTTCCACATGTAACTACCTGCAAGGGTGATTATTCAGATGTCTTAAATAAGACAATTGATACTTTTGACATATTGCCCATTCTTTCTGGGGAAAAAAAGTATCATCCTTATCAAATGAAATAGGCAGAGCACTAGCAGCATACCCCAGACACTTTGACATATTGACCATTCTTTGCAGTTCTAAGCTCAGCATCAGGATAACGTGTAATAAAACCTATCATAGCCTTCTTTCCATAGCAAGAATTCCATATGAAAAGTGATGCTACGGCACCAAATATAACCACAACAATGATAAGAAGAATTGCATTATGCACAGCTCCAAAGATGAAACCACCAGCAATGAAACCCATCACAAATAGCAGGACCACAAGCCACAATATCGCCTTTGGAAAACTGCCCCTGAATGAATAATCATCTTCTTGGGTCAATTTAGTGACAGCCTGGTTATGAGCGAAGGAAGTGCTTTGTAGCTTCATTGAACCAGTAGAATCGAGAGGACCAGATGTTTTTCTTTGGGCTCCAGATGAATATTGTGGGCCTGACGAGATAGGACCAGATGTAATCAATCCTGTTGTCGGAAGCACTGGGCCTTGGGGGCCAGTATTTTGACGGGTGACACCTCCGGATTGTGGACCAGATGATTTCTTAATAGGTTCACCATGTTTATTAAGCGGCCCAGAGTTAGATTTCTGCCTACCGGAGCCTCCTGTAACCATGGATGGACCGGAACCAGGAATTGTACCTGATGAATAACTGGTTCGAGCTGCAGCATTCATAGGACCAGAATGAGAAGCAGAGCCTCCAAACGACTGATTTCTCGAAGGAGCACCAGTTATTGGCCCAGATTTTTTCTTAGAATTCTCAGCGTGAAGTTCAAACATCTTTCCAAGTTCTCCAGACTTCTTTATGTCTCCACCAGTGTAAGGCACGGCCGTGGAACTCATTGTTGGAGACTTCTCTTTAGGCTGCTCAGGTCGGCCTGAGACATAAAGCCCATTGCTGAGCTGATGCGAAGGAAATCTCGAGCCCATCTAGCTAAGTACTTGTTCTACAGTGGCTTATGCCTATATATAACAAGCATAAAAATTAAGCTGTTGAGCTGCTAGTATGGAGCTTCCATAAAAGCGCTTTGAAATGTTATCTGTAAGTCAAAATAAATCCATTAGCCAAACTTGTTACATGCTTTGATGATATGAATAAGAAGCGCCAATATAGCTACTACGTGCAAAAAAAGGAAACATAGTTTGAAACATACATAGACATAAAAAAAGCTGATCAAACTACGCATGCATAAATGCATATACATATGTCGACCCATAGGGCTATACCTACTTTAAAACATCACGCACCATTTCACACCTCACTGAAGGTTACCTCCTGGAAGTAGCAGCCCATAGTCATCACTATACATTTCATTAATGCTTGAAGTAGAACAATTTCAAAAGGAACAGAAGGCATATAATTTATGATTAACACCACCACATTGGATATGGCTTTCGCGCCTGAAACCTATCTAACTTTGCAATAGCCTCCTTTCACGGGAATCCAATAAGAAAATCTCCTCTTGCACACTCCTTGTACCATCAGAACAGAAGATCTTCAGTCAACTGTGACTAAATCGGAGGAAAATAGTGGGTCAAACGCTCACATAAGAAGAAACCATCCTAGAACTCCCTTTGCATGTTTCAAGAGTAATCATTGAGTATAGAACTGGCTCCATGACATAGTTATGTTATTTGCCAGATAACAATTTTGAGGCATTGCTATAAAACGAAGTACTGAAGTCAACAGGACTACATGTTCCCACATATGTTGCCTTATGTCTAGCGAAAAATTGCAGGTATTACGTCCCTAATTCTTGTGAATTATAGTTAAAAGTTACATCATCAGATTCAAGCCAATCTGCTGAAAGAGACGCAATACAGCAAGTAAGATAGTTGATATGTGGCCTTCACTATTTTCTAGAATCTGGTTGTCACATCAAGTCATAAGATCATAAACCTCTTAAAATTGATCAACAACAGTAAATAATTAAAAACTCTCTTAGATCTCTCTTTCAAATAACCACCCACAATCACACTGCATTAACAATAACAATAATAACATAATTAAGCATAATATAACCACCATTTTTGAACTGAATTCCAGATCCAAAGCAGTAGATCTCCATACAGACCCACATTCTCAAAACAAGAGAAAAACCCCAAGTCAACGACTCGAAGCAGATTCAAAAACCTACCTCCTACTGTTCACATTTCTTTAAAAAAAGGAAGAAGATCGAACGATTTTTTTATTTACAGAATAGATGGTACCCTAAGATGAATCGGCGGCGGTGGATGAGAGGTGTCGGCGGCGAATGCGGCGGAGTTGCTCTGCTTCTCTTCTTCGTCTTCTACCAGTCTGAGAAAAAAGGGGAGAGGAAGCAGTCTTAACTTTTAATTTGTGAAAGATTCTAATTAAAGATTATATATAATATATAATAATAATAATAATAATAATAAAGATGATGAGAGAGAGTGGCAACAACTTCCATGTTTCCAGCTCCAACTCTCTCCATCTTCCACTGTCGTCTCGTGCAAATGACTAAATTACCCTCGGGATTCACTGTTGCACGCTGTATATTTCTGAATCAAATAGTAGCGCTGCTACAGACTACAGTACACGAACTTGTTTAAAAGCTGTGCATAATTTTTTAAACAAAAATCAAACAAAATCACATCCATAGCTTTTCGGCATTGTTTTCTTTTTAGTCGTAATAAGGGGCATCACCTTTTTAATATATATATATATATAACTGTAATATTAAAGATATTGTCCTACGTTGTATTTTAAATAGTTTTTAATATACGATATGGCATTTGTTGTTATTCTAAAAGAGCTATGTGTCATTTGTATTAATTGGTAAAAATTTATAGTTATGTAATTTATTTAAAACTATAAAAAATTTGATAGTAAAAATAAATACTAATATAAAATTGATAAATCTATAAAAATAATCTAACTAGAAAAATAAATACTAATATAAAATAATTATATTATATATATTATATTATATTATTTTTATAATAAAATTTTATTTATATTTAAAAAATTAATTATATATATATATATATATATATAGTATGTAGTATTTTTTTTTATTCTAATAATATATAAAAATAAAATATAATATTTATTAATAATTGTTTTTAATTTATATAAAATTATAAAAAAATTAAGTTATCAATATTGTTATTTATATATGACTAATATCTATACGATGTACGGATGCAAAACTAGTGTTTTATTAATCTTATAAAGCCAATGCCATTGGCATCACCATATAATAACCATAGGGCTTTACAAGGAGGTGATATAAGGGCATGCATTCATAGTGGTAGTTGTATGCTCCTTCGGCAAGGAAATTCACCAATTTATCAGTTTCTTTAAAAATATGGTTTATATTTACCCTTCGTTCATGGCGAATAAAATTCGTACATATTATAAACAGATTTCGGTGGCTATCTTCTGGTGTCTTCTCTAATGTAATATGTGCTTGACTATCGACAGTGAAGCAACTTCAACGTTCACTCATCGAAACTCCTTATTCAACTTCAACGTTACCTCAAATGAAGATCGAAGAGGTAACATCATCACATATATCTAATTTGTATAAGAACATATAAATTTGGGAAACCAAAGTCGATATATCATATGTCACCGCAAGCAACTTTTAAATGTATCACAAATAATTGATTCTTACTTTAAGAAATATATGTGACAGATTAATAAAGATTTTAAATGTTATGTAATTATTTAAAAATATTAAAATATATAACTAATATAAAATTAATTTATGTGCGTGTGTGTATATATTAACATAAAATTGACTAATAATAGTAAGTAATAAGAAATTTAAAAAAATAAAATTTTATTTTTAAGAAAAATGATAATTGAATAATATCACCGTCGTTTTATCTAACGTACTATTTCAAATTATAATTAAATACATTTAAAAAATATTTAATAAAATGTTATTAGTTTATATAATATCCATGGTTAATGCACCATGCGGGTACAAAATTAGTAATTTAACTTTCTGGTGCTATTCGGCTTCTTCGCCAATTTCTGTAGCGCCTTCCCCACCGCTCTCCTTCCATGCTACGGTCCTTCCTGTCACCACCTCCGTTTCTCAGGTCCTATACCTTTTCATTCTCTGTAGCAATTTTCTTCTTTACGTTCTTGCAGCTCATAGTTTATGATATCAATTAGTTTTCGTTTGTACTTTCGATTATTTCCTTCTTCTTTTTGATTATCTTGAGATGTGTTCAATGAATACTCTGACCGTGATTAACAAAACAGAAGTGTAAGTTTAGTTGCCGAATCCTAGGCCTCCACTTCATTTTATATGTATCCCCGTTAGGATTTCTTTGGTATTTGTGAGTCTAATTTGGTGTTCTATTTCTTTGGCAATGCGCAGCTAAGATGTCATTGATTGTGTGGGATAGCAGTTATGACCGATAAAGAAAACAAATAAATTATTTTTGAACATAATCTTGTGAGGTTATGGGTTATCTGATTCCTTTTCAACTGTTTTGTTTTTGCGGAAGTTTAAGCATTTCCTCTTTTTTTTTGGGAATTTTTTCATTTGTTCAAGTGGTATTACTTATTTACTAGAATTTTTATTTCCGTGGGGGGAGGATTTAAGATCTGTAATCCTTTTAAGAAAGTAGGACACCGTGAAAAAATTATACTCAATGTTTTAGTAAAACTGCTATTTGATTTACAAATAGAATAAAGTATTTGAAAAATACTTATTATACACACACATAAAGCTCTTTATCAGCATATATGTTTCGGAATGCTGCATTTATAGGCTAAAAAGGCAAACCCAGGGTGCGAGGCCACTCTGGCACCGCCTTTTTTATCTTATGGCACCCATGCCCACTCTTTCACGGAGTATGGAATCTGCAGCAGGACACTAAATGGGATAAATTCCTTTTAGTGCGCTGCTGGGTTCACTGCTGCTGCATTTATAGGCTTGGCAAAAAATAATCCGTTGCTGTCTTGATAGTATCTTCACAATATAGTCTCCAAAATATGCTAAAAACAACGTTGTGCCATTACACGTTTCCGTTAAAAGTGGAAAAATGAACAAAGTTAAAAAGTGAGTTTGAATGTTTGTTTGTGAGTGACTAAGTGAACTGTCATATTTAAGTTTTTCATGTTATAAGTTTTTTTTTTTTTTTTTTTTTCACGTTATAAGATTTTTAGTAAGTGAAAAGTCATTTTTTTAGACAAGTGGTGAAGTAAACAAACACTGAGCAAGGTTAATATTTCTTATAGGCATTATTAGCATCCCAATCTTGAAACATAGCAGGGTTATGTTATGTATCAGGTAAAAGGGGTTTGAGCCACACGTAGAGACGGATCAAAGGTTCAGGGTAAGTAATAATATTTTTAGGAGATATTTGTTTAGAAAATATATTATTATTTGGAGTTATTTTAGGAGGATATTTAGGGGAGTATTTTTAGAGAATATTTAGGAAGATTTAGTAGGATTTGGAGGGCTAGCCTCTATAAAAAGAGTTGTATTCTTTATTATTGATTATGGAAGAAAATTTGTCTTTTTATATATTTTAGTTTGTAGAGCCGCCACCGGACCGCCGGCGTTTATCGTTGCCGCTCCGGGCCGGCGACGTGAGCTGACCGAGTCGGTTCATAAAAAATTGGTATCAAAACGGTTGGTCCCGAACCCTCGTTATCACTGCACTGTACTACGTATCTCCACAAAAAATCACCCACCATCCACCCCGTTTATCCAAAAAAAAAAAAAAAATCGTAGCCAGCCACGTCGCCGTATGCATCAAACCTCGCCCGACAACTCAGTCTTATCATCTTCTCCAACCGCAACACCTCCCTCGTCTCCATCAGCGGGTACCTCCGACATCTCCAACTTCCGCTATTCCATCCGTCATCGCAAGCAACCGACGCTGCAAGAATCGTCGTCGCTGTCTTCCAAGATCCACCGCCAACTGATCATCTCAACCACGTCAACTGCCGTCGTTTCGAATCTGATCGCTCCGATCCTCAGACACCTCCATTGCCCCCGATTCAGCAGCCCCATCGTCTCCTCCACATCCCGCCGCGTTCGATTGTTGCCGCCGTTGTCACTATTGATCCGCCGCCATCGCCGATTGTCATCAGAACAAATTCACGCCGCTATACCCTTATCTTCTCTAGCCACCAACGTCGCCTTCAGAACTTCCACCATCGTCTCCAACCGCTACCACACCTATCGTCGTCTCCGTGACCTCCGTGGCTCCGTTGTTCCACCGACGAAATCGCCATTTTCCCAGGCTGCTTAGCCACCACCATTACTTTCTTCCCGGTCGAAGCCGGTTTGACTCCAAATTCTCGTTGCTACTTCGAGGAAAAAGGATTTGACTAACAGATAAGCTGAATTACAACAGGCTAGCCCAGTCACAGCCCAAGCGATCTCAAGTCAGATCAGATCACTTGATTCCAGCCCAAACCAAGCCCAATTACAGTCCAATGGCATCTTAATTGGAACTATCAGACGAACCAGTGGGAATACGTGAGGCGAAATAGAGTATATGGTGAAATATATCGACAAAGTGGTAATAGATATGGTGCATCAAATTATTATACTTACAATGGGCCAAGATACTCAATGATATGATTCACAATATTATAAACAATATGATTCGCAACAAGTCCAGCATCCTTTGTATTACCAGCTTGCACCACCACCATCTTGGTCCACTTATTCGCCACCGCACGCTCAAACGCCACCCCATCAAAGTTACTACTCATCTCCGGCACAACAACACTCACAGCCTTATTACTAGCAGCCACCACCGGCATTATATTGGCCCTCTTATGCGTCACTATCACCCCATGAGAGTTACTATACATATCCACCACCATAGAACGGTGATTATCCTCTAGTACTGCAGACTATGCAATCACAACCACTAGCCCAACCGACACCACTTATACCTACTGACATGGCTCAGAAGATGCTGGAAAAACTAGAAGATATTTTGCCAAAAATTTACTGAAAGTATGGATAGAAGGGCCAAGGAACTAGAAGACCAAAGATTATAATTCGCGTATCCAAAAACTTCGTACTGTTAGGTAGGCAGACTCCGTGGCGCAATGTTGGGTTTTTCAAGGTATAAAACTGATAGTCGCTTCGAGACAGAACAAGAACCTATTAACATCTTTGTAGATGGATTACGAAGCGAAATTCAGGGGGAATTAAAGCAGACCAGTACTAAGTGCACTACACTACTCTCCACTTACCGGTTAGCTTATCTTTTGACTTACGTCAGAGTGGATATTTTAAAAATGATCAGAAGGATAAGCTAGAGGATATGGGTCGAGAACTTCATACAGCTGTTGGCACTACACTTCAGTAGTTAAATACTCTTATGCAGGCTTCCACCCCCCACTTTTATTGATCGTGACCACTAGCCATTTATTCGACATACTTATTTGTGTGGTTTGGTCGACATCAGCATTCTGAAGTATCTATGTATGCCAACCTTGAGGACAAGGTTGGTTTCGAGAGGGGTGGAAAGTTATGTATCAGGTGGAAGAGGTTCAACCCACACGAAGAGACGGATCAGAGGTCGAGTCAGGGTCAAGTCTGAATATATTTAGGAGATTTATATTAGAAAATATATTATTATTTGGAGTTATTTTAAGAGGATATTTAGGAGAGTATTTTTAGGGGAACATTTAGGAGGAAGATTTAGTAGGATTTGGAGGGCTAGCCTCTATAAATAGAGTTGTATTCTTTGTTATTGATTATGGAAGAAAATTAGGCTTTTTATATATTTTAGTCTGTAGAGCCGCCACCAGGCCGTGGCGTTTATCGTCGCCGCGTCCAGGCCGCCAACGTCAGCCGACTGAGTCAGTTCATAACAGGTTAATGTTGCTCTTTCGCCCAATTAAATTTCGTGAGTTTGCTTGGTTTGAAAGTCAGAATATGTGTTTTGAAATTCCTTCGCCATCAGGGCATCTGATATCATGTGGTATCTTTACCACGTAGGAGTTTCTTGACCATATTTTTCCTACTGTTGGAAGTATACCATCTCCAATTTCCAAAATCCACTTACTAATTTATTCTTTGGCTCGATCTGGCTGCCAGTTGCTGTAGTTTCATTGAATCGCATGCTTAGTGTTAGGTGAAAACCATACATTCATTCCATAAGTATGACATGTTTCTTGAAGCTTGAACAATATCTTTTCTTTTGCCCTTTGGAATAACTGGCAGTACCTGTGTAATATCTCCTTCAAGTACTTCCTGCCAAATGGTTTTCTGGATTCAGTTTCGTTATTCAGTTCAACAAGGTCTTTCAAGGTTTTATCAACCGCTTTGAATGCATATCTCTGGCATGTAGGTGCTGCATCCGAAATGATCAATTCGGTTTGTCTGAAGAATCTTCAAATGTGAATTCTGGTTGGTTCCATGTGTTTTTCAAAGGGGAAATTATGGATAAGCCCCTGATTTGTATAACGTAATGTTTTAGCCCCCCACCCAAAATTTAGATCTCAGTAACTACCTCTTATTTTTATATTTCCTAATTTCTCGAAGCCTAATACTACCACAAGGTAGTTTCTGACTGCTAATTGTACTTTTTTTCTTCTTTTTCTTCACCGAGATCTTGTCGCCGCTTGGCCTTTTCACCTTCACCACCGCCATCTTTCTTTTGATCCTCTATTCTCCATTATCTCACGTTGTGCTTTGAGGTGGCAAATGTAACCGCTTTAGCAAAATTCTTGTTTTTTCAATATATATGTAATTTTGTTTCTTTTGAATCTATTTTACTTTTCATTCATCTTTTTTTTTAGTGTTAATTTTTAATGTTGGTAGAGTTAAATGATCATCATTGTATTACGAGGAATTATTAGCTGTTTTAGATTTAACATGTATTATTGTTAGCTTTGTTAATTTTGTCAGTTATGTTGATTTAGTAGGTTATTCTTGCTCATTTCTGCGGATAGAGAAACTATAAATAAGGGCTATTAGTGTCAATATAATGTGTAGAAGGGCTAAAAAGTTAGTAATATTAAACTAAGGGGGTTATTATTGTGTCTAAAAAAAGAGGGTTAAACGATATTATTTCAAAAAAACATGGGGTTATCCATGATTTCCCTTTTTCAAATATCTATGTTGCGATTCCACATCTGCTACCCCTTCCTTCCTCCGTGTAACAAAGGAGATGTTATTTCTGTGAAATTATAAAAAGTTATGTCTCTACATTCAAGGTTAGTGTAAAGAAAAAATATTTGGCTGACCTTGTGAGGCCAGTAACAAAGTTTTGCTCTCATCTAAGTTCTTGTAATATTGCTTTGTTAAAGAAATGTTTTGCGCTTTTCTCCATGGCTGTAAACAAAATAAAATTCAGAGTTTCTACAATGTAACTCAACAGGTGAGAAGAAAAAAAAAATACTCTGTTTGTTTGGGCACTACTGGATATCAAGAGCATGGACAATGAGTTGTTTCAAGAAATTTGAAAAACATATCAAAAGTATATATGATTTTGTTTTTGTTTTTTATATTTAGAACAAAGTTTAACGTGCCATGCCGTTTCGAGTTTCGGTAAACTCCAAACTCGAGACGTGCCGACCGTGCCGATCGTGTCGTTTCGACTGTGCCGATAATAAAATATTATTTTGTTTATATTTTATTATATACTTTAATTTTTTTAAAGGATTTTTAATTTCAAAAATTGAAAAACTTAAACAAAATTAAGAGCGTGTGATCTTTGAGTCGCGCCCACCGGCACAATACGAGAAAAAAGCATTCATGCGGCTCGAAATACCAGTCGCGCCGCGTGGACGCAAAAAAAGAGCACCGTTATCTTTTCATTCGAGAAAGATGAACAATTCTCCCTTACTAAAAAAAAAAAAAAAATTCGGTCGTGCCGACCGTGCCGTGCCGACATCTGTCGGCACAGAGACGTTTCGGTCGGCACAAGGCGTGCCGACCGAAACGTCAAACTATGATTTAGAATAAGATGGCCAACGGCTGGATAATAGTTTAGTGGGAATCGTTCAAAAACACTGTACAATCTAGCAAGTTATATATAAATAAATGCCTGTTCGAACATTAGCAATATTGCAATGGTATTGATCATCGACAAGGGTTGCGTAAGAGTTTTAAGAACATATGTAAAAAGTATGAATTGTATAAGGATTACGTGACAATGGCATTGTGATATGCATGAAGGATTACATCCGATCATTGGATAATGGCATAGCAAGAACCACCCAATCTCGTTAATGCTGCCACACAATTATAATAAATTCTCTCTAAACAGTATCATTTTATTTTGTTTAAATAAATTAAAAAAAAACAATGTAATTTTAATTCAGTACGGTTTCTTAATTTTCATAGCCAATATTAGCAATTTAACAATGTCGTTATAAATTTGTTATCAACTTGTTGCTAATAACTTCTTTTGTGGTGCGAGCACAACAAACTTGGTTTTCCTACAATTATAAACCAAAAGAGCAATTGAATCTTTAAGTAACATAAGAAACAATACCATAATGGAAAGTTTTTCTTTATTTTTCAAAATAATAATAATAATAATATATAATAATATATATATATATATATATATATATATATATATATATATATATATATATATATGGTATGTGATCGTCCACTTATATTTTTTTATCTCGACCGAAAACGAAGCGATACGGTAGTTCCTCTCAACTCATGCTTGCTGAGATCTTGTCGCCGCCGGGCCTTTTCACCTTCACCACCGCCATCTTTCTTTTGATCCGCTATTTTCCATTATCTCACGTTGTGCTTTGTGGTGGCAAATGTAACCACTTTAGCAAAATTCTTGTTTTTTCAATATATATGTAATTTTGTTTCTTTTGAATCTATTTTACTTTTCATTCATCTTTTTTTTTAGTGTTAATTTTTAATGTTGATAGAGTTAAATGATCATCATTATATTACGAGGAATTATTAGCTGTTTTAGATTTAACATGTATTATTGTTATGTTGTTAATTTTGTCAGTTATGTTGATTTAGTAGGTTATTCTTGCTCATTTCTGCGGATAGAGAAACTTTAAATAAGGGCTATTAGCGTCAATATAATGTGTAGAAGGGCTAAAAAGTTAGTAAGATTAAACTAAGGGGGTTATTATTGTGTCTAAAAAAAGAGGGTTAAACGATATTATTTCAAAAAAACATGGGGTTATCCATGATTTCCCTTTTTCAAATATCTATGTTGCGATTCCGCATCTGCTGCCCCTTCCTCCGTGTAACAAAGGAGATGCTATTTCTGGGAAATTATAAAAAGTTATGTCTCTACATTCAAGGTTAGTGTAAAGAAATAATATTTGGCTGGCCTTGTGAGGCCAGTAACAAAGTTTTGCTCCCATCTAAGTTCTTGTAATATTGCTTTGTTAAAGAAATGTTTTGCTCTTTTCTCCATGGCTGTAAACAAAATAAAATCCAGAGTTTCTACAATTTCTTAGTTCTTGGTGCTGTTTTGCATCGCAGCTTAGCCATTCTATGATTAGACAAATACGGAGTTGCTGGAGAGCTGTCCTTTTTTCCTGAGACAAGTTTTTGAAATCCGAAAGTGATTTTCTGTTTCTTACTCAAGATTGTTTGAATTTCTAAGAGGCAGAAGTTCCTTGTCCGATCTTCTAATAGCTCTAATGTTGGATGCCGGGAAGCTCTTATTTGGTGTGAAATGTATTATGCCAATGCTTTCTGATTCGCCTCTCAGAATTGCTTATGTCTGTTATCCACAAATAGAAGTATTGTTGCAAAAGTTTTCTTAGCTGCCAATGCAAAAAGTATACTGACTTGCTCCAACAATTGCATCATTCCATTATCTGTTTGTTCTATTTCTTTGTAACTTGTTGGAACTTCAGAAATATTTAGCAGCATTCTTAAGTAGTATCTTTCAATAGAAGACTGCGCTGTGAATGGGTTTGTATCAATCTTTTCAATAAGTACTCTTTACGATAGATGTTACTGATTATCGTTTCTCTTGAAATAAATTTGGTTTGTGGCTTATAAGAGCTTCTATATGCATGAATGTTCCAGATGAAAAATGCAATAACACATTTTGGCCTCTTGTAGCAAGGAAAATAACTACATTTCTTGTAAAGAATAAATTAAAATAATCACCTACTTATTTTTTTTTTTAACAGAACACTTACATTAATTACTATTTAAGCTCCGAATCTGACTCCAAGTCATAACCACCTTTAATTTTCTCGATGACGTAACCGCGTAAACTTTAAATTAAAATCATCTGCGAAATGGGTTTGTGTTATATGTTTATGAATATAAAACCTAATTAAGCAAAAAGAGATATTCTCTTACTGTCCTTCACTTCTTCATATGAGGCCTTCTAGAGTCACGTCACTTATTCTTCGAAAAGTAGTGTGCTTTCGACTGTATGTCTCTTCTGTAAGGCCAAAAATGTAGGATTTTAGCCATATAATATTGCCCCAAAAAATGTAGGATTTTCATTGCCAAGTGCTGATTTTTTTGTGAGGTGGAATATCGCCGGATGTAGATCTATCCAATTAATATTTGTTGCTGCTGAACCCTTTTGGTATCTTCTGCATCAATCTAGCTTGTAAATAATCTTGAATGTTCAATTCTTTAGCTTTAGATCAGGAAGCTGTATCAGAGACTGAAGTTTCTTGTTTACTTTTTCAGGTTTAGGTATCACTGTATCACTATATCATGCTGGAAGTTCGAGCGTTAAGAGCAAAGGGAGCAAGGACTTAGCATGAGAGTTATCAAAGTTATCAAAATAACACTGCATAATTGAAAAAAAAAAAAAGAAAAAGAAAAAACAAAGTTGTACCACATTTGGGTATGGAGATTGTGAACCAGAGCTGAATATGCAAAAAGATGATTTCAACAGAATGGGAATATGAATCTGCTACCAAAAAAAGGCAAAGAATTTTATTGTAGGTTAACATAGAACCTTGTGAGCTTTTAATATATGAAAAGTTTTTGTCAGTTTTTAAAATCTCAAATTATCTGTATGAATTTAAATAGAAAGTGAAGTTGTTCATATGTTTACAGAATACAAGTTGGACTGTGAGCATATGCAGCTGGTTCGTGGAAATGATAGTGTTTTTCCGTCGAAATGTTACTCAACTGTGCTCTTTGAGAGCAAGTAAGTTTGTGTGTGTTGATCATGCCAAATTCCACCCTGCCGGTTGATTATGTAGTTTTTCTATGAATAGGTGAGAAAAAAAAAATCTGTTTGAGCACTACTGGATATCAAGAGCATGGACAATGAGTTGTTTCAAGAAATTTCAAAAACATATCAAAAGTATATATGTTTTTGTTTTCTATATTTAGAAAAGATGGCCAACGGCTGGATAATAGCTTAGTGGGAATCGTTCAAAATCGCTGTACAATCTTGCAAGTCATATATAAATAAATGCCTGTTTGAACATTAGCAATATGCAATGGTATTGATCATCGACAAGGGTTGCATAAGAGTTTTAAGAACATATGTAAAAAGTATGAATTGTATGAAGGATTACATCGGATCGTTGGACAATGGCATAGCAAGAACCACCCAATCTCGTTATTGCTGCCACACAATTCTTATATATATATATATATATATATATATATATATATATATATGAGAAGTATAATTTCTCTCTAAACAGTATCATCTTATTTTGTTTAAATAAATAAAAAGAACAATGTAATTTTTAATCAATACGGTTTCTTAATTTTCAATTTAACAATATCATTATAAATTTGTTATCAACTTGTTTTTAATAACTTCTTTTGTGGTGCGACTGCGAGCACAACAAACTTGGTTGTCCTAGAAGTGCCTATTATTATAAACCAAAAGAGCAATTGAATCTTTAAGTAACATAAGAAACATATCTGACAGTGGTGAAAATTCAAAGTAATGTAAGTTTTTCTTTATTATATATATATATATATATATATATATATATATATATATATATTGGTATGTGATCATCCATTCATATTTTTTTTAATCTCAACTGAAAATGAAGCGATACGATAGTTTCTCTCGACTCATACTTGCTGAGATTCAAATCCTCCACTTATATTTATGTGGGGAAATATATAGTTGTCTTTCAGCATTCAGTTTGTTAATTAATTAGGTCCAATACTGGTTGGTTTTTCTAAATATAATATCTAAAATTATAAAATAAATTTTTTATGTGAGAAAACTAAATTTATTAAAATAAGTTTTCTCTAAATAAATATTCTTTAGATATAGAAACTGTATTCTTTCTTTGTTTGGAAGAGTTTATAGCTCTCTTGCTCTTCTCATCTCCCCGAGAAGCGAGAAGAACAATTGGGGCCTCTTCACGACATTTCGGGTAAACGACTACGAATTTGATGCTTATTTATTAGTTATTTATTCCTTCTCTGCTGCTCAAATTTGTAGTATACTGGATAGATAACGTTTGTCCTGCTAGTTGTTGAGTTCGCGTCTTCATTTGTTGGTAGTCCGTAGTGGATTGCTTCAGGGTTCTGGCAGAAAACATTTTGATGTTTGCTACTATTGCTATTATGTGATTCTTAGAGATCTGTGCTTTATGATTATGAAATTGGGTCATATGATTCGTTTAGGGTTAGGATGTCTATTAGATGACTGAACTAGTTGACATATGGATGTTTTTGGGATGTCGTAGCTTGTTGAAGTGATTGCTTTTCTTCAGTACGGGGTAAATGCCATGCCAAGACTTGATGAGGATTTTATTTTCAGCAAGATCTTCGAACTATATTAATCAGATGAGTTGAAATTGCATAAATTTTTTATTAACATAAAATTTTCATAGTGTTAGAATTGTTGAAACTGTATTCACAAGATACTTGTTTATCATATATTTGGAGAGATCTGATTCTGTTTGGCTTTTAGGTAAGCGAATGCTTCTAGGTTTAGGTTTGTAAGGTTTAATGGCACTTCAGGATTTTAGAAATTGGTAGCAATTTCTCTAGTCTCAGCTCTTGGAATTTGAACGAAGTAGAAGGCCACTATGTTAGGAGTTTCCAAGTTTGGCTGTAGAAGAAGGCCACTAGATATAGAGTTCCGGGCTTGATATGTCTTCCTTTCATGCTTCTAAGGAATGTTGGTATCAATTGTAACTTGTTGGTAGTTCATTCTTGAATTGCTCCTGGGTTATGATGGAAATTCATTGACTTAGATGGGATAGGAGAATCTGCTGGTGCTATTATTGTATATGCAATAATTCTTAGAGATTTGTGCTTTAGGATCTTGAAATTGATTAAGATCAATCATTTAGCGCTACGAGGATGTCTTACCCAATTAGTTGACATTTGGATGTTCTTGATATTTCCTTGCCTTTCCTTAGGTTAGAAATGGTGGAAAAGCCATAACGAAGTTATTGGTTAGGATCTTATTTTGACTATTGTCAAGTAGATAAAGGGCTTTATGAATATTAAAAAAAAAAAGAAATTTAGATGCTTTTGTTAATTGGTAGTAACTTCAGATGACTTGAAGTTGTGTGCTTTTAATCAAAATTTTTCATAGGAATAGAGCAGTGGGAATGGTATGCCTGCACACAAGTTACTTGTTCACTCATATATTGGGAGGATCTCTGAATTTATTTGGTTTTAAGTAGGGACCGCTCCTAGGATTAGGTTAACAAGGTCTAATGGCATTTTTGGATTTAGAAATTGGCTGCAATCTCTCAAGTTTTACCATTTGGAGTTTTTTGAAATAATGTTTCTACTAGAATTGGAACCATGAAACTCATCTTAGTTATGAAAATCTCTTTCTAAGGGTTTAACATTTTTGAAGTAGAAGAAGGCCATTAGGGTTTGTATTTCAGGTTTGAATACTCCCTTTTTTATGCTTCCAAGGAATTAGTTTCTCTTATTGACATGTATGAATTTGTAAATAATCGACGATGTTTGGATGAAGCCATTAGAGGTTTCTTTGTTTATTAGTTATCAGTTTTATTTCCCTTTTTTGTATAAATGAAGTATTTCCTTTGAAATGATGTTCTGGTAAATAATAGGGTACCATCTGTATTTTTGCGGTGGATCATTTATTGCCTGGTACTTCGATTCTGATTTATCTCTACAAGAAGAAGGTTGAGGACGCTTTTACCTCAGTTTCATAGAAAATATAAGTCGTAAGTAGGAACAAGGTGCTTCAAACTGGTTGATAGGTGTGCGTTGTTCCATGATCGTGATGGCATCTAGTACTTCACAAGTCACATTATACTTATTTGTAACTCCTGCTTCACTTATCTCTCAGTAGCTGCCACATTTCTACCAGTGTACATTTTGCAGATATTTTTGGGACTCCTGCATTTAGTTTTTATATTTTCTACTTTAATGTCGTTTATGTTTTCAACATGATATGCTGTCTTCCTTCTAAACGCCTAGTGGAGTCTTCTTTGGTTGATATATAGCAATTGCATATAATTACCCACACATTTTTGAAGTCGAAAGGAACTTAGCATGGCTAAATATTTGAAATGAAATTTGCTTCTGTCTTTAAGTTGGGAATGCATTTACCTGGAGGTGCTACGAATTCGAAATTAGAATATCTTAGCTTTAAGTTGATTAACAGCTTTTAACCTACTTGTCAAAGCAAAGAACTTCCTTTTGCATCTGATTGTGAAACCATGTGATAAGTTATCCTTTCTTGAAACTTTGCAGATGTCTCCCATATATGGTGATGTTTGCAGATCATCGTAAGGCCGGTTCTGATATATCAACCACCCATAACTGCAACATGTCTGCAACTAGACAGATTAATCTCGTGTATAAACGCCGGAGCCGGAGGAAGGTTTCCCTTGTATATAAGCGTAGAAGAAAGGTTGGCCTTGTATATAAACGCCGGAAATTGCATATGATATCAAGTGAAGAAGCAGGTGCAAACGGCAAAAGGAGTGTTGTTTGTCAATCTGTTATTAGTTCTGAAGACCATCTGTTTTCGTTTAAACAGGATGAGTCTTGGAGGCTTCCTCTTGCTCTTTGTAATCGTACCTTGGACTGTGGGAGCCAACTGATTTCTGAAGTAGATCACCTGCAAGAGCCTGTTACCAATTTAGACCCACATGCTAAGAACAGTAAGATCTTAAATTTGCCACCTCAGTTTATACCCGATGATTCATGCTTATTTAGAGAAAAAGTAGATGCAATGGGATTCCATGCGAGTGTTAATGATAGATGCTCATCATCAAAATCTGATTTTGGCCGTGGTGCAGATGTCAATAAGACTGATGTTTATGAGAGTGCAGAGTGTTTTTCATCTGGTATTGCTGCAGATTTTGTTCCGGATATCACCTCCGCAAAGGAGTTTTGTGTATCTGTTCTCAGAAATCAGAGCTTGCTTGGGGGAGGAGTATGTAGCATCTTAGAACACTCTTCAGCAAATATTCTAGAGGACAGTAGTGCCAAGTTACCACAATCGTGCAAAGTGTGCGGCTGTCACGGCAGTCCACAGAAAATGCTGATATGTGATACCTGCAACGAGGCGTATCACTTGTCTTGTCGTAAACGGAGAGTGAGGAAACTTCCAGATGGTGAATGGCGCTGTCATCGTTGTTTTGGAGTGAAAAGAAAATCCTTATTGGAAAGTGATTCAATAAAGTCGTGCAAAATAATGAATGAAGTCTGTACTCGTAGAAAAAGAAGAGTCGTTGGGGATTCTGGCCCTATAGCCCTGATGTTGAGAGACACTAAGCCTTACTTATCTGAGGTTAAAATTGGGAAAGATTTTCAGGCAGAGCTTCCAGACTGCAAGAGCTCAATTACTAAGTAAGTTCTTTTTTTGCTTTGTGTTTCAATGGTTTATGTTGCTACTCCAAGTATCAGCCATAACATTTCTCCTTATGAGCATAAACCTATAGTTTAGCGAATTTGGAGCTGTATGCATTTCTCCTTATGAGATGGCTTGTTAGTTTATTGCATATAGTAACTGCATTCAAGGTCATCGTGGACCGGAATGTTTCCTTGCAAGTAACAAAGGTGCATTGTTTTATGGAACAACCTGCTTTTTGGAGCTAAGATTTCTTGTTTCCTCTTAAGCGTGACTTTACTACCTATATTTCCTAGGCATGACATAGCAATATATAGCAACTAGCGGATTAATCAACAACAACAACAACAACTTAGTACTAATCCCGTCAGGACGGGGTCTGGGGAGGGTAAGATGTACGCAGCTATACCCCGAAGGAGGCTGTTTCCGAAGAACCCTTGGCCGAGAGCCACAAACATACATACAAGCACACTAAGTATCAAGCATTCAAAGCAAACATTTCATATAAGCAAGCCGAGTTTGCTGATCTCCTACTAAACAAGCATGCAAAAAAAAAGTCAAAATAGAATAGAATAAAAAAAAATAAAATAAAACTAAAAGTAACCTTTTTTTTGTAGTAATAATAATAATAAAATAATAGTATAATAGTAAGAAAATAAAATAATAGCAATAATAGTGATACTACCACTAATAATAATGATAAAGTAATTGTACTTTATGCCTTAACAACACTATCACTAACAAGGATTTTACGTCGCCACTCCTCAGGATTGATAGCGATGTCCTCACGCAGATTCAAGTAGCTCAAGTCTGCTCGAATAGTCTCTCTCCAACTCTTACGTGGCCTCCCCTGGTTACTCTTCCACTCATTATTGAATGTTTCACAACTTCTAACCTGTGCCGTCTGTGGTCTTCGTCTCACATGGCCGAACCATCGCAATCGACATTCCGTCATCTTGTCTACAATAGGTGCCACTCCTAATTTCTCTCGGATCACCTCATTGCGAACCCTGTTCTTAATCGAGTGGCCACAAACCCATCGTAGCATCCTCATCTCTGCCACCTTCATCCGCTGAGTATGTTGTTGCGTAATCGGCCAACATTCTGCACCACATTACATAGTTGGCCGAATTGCAGCACGGTAATATCTTCCCTTTAGTTTAAGTGGGAACTTTCTATCACACAGAATCTCGGATGCCAATCTCCATTTACACCAACCTGCTCTGATTCGATGGCTGACATCCTCATCTATTTCACCATTTCCTTGTAGAATAGACCCCAAGTATTTGAAACTCGTCTTCTGTGGGATACCTTCTTGTCCCAATATTAGTCCATGACTGCTTGGTAGACTGTGAGGGTTATACTTGCATTCCATATACTCTGTCTTCGATCTACTTATCTTAAATCCCTTGGATTCTAAGCCACCCTCCATAACTCCAGCTTATCACGCACCCCATCTTTTGTGCCCTTCATTAGCGGATTAATCATGGTGCAATATATTTGCTAAACTCAGCGAAAGATGTGACTTTACTTTTCCCCCTTGTATATTAAGGATAACTTGACAATTTTGTTTTTATTTTAAGGAAACGACCACCCATTTTTTCTAATGCCTAGTGTTGAGACTTAAAACACTTTTGTAACCTTTAAATTCTCAAGTAGTCTATGTGATTTATAGTTTTACGTGCCGGTCGGCATGGCACCAAGTGGCATAATTCTTTTCCTGTAGTCATCGGCATGGTACAAACTAGCACGAGACATGCCCAAAAATCTTATATATGAATTGTTGAATTGATTAATTAATTAATTTATTTTTTAACTTTTGTTTTTGAAAAAATAACAAGTAAATGTATATATCAATGTATATATCGGCACGGTGGACATGACACCGTCGGCGAACTGAGTTTACAAGCTCTCTCTTGGTTCGGTATCGAAAACCTTGATATGATTCCCACATCAAGAAAGGTAGGTGTGGGTTTGAGGCGTAGAAACTACATCTTGCAAAAAGCAGGGTATGGTGGCCTATTTTAGGCAAGAAACTGCCTGCCCCCTTTCAGGAGCCCGCACCTGCAGATGCGGGAGCTCTTGTGGTACCAGTTAGCCCCGCCCCCTTTTTCTTTATCAAGAAAGGCAAACAGTTGTTACCTCATGAAACTCAACATCCCTAGGCAAATAGAGAAATATAATCAAAACTTTTGAATTTGGAGATCTGTTGAAACTCAGCAAGCATAGCCAAAAACATGAGGAGGTCCTCGGAGATTGCTGTGCATACTATCAATAATAGTTAAAAAAAACACTTTAATGGAGTATTTTGCTGCAAGTGGTGGGCTTTTTTATATGTAAATCATGGTTAACCTCGATAACATGTTTAGTTCACACAGCGTTTATTGATGAAGAACCGATGTGCCTTATTGATTAATCTGCAGTAAAGATTGAACCATCATGCTGATGTTTTCTTCAAATGTCCACTAAGCAATGCTAATAGAACTATAGAAGAAGATAATATCATCTTTAATTTGATTGCTCAGGGGAAAAAATATCACACACAAGCTTCTACTACACAACAAGAAGTTATCTTACAATATGTGCGGCCGCAATGAGCCTTTAGTCACTGGAAGTCTTATAATGGTCTTTTCATGTGTACATGATACTTTATTGCTTAAAGATATTTAAATTAACTTAGTAGCTAGGCATTTTAGTCTTAGGGTCATAAGTTCCAAAGGCATGGACAAATATGATCTACGACTTGTGGGTATAGTTGTCCTGGTGAAGATATTTTGTTTTGGAGCATATATCAGGATTGCAGTTTATTACATGCTTTTCCAAGGAAGTCAAGAACAGCATAATCTGGGATTACAGATAACAAGTAAAATATGTTTCGAGTTAATTAAAAGCCTATTGTGCTAATTAGTGGAACAGTTAAGTCTTTAAGGTGCAACCCTTGAGGTTTGATGTGCATGCTTCATGCATCTCTGTTTTTCCTTGCTTTAATCCTGTAGTTAATCAATCTACTAATTGCCTCATAAATCTCTGTATATAGCAACGATGGATATTTTCTACAGCAATCAGAATGGGATGCCACAGAATTTGCCAATTTAAATGTAAGAGTTCAAGTTTCGTGTTCCTCCAACCTAATTCTCTAAAATGTTAGGATTCTTGACCGTTTTTTATTATATACTTAGGGTTGGAGTGCTGAGATTCCTTGCAATTCTACCTCCATTGGTAATTGGATCCAGTGCCGTGAGGTGTTATACAATAGCAGTAATCCGAAGGATGAGGGGACTGTATGCGGAAAATGGCGCAGGTAAACTCATTTATGTTCGGAGCGCTTCTGTTTGCATTGTGATTCGTATGCATCTTAAGCATGGTTTAAGTTGGTGTAAATTAAATAACTTACATACTTAAAATAAATAAATTTATTCATTTATTTTATCACCCACTTTCTATTTTTCATTTCTTATTCGGCACTCTCACTTTTTATCCACTTCTCTTTCACGTCTCACTTCTCACCCATCACTTCCACTTCTCACTCACTATTTCCATTACTCACCCACTTCTTACTTTTCAGTTTTCACTTCTTACGTACTATTTACCGACTATTTTCTAGTTCTCACCTCTTACACATTGCACTCCCACTTTTTACACATTTTCCTTCTCACTTCTCACTTCGTACTTTCCACTTTCCATTTTACTCTGCGAGTTAAACAACCCCTTACGTCCGCTAGGAAGATCAGACATCAGTTATATTAGTATTTTGTTGTTTTATCATCTATGTTAGGGTGTGTCTATTTGTCGATTTAGCTGGTGTTTTGACAATCCTTCTCACTTATTAATTGAACCTATTCTTACATCCGCACCTTTGATTTTGAAGTTCTTGTGATCGAATGTTTGATGGATATGCTAGCCATCGTTAGTGACATCCTAATTGCGGAGGCATGTGATTTTTTTATTTCATAACATAAGGAAGATTATCAGCCCATATGTCATATGAATTTAGCTAACAAGTGTCGAACCTTGTGGCGTCTGCATTTGAGGTTCCATAACACAAAGACGATCACCCGGCCAAAATGTCATGTGTCTTTGTTCATTTTTATAGCATGAGGGCGGTTATTGCATATGCTGATTTGAGATTTCATAATGCAAGTGCGGTTGTTGAACCTTTGTTTTTCGATATTTCATAGTTGAGGGCGGGTATCAGCCCTCACTATGTTAGTTTTGAGATTTTATAAGACAAGTACGATTATCGGCCCTTATGTCATATGAGTTTTGTTTTTTCTTAAACGCGGAGTCGATTATCGATTTTTATGTCATGTGAGTTTTTTTTTTTAATTTTTATACCACATGGACGATTATCAGTCTTTAAGGCATAACAATTTGAATCTTCATATCATACAAACGGCTATCTTTCTTGGTCATGTAAGTTTTGAATCTTTATTTCATAGTAAGAGGACAAATATCAACACCCATACTGTTTGAGTTTGTTTAGTGGAGAGACGAGTCTCCGCACTATTTTGAATTTGTATAGTGAAGGGATGGGCACTTTCACTAGTTCGAGTTCGTGTAGTGGACTAATTTCAAATTGTTAGTGGGCCTTCGCATTATTTTTAGTTTGTTTATGGAGGGACAAGCTATGGCACTAATTTCAGCCTTTTTAGTGGAGAGTTAGTGGAGGGACGAAGGTTACTTTTCTTGGTCATGTAAGTTTTGAATCTTTATTTCATAGTAAGAGGACGAATATCAACACCCATACTGTTTGAGTTTGTTTAGTGGAGAGACGAGTCTCCGCACTATTTTGAATTTGTATAGTGGAGGGGTGGCCCTTGCACTGTTCTAGTTCGTTTTGTGGATTAATTTCAAATTGTTAATGGGCCTTCGCAATACTTTTTGTTTGGAGGAACAAGCTCTGCTCTAATTTCAGCCTTTTTAGTGGAGGGACGAGCCCCCCAGACTATTTGGATGGTGGCAGGATGGGCCATGCACCATTTGCAGTTTTAAGCTTGAATCGGGGAAAATCACCAAATTAGATGTAAGTCTACTCAAATTCCATACTTGACGGTACATAAAATATGAGTATGCGAGAACATGATATATTAAAAAGAAAAAAAGAAGGATTCCCAAAGTTAGGACGAAGATAAGGTCCCAACCGGTGTGCCATTTTGTGATTGTGGGATTTTTAGAGAAACATATTATGGACCTCGTTCCAACAAGGAGCTCGTCGTTTTTATGCGCGTTTAGACAACCTTTTAGAGAAACATATATTTGATATTCAGTTAAATTCATGCTGATTATTCAGGAAAAAGAATAGCAGTAGCCAAGAAGAAGCTAAATCATGTATGATTCAAAGCAACGTCATATATGAAGGCATTGTTAATGAGGAATAAAAACAGAAGTAGTCAAAACCATGAACACGCAAAATATTAAGAAAGAATGGACTAGTAAAAAGAAATAAGTACGTCATATATAGCATGAAAAATATCAAAGCATGATATAATTGCATTTCTCACTTTTTAGTTTTCACTTCTTACGTACTATTTACGACTATTTTCCGTTCTCACCTCTTACACATCGCCCTCCCCCTTTTTACGCATTTTCCTTCCCACTTTTCACCCCACTTCTCACTTCATACTTTCCACTTTCCATTTTACTCTGCGAGTTAAACGATCCCTTATGTCCACTAGGAAGATCAGACATCAACCATATTAGTATTTTGTTGTTTTATCATCTATGTTAGGGTGACTATCTGTCTATTTAGCTGGCGTTTTGACAATCCTTCTCAGTTATTAATTGAACCTATTCTTACATCCGCACCTTTGATTTGAAGTTCTTGTGGCTCGGGTGTTTGATGGATATGCTAGCCATCGTTAGTGACATTCTAATTGCGGAGGCATGTGATTTTTTGATTTCTAACATAAGGAAGATTATCAGCCCATATGTCATATGAATTTAGCTAACAAGTGTCGAACCTTGTGGCGTCTGCATTTGAGGTTCCATAACACAAAGACGATCACTCGGCCCTTCTGTCATGTGTTTTTGTTCATTTTTATAGCATGAGGGCGGTTATTGGTCCTTGCTTATGTTGATTTGAGATTTCATAATGCAAATGCGGTTATGGAATCTTTTTTTTTTATTCGATATTTCATAGCTGAGTGTGGGCATCAGCCCTCACTATGTTAGTTTTGAGATTTTATAACACAAGTACGATTATCGGCCCTTATGTCATTTGAGTTTTGTATTTTCTTAAACGCGGACTCGATTATTGATTTTTATGTCATGTGAGTTTTTTTTTTTTTTTTTTATACCACATGGACGATTATCAGTCTTTAGGGCATGAAAATTTGAATCTTCATATCACACAAACGGCTATCTTTCTTGGTCATGTAAGTTTTGAATCTTTATTTCATAGTAAGAGTACAAATATCAACACCCATACTGTTTGAGTTTGTTTAGTGAGAGACGAGTCTCCGCACCATTTTGAATTTGTATAGTGGAGGGATGGGCACTCTCACTAGTTCGAGTTCATGTAGTGGACTAATTTCAAATCGTTAGTGGGCCTTCACATTTATTTTAGTTTGTTTATGGAGGGACAAGCTCTGGCACTAATTTCAACCTTTTTAACGGAGAGTTAGTGGAGGGACGAAGTTTAATTTTCTTGGTCATGTAAGTTTTGAATCTTTATTTCATAGTAAGACGATAAATATCAACACCCATACTGTTTGAGTTTTTTTAGTGGAGAGACGAGTCTCCGCACTATTTTGAATTTGTATAGTGGAGATGGCCCTTTGCACTAGTTCGAGTTCGTTTTGTGGACTAATTTCAAATTGTTAGTGGGCTGTGGCAATATTTTTAGTTTGGAGGGACAAGCTATGGCACTAACTTCAGCATTTTAGCGGAGAGTTAAGTGGAGGGACGAGCCCAATACTATTTGGATAGTGGCAGGACGGGCCATGCACCATTTGCAGTTTTAAGCTTGAATCAGGGAAAATCACCAAATTAGATGTAAGTCTCCTCAAATTCCATACTTGACGGTACATAAATATGAGTATGTTAGAATATGAGATATTAAAAAGGAAAAAAGAAGGATTCCCAAAGTTAGGACGAAGACAAGTTCCCAACCGGTGTGCCATTTTGTGATTGTGGGATTTTTAGAGAAACATATTATCGGACTCGTTCCAACAAGGAGCTTGTTGTTGTTATGCGCGTTTAGACAACCTTGGGTTTAGGGGAACATATATTTGATATTCAATTAAATTCATGCTGTTTATTCAGGAAAAAGAATAGCAGTAGCCTAGAAGAAGCTAATTCATGTATGATTCAAAGCAATGTCATATGTGAAGGCATCGTTAACGAGGAATAAAAACAGAAATAGTCAAAAGCATGAACACGCAAAATATTAAGTATGGATTAGTAAAAGGAAATAAGTACAACATATATAGCATGAAAAATATCAAAGCATGATATAATTGCATTTCTATAGCAAATATACAGAAACAAAGCATGGTGTAATCATGCTTTGTATAAACGTCGGTGAGAAAGATGAGCGATATTTTTAATGCTATATGGACACGATTATCGCAAACCGGTGATTGTCGATACAGGCGATGACAGCTGTTGAGATGAGAATGATGAATTTATGCATTGAGGTATCTCATCCTTTCTCTCTCTTTCCTCTGCAATTCTCTCACTATGTTCCCTTCTCCGTGATCTCTCAATCAACAAGCGCTTTTTCATCTTCTAATGCTCTTATAAAGTCCCATTTGAAGGTGGAATTTTGAGGTCTTTTGAGATCTCTACCTCATTTTTGGACAGTTTCAAGATCTCTTTGAATTTCTACATTTACTTGGCTTTAACCAAGCATTATGAATATTTTGGGCCTATTCAAGGTCTCTTGAAATACCCTGGTTTTCTTAAAGAGACCACAAATAACCTTAATTAGTTAGAATTATAAATAGGCTTTTAAATAAATTTCAGCCCAACCATACCTCACACGTAATCTAAAAGACTTTACAAAAAACACACAAATTGTTACTTGCTGATAATACGAGCATTGTGCTTTGCATTTTCAGTTGCTTGTGCAACTTGCCCACTTATGTCAAGTATGTATAAGCTACTAATTTGTTGCCCACTCATGGAAGTGATGGAAAAAATTTATTCAATATGTTCTTCAGTGTCAGTTATATGCTGGGGACTTATGTTACAGAACCAGTTGATGCCAGACTTAAAAATCTATATTTATATTTCTCTTTTTAAGTTCTAAGAGTTTAACCAGAGTATTTTTACCGCAGGGCTCCTCTTTTTATTGTGCAAACTGATGATTGGGACTGTTCTTGTTGTGTTCTTTGGGATCCAATTCATGCTGATTGTGCAGTTCCTCAGGTATGGTTTTTTTTTTCTCTCGTTAGCACTCATAAGTTGTGAAGTTTGTTTACATTATTATTATTATTATTATTATACACAGCAAGTGTATAAAAGCCTTACTTGTCTATCGTCGTCAACAGTATCCGAAAAGATAATAATGTCATTATCTAATGGCATTTATGATGCTTTTTAGCCTCAGTACTTGGTTCCCTTTTGCTAGGAGGTTTGATCACAATGAAAAGCCTGCCTGACTTATTTTTACTATATTATAAGTAGTTAGAAAATTTCCTGATATGATAACTAAAAATTGGAAAGTAGTTGATGCTAGTTTCAAAAAACAAAATCGCTATCCAAACTTTGTTATTTTTAAGGTGGTCTTAAGTAGACTGCAAAGTTTAGACCACGTGCATATTTTAGTCAATTAGCTCAATATGAAAATTTATGAAAGGCAAAACCTGGGGTGAACCATGCGGTGTATTGGTAGGAGCCCACTCCTCCCAGTGCACTGGTGTGGGTTTGAATCCTGGCAAAGCCATAAACCTGGGTGACGCGTACACGTAGGCCCCCCTTCTGAGCCTTAGTTCAGTAGCGCTTCGTGCAATGAGTTCACTTTTATGAAAGACAAAACCTCTCAAGTACCATATTTATAATGCTTTCATATTAGCTAGAGAAAGTAGTATGAGTGGGTCAGCAGATCACCCTCTGTACGATAGAAGAAGTTATGATTCCATGCATGTTATACTCAGATGCAGAAAACCAATACCCTATTATGTACGCTGAAATTCAGATCTGTTTCAACTTTCAAGCATTAAAAATATGGCAATAGCAGCTAAATTGGGTCTAAAGGTTATGTAATTTGCATCTTCTTTTCGTTCACTATTTTCCAGCCTAAGAAAGATAACAAATAGATTGGTTTACGGTATGCATTTCTTTCTCCTTCACTTTCTGTAGCACTTTGGTTTTATGATATGTGAAAACAAGAATAATGGCCAAGAGGTTGGGACCTAACGACATGTCACTGATCAAAACAAGCTCCCCATTTTGACACGAACAAGACTGAATAAAACTCTTAGTCTCTTCGTTTGATTCTGTACAGTCGCACATTTAAGACAAGATCTACTGCCATACATTACTTACATTAGCTAATGAACTTAACATGATAAATTGTCATCTGCATTTTTCTGATTGTATAAGACGGTGCACAGATCCACTTTTGATGTTTTTCCTTTGAGAGCATTAGACAATATTTACTGCTTTACATTGTAGGATCACTAGCATTAGACAATATTTACTGCTTTACATTGTAGGATCACTAGCTTTCATTTTCTGTCTACTTGAATTTTACAGTCTCCCATGATCTAGCTTAGCTTTGTCTTGTTTGTGGGCACAGGAAGTGGAGACTGACATTGTTCTCACGCACCTAAAATATATGAAGTTGGTACGTATTTTTTGTTCCCCATCGATTTAGAGCTTCTTCCAAGTGTTTGGGCATGTACTTTTAATGCAAGAAGACTGTATTTTGATGCGACGATTGTCTCTTATATAACAACACTAATGCTCCATTTGGTTGGCTGGAGTGGGAGGTGTGGACTGGAATCATTCCCAGTCACATGTTTAGTTCATGAGATTGGCATGGTTATTTCCATACCATCCAAATGGGATTTCCAATTTCTGGGATTCCACCAAATCCACCTCTCCTCAAGAGTTTCACTCCCACCCCCCATAATTTTTATTTAAAATTATAATTAATATTCATACAATTCAACTATTGTTAATATGTTATATTTATTGAGTATTTACTATAATATTACATTATCATACTTTGTTTCTTCTTTGTTATGAGTTTTTGTCTTTACTATAATTAGTATTCATTTTATTGTTTTATTTTTCTTTAATTATAAGATTATAATTATTTTATTATTACAAATCTACTAGTAACTAATGTTAATGTCCATCCAATATTTTAACACTAGTAATATCAATAGTTAATAATATTTATACAATTACATTATTTGGAATGGTTATTTTCATTCTTAATAATACTTATGTGTTAGTAATATTATTAAATTTATGACTATTATAACATTGACATTATTTCGTAATAACTGGTAGTAATAATAATATTCCTTATTAATATTTATTATACTATTGACATTGTTTCTAACTACATTCATTTCTGTCCAACTTTTACTTTCATGAATCTAAAAAATTTAAAAAATGGTAAGAGATATGTTAAATTGCCCTATAGGATATTTAATTAGAAATTTACAGTCCTATATAAGAAACAAAAGTGAAAGGAGCTGAAATGTATGATGATTGTGTCACATTGTATGCTCGTTTTCATATTTGGAGATCCTTAAAACTATATTTCGAAGTACTTAAATTCTCTTCCCTTATTAGTTCATACTTGTAAAGAACTTGTTTGATCTTGGGATTTTTATAACATTGTGGTAATGGGATTTTGCAGCTGAGGCCCTGTTTAGCTAGCAGAAAGCTGAACCTAGTGAAACGCAGAACGTCAGTCAGAAGGAGAAGGTCGTAACATTTTTCTCAAAGATAAGGAAGAAAAAAGAAGGAAAAAAAAAAAAAACAGGGACCAATCCTGTCGCGAAGTTTTGCTTGGTATATGAATATAATTTTAGTTGTTTAGGATCATAAGAAACACAGTTGAGTTGGTTCTGCTATTCTATCATTTAGAGTGGTATGGGTTTGTATCTCATCTCCACATAAGTGCATATGGAAACTGAAAATGAATTCTTGAGAGACAAAGAGGTAATCTATGTAACATCAAAATACCAAATTAATCAGGATTTTTTATTAGAATTTTTTGTGAATTAGTATCGCAGGATTTAACCAATCATTCATTCATAGTTTTATGAAGCATGAATGAATCTTGCTTTTAGAGATGTATGAGATGGCACTTCTCAGCCCTTGCCTGAGTTGTCATCCTATTATGAGGGATCTATACCCAATGCTTTTTACCACCAACCTTGGATGTGTGTGGCAACAAGTATAAAAGCCGAAGCCGTTAACGGAAAATAGAATATGATGTAAAAAATTAGTGTGATGTATGCGTCAACTTTTTACGTCAATCAAGTTGAGCTGGCATGCGGACACAAGCAACCTGTTGCCATGTTTTATTGAGCTAGCATGCCGACACAAGTTAAATTGACGATCACGCTTTATTTTGTAAATTTATAAAAAATAATTTTGGAAATCTATTTTTTATTAAATAATTTAAAAAAAGAAATGCCAAGAGGTTCGCTTATCGTGCACCGCCAACGTCTTTCGCAACAACAAGCTTCGAAGCAACCACGTCAAGCCACGTGGCGCAATATACTCGATGAAACAGGCTCAATTTCTGCCGGCCAAAAGGCCGGAACACACAGCGAAGTTAGTGGCAGTTATTAGCGTCGGTGTATTACAATTAACGTAAACAGCATACGTGGCGCTGTTTAGTTGGCTTACAAATTCGTAGTTGATGCAGATAAAAATCTCCACGTACGTGGTGTAGGATAGCTATTGTTGCTCAGCGAGGCAAGGAGTTTTGGTGATGATCCAACTTCTTCGTTGGTCTATTTCGATTTACTTTCTTTTTTTTTCTTTGGAGGAAAAGAAAGGAAAGGAAAGCGAGATCGCCGGATTGAGATTCGTTCTTCCCGCCGGCTATCATTACCGGCGGAAACTATAGGGTTCCCGTAATGGGGACGTGGCGGAAGGCCTATGGAGCACTCAAGGACTCCACCATGGTTGGCCTTGCCAAGGTTAACAGCGAGTTCAAGGTTGTATCTCCATCCTCCAATCAATATATGGTTGTTTGGAAGATTATTTGCTATTTTGTTCGTAATGAATGGATTTTGTAGGATTTGGATGTAGCGATTGTGAAGGCGACCAACCATGTAGAATGCCCCCCGAAAGAGAGGCACGTCAGAAGTGAGTGCTTTTAAATTACTATAATATTATCGATAGATAAAGCATCATTGCTTATATGTTTGATGCATCTGAATGATGTTGGGATTGCCTGAAAATTAATTGCATAGAAGTTTTTTTTTTGTTATGATGCAGAGATTTTCATGGCCACCTCAGTAGTGCGCCCGAGGGCGGATGTGGCATATTGCATACACATGCTCGCGAGGAGATTAGCAAAGACACGAAACTGGACGGTATGTAGTACTCTCTATATCGGTTCTTCTTCTTCTTCTTTTTTAATTGCTTGTGAAGGGATGTGATCCTATTTTAAAGTTAAAAGTTTCGTTTTAACCTCTTGGCTTGTCTAAGAAATGAGGAAAATACAAATTAAATAGTATGTTGTTTCATTAGTTTCTCAATATTATGCGTACGCTACAATGGCATGCTTCAATATGAGATTACACGATCAAATAAGGAATGGGCCTTCCACAACCAGCCCCCCAATCCATCCAACCCTCACGTTCCATCCTTATTAATTTTGTAAAGGTGAATAATGGCAGTGGCCTGTTTGTGGAAGGTCCGATCGATCAGGGAGGTAGAATCTGCCCTATGGACCTGGTGGCGATGCTTGCAGCTCGCAAAAAAAAAAAAAAAGGATTATCATTCATACTGAGATTAATGTTCTGCAAGTCCATCGTGGACGTGCTGTTCATGTCTTTTCGCTGATCTATAAGTTGGTTCTACATACGTATGATGGTTATTTGTTCAATGAATCAGTGAGCTGTTCATATTGTACTTTGCATGTACTACTGATGGGTATCCATCTCTCTTTGGACGCTAATTACATGCTGATGAAATTCCACAGGTTGCATTGAAAACATTAATAGTAATTCACAGGACCCTCAGAGAAGGTGACCCTACCTTTAGGGAGGAGTTATTGAGCTATAATCACAGAGGAAATATCCTCCAAATATCTAACTTTAAGGATGATTCAAGCCCTTTGGGTAAGTTTCTTTTCACAAGGTTATACTTTCATATATATATCTAACTTGTTCTGCATGAGGTTCTTATATATATATTTTTCAACCTTTTAAATCCTAGCTTGGGATTGCTCTGCTTGGGTTCGTACCTATGCACTCTTCCTCGAGGAACGACTCGAGTGCTTTAGGGTTTTAAAATATGATATTGAATCGGAACGTTTACAGAAATCTTCACAGGGGACTGCTAAGGTGAGCTTCGCATATTTCTTTTCTATAGACGATATGTTGTATTTCCTGTCTTGAAACTGGTATACCGTGGCTAATCTCTAGAATAAAAATTGATTTCTTATTAAGAAAATCTTGTAACATAAATGTATTCTAACTTGATCAATTTCAGGGGCATAGCAGAACAAGGACTTTAGGTTGTCCGGATCTACTAGAGCAACTACCTGCTTTACAGCAACTGCTATATCGCCTCATAGGATGCCAGGTAGTTATTAAGCGAAGGCATATCCCCGTCGTTTTTGTTCTTTTTTTACTGATATGTTTGATTTAAAACAAAGAGCTGGTAGTCATATGTCATAACATATTAGGATGCTTGTGATATTTGTAATGTCCCAGTTATATTGCCGTTAATGAGTCTTTCTTTTACAGCCGGAAGGAGGAGCTTTCGGCAATTACCTTATACAGTATGCGTTAGCTCTGGTATGCTTCCTCGCTAATGCTATTACCTACATTCTAGTGTTGTTGAAGATGCATGATTTCTTGGGAAAAAAAATGTTTTCTCAATACTGAGGTTTGATCTGCTACATTTGGTAAAATTTCTACTCAGGTTTTGAAAGAAAGTTTCAAAATCTATTGTGCAATAAATGATGGGATTATCAATCTTGTGGACATGGTATGCTGAATAGAGTTCTAGTTGATTAGTTTGTGGAGCCAGATTAAGAAGATTTAATTTAATTCAAGCAATTCTTTGCAGTTCTTTGAGATGTCCAAGTTTGACGCAATTAAAGCCCTCGATATCTATAAAAGAGCTGGTCAGCAGGTATTGGATTGCTTGTACTTCCTATGTATGGTCATGGCCTCGCAGGGCTAGGATCTTGATTATAGGTTTGGTTAGCTTTGACTATGAACCATATATCTTCTCTTTCCATGCCCTCACCAGGCAGAAAATCTTGCTGATTTTTACGAGTTCTGCAAAAATTTAGAGCTAGCTAGGAACTTCCAGTTTCCTACCCTAAGACAGGTTCCTTTCTTTTTCCAATATTAGTGAAAATGAAACACTTTCTTATCTGTCATGCTTTATTTTTTTTTCCTTCAAATTTCACATCGTACTTTGCCTGCTGTTTTTCTTTTTTAATAGCCGCCGCCTTCGTTCCTTGCGACAATGGAGGAATACATCAGAGAAGCACCTCATTTGAGTTCTGTATTAAGCAAGAAAATGGTAAGTTTTGAGACTATAATATATTCTGTTGATGGAGAGATTGACAATTTTGCATGGCTGAAAAGTGTAAAGCCAAGAGACAAAGAATGTCTAGTTATACTTTGGATAATCTTTTTTTTTTTTCCAGTTATCTACATCCAGTCTTTTCTCTCTTGACAAGTTTATGAGTGTAATAGTGTACCTTTTAGAAATGGCATACCTTATAGTGCTTGGAAATAGACAAAACCTAACATGCTTAACATGGTTTTCTTTCTTACATGAATATCAGGAAAGCAATCTACTAGGTTACAAGGAAGAAGAAATTCCTGAACCTGAAAGCCCTAAACCTGCAGCAGAAGAACACCCTGCTGCAGAAGAACCTCCACCGGAGTTAGAACCCGAACTCGAGCCCGAGCCTGAACTTGAAGCTCAAACTGAGACAACGGCAGATTTATTGGTTCGTTTCTTTACTTTTTCAGTTTAGCATTGCAATTAATTTGCTCGAGTGCGGTTCAGTGTTATTTGTCTTGCAGGGATTGAATGAAATAAGCCCAGCTGCTGCAGAACTTGAGCAGAACAATGCATTGGCTCTGGCTATCATACCTGGTATTTACGTAATCATTATTTCAGTTCCTTTCGTAATAACATCCGTGTTCCTGTGTACTAGGTTATTTTCTCTCGGATAATATGGTACCATATTTTGAAGCATGCCATTGTAGCAAGTGAAAAATATTGAGAAGCTAGTAATCAATTTGAAGAAATATGTGCCTTAAATCGCATATTTAGAACGTATAAAGTTGTAAACCATTTCGAAGTAGTTTTTTGGTAAGTATATATGAGCCTAGATGAGTTGAATTAATCAAGTAGCTAGCATGAAACCTAAAAGCTTGTCTAATTCCATAGCAGTTGATATCTAAGAAGTATGCAAACTCACCACATACAGGTGATGATACAAATTTGAAGAGCAGTGGATTGACTGGCTTTGAAACGGGAAAAACAGGGTGGGAGTTAGCTCTAGTTACTGCTCCAAGCAGCAACACCAGACACGTGGTTGAGAGCAAACTGGTTCGTTGTTTTCACAAGATTTTTATTTAATTATAAAAAATTTCGTCAAAGTTCAATCAGGTTCACCTTGAATCACATAGTTAACCTTGAGCACCTTTGAGAAATGTTTGCTATAGATTTCGTAGCGCTTGCATATTTTTATTTTGTGGTGTATGGTTATGAACGTGTATATTCTCTTTTACATTACAGGCCGGCGGGTTTGACAAGCTTTTGTTGGACAGCCTGTACGAAGATGCAGCAAGAAGGCAGCAGATTAGCATGGCTGCCAACCCGTTCGAAGCTCATGATCCGTTCGCCATGTCCAGCAGCATTGCACCGCCGCCGAGCGTACAGATGGCTCTGATGGCACAACAGCAGCAGCAAAATTACTATATGCAACAACAACAATTACACCCACAAAATCATCCCTACCTTTATCAGCAGCAGCAACAGAACCAACATCAACAACGACAGCAGATGATGATGGTTCCATATTCTTACCAACAATCTCATTATCCGCTGCAGCCTCAGCAACAAATGAATTCTGCGAACCCGTTTGGCGATCCGTTTGGTAGCTTACCACCGAGCAACCATTCTCCGCATGAAAATTTTAGTTTGCTCTGATCGTAATCAATTTACACTGTTCTTTCTTCCTTTATCTGAAAGTCGGACTGTTCAAGGTTATTGTATAGTCATTCTTTTCGTTCATTTAATGGCCTTCTCTTGATTATTGATTATTGATTCCTTGTCATGAAAATGCAAATAATGCTGTAATTTGTACAATTATCATTGATTCCCAGTGTATTTCTGCTGTGAAGTCAAATTGGTGCTACTTCATTTCCAGAATTTGAGAACTATTAGCACCGTCTTCTGGAACTCCAAAGATTGATTAAGCTGTTAGATAACTTTTTGTTATATATATATATATATATATATATATATATATTTATGTGCTACTTCATTTCCAGAATTTGAGAACTATTAGCACTGTCTCCATTTCAACTCTACTTGTTTAGGTACACTATGGTTACACTTTTTATGTTATTTATAACTCGAAACGTATATTTGGATCGGCCACTGCAATTTTCAAAGTCTTGAACAAAAAGAATAACTCATAGACAAAATAGCTTTTTTAAAACATATGATGTCCGTCCATACTCGCAAAACATGACATCTTATCGGTTGTCACTTGCCACCGATCACTTGACCATTAGAAAGATTTTTCAGATCACAACTCTTAGAGTTCGCATTTTAATAAACAACTAGCTGCTCCTGATCGTGATAAACTCTTAAATATTTAGATATTTTCTGCAATTTTATAATTTAAAATTTATTTAAAATAATGAAAATAAGTTGCATTAGTCTTCGATTTGTAAGTTTTACTCTGAACTACGATTTCAAAGTCTAAATTAATAAATTTTAATACTAATTAATTTTGGATTATAAAATTATTACATACAACTAAATAAATGATTTATAATAAACCCATATACCCAAAATGTCCATAAATCTTTTTAAAGACGTTTTAGCGTTATAAATCACAGCTCCTCTTATTTTAGACCCAAATCTTTCACTTTAGATCCATCACAGGATCAAACAAGCACATATCACGATGACTAATTGCTTCTCACATGCTTCCTCCACCTGTTTGTCTCTGGAATCTAAGCATCCAAATCACTACAGTTCTCGTGTCTCAGTTGCAACAATGGCGCGCGTCCTCTGGCATTCGCAAACCTTGAAGAACTCCATCATCAACTACGAGCCTTCATCTCTTCTAACCCTAATCCTCGGCCCGGCACGCCTCCTCCCCCTCCGTCCCCGTTCCGGCCTCCCGGAAAAACCCCAGTCTATCGAGATCGTTTTCTCCGGCAGCAGTTCGGTCAGCGTTCATCCACTCGAAGAAACACTGCTCAACTTCGCGATTCACAGATCTGCGCCTGATTGGATCCCCTTCCGTCCCGGAACTTCTTTCTTCGTACCGCCAGTGGATCGTAGATTTTATTTTTTAATCAATTGAGTGGGCTTAGCTACTGCAGCCCAAACCAGTCTGCCAGTTTCTTTGGATGTGCAGGCGCCACGTTCCACTTCGGCCCGTTATGGCCCAAACACGTCTCATAGTAACGGATCATGCTCCGCCTTCCCTCGCTTGACCGGCCTCCTCCTCCGTCGCCGCAGGCCCGCAGCCGTCTCTTTATTCACGGCGCGCGATAGAAAAAAAAAAAAAAAGTTCTCCTCTCTCTCTCTCTCTCTCTCTCTCTGTGAATTCAATTGTCGGAGCTCGAGGATAGATGGAGGCTGCGGCGCAGGCACCCCAGGCAGTGGCTGCAGCGGCGGGAATGGGACAGGCGGTACATCCGCCACCGGCGCCGGTGGAGAGATTGAGCTCGGCCGTCCAGCAGCAGCTGAACCTCGAGTCAGTTAGGATTCGCGCGGTTGGCCTTTCCAAAAACATCGCACGAATTCTCGAAGATTTTGACGCTTTCTCTCGATCTAACACCCAACCTAAATGGTATATATCGTCTGACTTTTACTTAGCCATATGATATTTTTGTCAACCATATATTGAAGTTGACTTTCTTTCGTGAAGGCAAGACGTGCTTGGGCAGTTCTCCATGGTGAACATGGAGCTGTTCAACATAGTGGAAGACATCAAGAAGGTCTCCAAAGCATTCGTTGTTTACCCCAAGAATGTCAATGCTGATACCGCTACAAGTAAGTATTGTACTATCTCTAATCTATTCGCTTAGTCAACCTACATAGCAAGCTCATCTAACATAGTCAACAACATGCAAGTAATTTGTATAGTTAGAAAGGACATACGATGTTATGGGTATGGGTAATTTAAGAAACTTAACGAAAGTCATGCTAATAATCTCAGAATTACGTATCTGATTCCTGCAATTACTAATGGTCTTTCATGAATATAATGGAACAGTTTTGCCGGTGATGTTGTCGTCAAAATTATTGCCAGAGATGGAAGCAGAAGATGCTGTAAAAAAGGAGTTGTTATTGTCCGGGATGCAAACCCTCCCCGTTCCCATGCAAATTGAGAAGATAAAGGTGTGATCAGTTTTTATGTCTCACTTTCACAAAGAAAATCAATTGCTTGCTTTCTCTAGTACATATATGTACCTCCTTGGAATTTGCAGGCTAGAATTGATATGATTGGGGTAGCCTGTGAAGCTGCTGAGAAAATCATAGCTGATGCCCGCAAAGCCTTTGGGTTGGGAACGCGTACTGGACCAAGCCTTGTTCAAACAGTCGACAAAGCACATGCTGCGAAAATTCAAGAACAAGAGAACCTACTTAGAGCTGCTGTAAATTTTGGTGAAGGTATTAAATTCTATCTAAGTTAATTATAAATATCTTAACAGCACAAATTAAACTATTGCTATAAGTTAAGCTAACTCTTTGACCAGGAGATCTTTTGGGGACTAAATCTACTAACATTGTGATTAGTGAAGTTATATTGGGAAAAAAAAATCACAAACAAAAAGTTCATAGTACGAGATGCAACCAAGGCTGGATGAACAAACAATCTTAGCTAAAAGAAAGTTTGCTCAAGGCTATGATTTCAGCCTCTGATCCCTTTCTTTTTAAACCGATCTACAACTACTAGATAATAGCAGCGTTATCTGTGTTGTAGTTATATTGAATTTTGGTGGAATTTTAAGGAGGAATTTAATGCTAGCAAATAATCCCCTTCCAAAATCCTCCTTGGTTCTAGGCAAGCAGGCAAGTGTCTGTGGGTGCTATTAATGGACTGCGACCACGTTTGAAGTGGCACATTCAATTCATGCAGTAGATTTTAAGTCAACAAGTGCTTTCAATATGTTTTGATAAAAGAACATAGTGTTACTTCAGGTTTACGTATACCATCAGATCAGAGACAGCTCCCAGCCTCCCTTCCTAGTCATTTAGCAGATGTACTCACTTTTGGTGATGGTGGCCAAAATGTTGGTGACAATCCTGGTATGTGAGCAGTTTCTTAACACATTCACTTTACCAATCATTGTGCCATTTTAAGTGTTGTTCGAAAACTGTGGCTGATATCCATGATTCATACTTGTTTCCCAATTACCATGCAGAAATTTTAAAAGATGATTGTTAACACAGTTTAACTTTGATAATTTGGTTACATTGTGCAGGTATGTACACAAAGAGTACCCCGTCATATTCTTCCGCCAGTGTTAATAACCAAGGAGCTGTAATGCAGGTACAATTGGCTGATACAAGTAAAGCACCATCGCAAGCTTGTCTTTATCTTAAACTTTTGAACCAACGCATATCTCATATTTGTCTCCTGCTTTTGGTGCTTATGTAGTTATTTCTTTTTGCTGTTTCGTTTTGTCGGGCATATAACTAAATGTTTTTTTTTTACTGCTGATTCTTATAGCTATCTTATTCCACGCATCGTCTTCATACCAAAGTAATTAACTGCATGGTTTGAAAAATCAAACTGATATGTTTCTCTCTAGATATGTCGCTACCTGATTGTTTTAATCACTGCAGGCAACTGGAGGTCAGTTAGGTGGAAGATCAGTGCCGTCACCCTCTGCTGCTACAGGAACTACATTTGAAAATGCTTCCACACCTCCCATTTCTTATGCTAATTCACCTAGATCCGGTGCAAATATCATGAATACGCCTTCTCCTCAGCAGCAGACGCCACAACAACAGAGACAGAAGTTGATGCAAATGCCTCAACATCAACAGCTTCTTGCTCAACAACAGCTGAGACAATCATCTTCTTCAGGAGTACTTGGACAGGTGTTCTCAAAACTCATGCATCTATGATTTAGGACCTTGTCCACAACATTAGACAGTTTTGTCGTTTGCATTGATCAAACCATTATAAATTGGTATGTTAGAGATGCCTTTTCTCTAGTTTGTATTCAGCTTATACAACTGCCCTGATGAAGTTAGATGTGATGGTCAAGATTACAATTTTATTTCTCAAGCTTCTTTTCAATCTTTCTCGGCTGGTTTATCTGCTAAGTGATTGTTCGTATACAATGCTGCTCTAGCATGAAATCTCTTAGAGAAGCTGGTCAAGGCCTTTTCGTTTTGAGGAAGTGTGGTTTCCCAAACTAAAGAAATCTCTTGTTTGTTTCTGGAAAAATTTTCCATTTTGGGAAATAAGTTGGTTTATACAGTGATCATTTGCTATAAACCCCATGATTTTATTTATTATTTTTTTTTTTTTTTGGTAAGTAAGCATTTGTATTGATCAGACAAATATAATTACAAAATGTCTATGAAAAGGACAAGCTATTACAGTAAAGAAACTATGAAATAACATTTGACCACCCTTCAGGGACTCTTCTTCTCTAAAAAAATCAAGCCGAATTATCTCATCAGAAAGATCACACCTGATAAACCACAAACAAATATCAAAGTTTCGCTTAAACACAAAATTTATAACCAATAGCAAAACAACAAAAATCACCCATTGTATGAACAAACAACTAATGCAGCTGATAGTGGATCAGATTCAAAACCATACAAAATGTGACAAATAAAGTATCCCCAAATACTTTAAACAGTAATAAAAATTTTTTTCTAAGATATAGTATGACCTTAGTAATTTTACAATAATCAAACAACTACAAAGTTGGTGCCATGATTTTATTAGTTATGAATATCAGAAGGTTTGGACATAGAATTGAACCAATCTTTCATACTGCTCAAGATGCATACTTGGTTCGCCTTCAAGACCAAAAGCACCCTTAAATGAGTTGACTGTAACCTGATGTAGGAAGCGAAACTCTGGTACATTATTTTGGCTTATTGTATTTGATTTTTCGCTTGTATATTAGATGCATCAAGGCAGACCATGCAATTTAGTTGGTTTCTTTCAGCTTAGTAATGTAATAGCATCATCGCAGCATCACTGCTGGATTGACTTGTCTGAAGTTTGTCATATACAATTTCCCCGCTTCTGCTGTTTTGAAAGATGAAGGCTAGTGTTCTTAATCTTGAAAGACCAGCTTGAATTTGGAGTATTCAAGAGGATTTAGCAAGAAAAACATCTTGACTTCGTTTTGGAAAATGATTTCTCAAAAAATAAACGGTAGAAAAATCCTTTAACTCTTTGGGAGTGGTGCTGCTGGGTGTTTTTATGTGCATGTAATGTAGTCTTACTAGTCCTCACACATGGTTTGCATAACATTGCATGCATGCAGAACACAATTTCTCAATTGCATGACCTACATGGACAGGCTCAACAGAAGTTTCAACAGGTACTTCTTTACTTGCATTTGCCAGTCTTCCTTCTTCAGTTTGCTCTGGTATCTTACAGTGACGTGGAAGATCTCTGTAGGTTCCTGGTCAGCACCAAATGCAATATTCACAGCCCTTAGCACAACAATTCCAGAATAGACAGTTGCAAACAGCACATATGCAACATAACATGCCACAATCTCAGATCAACCAAGCGAGCCAGCTTAGAAGCCATTTAAGCCAGTTCACTGGGACACCGAACAGTGCTTTGTTCAATGCTGCACAGACATCACCAAGTTCTCAAATGGTGAGGTTATCTTACAACTCGTTTGTTGTCCTAGATACATGTTCATTGTTTTAGAAGGTCGTGATTCAGATTTAGTTGATGTTGTAAATATATGTCCTCACTTTCTAAATTTCTATGATGTTATATACATGTCTGTTAATCAAGTTGATAGTTTATTATTTTTTGATATAATGGCCTTCCCAGTCTGTTGTCTTAGTCGATGACTTCCCTAAATATTAGTTATATCCATCAGATGATTATGTTCCTAGGGTGTTTGTTTTATGAGCAAATTTTGACTTTTGATATGTTAAATATGTATTTTCATAATCTTGAGAATTCATATCATGGGATTATTTTTTCTTGTGCATCTTTGAGGGATCAGACTGTTGTCATAGTTTAAGCTGCCAATGTATGATTAAACTCCTATATCTTACCGAGTACTTATGCTGTGCGTGGAACAGTCTTCACTCTCCATGCTCAAATGTATTATTGGTGATACATTTTTCTATTAATTTCATGTACGTATTTCTTTATTTCAGCTTTCAAACATGTCGACTACGATGCAATCTCAAACAATGTTGCCAAGGATGCAGGTTGGTGCCCTGAGCTTATTTGTTTCTGAGAACCTATATGAAGCTTCATTGCCTATTCAAACTTAGATGGCTGGAAGCAAATGGATTTCTATTCACCTTATCTTAACTATATGTGATGGAACTATTATATTTCTCGTTTAGCCTTTTTTAATCCTTATAATGATTCATATTAACCGTGTCAACTGTGAAATCAGTTCCCTGCTTCTGGTGGACTTTCCCAGAGGAATCATCAGGTCCAAGTGCTGAATGATCAGAGTATGCAATAACAACCTTTTTTGTCTAGTTATTCTCATATAACATCAACGCTACACTAAGAAGTTTAGCTAGTGTGTGTAATGCAAATAATCAGGACTCTTTTGTATGTTCGATGCAAGTCTTTATGTTTCTGCCAAATTGTAGTTGATTTGGAACAATCAGACAATATTGACAAGATCTTTTTTGTTTTCTGCTACTCCCTCTATAATATGTTTTTTATGCTAATTTTTTTGGTCAATCAATGTTCTTACTTGTTTAGTATAGCTAGCTAATTCTATTCAGATCTTTGCAACCCTTCTTTATAGTGTATAACTACTTATCAATCATTCTATGATAAAAAAAACAGATGATATAGAGTTTATGCATATGTACTTCTTTACCCGTAATGTGGTCATACTATATCATATCAGCAAAGTTATGTAGCAGCTAGTTTGATGTAGAGGAAGGTTTTGAGATGATCAGAAATGAATATCACTATGTTGGATTGCCTAGAAAGACATTCACCTTGGACATTTACCTTTGGCATTGGATAATTAGGATTAGTTGTCAAAGGCACTCCTAGGCGCGCCTTGCCTTGCGCCTAGGCCCGCCAACGAACTTTGCGCCCGCCTCGGGTCAAGACAGGCTCACGCTCAAAAGGCGCTTGTGCGCATGGGTGCCTTGCGCCTAGGCTCGTTCAAGTGCGCCCAAGCAGTAGTAAAATAACAATCATAGATAGCATTCTCATGTTAAGGAATATTGAATCGTACAATAAGAAGCTGTCCACATAATCGGTATTTAAATATTTTTTGTTATATGTAACATAAACTTTGGATACGATATTGTGCATTAAAACAAAATAAACTACAGTTTGGTTCACATTACAAATAAAATATAAATTGTCAAAGGTAGAGATAAATCTAAATAAATATTATAAATAGATCACTTAGTAATAATAAATACATTCTAGCCTAACAAAATTTTCAGATAGTTATAACTGTTCTTGCATTTTTTTTTCGAAAACATCTTTAGCTAAGAAGTTGAACACAATATAGTGCACATTTTTTAGTTCATCATTTCATCAAAAAAGTAGAAGATAAAATAATAAAGTAGGTGCTACGATTGGAAGGCACTGTTCATAGCACTTATTGCGAGGAGCGTGATGCTAAAAACTGTTCATGGAACTATAAAATTAGGTCGATTAGTGCACTCTATGAGCTTGGGATAGTTGTAAAAATGCAATAATCAGGACAATAGAAAGTGCCAACATTTCCTAAAATTTAATTAGCTCACAAACTCTTCAGGAAGAAGTAGAGAGAACTATGAGGGCTAATTTAAAACTTTTATAACAAGAGAGACCACGTAGGAAGCGAGAGTTGAGGGCACATAAATAGTGAACATTTATATGGTTATTATTTTTTCCCCTTTTTTGAGATAAATAACAAATGTTTCTCTCATGATCCAGTATTCAATATGGGCAACTCCAATCCAAACATGGTAATGATGCAGCAGCAGCAACATGGTGGGCAGGGTGGTTTTGGAAACATTTCCACCAATTCACAAAACCTACAGCCTGGAATGGTTGGTCTCCCAAATGCGGCTCAAAACCCTAACTTTGCACAGCAAAGGCAGCAAAATCAGCAGTGAGATACTAATTTAGTGAAGGTCAGCCTTCTCTGCCGGCGATTATAGCATACCATTGTTCTTTATTCAAATGATTGTTTGGGAAATTGAAATCCAAGTCGTGAAGGTTGGTCAATGTAAAATCAGGGAGAAGTTAAAAAAGGTTTGTTGTATGGAAAATTTTTAGAAGAAATTGTAGGAGAGACAAGGCATAGTAGAGAATGAAAACTCGAGAATCTAAATGTAGAAAAATAAGTCTTCTGTAGAAGGAGAAAACATGAACTTATGTAATACATAAAAAATGAGAATCCTTTAGAAATTTCTACAGAGAAGTATACAAGAGTTTAGTGAAAAACTTGTATGTATGAGTTTAAAGTTTGGAGAGTAAAAAGAGACAATTTATTCCTCTTTCCTATTTTCATGAGTTTAGAGAGCTATGATCTTAGAATTTGTTTGTACATTATATTTTCTCAAGGTGTTCATTCCGTTAAAACATAAATACCACCCGGAACTAGCCTTCTGCACACGATTAGTTTGTTAGACTTAAAATTCAGTCATGAGCTAGCGTCCTCAAAGTCCATTAGAGGATGAGGGCAGATTTCTAGTAGAAACATAGTTGGTAGCCAGGCCATGAGAGCGCATTTCATTAGCAATTTCTGAAGAGATTGCACCCTGTATGTATTAGACATTTCATTGTTTGGTGTTATTGAGTTTCCTTGTTAAACCTAAGTTCGATACCTTGGGTGCCATACGTACAAAAGTGTGGCTGCTCTGATGGATAATCAGTTCAGATACTCTTATGTTGTTGCAATACATACAACAACAACATTCCAATGATAAGTCATGCCGAGGCGGTACGCAGCCATACCCTGTAGGATGGTGTTTCCTAACTTCAGAAGATAGATTATTTATTGTTTCTCCATTTCCACCAAATCTGTGAACATGGATGTTAAGATCACATTTGTTTGTCGTGAATATGGTAAGGAATTTATATTATGTTTTACATGATCATCTGTTGAATTTGTACTGCAGGGCGAACTAAAGCTACTTTGATTAATCGACGCCCTGACTCAGCAGCGAAGTGCTCCACGTACTAGGCACTTGGGAATATATATATATATATATGAATTAATTGTGAAAGATGTGATGTGGTTTTGTAAATTAGTTAGTGTAAAGAATTTGTAAGCTTATTTTGTAAGAATTTATAAGGATGCAAGAATTTATCAGCTTATTTTGTGAGAATTATACGGGTCTTCGAATCTGTTTCCAATTGAAATATGTGGATCTTTCGGTCGGTGGAATGTGAGCTACTGTTCAGCAATAATTTATATGTTAAGTTAGTTATACAAAATAGACCAATTATGGTATATGTTTTTCCGTGATAATCTAAAATAGGGCAAATTACTAATAGTCAACCTCCTTTTTTTTTTTTTTTTTTGATAAAAACCCCTCTGTGAATTCTTGTTGGCTTTTTCTATAGGGAAGGAACGGCTTAGCACCCTTTGGGATTACAACTACTAATTGCATTTAGAATGCGTTTGGGACAATCTTTTATGGTGAATCCTAGTTTTTCTATTCACTAACTCAAGTCAAAAATCATATCTTGTAGCATACTATTTGGATGAGCTTATCAAGGCAATGATTTTGTAATGATCTATTCTAAATGTTATGTAAAGATATATTTGGGGAACATCTTGACAATTTGTTCCAAACAGCAGAAAAATAAAAAAATAAAGGTAAAAATAAGATATTTGTCAAAATATACGACTAATTCATAATAATATTTTCTATCTCATTTATCCTTAAAAAGATTTTTTTTTTTGAAAAATAAAAATAATTAACTGACAAAACAATTTTATTATTTTATAATTAAAAAAATAAAAATATTACATCAAATTAAAGAATAAATTTTAAAATTCTATATAAAAATCATATACCCCAAAAAAAAAAAACTATTGTCATAAATTTATCGATTCCAATACGCCCAAAAAAGTATTTTTCAAATTATTTTATCCGTGAATAGCATTTCTGGAAAACAAAAATGTGACGACAGGTCCGAACTGCAGCCATAAATGACGGGATTGGGGCCAAATAAGAACTGGTTTTACTCCGGCAGACGCGATCTTTGAAATTGTGAAATCGCCACCGAATTTTCAGATGGCGTCGTCAGAGGGGGAGATAAAGTCGTCGGCGGTGGAGGGAGGCGGCAGTGGGATGAGCGGCGGCTGGGGAGCAACTCTGGTCATGGTGCTATGCGGGGGGCTGGTTTACTACCACTGCTCGTGGCGACACGCGAGTCTCGTTTCGCTCGCCGCTGACGTTCTTATCGTGCTCCTCTGCTCCCTCGCCATCCTCGGCATGCTTTTCCGCCAGCTCACCATCTCGTATCTCACCAGTCACTATCTCATAATTGTTTATCTCTTCTGTTTTTTGTTCATGGTTACATAGTTGATGATCAAATTGATTTTAGTTTGTATTTAGTGGTGAAGTTGTGGAATGAGAGATAGATCTTAAAATTCGTGGGATTGGTTTGTTATGTTTACAAATCGTCTTAGATAATTGATTAATTGACTTATTTGGGTTTGGGGAACTTGTCATGAACAATTAACCTACAAGGTGATGCTGGTACTTGTTAACAATCCAGAGAGCTACACTATCTATTGTCATGTGATTTTGAGTTGGCATCAGTTATGACAGTGGTATCAGAGCTAAAGGTTCATATTTTTGGATAATTGTGGATTTTTTGGGAACATTTATATATATTACGTTTACTCATGTCCAGAAGGAAACCAATCTTGGACAGTAAAAAACAATCTCAATCCCCAAGAGCAAAGAGGAAATAGCGACAATTTGAATGTTATTTTGAAGAGTAGTTCATGACATTATGAGTTCCAGTATGCAGAATCTTAAAATTTGTTTATTAGGCGAGGCTACTTGATCTGCAATATCTTGTTTGATGAATGATTTTCTTGTTACTGACTTAAGTTCTCTTCGATGTCTGGACGTTGGTTGTTATTCTTTTGAAGAACATTTGATCTCAAAATGGATCCTAATATAAGAAAAGAGTAATCAGTTTTTGTAGTCACCCTCAGGATCGTGAGTTATTTCCTTAGCAAATATGTAGATGATCTCAAGAAAACCCATGCAAGAGGTGGGTAGTCCGGATGATATTTCCTACCATGCCTGTTTTCGTGATCTTGTTTGTTCTACTGTTAGTTATTCATGGACTATCAATGTTGCTTTCTGTTGGCAATTTTAAAATAGTGGCTTTATAATTTTTAATACATCACCTCCAAATCTTAGTCATCTTAGATTTTACACTCAAATGTGCTGGCAGTTAGTTTGTTTTTCTATTCCATCAGTCACATAGCTCCAAGAAATCAGAATGGCCAACACAGATATGCTGATAGTAGTGTTATTGTTTATATCGACCTATGCATCACATGTGATATTTTGAGTTCTTGAAGCAGCATAAAGGATTCTAACCCGATGCAAAGATCTCTGAGATTTATTCTCGTTATATTCCATATTGTTTTTTGATTGATGCTAGCTTGGTACTCTTTAACAAATTTGTCTAACGCTTGTTTATTTGGGCCAATGATGCGAGCAGGGTACCTGTTGATCCCCTGGAGTGGCAAATATCCCAGGATACAGCGAATACTATTTTTGCATGCTTAGCTAACACCGTTGGTGCTGCAGAATCTGTTCTGAGGGTTGCTGCAGCAGGACATGACAAGAGGTTGTTCCTTAAGGTCTGTATAGATATCTGCTCCAGCACTTTTTTTTTTGGAGTTTGGGATAGAGTTTATTTACAAGTATTCAATTTACTTCTGCAAAAATATTATTTTACCCGGTTAGGGGGTGAAACATAAACATAAACATAAACATGAAGAGAATAATAATAATGATGATGATGGTACTCTTAATTTTTTCCCCTGCTTGTGTATGTGTCCTGATCACTGGCTATGGCTATAGGTGGTTCTCATCCTATATCTACTGTCAGCTTTAGGGCGATTAGCCTCAGGTGCTACTGTCGCTTATGCTGGTGAGTTGTGCCATCATTAGTGATACTTGTCTTAATACCGTATTTTGAGTCAGCAACTTAGCATCTTGAATTCTCTATCGTTGCATGTACAGGTTTTTGTTTGTACTGTTTGTACATGTTTGTTCAGCACTCGCAACTAGGCGGGTTCAGTTGTCAGCCGCGAAGGGATTCTACAAGCGGAGTTCAGGAGGCTATGTGATTATTAGTTACTAAAAGTACGACGTCCGACACGGCATTGATTTCGGAGCATGTAACTTCTATGTGTTTCTGGAGAAGTTGTAGATAATCGTATGTTTCGTCGTCCTGCAATAGATAGAGAGTCTCTGCATGCGGCATTAGGGTTTTTTTTTTGGGAAAATATTTGTGCAGTATGACTGTTTTTATATGCAAGTACCAAAACTTAGTGATAGACTGCTTTCCCTGGATGGTCTTTGTGAACTTGTGTTTTGTGTCATGTTGAAATGTGTCGGATATGCTGAGATCCCAGATGTTATATCGAGATTTCTCTTTAGATTGTTACTGTTATGCTCAAAAGTGAACTTGTTTGGTCTCCGGAAGAAAACTGGAAACACTCATAAAATGGATTAATTTGCTGTCTGAATGGCTGGCTTAGTTCTTTAAGTCGTTGAACAAAAATGTATAAAGCAAGTGATGAGAAAGAGTACGATGCGGATAGTAAAAACAGGTCAAATTACCAAGACTACGATGATGATAGAAAAAAACGATGATGATAGAAAAAAAAAACAGATAAAATTAAATCTGGCAAAATAAATAAATAGAGTGAAACGCCTTCAGCTCAAAGCTTCACGTTTGTGCATAATTTTCATGAATGAATTCACGATCGTGAGATAGAATCCACTCTTTATTCTATTGCAATTTTTGTTAAGACAACCAGCGGTCCAAGTACATCTGTCTCTGTTTTGCTTCACTGTTTCAATTATTTTATTTTATTTTATAGAATGTATCTTGCACAGTCTGAGCACCGATCTCTATCTATCTCTCTCTCTCACTCTCTCTCTCTCTCTTCTTTGAGCACAGTTGGAGAATTTCGAAAATAATAATGGCAACCAGCCCTAAATTACCTGATAAATTCTCCATACTTTTTTTTTTTTGTGTTGGTGTACGATGCATGTATATCTATGCTGAAGGAATTATTACTTAATTAGATTGGAACCCCTGGTGTAGGTGGGATTTCGCTTCTTATCTCACAAGATAAAAGTAACAATAGAGCCATGATTAGTCAAATCTCATCCCATGTTCAATTATTCATTTTTAAATGTTTAAATGATAATTTTAATCTCATCCCATCTTCAATTATTGATTTTAAAATGTTTAAATCATAATAAACCTTTCCTCCACACCACGTACTTGTTGACCGCCAACAATACGCGGACCAACCGTGTTGTTGCCGCCGACGATTTATCTTGCAATTTTGAAATAATTCTGCAATTTTTTTTTTTTTTGTTTATGTTGTGGCCGCCAAATTTTAAAGTTGGGCTAGAAATTTTGAAACTCGGTCTTTTTAAAATTGAAACACGGCCTCTAAATTGGAACATTTGAGCATTCACACTTTGTACGTAATCCACGAGTTTGTGAATTGGAAATTGGATAGTTTGAAAAAACAAGCAAGATTAGGGTTTGATCGCGGGTCGCATTCACGTTCTTGACTAGCTTCTCATAATTCACCCTTTTTTATTCTCAATTATTTGATCATATATATTATTTATATGAAGTTACGAACGTTCCTAGCTAGAAACAACCGATGCGACCAAGTATTCACCTTCCTTCTCCCCAATAATTCAATATAATAAATTGGATTAGATCTCACATAATGGAGTTTAATAATCGACGATTCTCAAAAGACTGCGTAATATCCAATGAGGATCCTTTGATCAGCAAGCCTAGGAATCTTTTCATTGAACTTAGTATCTTATACATATAGTATTAATGAGTTCTAACTTTATATTTTGGACTAGAATGAGACTTCGAAATATTTACATGTCCGGGACAACGTAGGCGAGCCTATTTAAGGATTTTAGGCTGAGCATAGGGAGGTCTTTCGTTAAATTTATAGCTCTTTCTTAGTTTGATTTTCATTCTACCGAGCGCAAAGGTACGTGCATCGAAGAGATAACTGCTTGCTCATTCATATGTCAAAGAAGTTGTATGCTCATAGTTATGCTATTGTTGTTCTTATTTGATATTACCATATTAATGTGATATGCAACAGCATTATGCATGATGGTAATATATATTAGCTCCTTTTTTTTTTTTCCATATATGTGATGTTGTATATGCATGATAGGAAGTAGCAGGTTTTGGGGATTTCTACGTGGTTATGCTATTGTTTTTTTCCATATATGTGATGTTGTATAAAATAAAAAATAAAAAAATAAAAATTTATTTATTTATTTATTTTTAAAAAGTTATAATAGACTTTTAATTTGGAAGAAACGTATATATATAGAGGATCAAGTTGTAGGTTAATGATGTAAAGCTCACATGCTTCCGCTGTATCCCCTCTGAATTAATTGAACGACGCCGTCGCCTACACTCTTGAGTACTGACTTACTATTAATTACCTGCAATTTTCCAAACCGAGATATTTCTTTCCGGCCAACTTAGCGATCCCATGGACATGACTCCGGCGAACCTGGGTCTCCCTCCATACTAATCATGTGCCACTCGTTCCGCCTGCCGCCACCTTAATTATCTTGTGCATTCGCAATGGATATATTCCGAAGCGTAATAATATACGGATGGAAGATAAATAATGTGACACTTAATGTTTGCATCTGCTTATATATATATATATTTGGCATCTGTTGAATTTTATTTTAATTTTCTATGCCTTTTAATTTATATCCTGCAGAATCTAGTCCAATGAAGTGTTGTGATGAAATGAAATTTCGTTTAGCCCTCATTTACTTTTGAAAAACTAAGACAAATTCTCTTATATATACTTACTTTAAGAAGAGTGAAGGACAACAAAAAATATCGGTTTCCATTGAATTCACATATTTGATCTTGGCTGAGAATTATAGGGCAACGTGAAGACTCTATATAAGCCCCCAATACATCCCTAAAACAGATTTTTTTTTAAAAAAAAAAGAAAAAAAAAGGAGAAAAGTGAGTATACTAATTTATACACTACTACAGCTATATATCTGCTGCTGCTGTTCCCTAACACTGGCATATTTATATATATGTAGGGTCAGAAAGTAATCATCAATCAGGTGAGGTTCCAGGCTCTACCAGCTTTCATGGTGAACCTCTTGAGCCTTCCAAACATCAAAACAAACATCAAAACGAGCTTCCCTTTGTCGCTCCATTTCCCCGATAAACTCACCATCATATCCTTGCAATTCCCCTCAGGCTTTATCTGTCGGCTGCAGCTGTAACCCGTCGATAATCCCACATTTCCATATGCACTGCATTCGAAATTCATACTTACTATGTTAGATATTATACTTTATTCCAAATAACCAACTCTGCTAATTTAAATCTTAATCAGCTTATAATATCGTGATTGTCTATAATTAATATACGCAGGTGTATGACTTGCCTCATAATCTCAAAGGCCATATTGAGCACCGGAAAGTTGAGAGGATCGCCGGATATCTTCTTCCTCTCGGTGATACAGGCTGCTATGACGCAGATCGCGATGCAGGTGACCTGCGACATAACATATTTCTCAACAAAACCTCTCTTCTTCTTCTTCTTCTTCTTCTTATTTAACTCCTTCTCCTGTTCCTCCTCTTCTTCTTCCTCTTCAAATGGAAGATAAGAAGTTGAGCCAGGAAGGTACCTGCATTCAATAATGTATAGCAAATTAATATTTAGCACTTCAGAGTGAAGTCAAACCTGTCTAACGACTAAATTAATTAAGAACAGATGAATTGCCCCTGGTAATGAATATTGCTTAGAAAAGTGTACTATATATGTAATAGTAAAATAAAATATGTATACTCACATCATGATGATGAAGAGGACGAGGACGGCCGGAGAGGTGATGGAGAGATCCAGCGTGTTTTCTCCTGCGTGGCGGGAATTAACAGCCATGAACAGCGTGCTCACGATCTTCTGATACGAACTAAGCCCGTCGAGGACGGCGCGCTCCCAATCCATTGCGCAGTAGAGGGCTATCTGCGCCACTATTAAACCGCCTACGGTGGCGGCCAAGAAGCATGTGTTCTTAGCAGGCATCAGCGAACCGAACCCTGCGATTCTAGGGTTCTTCACCATGTGTCTGAAAATTTCTCTTCTCGTTAATCTTTTAAAAAACGCCACGACTAATGTTAGCAGCACCGGAAACATGGTGTTGCCGGCGAGGATCAATATGATGTTGCAGAACAGTATGCCGGTGTTGGTCTTGAAGATCATCATGTTCTCGTTTGTAGGGATCAAGCCTCCGTTGGCGAAGGAAGAAACCGTGACGGAGAATGCGAAGAGCCCTCTGTTGATCCCTTTGCCTTTCAGAACATTCTTTGCGCTTGAAAAAATGCCCAAGTAGGAAAGAATGAAGATTGTTCCTAGCAAATGGAAGAGAACATGGTAGGCCAACACAAGTAGTCCTAGGACCCTGACAGACCTGTACTTGAGATCCTTAGTGCTGCAGTCATCGAAGGAGCTCTGCAGCCCGAGCTCGACATTGCTAAAGTCGGCGTGGTCGGAGTCGAATGCTTCGGCTAGTTCCACAATAACAGGATCAATTCTAGGAGTGGTTTCCAAGGTAAGATCTTTCTGGTAGCTGTATTTCAGCCTGCGGAGGAGAAGCGCAAGAAGAGATGTGAAAACCTCCCCGCCGCAGAGCATGAGGAGGGTTAAGACGAAGATCTGAGAGCTGGAAAAGTTCTCCATCTCGACGGAGTTAAGGCCGGAGACGGTCAATGCGGAGGCAGACATGTAGAGCATGTCAATGTACCGGGGATGGAAGGAAGGGTTGCTGGGTTTGATAGTCATCATGAGAAGGGATCCGAGGAGCCACAGGGAGATGAAATATAAGAAACTGAGCCAGAAGGGAGGGACGTGGAAGGCGAAGAACCTAAACAAAACCGAGAAACCACCGCGGAAATAACCGCTTAATCGGGCGAAACTTACAGTCCTGTGGAGGACGAAAGAGTACGCCAAGTCCGTCGCTCTGGTGACGGAGGAGTTAGAGACTATCGATGAACTGGATGCATTGAGATCGATGTTGTTGTTCATTCTCTGAGAGCTGATCAAATGTTCTGATGAGCTTTCGAAGGTGGAAGTTGCATGATCTTGATCAAGGACCGGTTTATATATATACACATATAGAGAGAGAGAGAGAGAGAGAGAGAGAGAGAGAGAGAGAGAGAGAGAGAGAGAGAGAGAGAGAGAGAGAGAGAGAGAGAGAGAGAGTTTATTTAAATTTTCTGGTTTCACTGCAGTTGCAATCTTGCAGATCCATTATTGTCAATTTTCAATTATTAATTATAAATACCAAATAGGGGGTGCGAAATAGGGCAGCCGGTTGGGGAGCATAGAGGGCTCCTGAGCAACCAAGGTTCAATTCTCGGCCGCAGCGGCGCGATAATCTGCGAGTTTGGTTACGGAAATATGTGCACCTCACACGTGTGATGGGTGCGTGGATCCAGGTCGATGTCCGAGCGGTTAGGTCCGAGAGTGATTTCTCCTTGGTCAAGGAGCCAGATAAGACTACACGACAGTGCCGTCTTACTCAAAAAAAAAAAAAAAAAAAAAAAAAAAAAAAAATTCATAAATATCAGATGACTATCTATCTTTTTCTTTTTCCTTAATCTTTGTTTTTTCTTAATATTAAGTGAAGATGCGGACCTGGAATCACACCATCTAATTAGAATAATTAGACCAAGTAATTTCTCGGAAGCCATGTCGTCTATTTTGCATGCTCAATATAAAAGGAAAATTGTATATCAGTCTTCTAAAATTTTACTTTTATGTTTAGCCTCTAAAAACGTTTTTGAGCTGACGCGGCGCACTCGCACATTTCTATATTTTCGGGAGCTAAAACCGCGACTGTCGATTTTAGGGGACATATGTAATTATCCTAATATAAAATTACAACTAACGGCGATGACATGCATCTTAGTTCTTTTTGACTTTTCTTTTTTTTGGTCAAAAGAAAGAGATATAATATATATATATATATAATATTGGTTATTTATCCTCCGCCAAGACGGTGCTTAATTCCACAGTAAAACAGTTGCTACAAATTGCTTTATGGAGACGACCGCGTTGCCCTTGATGACTTTTCCTTTTTCTTATTCTTTTTTTGTCAAAGTTTTTTTTTGGGTGTCAGATTTGATTTGGAATATTCGGAAGCCCCAATCAAGCTCAAAATTTAAAATCTTCGTTGAAAGGTGGCAAGGCGCATCACGTTGAAGAGCTCCAACAGAGACGCAACTTCGATCGGTCTTACAATATTTGATTCATGTTCATTCCAACATAATATCTCTGTTCGCTTATTGAGCTCAATATTATTATTAATCCAAACGTTGTCTCCAACTACACAAGCCAACGCTTTCTTTTCTTTTCTTTTTTTTTCTTTCCCTCTTTTTTTGTCTATGTAGATAATTCGGAGAAAAATTATATAATTTTAAATAGACTAAAAAAACAAATCTTTTTTTTTTACAATGTGCATCATCGGCCTTAACCTTGTGATTTGCAGGAACGAATACGACGTCGCAAATGCAAGTTGCATTAGCATGACAAACCACAACTATTTGGAATTATTGACTACGTAGATCAAATAGTACTCTGCTTGTATGTTTGCGAGCTAAATTTATCACGAAAGTCTTGCTGATCAAATAAATAATCTTAATCTAAAGGCTTAATGTTTTTTGTTTTTAATATGGTCTCCAACCAAATTTAATTTACTTTCATAGTTAATTGTACTTTTTATAATCTAATTTCAAAATAAATATTAAATAACCCAAGCATCCAACTATAGACAAACTCATGTAGCCGATTAATTACTCTGCGTCTCTGTCTATAGATCATAGAGAAACATGTTCCTCTATAGATCATCTCTAAGAAAATAGCTTTTTCCGAACATAGTTGCTGTATATTGGATGCTATTCGGATGGGACTGCACTGCCCTATAGTTATTACCATTTAATAGGTCGATAAAATTTAGGATGATCTGAGCGACTTTTCGAGGCACAAATGGCAAAAACTTTTAAAGAAGTGGATCATCATTCATGAAGAATCGATAACAGTGCATCAGTTGCCAAATTAAAGTATTTCCAATTATTGCTTGTAATTAGCTCTTAAATTTACAAATAATAATAAATTTATTGGTCAAGATTAAGTGACCAAATAATATATATATATATAATATATATATATATATATATATATATATATATATATATATATATTATACTCTAAGATAATCTCTCCACTTGTCATCTTTCAGGAGTCAAACTTGTCATGCACAAAAAAAATTCCTAAATTGTTTATATCTTGTTTATTTCTCACCTATCACAAAATAATTGTTTGCTAGTTATACTTAATTTTATTATTATCTATCCATTTACATTTAGTTAAAAAAAAAAACTATAGCTATGTATTTTGGAAATAAGTCGGCAAGATCCACGGCAGCTCCTAAAAATTCAACTAGATCACGGGCGGTAATGGGGTATGGTGGCACCTGGCGGCTGGCGGCCCACTCCGAGTCCAATCATCAGCTGATGCCGTTGTGTATGTCCACGTGAGAAAATAGGAACCCCACACGAGCCAATTCTTGGAAACGTGCATAGTGTGATCCCGTAGAAGCAAAATTCTTATTTTTGGCAAGCGTCACGCTGATCGATGTAGAAATAAAAAGATAGAAATCGATGTGATATAATTTAAGTGTGTGATCCTGTGCTGTAGAAGGGGCATGCAAATAATTCAAGGTGTAAATTGAGTCGGAAGGGTGGACTTTATTATTCCAATTTCCAAGGCTAATAATTCGAATAATTTAGAAGAAGGGGGGGCTCAATAATGCACATATTATACTTGAAATGTGGTGTATATGTAGAAAAATAAATAAATAAATAAATGATGGTGCGGAGTAGTTATTTTGGGCATCTCCGGATAACACTCTGACGCATGCGGTTTGTTTAACGAAATCGAGTCGGAGGATCGAATTCCGGAAACTGAAATTGTAGTTATGATGATCGATCGATGGCGACCTCTCAATGACTCGAGAACTGATGAAGCAGGAAGTGAGGGCTACATCTTTATAAAATTAAATTAAAAAAAGTAGCTCGACGGATCCGCACATGTATGCATGCATAGGAACTTGCATGCGTTCAATCCTCCATAATCACGAAGCTCGACAATTTTATTATTATTTTTTTTTTTAAAAAGAACAAAAAATACCTTGGATCCATCGGTGGCCGGCTTTGTTTATGTATCGGATCAATCAACGGCCGGCTTTGTTGGAAATACAGTAGCTAGAAAACCTTAATTATCTTAGCCGACAACACCGGTTGGCAACGGTACTAATTAGTCAGCTTTGTAAGCAAGAGACGATCGATCGATTAATGGCGATGAAGATGGGAAGACACGTTAGTAACGCTAGTTGCATGTGGCAGAGCTTTGTAAGCAGAGCTTTTCAAATTACACCATTAATTTATAAGCATCTGCTCCATGCTGATCTGCAAGATGGCGGGAGTGTCCCATGCATGCATGTTTATGGCCCATTCCTCTCCCGCGCTGGGAATTGGGATTACGTACGTACACCGAGCATCCTACATATAAGTCTATATATATATATATATATATATGCTCACTTATCATTAATTTGGTAGGATGAAAACGTCGGTGCTCGATCGATCCCTTAATTTGTGGACAAGCAGGGTCGACATCGATCCCTTTATAGAGAACATGATCATATGCAACGGTTTCCAAGTGCGGGTCATCATCCACTCAATCAACCTCACCGCCGCGATAGTATTGCTCATAATTCAATCCTCTCAAAATTTGTATATTCGCATACCCATCTGTGCTTTGAAATTAGTGCCTTCTTTATTTTCTGTCTATTCTGCATACATACATACTACCTACTTGCGGAGCGAAGAGAAGGCTCAAAATTGCAATAAATTAACACTAACAAGAGCACCCAAAAAAAAAAACAAACAAATTCTACTCTTTTTTTTGCTGCGATTTATATAAATTATTTCGGATTTACATAGACTATTGTAGAATTTATTATAAGAAAAGGATGTTCATAAACTTAGCTCGTCTGATAAAATTAGTTACGAATGATATTAATTACCATCCATCTTCATCTAATTTGCCCCACCATTTCTAATTACTAACATCATGTGTGCTAACCGCTGGTAAGGTCAAAGAGTACAAATAATAATAGCATAAAGAAAGCAAATGCTTTTGACATCGAGCACTGATACTCATCATATGCATTAACATGAAAAGGACGTATATTTTTTTTTTTTAAATATCACTTTGTCATCCGTGCAATTTGTCAATACAAATGAGCTTTAAAATTGTCAATACAAATGAGCTTGAAATGAACAATTGTCATTACGATGCCCATGAAACTTATTCTGTCTCTGTATATGAACAAGTTGAATTTATTTAATTCTCATTGTTCTAGAAGCGTAATATACACGCATATAAAGCAACTTGAATTAGGGTAACATACATGAATGAAAAAAATAACATGCGAGAGATAGCAGAGCACCTTCCTGCTGGTGGACTCGGTATACGATGTCTGATCACAATATTCGAGCACAATCACCTGCCTCACAAATCAAGACAAGACTCTCCTGATTGAGCTGGGAGACCAACTCTGGCTGAGCCTTTTTGTATTCACGCTTAACATAACAGGCTGCTTCTTCGGCAAGATGGGCATCAACGAGCGCAAGGCAGCAGCCTCTGAAACCAGCACCGCTAAATCTTGCTCCGAAAATGCCAGGTGCTTTCAGCAATATTTCATAAAGTTGTATCATCGGTTCGCAACCTGTATAAAACAGTGAATAGGTTCGTGCTCTATAACTTCTGTTTGGATCCAAACAATCATCTAAGCAGCTCAATATGGTGTACGTACTCGCATGTGTTAGTCTTAATATTTCACGAATTAATGCCTATTCAATTACCTAAGACGCAAAGCTTGAGTATTACTGACCAGTGAATGAGCATCTAAAATATGAAAACTACAGATTAGCAAATCCCTCTGCATATATAGTACTTACCACACTCATAGTTCTTTATCGAACTGAGACCAGAAGCTGATATCAACCTTCCAAACTCTGCTAAGTTACCAGATTCCCACGCCTTAAGTCCTAGGTTGTGGTGAAAAAACAAATATAAGCACAACTCTATAGAATAAATATCAAAATGGCAGTCTCATAGCATAAGTTAAATTAGGTTTGTATAGGAGCATATCATATCAAATAGATGTATGTATTTGTCCTGGATTACCTTCCTGAACCCGTGTATTCTCAGAGAAGTAGTGCTCAGCTCTTCTAGCCAGGTTTTCTTCTAACTTGTCCTGCCAGAGGAAAAGCGCAACAAAATTTCTAAAACACCAAAAATATGAACAATCTTTTAGTAGATTTGTTAACCATATAGACGGTAAGAACCTACAAAATATCTGCAACTGCATCTTTTACTTTATTTTATTATTATTTTTTTTAACATCCATTGATTTATGTATCCATACAACATCTACAGCAGTATTGAACTGTTTCTTCAGAATCTGTAAATGGTAACTCACGCTCATATAATATCTAGCAGCTTAGGTTTGGGGCAAGTTAAGAAGAAGACACCAAAATATTTGAAGCCAACAGACCAAGAGTTAACAAGTGATTACCTTGTAGGTTTCATATGTTTCAGGGTCAACTGCCGTGACAAAAAGAAGCATATCATCAAACTACCCATTCTTATATAATAATCACAACCATGTAAAGAAATATGCTGACAGCTCTACCTTACCATTGCAAAGCAAAGGTTCCACTTTCTCCACTCCCGAGGCACTGAAGGACAAACAGGAATTAGCAGAAATCCTAAGAATTTACAGACGCCCTTCACTTTGTGCTGAAACTGCAACAGAAACTAACCATAAAAGAAAATGAGCTGCCTCTCGGCATTCAGAAACTCGACAGTTATAACCAGAGTTGGTTGGTAAAGCAAATTTCAAGCCTGAAAATGCGAGTAAAATTTTGAATGCTTCCAGATCCCTTTGTTTCCCCTTTTTAATGAGTGAGTATTCTTTTGTCTGCTCAAGCATAAAGAGCCACAATCAATACAGCAGGCAAGTTCCTAGAATATCCACATAAAGTTGAAGGGATATGCACAAAAACCAAACCCCCAAAAAGTTAATTATTGGAATAAAAGATAACCATACAAAATGGGAAATTTGTAGATGTTAAGGTTTTAAACAGATGGCAGAATATTCTCACTGCTTCCCATAAATCTTTATCAGTTATCTGTCATCGAGAAAAAACAAATTAGAGAATGGCCTAGCGCATAAAGTGTCTGAACTAAAGCAGTGGCCTTTCTAGTCCAAAATTGGCTACCAATGTTGGAGCGGTTCCACTGGCATATCTATTAGATTGTCAAATAATGAGCTACAGCCCACATTTCTTACTGATAGAAATGATAACTGTTTAGCTTTAATGAGACCTCACTAAGTTTAATATAGAACTTCTAGACAACTAGTCACTTGCAGCAATAGGCCAAGCCACTAGCAATGCAACTTCAAAACACTGAAACAGTTCAAAGCAAGCTCTTTTACATTCTCTCATCCATTAGTATTGATCAACAATATCCTTATCCTAGGATGCTCATTCCCATCCTCTATCAATGATGTATTACCTGTATCCTAGTATGGAGTGACTCGATAAGCCCATCAACAGGAATAACCATTCCATTGCATATAAGATAAAATATGCCTAAGAGGCAAAAACTGAGTACAACTACTTATAGATCTCTATACCTAGGATTCGATTGTAAACAAAATACCTTCCAAAACAACAAATCGAACTCCTAATTAGATCTTATAACATATAAAGTTACTCAATAACCTAACAAATCTTTCACTACTAAAGCAATTCTATATCATAATAAGTCATACTCCTAGCAGAAAACTGCTGTAAGCCATTCTTCAAGTACAGGGAAGTTTGCCTGCTAGTCAGACAACTACGTTTTGGCAATGACCAAGGCTCCTTGTCCCAATGAATCACTAAGATTTGTGAAAGCATATAAACAGGAACCATTTAGATCAAACCGATTGTGTGATATGAAAGCATATAGCAACATCTTTATGAACCTCTCAATTAGGCACTTAGCATCGTTAACAGCAGATTTAGTACTGCTGCTAATAGCGGCAATACATTGCACATGTTTAATCAGCATATTCTATCCTATCAAAACAACAACATTGTTAAGCAACTTCAGTACATAAAGTTGCTTCTAGCTTCCTCTTAGCCGGAAACGTGAACATCCACACTCCCAGATCACAACAAACAGTGCTCAAAAGTTCCTCAAAGAACCTAACTAGAATCAATGAAACCTGAAAGGAAAAATGCAATGACCAAGAAACAATGCACTTCAAGGGCCTAGATTTATCCCATCTTGCTAATGAGTGCAGCTACTTTTGTTTTGATGCACTGCAGTTATTACTATGACATGCGTCTTGCACTTAGGAACATCACCACACAGAAATTGTACCTTTATAAAAGTAAGCGCTAAGCAGGGAGAACTTTATATGATTTTAAATATATTAAGGTATAAGAGAATGCTTTGACAGAACATAATCTGGAAGAAGATATCAGGAAAAAAAAAACATACAAACTAATCGTGCTTGAAACACATGAGCTATGACGTATCGTAGTTTACCTTGCAGTTCATGCAAGTAAGATAACCATCTCTAGATAGCAATATTGCTGATTGATCCAAGATACCATTCCTCAGACCCAAATATCCATTTTCAATTAGCCTGCATTATGATAAACTCAGCAGTCCAGTAAACTAGCATGAAGTGGATATTCAGCAGACAGAATTTCTACATGATAGCAGGAACTTGCATCAAGTCAGTAGAAACACTTTCACAGTTTGTAAGTGGTGGGATAAAACCACATTTGCAATGGGCCATCCGTAACTGATATAAACTTAAAGACTGCCTAAGCTGGTCCTGTGTTCTAACTATTTTTCCTAGAAAGTACCACTTAAAGAATAGATTAACCGCAAAAAATTAAAGATCACCTTATGTATGGTCTTCTATTCGAACGAAGTTTTAAAAAGTACTTCCATCAAAAAAAAAGATTTTCGTCCAAAAAGCAGATGCATGTATGCAAGCATACAAACTTAACAATCAACATTCATTGCCATCCTCAATTCCAAGATGCGGCGTTGCTATTATTTAGTGTACGTTCTGCAGAACCTGTTAACTTAGTTAAAAATATGTAAATATCTCGACAGCGAGAACACAGTTAAACCTGCCTGCAGTTTTTAATTTTTGAGAGGACGGGCGGTTAAGACCCCTAGAGTTAAGGCGCTAACCCCCGACCAGACTCTTGAAGCCTATCTCGACCCAAGATGAGCAATATGGAACCGCGGACCCGTTGCACATGCAAAGGGCATGCACAACTGTAACAAATGAGAATTTTCGTACATCCACCCATGCCACAGCGGGGAATCGAACATATGGTTCATTCAGAAATTAGAAAATTACATATGTTTTTTTTTTAATAAAAAAATTGATGAGAGGATGAAAAATGTAGTTTCTGCAGAAGCGTATTCGGTTTCACTTAGCATTAAGTTTTTACAAAGGAAGACAAAGAAAAAGGTGAAAGAACAGCTAACCATATTCAGCATCAAAATAGAGTTAGGAGGACTTTACCTGTCCAACTCTATGTTCTATAAAACAGAAACGGTCAAGCCATTTGAACTTTGCAAAGCCAAAAGATAAGCAATGCCAACCTGTTAGTAAGATGAGTGTGGATTCAAAACCTTAACTTTGTGAACTTTAGATGTCGTTAAAAAAAGAAGCAATTAAATGTCGATAGGAACAACATTTCCACCAAAAGATTGTTCCTATGATCAAGAATATCTTTACGAAAAGATAAGGTAGTTCATCTTAAATCGACATCTAAATGCCACATACTATCTCAACGAATTTGAAAATGTTAAAAATCTTATGATAATTTTCGACTTACTGCAGCTGAAGAGCTTAGGCCTGAGCTATCAAGTCCTGCTGAACCACAAATGTAACCGATTATACCCTGCATCAATCACAAAGAGGATGATTAAAATAACAAAAATCCTGAGTTCATACATCTTTCTGACGAGACAGCTACAAATTTTACAATAAAATAAGAAATTCTGAAGTATCCGTATAATAAAATTGGCAGAATAAGCCTAACGAAACCACGCACTAATTGTACAAAAAGGTAATCCTTGAATTGCCAAATCATGCATAAGTAAAAAGATGATCTAGGAACCTCGGTAATATGCCGTCCTCCTCTTTTTAGTGCGTAGATTGCACCCCTTGCATAGCAGCCCCAATCTGCCTCGTCTTGCTTCAGTGAAGAACGTTTTCTACCTGATATGGAACTCCTTGGGTACTGTTCTTCATCAACTCTATAATGCATGCAAAAATACTTAAAGTTGTATCTATTTACAGGTTTAACCATTACCGTTGCAAGATCAAGTTTTTAAGTTCATATCTCTTCAGGAAGATTAAAAGAATGATTCTGTAGTGGCAACGAGTATTTGACTACATAGACTCGATTTGTAGACGCAAATTTACACTAAGTAGCTTACAATTGGATCTTCATTGCGATTTCTAAACAATTTGCAGCTACAAATAGTCAGAAGATCTTATCTTGCATTATCATGTTCTCACATTGTCCAACTAAATTTGTATGGATCTATAATGCTGCACATTTACTGAGGAACCACTTAGCTTATAGGCAACCACTAGCATGTGGTGGAGACAAGCAGCACTAGCATTCATCTTTGAAAATGAACAAAACATAAAGATGCTCAAATTCTTTATAATGTAATTATATAGTGATTTTATTGTCCATTTGAGCTTGATATTCATAAAACAGTTGCTTCATGAATTTTTGCTAGTTTTTTTTTTCTTGCTATAAGTAATACCAAGGTGACCTAATTTCCTTCCTTAGACATGACAACAATATCAAGTAAGATAAGAAATTTGAGATCTTACCTAAACTTGACTTCTCCTTGAAACTGTCCTGAACGCAGCAGAACCTGCAAACCACGTCTACTGTGTCAAAGAAGGAGCCCATAGTAAACCATATACCTGCATTCAGCAATGGCACAAATGTTTGCCACTGCAATCCTTGTTCATGCATTCTTAGGGCAATCATCTAATATGCAAGTACTCCTAGTTTCAGCCATATGAAAGGAAAAATTGAAATCATAACTATATGGTCACTATCGGCATCCTGAATGCTTAAAAGGGTTAAAAAAAATTAAACGACACATAAAGTGCAGTATGCAAAAGTTTTGCATCTTCCAAAAGAAGAACAAATATACTTCTACAGTTCTACTATGCACAAAACACAAAATTTAATACCTGAATTGCTATCAAGCATAGATTCCTTTGATAAAGTTCATACCTGGCCATCACTTGCAGAAACAAAACCCAGAATGATTCCTCTATTAATAGTCATTGCCAACACGTTTCCACCCTAAAATCAGGTCGAGTACATATAGGAGATAAGCAGCTTGCAGATTTTTAACCTTTACATACATATTAGGATAAGATTGATATTTAAATCTCTACATACAATTGGAAGAAACATGTAAAGAACTCCAAGCATTGATGTAAATCTCTCCGATAAAAGTAAAACCAGAGCACTAGATTATCTTTAGCGTAGATTCAGAAGTATGATAAAAGGGTAGGAGAATAATGCAGCTCATCTAGTGAGACATTTTTGGCAACACATCATGATCTGCATATATAAACATTACTCGTTCAAATGTTTCACGCATTGTAAGCAGCAATTCTTGAATTGTCAGCATAACAATGCAACGTAAGTCCACAAGGATGTCAACAATTACCATGTCACGTTTTTATTTCAAAAGTACATAAATCTATTAATTAACCAGAGAACTAATTTAATTGCACCCCACCTTAGATTTTCTTAAATATTATAAAAAAAAAAAAAAAAAAAAAAAAAAAAAAACCAAGACCTAATTAATCATTCTGAAAGGAATGAAGAATAGCAAGCATCAGCGGAATGTCGAACCTGGTGATCAATGTGGGCCCCTAAAGGGCAGATCCTGTAAGGAGACACTACTATCCTTACATCACTGGCATCTCTGCCGCTCATCTCCGACACCACTCTCTTCACGCCGTCCAGCTGAAAACACACTCAATTTTCAACAATTTTACATCCAATGCATGACATCAGATCAAAGCAACAACTACTAACCAGCATAATCAGCAAATTATTTCTCTAATTATACTAACGATGCGACGAGGAAGCTTGAACAAAAAAAAAAAAACAAATGCCAGATGGGATTTAGTAAATCAAAAACATTGTCAGATCATTCAATGAAACAGTAAACAAGGCACTACCTCCTCTGCCGACGGCCATGACGGAGCGACCATCTCAATTCTCACGCGATATCTTTTGACGGCAGTTTCAATTGGCTCCTGGCATCCTGCGGTGTGTTTTTGGTAAGGCGGGGAAGGAGCTTAAAATGTTCCCGCGGAGCATTGTGATGTCATTATTATGACAAGAATATATTGTCGGTTAGTCTATAAAGATCCAACAGAGCGAAAATTGGTTGGGATCCAAACAAGGACCGTGGACTGAATCACGATATAAGAGAGTTCTTTTTGAACTGAAGCGGCAGAAATAGTAAGTAATACTTTTTAACAAACGAATAGTCCTTTTCGAATTGGTATGGTTAGATCAGATCAGATCAGATCAGATCGGATCAAACCAAAGACGGATGGCGATCCAAACACCGGACCAATCAATCCGGTCTGCTCTGATTTTGGGTCAGAATCGGTTGTTGTTATTAATTTTTTTTTTGTTCAATTTGCATTTGCAAGCAAGCAAGTAACTAATTAGAAGATTGATCGCGGTTCTGTTGCAAATTATTACGTGACACGTCTCCACATTTGCAGTTGCACCCGTGTGAACTAAGTAAGTAATCTCTTTTGGTTGCCGGCTTCTGGATCTGATAGTTTCATCTAATATAAAATTTTTCTATTTACTATTTCAAAATGTATAAAAATTTGTTTTTTATACTATGTCTTGTATACGTTTTTTGGCGCATACTTCGGACTGACGACGTTAAGTTCTGTTAAAATTAGTGCTTACGTGATAAAATAAATTTTTATCCGGTAACATTGATACTATAAAATTCCGATTTAAAAGTTTTTTTTTTAGAAATTTTGAATATAAAAATTATAGATTTTGAAGATCTACAACTTTTATGTTTAAAGATTTTTTAAAAAAAATATTTCTAAATATGTATAATGAGTCTCAACATTTTAATGGGTTAAATTTTTATCCGTCAATATCTACACCCCAAACCATCAATTTTAAAAGTATTTTTAGAAAAAATTTCAATATAAAAGTTATATATTTTAATGTAATTAATAACTTTTATATTCAAAGGTTTTCAAAACGTGCTTCTAAATAGGTGTTATATGAGGCTCCATAACTTATTGGGTTAAATTTTTACCTATTCACTTTTGATACCCCAAAACATCTACTTAAATATATTTTTTGAAAAACTATTTAACATAAAAGTTGTAAAATTGGACAAGATTTATAACTTTCATATTTACTATTTTTCTAAAAAAGTACTTGAAAATATGTGTTTTGAGACTTTAAATTTTAGTAGGTTAATAGGTCGATTTTTAAATCCATTAACACTTTGGAATATCAAAATATATATTTCGAAGCATTATTTGGAAAAAAAAAATCTTTTAACATGAAAATTATAAAACTCATGAAGATTTACAATATTTATATTAAATATTTTATAAAAAAAAAAATACTTCTGAATAGATATTTTGGGGTGTCTATATTAACGGATAAAAAATCTGCTTTTTTCATGTCAGCAGGAGTTAAGGGAGAACAGATGATGCCGTCCGTAATCTATCCGGGATATGAGCGAAGGAGCGTATACAAGACAGGATACCAAAAGTGAATTTTCATAATCTCGGAATACCAAACAGTAAATTTAGCCTTTAATATCAATTTAGGTGGGCCTACAGGCTCGGTACATTGGCCTTGCAAGAACTAAGCGAAGATCGAATCTAAAGTCTCTCATTAACATTTTTCGCTCCGTTAATTTTTCGTGTCCCTCGTTGTCAAAGTATAATTTGTATGGTTTTTTTTATTTAAATATTATCGTGAAAAAACTCTCTCTATAATCAGCCCGCTTTTGCGTGCGTGACCGTTTAGTTCTCAGGAAACAATATAATTTCAGAACATGAAAAGTATAAGGGCTTACATCAGCTCTTGACCAAAATTGTGCAAATCAAGCCTTTTGCCCAAAATCAGCCTTATTAGAAGGTTATAAAAGATGAGATGATATGTAATCAACCCAAAGTATAGAGGATTTGTAATTTTTTTTTTTTTTTTTTGGTGGTATCTTGGGCCATATGATATTTTCCTAATTAACACTACATAGAGAAAATTCATACAAAATCAGCCATGCCCATGGTCATCCTAGTTTAGGAGTGATCCTGATTATTTTATTTTTTTTAAGAAAAGAATATGGAGAAAAAATTGTCTTAAAACTTAAAAGCAATATTGTTTTCTTGAAATTTGTCTTTAAAATAGAATTAACATTACTATCAGTCAATAATAGTTATTGCGTGCGATGTGGCTACCGGAGGAAGCTAGAACAGAAATTGACGTATGCGAGCTGCAAGCATACGGAGCAGATCTCAAAGTAAATGACATTATTGATCATCTTCGAGTTGGTGGAATACTTCACGAATTACATTGTTTTTTTTTTTTTAATTCTTAAAAATTCTCATACTACACAACCACAAATGGATACACTAATATGGGAAGCAGAAAGATCAGGCTAGGCTAGCATTGTGCAAGATGAATTGATGGTGTCAGCAGCTCCAACCGCGGCGGCACTCTTCCCGTCCCGGCGTGCTCTGCCGCTGCAGACGTCGAGGTTGTAAAGTATAGGCAGCATGACGGCGGAGCAGAGGAAAACCAGCACCGGCCCTACGATCCAGAGAAGCAGAGGAAGAGCCGCATAGAATATCCTGTTCCCAACAATGTTCAACAAAAAGCTCTTCTCCAGCAGCTCCGCCACGTACTCAGGCGAGAGCCCTCCTCCGTCGGCGGTGCGGTCACCTTCTTCGGATAGGGTGACGACGTTCATGAGGAAGGCAACCTGGTTGATGAAGCGGATGGAGAGGGAGTAGCAGAGGAAGGCGAAGAGGAAGAGGAGCAGGAGGACGAGATATTTGAGGGCGAGGAGAAACGGGCTGGTGTAGCCGGCGGCGGAATCCATGGCTTGTAGTGGAGCCTTGACGCTGTAGGTGGAGCTGAGCAGAGCGCCCAGCCCGGAGCAGAGGAGGATCGACGTCGTCGCCATCAGCGTCGTCCCCATGATGGAGTTACGCAGAGTCTGCACCGCCAGCACGCTCTTCCTCTCGTTTTCCTGCACGTACGCATGAATCCATCCATCCATATTATTTATACCTACCTCTAACGAGTAAAGTTTTATTTTTTTTATTTAATTCAATTACCCAAGTAGAATAATAATTTGTTCATCTATAACAACACTATAATATATATATATATATATATATATATACAAACCAATTATGATTTATGTATTAAGACTTCAGTTGGTAGAACTTTGGGATCTGCAGCTCTGGAACATGAATTAGCTAGCGATATTGTGCAATCGTCAATGCAACATCCATATACATAACTTTTTTGGTTTCATGATTTTCCTTATTTCTTGGAGTACTTGACGATGTTCTCGTGGTGACTTGTTTTACAGCTTGCTGCATTTTTCTAAACCATCCGAGAAACATAAGATAATCTTTGGATGATGTTAGAGTTATATTCAAATTCTATCGACGTTGCGAATTAATTAGTTTACTCTATCATTTAATTTATGATTGAGGTAGTTTTAATTGTGTGTTTTGTGTACGTGTATAAGAAAATAAATTTAGGTTGGTGGATAGCGTAACTAATAATAAACATGTTAATTCACATGTAATGTGAGTAACGAATCGATAATTACTAATTGATAAACATATATATATATATATATATAATATATATATATATAAGAGTATATATATAGGTAAAAAAAAAAAAGGTACCATGAGCATGGCGAAGACCCAGAGACGTCTGGCGGAGGCGTTGATGCCGATGATGGTAGTGCGTGGGCTGGTCTTGACCTTGTGCCTGAGCCAGCAATGGTATATCATCGACATCAGGAGGCTCGTCGGCACCAGCACAACATCCAAGTAGCTCTTCCTCCACTCCATATCTATTCTTCTTTCCTCTATTTGTTCTCTTGATTGATGTGTAATATATATAGATATATATGTATTATCGTGATGCTGCGTTGGTTGTAGCTAGTGAGGTGTATAAAATAAGTAAAGATTGAATTAAGAAGAGAGAAAGGAAAGCAGCTAGCTAGGTATCAGTGAGACGCCGTTTCATTCAAAAGCAAAGCAAAGCAGGCCATTTAAAAATAATATATCTCTCCAGCTTTCTTTTCTTTCCCCCCTTATATATGTATAATAATATATACTTCAAGCCTCTAATTTATGAATGAAAGGGCAAAACTAATTGCAGTTTCTAATCAGAAAGGTTTGTCACTACGGTGTGTCGACCAATTTAAAATTATATCATTTTGGCCTCTTACGATCAAGCGTGTCGTAATTTTATAACATCATAATGTAACTTGCTAAGCAGCTGAAAATTGCGGGTTAATTAATTAAGATGCTGTGATTTTTCTTTTTTCAAGAAAAAGGTGACATGTGAATTCTAAAAAAGATGTTACTGTATAAGTTTTCAAGTAACCAAGATGCACATATTTTACAGATTTACGTGAAGATATATATTAGAATTTATATTAAAGTATAAACAAAAATGCAATAGAATTAATTACTCGAAGAAAACGATTCCAAGAAAAAAGGCAGTCGCTTTTTTGCAAAGAGTAGGAATGTACATTGATTTGGGATGATATTGCGAGCATTGTGTATTCGCAGCTGAAGTTGGAAGGCATTGCTTTCAAAGTGTTTTAAGAGCCCTCAAAAACACACAGACACACACACAGAGTATATTATATGCTTTTGCACCATAATATCTTTATGGACCTTTTTTAGCTCCCACTGACGACCATTGAATAAGGCTTGCTAATTTAGCCAGCACCACAAGATTAATCTATTAGTTGTTTGTGTATGACTGTAAACAACCATTAACTATTAAAAAAAGAGAGAAAAAAAGATAGTGGCTGGTTCTGATGCCAAGGAATGTTCTGATATTCGGACCTCAAAAAAGAAGAGATAGGTCCAACAATGACTTACGTACCTATATGTCTTAAAAGTGATCCAGAGTGGGTGCAGTGCAGCAATATATTGCAAATAATAAAGTTAATGTTTGTCATAGTCATGGGCCACCATTGCTCACGTGATTTCGTCTTAGTGGACATTTCAGGTTTTCTAGCTTAACATGCATTTCGTCCCTGTACATATATATAGCTCAACGATAGAACTTGAGCCAAAATTAGGATTAAAAAAAAAAAAAAAATAATAATTGATGGAATAAGGTTAATACATATTGGCCTTTGAGAAGGTGTGATACCAATCCACCTAACCTTTCTGATAAGCAGTATGTAGACATTTTCTAGCAACCTTCCCTTTTGAAAAATAAAAATTATAACAATTCAGATTGAATTCTTAATAAACAATCAGTTTGAAGAATTACACCCAATCTATCGGAGCAAGTTCCAATGCAGTCTACTCCGCTCGGCTGCAGTGATGGAGCATATTTTCTAAATTTTTCTAAAAATACGTTCCGAGTGGTTGGCGGAAGCTTCTGTTAATAATAGAAGGTCTGTACTCCGTCATCTGGATCGTGGGGGTTAGGCCGAAGAGTATGAGCATGGTCTTCCCTCGCTAATCTAAGAAAGGAAAGGTTCGATAGCAATCCACTCAAGAATTTTCACGATTCTTCATCGGTGAAGCCCCAAAACAGTTCATTTCAACAGGAGAAAAAAAAACACAAGGAAGCTCTCCTTTTTCCCTGTATATATGCTGTCAATCTAACAGTCCAAAAATCAAAGGGACAAAAAAAAAAAAAAGATCAAAATAAAGTCGCTGGGACCATAAATTCCTGCTTGCTTGCACTTCTTGCATGCTCTCGACTGTCTTGTCTCAAAAATCTGTGTATCCTTCCATTCTTGAAAAGCTTTCACCGTCCCTGGACCGCGGAAGATATGTTGTTTTCTACTGTTCCAGATAGGCTCGGCTATGATTGGATAAACTGTAGGCGCGAATACACTGTGCCTATGACTGGATGACAATATTTGTCTGCATCGGCTCCAAATCATGACGAAGCGATGCTCTGTACCTGTCGAGATTCATTGAATAATAGTGTTCACACGGCTGCATATATACAAGAAGGTGGGGGAAAACCCATGATTTGTAATTAGCTCAATAGCCGGGGTAGAGAGACTATCTTCTTGCGGTGGTGATGATGATGACTATGACGATGATGAAGAAGAAGAAGAAGATGATGATATGGAAAAGATGATGAGTGATGGCAGGCAGAAGATGAAGAGAAAGCATCAACAGCAGCTGTATCTTCTTGCTTGGTCATCATCAGCTAATTAGTGCACATGCAGCCATGCATGTCTCTGCGAGCTCCTCCCTCATGTTGACTTGCTTTATTATTATTAACATACCAAGCGAGCTGAGATAGATATCTCAGTGCATCTGCTCTGTATCTGTATTGGAACGATGAGCAAATTAACAAAGCAGAATTATTTTTAAAAAAAAAAAAAAAAAGGGTAGTCGATCTCCCATGCACCTCATCTATCACGTAGTCCGATTAGATTATTTTCGTTGCTGCTGCATAACTAGATTAACTGCCAGGTGTTGCTTTACCTGAAATTAAGACATCGATGTCCGTGCATAGACCATGCCACCCTTTCACTATTAGTTTCTTTTTTAGAATTTCACAAAATAGAACCCCCCCTGACACATCACATAATTTTTAACTTGTTTGGTCTTTCTGAGTTTCAAAAGGGAGAATCAGAGCCCATGTTCATGCAGTTGACATGAAATTAACATTCTTAGACTAAGTAAAATTTTACAATGAATGTGAAGAGCTGCAATGCGTAAACTATTAAAAACTTCGATTGTTCTTGGATCAATATATCACAATATCTGACTAACAATATATATATATATATATAACACAGAATTCAACGCGAGCTATGAGGAGCTCATTGGATAACAAACAGGCCATGAGCAGCCATCAGAAATAACTGGCCATATTTAAAGTACTATAATTATAAAGATTCAAGATTATGTTATTGGGTGTCCTGTATTGTACCAGATGCTAAGCTTGACTAAAGGACGGCTTCAGAATTATTTAAATAAACCACTTATCTGCACCTCTGCTCTGATGATTTCACATGACTTCTGGTCGTTAGTCACATGGATATGTAGAGTACTTACCAAAGGTTCCCTTGTTATATAAGCATGAAATCTAAAAACATTTATTACTTGATGCAATCTAGAACTGACTTCTAAACCCTCCCTTCAAATACTCAAACAGTACAGCGCATTGACCAGTTTGGCATTAGACCCGACCTCTCATTTACACGTCGAGCTCCGGTTAACCAAATACTAAAACATACGGCTTTAATCCTTCGAGACAGACTAGTGTGTATGCATTATCAAATGGTTATTACATATTATCAGTGCGGCTTAGCAGTAGAAGAAAACATTATTCTTTAAAAATGTACATACTTAGCTTGCAAGTATCAACTGATCTTGACTTGCCTGAACTAGCAGAAGGTTTCCTAGAATGAACCAAAATAAGACTTAAATCTCGGCTTTTGGTAATTTAAAACAAGGATAAGAATTCATGATCTGAATGAACCACAATGTCCATATTTATCACCACTAATAATGTATGAGGAGGACTGAATACCATGTGACTAGAGCACTGACTGTGATGTCTACGATAAATTTTCGAAGCACATTGGATTCTACTCAGTGATCAAGGAAACAAAGCTCTTATAGAAATTGATACACGAGTATATAAGATTCGAGCAACTATAGGCTATGCATAGTAATTTTGTAAGCAATCAAAGGGAAAGGTCAGAGATGCCAAACTATCAATTGATTGAAAAAAGAAATGAAGATTAAAGGTTTTTATAAAAAAATTTAAAATTAAAAAAAAAAAAAAAAAAGTTGTCGTAATTTTGTTGAATCTGTTGATATTTCATAAGCATTTGGTGCATCACATGCAAGTCTGATCATCATCATCACCTGCCATGTTCTGCCAAACACTGGTTTCCAATTTAAAATGCTAAAGAAGTATACTTCTAATTTAAGAATAACTCAATATAAAAACAGCTTGCAGAAAAATAATATATAAAACTGGATCCTCTAAGATTCAGCAGTTCTGCAAATTGAAACCGAAATGGTTAACTTAAATTTAACATAATGATATGTACTATGTTCTTAGATCTTTTATGAAGTTTTGCTACATTGCCTATAACTTAGATTCTTCTGTGAAGTTTAGCTACGTTGCCTCTACTGCACCGCGATAGATCAACATCACCTCAGTTTTTCTCAAATAAGTAACTAAATACAACGAATAAAGGGGAAAAAGTGGCAATCATACAAGGTTGCACCTCGATGATCCGCCATGTACTGGGCAAAAATGTTTACAAAGCTTCTTGGCAGGCATAAGATCATGGACTCTAAATTTCCTCCATGTAAGATCGAGAGGAGCCAATGGGCTCAAGTTTTCACTTTTCAGAATCCCAGCTTAGCTCGACAGTTGCATTAGAATAACCATACGGAGTTTTGAATTTCTGAAGCAGTTTAGCGTTGACCAAATAATTAAGTCGCAATCATATCATAACATTACAGTTTGGAAAATGAAATCACTATTTTAGGGATCTCAAAGAAGTATTTTTAATAACCTCAACGCCTTTAAATGCTCAGACAGAACCCTCCATTTTGTTACGAACCACAACCACCAGAACCCCCCGAGAAACGAGAAATCCATGGATTCTTCTAATAAGTCTAGCAACAAGATCACCGAGACAGTGAGGCTCCGGCAGATGCTGAAGGAAGGTAGCAGTTACGCCGAAGAGCAACGGCAAGAAGAGCATCATGTTCCTCAAGAGGACTCTCTCCCTCACCGACACTTCCTCTGCGCTCTCCAACAATATCCCAAAAGGATCGCTTGCAGTATGCGTCGGTGAGGAGATGAAGAGGTTTGTGATCCCAACCGAGTATCTGAGTCACAGTGCATTCGAAATGCTTCTAAGGGAGGCCGAGGAGGAGTTTGGTTTTCATCAAGAGGGCATCCTACGGATCCCATGCGAAGTCTCTGTTTTTGAGAGAATTCTCAAAGTTGTGGAGAAGAACAAGGAAGGATTCTGCTACTGTTCCTCCGAAGCTGAATTCATGCAATCTCCTCCTCTACATCCAAAATCAACTTGCACATGACCCACCATGCATTGTATTTGTTATTTGAGAGTTTACTCTCTTATCAGTTCTATGTCAAGGAGAAAACTTCTTTTATATATTTTTTTTCAGGAAGAGAATATGTAATTCTTTGAGGTGTAATGGTTAACAAGCTACAACTTTATAGCTTTTTGCATTTTTTATATTAATATGAGGATCTCAAAATTGTCAGCTCTCTCTCCCTCTCTCTCTTCTCTTGAGGTCCGTCTAGCTACTGGTATAAGACAACATAGAAACCAGCATTTATTAGCAGAAATTATAGAACTTGGAGCTTGCTAATCGTTTATCTCTTTATAAATTGCTAAAAGGTTGAAAAAGAAGCAAGTTTAAACAGCGAACGGTACTCCTTTTGGTGATGTTCAAAAGAAGCATTCAAGATGTCCGGCAGGGACTCCATTAAAAGCTCTAATCTACATCGGCTCTTGCTCCTTGAATGCAAATCATTCATTGTCTACACCTACGTTTCACAAGTTTATACCTTTTTCACAGTAGAAGCATGTTCACTGAATTTTTTGACCTACCGCTTCTTTCAACTTGTACCTTTCGTTCACCTATAACTCTCGCCGCCCTACGTACATTTATAATCGACCTTATGTTGTTCTGGTGGCATGTCAAGCACAACCTTTGTCCGCAGATTGGACAGGCAAGGCTTCGTAGTTCCTATTATTAGGTGTAGTTCTGAGGTCCTTGCCTTGGATTCTCTGGCAAAACGTAAAAGTAAATATTAATAACACTGGAAAATGATTATGATGTACTGGCTTAATTAGCTACTCCGTTAATTAATTAAAGCTATAAATGGATAACATCAAGAAGTGTATTTGTATCACTAACTTCAATCGTAATAATTATTTCTGAAAACAACAAAAGTAATAATCAAATCAAATTAATACTAGAAAGCAAATTTAACCGAAATCAAAATAACATCCTAATGTAATGGTCGTCAAAGCAGAGAAGGTGTAGGTGATGGTGAATAAGCATGAACAACACAAGCCATCAGTTGAGAGGGAAGAAGGGATCGTAGTATGCATAATTATTGTTGCTATTCTCCATTTCGGCTAGCGTCGGGTGCAGCATCGTCGACATCATCATCATCTCATCCGACGAACTTCCGAACAGCAGCTGCTGCTCCTCCGCCGTCAGGCTCGTCGCCCATGAAGAACAACCATTCATGTTCATGTCGTCGCATGGCGCACCAGCAACGTTAGTACTACCATCGACGTCAATCACCTTATCAGCAGAAGCAATTTTCATGCTCGCATTGCATGATGCCGCAATAGTAGCAGCGCTAGCATTCACATTCATCTGATGATCACCAGGAGCATTGCTACTCGTATTGTTGTATGAGTCCTCCGTCATCACCAATCGATCTTGATCCTTACTGTTCTTCCCATACTCTCTGTTGTGCAGTAGAACTTGCTTGCGCTTGATGTTATCCATTCTGCCGTTCAGAGCCTCCAGCTTGGTCTCGACAGCGCACGCGAGCATCTTGAGGTCATCGATTCCTACTACGGCGAGCAACTGCGCCGGCGAGGGGTGAGAAAGCGCATGCGAGATGAGGATGACGGAGTGGAGGTGGTTGTTGTCTTCGGCTAGGCGGCGGAGGTGTTCGCGAACGCGGGTGTTGCGGTGGCGGAGGAAGCCCAGCTGGTCCATCATCTTCTTTCCCTGCTCCGTCGGGGGCATGCTCCGGAACTTCGATAGAACTTTGATCGCCGATGCAGATGACGGCCAAACGTCCGGCGACCGAGACTTCTGCTGCTGTTGCTGCTGTCCTTGTTGGCCGTCGTAGACGATGGCGCAAGCCTCGACGCCGCAGAGAACGGAGAGCTCAGCCACCTTCTTCATCAAACCCTTGCTCCGCTTCTTGAACGTCGCGCGACGAGCCGAATCGTTGGCGATCCAAGCAAGTCTCACTTTCTTTCTCGCCATTTTAATTTGGCCGTGGATGGAAGAAATGGAGGGCAGGGAAAGAGAACGAAAGAGAGAGAGAGAGAGAGAGGGAGGGAAAGATGGAGGGAATCGGGACTCCCGCCACCCCTCTTATTTATAGAAGGGGTTTCCCGCCAAAAATAAAAAGTAAAAAATAAATAAATAACGAGTGATTTTGTTACCTTGATTTGGAAAGGGAAGAGGAATTGAATATTACCTTTGTGTATAGATCAGGTTGGAGATTTTGTAACTTGTGCATATCTCTTGCTGTATCGTCTCGTATATATATAAATATATATATATTTATTATTATTATTTAATTTAATAAAAAAGAAAGTGGATGATCCAAAACATATATGCATCCAGCACACACATCATCATCATCACTGATTAGAATTATTATTACTACTTGATCTTCAAGATTACTGCGGTTATTTGTCATTTATGAAAACATTACTCTCTGTAGACTAACATTAGTGTACGTGCGCAGTACAACTGGGGTCTCAACATAATATATTAGTAACATTCAATGGGTTGGATTATACATGGTAAATTAACATTATCCCCTACCCTATGTATGAACCATTATGATACATAACTCTCATAGTTAACTTTAAGTTATTACATGCACGACTAACTGTTCCTATTTAGCTGCCAATTAATTTTAAGATTCATGTTAATTATGTGCGCATTCATACATCAACAATGTCATCCGTGAATTTTCTTGCTATAACGTACGCACATATTATATCATGTTGATAGAATTCTATTATAATTTTTTAAAAAAAAACAAAAATTGAAAAGGTAAAGTAGATAACTAATGTGTGCAAAAAACAGTTTACATGATTGAAAAAAATCAAAATAATAAACGATAGCTACGCCTACACAATATTCGACAAAGAGGAAGTGAGTGCTCTCTTCTAAGAATTGCATTTTGTATATAAATCTAAGCATATCGTATTATAGAGGATATTCACATATTTTTGTTCAACTACAATGAGTCTACATACGACCTTTTAAATATTATGTACCGATGTTTCGATGTAACAAAATGGGTACATGTCGTTAGCCGAAACACCAACGGCAAAGTTATCCGATCATTGCAATGTCTCAGCTTCCACAAAAAAGACTGCAGAAATGCTTCATTAAATTTTATTTTTAAAAAAAAAGTTATTAAAAAAAAAAAAAAAAAAAAAAAAGAGAGACCTCAGAAAGGTCACGTGCAAGAGGCGAGCCCGAGGATTTCACCGGGGAGCGGTTTAGCGAGCTGCGACGCACGCGGATCCGAGTCCGTCGGTCCACAGATTGGAATGACAGCTAACCTACTGCTTTCGGGGAGAATTACGGGAGTGCCATCGGTTGTTGAGCTAATAATAAATGACGTCCGTAAACATTATTTTCCTAAATTATTCGTAATTTTACGCTGTAGGGCTCGATGTGATTGATGATCGTTTACGAATCTCGAGGCGGCAACAAGTCTTCTTATAGATCAATGTCATACAGCAACTGCTGCTGCCGCCAATATAACCACCCCCCCCCCAGAAATAAATAAATTGTGATTCTATTGGTACAAATTAATTAATAGCATTTTTTCCAATATCAAATGGCCCTCCCTCTATAATATATGAGTGTACAATATATTTTAGACGAGCAAGAAGTCATTCAGGAGGCTCCATGAAAATTTACTGTAATTCTGAAGAATTATCCAAGCCCGGTGTTTTGCACTCTATTTAATATATATATATATATATATATATATATATATATATATATATATATATCAGAATAAATCATATAGATAAATATTTCATCTACCTTTTTTTTCCTCTTCTCTTATATAGGAGTCTCATCTTATTACTTCATTAAACTATATATTTTAATATTAATTTTTACCATCTAACTGCCCTAATTATAATTAGCTATTTCGCAGGTAATTTTTACAGTCAAATTTTTTCATGGCCTTTTTGTACTGTCACTTATAACTTTTTTTTTGTCTTGTGTTTATTGTAATGATTATTATTTATTTTAGGATTATTTCACACTCTATTTGCTAATAGTGTATTTATTTAACTGTACGACCTATTTGATAACAAATTATTTTTCTGTTCTTTTATCTTAATTGTCATTTGTCTGAGTTTACCCATTATTTATCTGGACGCACTTTTGTTTGTTTCGATCATTTTTTTTTGGTAAAATCTATACATAATCTACTATCAAATACCGAATTATCGGCATACCTCTTAGCGTGGACAAAAATCCGTTTGTCTTACTCTCTTCGGTCCCAGCGAAGCTCCGACAATCTTCTAGCCAGTGGTTAATCACTGTAAAATACTGCGTAACTCACACTTCAAGCCTCATATCTTAATATGTGGTAGAATATATGCTTTGTATGCATACATCTCCTTGATGCGGTTAGGGAGTTACTTGAATTCCAAAAGTCTAGTTGGTATTTAAGAATAATTAGTTTGTCTTTTGACATTCGAAATTCTTGATGACATTTAAAATTTCAGAACTCCTGGTTTGAATCTGAGTATCGAGCCCGGACCAGATGATAGCCCATGTTGGCTAACAGTTTGATTTTCTTGTTTTAAGTTTGTTTATTAATAGGTTTTGTTTCTTTTTGTTTAATTCATATTATGCACGGACGGTCACTAGTTTAACAGTTTTTCTTTTTGTACTATCATTTGGATGGACACTTTTGCTACAATTTAATTTGTTATCGCCAATTTATTTTACTACAAACTGTAATTCCTATTATTTATTTACTTTTTTTTTTTGTATTTTTGTCTTTGAGTTCTTTTTAATGTATTATATATGTTCGTTATAATTTTCTGTATTATTTTTATTATGAGGTTTTTACTAGTTAACCATTTTTTTTCTATATTTAATTTATTATTATATTTATATTGTTAGGGACTATAAAATAAATAGCGACGTTCTTTTTTTGCCGACATTTTAAAATTCGAGTATATATTTTTATCACGCACGGTCCGAAATTCAAATAGTGACATTTTATGAGGCATCGTGTATTTGATCCACATTTGTCGAAGCAGGAGGGCTTCTTATACAACATACTTTGCAAGTGCATGAACACATGCGACATTCAACCATAAAAACCACCGGACGGATTTAATTATGTGGATAAAAATTAAAGATTCTATTAGTCTTAGAGATGAAAATTAGAGCAACAAAATATTAATAATGATTATAGCTCTGTTGCTGGTTCTTTTCTCCGTCATTCTATTCCTCGTGGCCTCGAGCTCCGGCCCCGTCTTCAGACGCCCCTCTTTCACCTCAACAATACCGTCTCTTCCCTGCGACCGCGCCACCTGCCGCCGATCAGTCGCCGCCTCTCATCTCCGGCCGAGCACACGATCTTACCCGCTGCTTGCGGCACGGTAATCGCCTCTGATCTAATCCTTTCAAATTCCTTCATTTGGTTGATTTTCTTCTCCGTTGTCCTGGTTCGTAGAGTACGACTGAGGTCCATTGATCTCATTGCTCATATATTATGTCCGAAGAATGAGGAGCTTACCTGATCGAATGATCTGTTCATTTATTTTTTTTCTCCATAAATTTTCTTACTGTTAGTTTTGATCTTGTAAATATGTTATGGATCTGTTTGCTTTCCTTTTCCGCGTATCTGGATTTTGCTTTTGAATGGCTAGTTAAGCCACGTTTCGTATTTAATGGTTTTATGATTCCTTAACGGTATTAACTCTCCAGAAAGTAGGTAGCTATATTGCTCAGATTTTATTGACCGAAATTTGACCGATAACATCACTTTTGATTCAAATGCACCCCATAAAGGTCGTATTGAAAATAATGTCATCGTATTAAAACGATCTATTAATTGAACCTTATTCAAGTCTATGATATCTCTACCTCTCATCACTCAGTTAAGTTCATTCATATTCCTCATGTGTCAATGGCGTGCATAACCAATTAGCTAATGGTTGAAGATTAGCTCGCTTTGGTTGTATTGGTTGTCGTGCATAATCATTTCTTTTTTAGTAATGGAATTTTATCCAAGGCAAAATACTCTGAATGTCCATCAAACTTGTTAATGCCCAAAGGAAAACAAGCGAGTTAAGATTAATACTTCCACAAACAACTACATCTAAAAAATAAAATTTCCTTTTTTTTTTTGTAACAATCAACTTAGTAGATTATCAACCAAAGAAGCAGAACAATGCTAGCTCCCGTTCCTATAAAAACATTGTTTACAGTGTTATGATGTATGATTTGTTCTTGCTTCTTTCGTTCTAATTTTGAAAATGTCTGTGGCATTAGCAAGCTATTAAGTTGTTATGTTAAACAACTTCAAGTGATCACTCTTAGCCATCTTAGACCAGGTGGAGACAAGTTAATGTATATCTTATGGTAATTTGGAGGGCTGCTTCCCCTTCCTTGAGCGGATTCTTGAATCTATCTCGAGCCAATTGACGTCAGCCTAGTGATGAAGAGAACAATGACAAAAGTCTTGGTAACTGCTTGGTAGAAAGTCTGAGTGCCAGTCTTGTAACACCCATTTTTGTGCAACCAAATGTGAAAATTGTCTCTAAGAGTTTAACATGGTTTTCCTTTGGGTTCCATGTATAGGACTTTAGTTATGTGATGAATTTGTGGACTTGGATATTCCCTTTCCAAATTTTTCTAACTGAGCCTTCAATGAATAAAGCAAGTGTTGAAAGTTTCTGCTGTTTATAATTGATGCCCATGTATTTGATAATTCATATCTATCTGATTTTGTCATTTCTTTGTTACTGATTGTATGATAGTGCTGAGACAGGGGTTAACTGTAGGGTTGGTTTCAAGTGGCGTCACATGCAATGGATTCTCTTCCCGAGGTGAAAGGGGAAGACTCTATACCTCGAGATACTGTTAGTGAGGTCCATGGAAATTCTCCAGAAACTAATCTTTTGGATGTTGAATTTGCTGAGCATCGTGTTGAACAAGCTTTCAATGGCAAGGTTCCAAATACCAAACTCTTGGATGCTGAAGATGTTGCAACATATTCAAACCAAGTTCATGGGAAATCTTCAGATGCCAGTCACTTGGATGCTGAAATTGCTGAACATTCAATTGAAAAAGCTTCGAACAATGTAGATGGAGAATCTGCAGCTACTAAACCCTTGGATGCTGAAGATATTGGGCTGTCTATTGTTTCATCTCTAAACCAAGTTTATGGAAAGTCCTCAGAGGCTAAAACTTTGGATGCTGTAATTGCTGAGCATTCTGTTGAAGCAGCTTTTGATGACATATACAGGGAGTCTCCAGACACTAAACCCTCAGATGATGAAGATGTTAAGCATTCGATGGCAACCTCTTCAAACCTTGACCAACAAAAGTCGTCGTCGTCCAATCCACTTGATGTGGAAATGGCTGAGCATTCTGCCGAAACAGCGTCGGACCAGATTATTGGAAAGTCTACAGATACTAAGCCCTTGGATGGAGAAATAACTGAGCACTTTGTTGAAACAAAATTTCTGGGTATTAAACCCTTCGATGCTGTAAATGTCGATGAAACAACGTTGAACGGGGTTCATGGAAAGGACAGCAACCCTTCAGGTGCTGAGAATGCTGATCTTTCTGTTGAAATAGCGTCAAAGCAGTTGGTTATATATACTCCACCTGCTTCCAAGTCATGCCGGGATATGATTGATCTGCCTGCTTCAGCTGAAAAAACATCATTATTTCGAAGATCCTTGTTTAGAGGGTTGCCATCAATAGGTGCCTTTACTATTCAGTGTGCAAATTGTTTCAAATGGAGGCTTATCCCAACAAAAGAGAAATATGAAGAAATTCGTGAAACTATTTTGCAAAACCCCTTTTTTTGTGAGCGAGCTCGTGATTGGCATCCAGAAGTGTCATGTGCTGATCCTACAGATATTTCCCCAGATGGTAGCAGACTCTGGGCTATTGATAAGCCCAATATTGCTCAACCACCTCCAGGTTGGGAAAGATTGCTGAGAATTAGAGGCGAAGGGGGCACCAGATTCGCAGATGTGTATGTTTTCTTGCTCTTTTTCTTCCATCACTATGAATAAAATGTAAAAGATGTAAGCACCTTTCTTGCACGATCTTAAGTTAGCATTGAAAGACTTCATTGATAAGTCAGGATCTAGTAATAAACTTATTATTAGGATATTGGTTTATAACGTTTCAATTCATTTTTACTGTTCACTTTAAAGTTTGAATCACATGGTAATGTTTGTCTGATTGGTTCAAATATACCTGCTGTTTGGGGTTTCCCATCTGTCTTCCACATGTTTTAAGCTATAAAATACTCTGATTTAAGATTCCAGAAGCTCTTTCATGTTTTACAGTCTCGCCTAGACTTACCATGTAGCACAATGCATTGTCGAAAATTCATAACATACCTGCACTTATCCATTGATTCTTCAAGAATATACATCTTCCCAGGAATACTGACTCAAATTGAAGTGCTGCTGACTTTTTTTGTTGGCCTTTAAAGGAACCCGAAACTACGGGTGGAAGACAAAGGCCAGTCTTCCAAGTTTTTATTAATATTTAGAAAAGAATACAACGGAACTTATTAGACCTATACCCTAAGAGACAGGACCTCTTGTTTATCTAAAAATAAGAGGCCCTTCCAAAAATTATATAAATCAGAAATAATGGAAAAATAACGTTCTTGTGATGAAGCCTGGCTTGATTGGGAAGATGATCCGCAACCATGTTCCCCTCACAAAAAACATGTGATATGGTGATATCATCTTTAGATACAAGTGATTTTGTGACAACCAGCAAGTTATAGACATCTCACTTAACAAGATGAACATGATGTAAAATGAGAAACGGTAGAGGAGTCCGACTCAATATCAAGCGGTAGAAACCTATTTTGCAAGTATATTTGAACACCCCTTTTTATAGCTTGTAATTCTGAAGCCTCTAAGATGAAATTCCAATGAAATTTCCATAGCAGTAAACAAAATTCTCACTGCGATCGTGCAACTCCACCTACGCCTGCACCCGTGCTTGTAACATTAGCGTCTAGTTGAGTTGGAAGTGTCCAGGGCTGGGATGCATCCAATGTATGAGTGATGGTTGCCGTGGGATAGAAGCTGGAATAGTCAGCCCAACAGCCATGCCACATGTGGGTTGTCAGCAATCGCAGCCTAGTGATCTGTTTTATCAAGTCCTGAACTCTGTGAAAAAATTATCAGCTCATTGGAAGATCTATAATGGAACTTTTAGTGATCTAATTTATGGTGTTGAGTTTCGTGAACTGTTTAATGTCCACAATTTGTATAGACTATAATGGAACTTTCTGACTGCCAAAACAAAAAATTATCTAATTATTAGTGTATGATCCTTTTTTCCTATTGGAAATACTTGAGTATTCTCGATAGTTGATTATATGGATTTCTTGCAGATATTATGTAGCACCTTGTGGAAAGAAATTGCGTTCAATGGTTGAAGTGGAAAGGTAGATCTCATATCCAAACAACATTCCCTTGTTTAACTTTTTTTCTACTATTCCAGAGCGTAGTTGGGTAACAAGTATATGTGCTTCTTAAAAATGACTACAATTTTTTATCTGATCTGTTTTGATTCATCACTTGCTAATGAATATCTCATTATAGCATTGCATTCAACTGCAGGTACCTATGTGAGCATCCTCAGTACGTAAGCGCTGGAGTAAAGCTTTCTCAGTTCTCATTTCAAATACCTAGACCTTTGAGAGAAAACTATGTGAGGAAACGACCCGCACGACCAATAAATCTGAATACTAGCAGTGATTTTGGGTCGCAAACACAACTTGAACTTGATGAAGGTATTTTGCAAGAATCCTTCGTAATTGCAAAATCTTAACTTTATTTGGAACTTCTTTTGGTGCATTAGGTAAACTTGACATTAAAGGGCTTTATTTTGGTTAAATACCAATTTTTTAAGCTTTATTTGGAGTATTCTTGCGCATTAGGTGGATTTGAAATTAAAGGGATTAATTTTTTGTCAAATACCATGCAGTGAATCCAATATCTTGGGTGCCACCAACAAACTTAGATCTTCAGATTGGATCACCAGGGTTGTCAGCGCCTCCATTTGATCCCTCCAGTAATCGTCTTCATTCTGAACAGGCAATTGAAAATAAGAGGAGAAAAAAAGCTATGCCCTATTCAAATGGAATGTACAGCTGTTCGATGAATGAGCAACCCAAGGCAGAAGCTGAAGACTATCAGGGGGGCGGTAACGATATTTCCTATGACCCCTGAGGCCATTTTGTCAGCTATCTGTGCTCGTCGGCAGCTTTTACTTATCTATATTGTATACCTGGCAGTTGTTATTTATATGTTTTTTTTTTTTTTTGGTAAAAAAGGAAAAAAAAAATGAGAAAGCTAGCATGCATACTTTGTATAACAGCGCAGTTGGGGGAAATTTTTTGGTCTTGTTCTTGTAAGCGTTGTTAACATGAGAACTGGGCAGGTTTGTAGCATGGGCGGAATATTTGCGCTTAGTTTTATAGTGGTGGTATCTTCTGGGCTCATAGCAAATTAGTGTAAGAATAATATAGTTACAGCGGAGGGAGGGGGGGTGGTTTGAGATAGAATTGTGTGGTTAGTTACGTTTAACGGCAAATCTGTTGCTACAAATTGAGTCATACGACGGCGATGTTGTGATGTCTTTCACCTCGGCAAACAAAAAGAAAACCCACGTTCACTTTCAAGCCCATGGACCAGTCCCAGTAGCGAAAATGAAAATAATAACAATGTGAAGAATGCTTGTACCTTTGGAGTCGACCTTTTAATTATTGATAGATAGATCGCAGAATTTGTTCTTGTTCGTCCCTTTTTATTGCGAACAAACTGAAAACAAAAACAATAAAAGAAAACAAGGAGAGCAAGAGACTCCAATTTCTTTTCTTTTTTTTTTTTCTTTTTTTTTTTTTCTTTTTTTTTTGGTTTTTGTTTTGGTAAATGAGTAGAAAGTTTTTATGCCTTACGATTTCCATTATCTGAACTGAGAGGAACCTGAAAGCCCCCATATACTTTTCTCAAATTTCTGATTCATGATTAACAGTTAGTTATTAGAAAATTTGTAGTTTCGCGTGAAATTGGAAAGACATCGATCAGAATTCAGAAGTCTATGACTAAATCTCTTTGTTATTCGTCAACTAGGATTTCTGTAATATGTTTTTTAACGAAATTCAATTTTGTGTGTGCTAATACAATCCACTTTTAAGTGTAAGACGCTCTTGGTCTAATGCTTCAGTTTCAAAACTGCTGTCTTGAAGCTTGCTGCTGGCAATGCTAAGTTATTTTAGCTTTTTGTTTTGTCTCTCTCTCTCTCTCTCTATGTGTGTGTGTGTGTGTGTCTGTGCGCGCGCGCGCCGCTGCTTCTTCCCCTTCCCATGTATCTTCCGCGTCCTTCAAGAATTATTAATTAGTGTTTTTATTGAGTAATGAGATGTAATAGTGTAACTTCTTAACGTACAACTAAGACTTTCTTTTGCGGAGTGATGCATGATTATGTCTACACCCTCTTTGCAGCTCGGATTAATTCATGTACTCTTTGAGTATGAAACTGGACGGATCATTATGTCTTCCTAAATCTGGAAAAAAGTAAATAGTTACATATAGTGAAGACAAATTGAGAGATTTCAATTTAACTGGATAAAACCACAAAGAGATATTTCAGTATAACTAGATAAAAGCACAACAGTCGAACGAATTGAGGAAGTACACATACAATTACAGTTGTATCCAAACAGAAGAGAGGGATCTTCTGTAAATGTTTATTTATCCAAACAGAAGATGATTCAGCATCATACAACTGTTCATGGAGAGGAGAGTACAGCAATTGTTTAAGAAAAATTTCTGTTACAAGAAAAACTGAAGCAACGCAGACGGAAAGGGCTTCCCTTTGGTTAAGCTAGTAAACCTGCATTTGCTAAAGGATTCTCATTTTGGAATCCCTCCATGAAATCTGCCGTTAGACGCGTCATCCTGATGAACTCTTCCATGTGTATTTTCCTCCATTCCTTGCACACAAAGAAAGCAAAAGACCTCTCAGTTAAACTATAAATAGGAGAGGGAAAAAAAAAGAAGAAAATTTCAACATGACACAAAGAAGAATATGTATTATATGAAAAATGAATATTTCACTTCTCCAAAAGATATACATAAAACAAGATGGTGATAACCTCCTAAGGTTTGTCAATAAACTAATCTTTTGTGCCTTATACAGAGAAGATTAGCATGGCCCCTGCGCAAGGATGACACGCACAAATCGAGAAATGGACACAGCACCGAAATGGATAGAAAGATGAGACAAATCTCTCTTAGCTTATCATGATTAGTTGCAACGACAAAAGACTAGGAAATATCACATGTATAATCATACAGTGCATTATTAACTGCTGCAAATTGAAAATGCTTCAAAGGTGCACAAATAAACTCGATACGTCAATGAGCTGCTAAGGTAAGATACAATATTGACAGCGATAACCTTCAGAATTATTGTAAAGCAAATTTGATGAAAATCAATTACAATAAAGAAATTATGATGTACCTCGAAATCCCATTCTCCGTACAGATCAGGATCATCTTTGTTTGCCCAGACATACGTATAGGCAAGTAAAACATCAGAAGCATCCTGTTTGACCAACAAAGATCATTTCAGAACGGTGCTTTCTCTTAAGGAATGAACTCTCTTGTCAATCATAATGCTAAATCGAGTTTCTTCTGTGGTAGTTTGATTATATATGAATGGAATGGAATGAGACTGATGAGTCAAAGATGACCTTCTATCTTGTTTTTTGGGACCTTGTCTTTTGGTGACAATTAGCCTATGAGGGTTAGCATGCCAGAAGTAACATCAGAATTTCAAGCAAAACTATACAGCAAGATGAGACAGCGAATGCATAAATAATCTGAGTAATCCGCCCTGCCTAGTTTTAACTGGGACTCCCCATCTATTGGAGTAAATATAAATCAGCAGGCACTTCTAAACTTAGAAAACAAGTGATTTCATGTATATTATTCTTCCACAAACACGAAAAAGTAAGACGAAATGCTTACATTTACAGTGACATCAACAGTGCACCTCTTATACTCCACATCTTCAAAGGTATCAAGCGTAAAGACTTCTTCATCTGTGAGCCCCTGCAACACCTGGATGGTCGGACATGTTAAGTCATTAAACGATAAACCGGTGAAGGCAAAAGTAATCACCAAAAATTCACTGTCCGGTTAAAGTGGCATATTGCTTAACTAGGTAGTGTAGTGAAACTAATTTGATCTACCTCTCAGAGGATCACTTTAATCCCGATGAAACATCCATAATTAAAAAAGCGTTGGAGGGTAAATAAAAAGCGCAGTGGCGGCATTTTATTATGGATCATTAAAATTGTCAATGAAGCAGTTAATTCATTACATGTAGATTGTACAGTGGGTGAATATAAAAAGCGATATGGATTAAGCATTTCCCATGCGAATATGGGTTTATGATGATGGGTTTATGATTAAGCAATTCGCTGTTAAGACATAGTACGAATTTTCACTTTCATGTAATATATCATACACATTATATTCTTTACAAAGAATCCAGTCACTACAACGTCCATCCCTGGCAATGCTCCTTAGTCCATTTTTCCACAAAATTATTAGCATTTACAAAATTTAGATGGCTAGAAGCAGCAGACCAACTTTGCTAACATAGACGAACAAAAACAAAAGCCATTTTATTTACATTAACTTGAAAGTAAGGTGCAATATGCACTTAGACCAGTAGAAGACTCAACCGCGACCACCCCAATTCCTAAGTGCATGAACAAATCCTACACCCTTTAACTATAGGTAGTGTTGGATCATTAGAAATCTAAAGGTGCAAAATACAGATAAAAAACACGGACAATCACAGAAAGTCATAACAAGTATAGTCCTATTGAAGAAGAACCATTACCAAAAGGGAAATGATAAATCATACATTTTGGCAATTGAATCATGTATGTACTTCAATTGACAACCAACCATCATAAAAATAAGTACCCCACCGAATAAATCATACATATTGCATATGAATTATGAACATTAACAGACGAACACCTTGAGAGTATATCCTCGTGAGCAACTATTTGTAAGTGTACACCTTGTTAGATGTCAGTTGTATGAACAGAACAAACTAGGATGGAGTATATTAAATTATGCCCACAACTCTAAGGCCCTTTGCATCCCTCAACTAATAACCGAGAAAAGTCTAACAGGATACTATGGCCAAGCACAAAGAAGCTTGTTTGATAAGGTCCAGGAGAAGGTGAACGAATTTGGATGCAGGATAACAAACCTTTCCAGCAACCTTGGTACCATCACGCGGAAGGATGGCAGGATAAATGCGTCCCCTCACTTTAAACCGATGGCTGCAAGAGTAACTAAGAATTAGTGGGCAGACGGAAATATATGGAAGGAGAATACAGCAGACGGAAATATGTGGGGGGAGGAGAGAGAGAGAGAGAGAGAGAGAGAGAGAGAGAGAGAGGGTGGTCGTCGTCGTACAATCCATGAAGAGTTGCAGGAGAGGAAGGTGGGACGCGCTTGAGGACGAGAGCTGCAACTTCATCAGCCATCAGACTTCCGTAGACGAACACGTTGTGGGCTGATGATGATGCTGGTGCTGCCACTTTTTTACAAGAAGAAGAAGAAGAAACAGAAGCTGCTGCGGAGCTCATTGCTTGCTGATTCTCGTTACCTCCGTTCTCTCTCTCTCTTTCTTGCCGTGATTTTCTACTCCTTCCTTTACAAAGAGAGAAGCAAAAGAAAAGCAGAGTCTTCAACGATTCCAGAGCAGATTTTCTTTTGGGGTTTATTATTAAAATATATTAAAACAAAGATGCTGAACTGAACAAGCCAATTTCATATCGTTCCTCTTTTTTTTTTTTGTTCTATTTTTTTATCAGAACCGTAAGCAGTTCGAAGTATGTCCAGACTAATTTTTTTTTTCTAAACAATAATATTTTATACTAATTTTATTGAAGTAATCTACAAATTTTTGTACTAATATTGACTTAAATTTATCCAACTTAGATAGTTATATAATTAATTTAATAAATAATTTAGATTAAACTGCCAATGTTAACCTACTTGGTAATACTAAATACATAACTAAACAATTTTAACCGGTAGCTAAATAGTTTCCAACACTTGAACTAATTCAAACAGTTTTAATCTTTTTAGCTCTTTAGCTCAAAAATAGTATATAGGGGGATGGAGCCCCTGTCCTGTCTCGGGTGTTAAAAAAGTACATTATTTACCACTATTATTTTTATATTTAAAAATATTCACTTAAAAAAATTTTAACATCAATCATAGATCATATTAAAATTTATTTTATTTATATTTTAATTTTAAAATAGTTTTAAATATGCTGTTTAAATTAGCAAAATAATTTCTAAATTTTTACTAAAACTTCGAAGTCATAAACTAACTATTTAAAAATATTAAAAAATTATAAAGCACATAAAAATATTTATATGTAATATTCTTCAAATAATATTTACATAATAAATAAAATTCTATTGATATAAATTTTTAGATATGAACTAATTTATAAACTGAGTTTAAAAAGCACAATGGATAATGCCCTATACGAAGAGTGTGTAAAAATACAAAATGTCATATAAAAGAATATAAAAACGAAAAATATGAGGAGTGGCACTGGCGGACTTTCTAGAGAGATTTGACTGATGGTGGTCGGCATGACAACCAACACAACAAAGGAGTATATATATATATATATATATATATATATATATAGATTATCATAGCGGTGCTTTATTCCTCTGTTTAGAAGTATGTAGTTCCGTCCCAGGTAAGCATGATGCAAGTAATCCCTCCTCATCTCGACCCTGAGAGAGCAAACGAAACCAAACCAAACCAATCATCCAGGATGACAGCAGCTGTTGCTATCATTGTCCTTCCTTTGGGACTCTGAATATTTATTAGGAATAATCATAACTAGACCACTAGTTCTTCTAATAACTACAAAATCAAACAAGACACCTTCGAAAAATTCCAAATATAAACTAAAATTAACTTTAATATGATCTACATTTTTTTACTTACTTATTAAAAAAATAAATATAAAAATTATAAGGTACACCATAAATTTTTTTAGGATTCGAAATATTCACAAAAAACACTTGGGCGTGTGCATTCTAAAATATTTTTGCAATTTCTTTAGAAAGCTAAAAAGTAGGAGTAGTTTTACAAGGCAGGACAATCAAAATCCCTAGTTGCAACAACTAATAATAATTGACAAAGAAAGGATTCAGTGCAGGGGAAGGGGGCTTCCAGAGTCAATTGCGTACATCAGCAAGCCACTCGTTGATGTGACCTCATCGAACATATATATACATACATACATACATACATATACACTGCATCTTCATCCAGAAACAACCGATCACGGAACAAACTGTCAATTCTTACAACAACAACAACAACAACAACAACAGTACGCAAAACAAGGTTTAACCTCCAACATTAAAACAAAAGATGCAAATAACCCGATGAATGCTACAAACAGTTTGTTGCTTCACTAAATAAATTGTTATACTATCCAACAATTTTTACCAATCTCAGATGCATTAAGGTGTTCTCGTTACATTACAGCTTCTCCTATGCGCATTGGCTCAGCCGCACCCCTGAGTAAATCAAGGTCATCATGCCACTTGGGAAGGCAATCACCGCTATGCAAGTTTCGTGTAACACCATAGGCATTTATCTGCAATAACAAACATCTAATTAAGGCATAATTACATATTAGTCCATGCTTTTACACCATCCTCCCAAATAACCGCTACATCTTTATAAATTTTGCTAAATCAAATCACATGTGCGTAGAGATACAAACCGTACGGGGTCGGGCCGGCCCGCACGGTTCGCAACGGGCAGCCCAGACCCTGAAGATGCTGGCTCGGCTTGGCCCACCGAGCCATTTAAAAAAAAATTAAATAAAAAAAATTTGTTTAAAAATTTAAAAAAAACAAAACAAAACAAAAGGTGCAGCTGCTGAGTGCTGACGCGCTCGCGTCAGCTTTCAAAAAAAAAAAAAAATTAAACACGTGGGGTGGTCCGCGAGCCGACCAGCCCCATCCGACACGAGCGGACTGATTTTTCCAGCCCGACTCGCATATATATATATATATATAGACTAATCTCCACTCAATAGGAGCTCGGCCTGCTCCTAATCTACACACACACACACAATACATAAAAAAACAACATAAATAATTCTGACGTATACGTAGGTTTATCATCACAAGCATGTGAGAGAATTTATCATCGCTATATTATATTCAGGGTAACACGATCTTTCGGGCTGATCGAAAGGTTGAGATTTTTTGTCTGATGAATTATAGAACAACAAAAAAATAGACCGGCTTCGAATAAAATTTTTTCAGATAATCTCAAAAAAAAAAAAAAAAAAAAAAATCCTTATACATTTCATACATACTCCAATTCCAATGTAAAAGGGGCCAGCTGCTGTGATAGTTTATAGAATCAAAGCACAAAGTTAAGTTGGTCATGCTCCATTTCAATGCTGCTGCTTTATGAAAGTTTATTATGATATATTTCATGATGCTTTGAGAGATAAATAACATTTTCTTTTTAAAAGAACAACACAGGCTAAAATTCTCTTAGTGACATAAATAAATAAAATAGAAATTTTTCTGACGACAAAAACAGCCGCTGATCCCTGCCCATCAGCTATTGGCTGGGCAATCTTAACATTTGGAACACCCCTAGACATCATCACCTGTGTGTTTTCGAAGCATGTGACCTTGAACGTATCCATCTTCCCTGACAATATTCTTACCAAAAAAAAGACCACCATTTTCTGATCTGTTTTGTCCTGCGGCATCAATCTCAGATCATCAAATCACTAGCTCTTAAATGTGTTTTTGGCTGGTATTTGTGCAGCAGCTCTATTGTGAGAAATGTTAAGATAATTCCAGGAATTAAAGATATGCATATCCAATTATGGATGAGATAATTCCACATCCCATTGGTAAGGTATGTGTAGCTCCAAATAGATCTCCAGTTCACCAGGAATTCACACAAAAATGACCTGGATATGGATTTGGAGAGAGCAGTAGGTCTAGCTGCAATAATACAACAGCATATGCCAAATAAAAACACTATACGGAAAAGCACTGAAGGGCAAAACGCCAATATAAGCCAAATCCAAACATTGCAGGGGGTGAAAACCATCTACCTTATAGAACGACGAGAAGTGCAAGGAAGCATCTGGGTGTTATTAAACAGTGATTTAAATATGACTTTCTACTTATTTACTACTACATAGCATGAAAACGGATCCCCCAACATTTGAGACAGAGGAGCAACTAACAGAAATTACTTTCCAAGCTAACCAAAACGGGCGAAAGGCCTGATGCAGCTACTAACATCTACATGTCCAAGCATCTCATAGGTCTTATTCTTTCAAGTTTAGTTTCCTTGATCAGCTCAGTGAACTCATCTATAGAATCAGCAAAGTGACCAAGCATTTTTATAAGATCATTCGCTTGTCTGCTAGCAAGCTCAATGCCTGCATTGTTGATCTTTTCAAGGTCCGTAAGGGCAGGTCGTTTGCCAGCATTCTCATCCACCTCTGCTTCTAGAATTGCATGTATTTTTTGAGCATTTTCTTCCAACTTACTTGCAATTTCTACTTCCCTACTTGGGCTCCTTTCATCTCTGCTGTCTGCCTCCTCATCTGAGCCTGGATAATCCAACAAACATAATAAATACAAGTAACAGGAGCCAAGCGTGCCATGTAGGACATATATTAATTAGGCAACACATTAAGCAACAACAACAAATAGATGAAATTGCCAAATAGCATTATACATAATTACATATCAAATTGTCAACTAACAGGTAGCTACTGAGAGTATTTAGTGATTACACATATCAGGTAGGGAAGAAGGCAAAATATGGACATGCATCAGACCTTGTTTTTATTAGTACAAGGACAGAGACTAGAGACAATAAGACCACAAGGACAGAGAGGATAAGAAGTCAAATTTCCACCTGAATCAGTACTGATACCAAATATTTCAGAGTCAGTTTTATCATTCAGATTATCCGCATCACTGTCTCCAAGAAGTAATTGCAACTCTATTCCCTCACCCTTCTCCACATTCTTCTCAGCTTCTTTACATGTTTTCACTTCTGAGTCAAAATATTACATAGTGAGACACCAATATCTACTTAGTAAAGTAAAACAATGATGCACAAGCATACTAAACCTCCACAGTAAAGTAGCCTTGAATGCAAGTTCCCTGAGTAGAATCTTTAGTGGGGCTGTTCAGTTGATGAAATTAAAATTTACACTAAACTAGCCCCAGTGAAGAACTTAGGTAATACAGACAAGTATTGAAGCATGCAATTCTTTCTTATACAAAACCAACATCAACAATTCACTTTCCCACTAGATGCACAAGATATCATCACTACGAAATGATGGTGATGTATTTCGCTCGAAAAACGCCGAGACACTGTACTCGACAGAGCTAAATTATTGGGAACAGAGAGTCGACAGTGCTGTTCCATCACATCACAGCATTCAATATGACGAGAGAAAGGAGAGCTGAAGGGAGCAAGCAGGCAGAAGCTTGCTGATTTTAAAAAATTAGTAATTACTTTGGATCGTTATTATCATGTAATGACAGTTTAATACATTTAAGCCAGTCGCCTGCCTTCTAACAGTGGCATGATGTGGTTTCTCGTACACCCCACAAGCCGAGTACTAAGTTCCTCTTAATCATGTCGCTCTAATCTCGGCAGCAGTTTTGAGGTCGGTTTTAGCTGTATTCAAAATTGTGGCAAAAAAAATAGCATTGCTTTTGATAAAACTGAAATACCTGAACCATTATTATCAGTGTGGTGCAGTGTGGCTTGAGCTGCATTACAGATGCCTTTGGAAATGCTGGTGGAGGGCAAAGAAGGCTGACCTGCATCGACCTCCGGCAGGGCGATGGAAAAAACAGCCATTGCATCGAACACTTGGCGATCATAGGAAGGCGGAAGGCTGAGCTGAATCCTTTGATCATGTTGGAGGTCCCAATAAGAATTGGAAAAAGTGAGACTTAATTTGTTGGACTCCCACTTCAGGATCATCTTGTATTCGGCAAGCAGAGACTCCCACTTTTGCTTGCAGTGGGTAGAGGAGCGGATTACCCCGAAATGGGCGCAGTTTTCCGCGATCATGTTCCATCTCTGGTACCAAGAGAGGGATTTGACCCAGTGGTCGTCGAGAGAGGCGATCTCGTTGAGCAGGATGAGGGATTCGTATGGGGACCAGTAAGGTGCTGTGCGAGAGCGAGTGGAGCGCGAAGAAGCAGGCGCGGGGGGATGCTGGTCGATGGCGGTAGTCAGAGTGAAGGAGGTGGCGATGCCGGTCGATTTGATGTCTCTCTTTTTTTTCTTGGGGTTTGCTGACGTCACTGCAGTGATTAGAGGAGGAGGAGGAGGAAGGTGATGACGTCTGTCGATGATGAAAGCAGGGAGCGCTTGGACGACGGGAATGGTGACGGGGCCAAGAAATTGGGGGATGATGTTTTCCCGCCGAACACTCATTACACAGTCGGCAGCGATGTTGGTAGGGTCGGCAGCGTCTGGTTGCAGCGTCCCAGAGCGGCGATGTTGGTAGGGTCGGCAGCGTCTGGTTGCAGCGTCCCAGAGCGGCGATGTGCGGGCGCAGAGAGCTTGCACGATCACCCATTTCGTCTCTTCTTCTACTACTCCTTGGTTCCGTGGCCGTCTTACTCCGACTGAATCACCCATTTTTTGTTTATAAAGAAAACAAAACTCCGCCCTCCCCCACCCTTGATAATGATTGATTTCAATTCGATAAAAGGAGCGCAACGTCGTCGATCATCTGAGCCAACAATCTGCGCACCATCGTAATAATGGTCTATTCAGTTCCTCCTTCGCCACCGGCACCACATGACGGACAGAATGTTAGTTGCATGAGAATTGGCTTGATATATAAAGAGAGGAGAAAACTTACGTGTGCTGGTAGAGGAAATAGCGAGCATAATCAGACACTGTTTGTGTATCAGCAGCCTGCAAACAATCCAAATTATAAGAAGACAAGTGCCAAAAAAAATCCCACGAGTCATTTTAATAATAGGAAAAAACACAAACAAATTTATAGCCAGAAAATCAAACAGTGTCATCCTTGATGACTGTTGCCAACATTATGCAAGTCTTAACTTTGTACAACTTTTACTGACACAGAATTTTCTGTATGGTGGTCCTTTATGAGCATTCTATACTTGTAAGAAGCCCACCTAAATGCCATCATTTACTTTTTGTCCATATTTACAGCAAGCTGCAACTCATGCAGTCTGCCAAGAATTAGGACAATTGTAGTATTTTAGACAGAATTTTTCAGGGCAAAGCCAGATGTTGACGACCTCCCTCAAGGGAAGGAATTTTGGAGTCGCCACCTAGATATTTATGGAAATCTAGAAACCGGATAAGGCATGTTTGAGATTCTTTGGCTCGTTCGTCGATTACGTGTGGGGAAGATATGACACCCCCACATCGCCCCTCAAAAGAGGGTACTCTTAATTAAGTGGTTTAGCTTTATTTAAAGTTAAGATTCGTTGTTTCTACCTTCTTTGAACATAAATTAGCACAAGTTTCTAGAAATCGGATAACCACCTCATTCTATTATTGTGCTAATTAAAAACTCAAACGGAATATTGGATATTATGCAGGTAGTGGTAATATATATGAAAACAAATCATTGTCAAGGTATAGGATTCGGATAACCACCTCATCCCAACCTCAGGAATACAGACATATTTGTAACAAATAGCTATAACATAGAACATGCATAAATATAGTTCGTCAATGTCGAGTCGTAGTGCCGAAATGTTCTTAACGTCGTGTAGTGTGTGAAAATATTTTTTTATTAGGTTGGGCTCAGCGCGTTTCCGTTTCCTCTTCATCGCCCATTTATAGAAATTCTCGAGATGTAAAGTTCGGTTAACCGCCTCACTCTAATCTCGGTTTTGGAGATGTTTCTTTAAACCTCTTATCAATTTATAAAGCTAAGAAGATATCTTTTATCCTTGAAAACATTTAGAATTTCGAGAACATTTAATCGAGGTGTAAAGAACGGTTAAACCGCCTCACTCTAACCTCGAGTGATAATTAATCGACCTAATAAATATTTACCTCATACATCCATCAATATAGCCAACAGATAATCATTCAATTTCATATATAAAATTTCAATCGAAATGCAAACCATTGAATTAATTATCGAACCGAGGTGTAAGGTTCGGTTAACCGCCTCACTCTAACCTCGGACGATAATTAGTTGACGTAATAATATTCATATTGCATTCACATCCACATTCACATACGAATTTACCTATTCGAACTACAATCATTCAACAGTTGCTACACCGATAACCGAAATACACAAATTTATACATTCACCTATATAGATTCGCACACATTCACATGTACATTCACATATACGAATTTACATACCCGACGAAACCCGCAATCGACAACCGAGATACGCCGATTAAATATTCATACATTCACCTCGCAAATCATAGATACAAATCACGGATTCAAACATTCGCCGATTTTGCTAATTCACAAACCACATATCACACATCCATAAACTCACAGATTCAATGATACGCACATTCACATCAACATATTCACATGTTCAACGATTATAGATTTAGGGTATACCTCGAGTACTTACCTGTCGTTCAACCGCGAAGGAGAGACGCGTTCGCTATCGTCAGCGCAGCAGAGGCAGCGGCGGGATCGGGAGCCAAGCGCGGCAGCCAAGCGAGGCGGCAGATCTGGATCTGAAGCGGCGTAGGATCTGAGGTGACGAACGCGGCGAACCTCGGAACGTGGGTTGGTACGAGCTACCGGAGGTTGCAAAGACGGCGGCCGTGTCGAGCAGATCTGGGTCGGCGGCGGTGGCAGCGGCGGTTCTGGAGCAGCGGCGGCGAACCCAGAAGCTGCGGCGTCGGGGGCTGCGACCGCCGGGGGGAAACGGGATCTGAGCGGCGGCGGCGCCGAGGGCTGCACGGAGACGACGACGACGCGAAGGAGGCGGCGATGCCAGATCTGAAGCTGGAGACGGCGGGGCTTGACACGGCGAGGAACCTGAAGCAGCGGAAGTTGCAAATCTGGAGCGGCGGCGAGGTTTGAAGCTGCGACGTCGGGACCCGAGCTGGCGACGACGGGGTTGGATGTGGGACGACGGTGGGCGAAGATACTAGGGCGACGAACGCGGGGTGGAGAGGCGTTCAGATCTGAAGCGGCGAGGTCGGGCAAGGCGGTGGAGACCCCGGCGAACGCAGCGGTGGAAGCTCGAGGGGGGAGAGATGAGGACGACGGTGTCGAGACCCCGCGCAGCGGCGGACGCAGCTGCGGCTGCTGCTGGACGACGGCGGCGGAGCGGGCGCGGAGACGGCGAGGCCGCGGTTCGAGATCGCGATCCCCCTTTTCTCTTTGTTTTTGTTTTTTTTTGTTTTTTTTTTTGTTGGTTCCCTCGGTGGCTGCGCCACCCCCCCCTTTAAAACCCTAACCCTAATATCCTTTATATAGAATTTCTTATATTTCAAACAAAAACCCTATGTTTCCAGATTTAGGTCCAGCCATTGCAATTTAAGGCATTGACTAGCCCCCACGTGTCAAAAGTTTGATTTATGACAATTTTAGTCTCTGCTCGTGTGTAGTACG